>JAWWML010000001.1:13629978-13678045 GCA_035047165.1 Ormyrus rosae | reverse complement strand
AAGTTCCCTACAAAATCGCCACGTCCCACGATTGTAGCGAATTTTACGGTAATTTATAACGAAAAATTCTCTCAGTGAGTGGATGTCGTTTAAAGTTTAAACTGACCTTTAATGTATTCCTAGCCTTTTCCCCTAAATACAAAAAAAAAGTTGGCCCCTGGCAAGCCTTCACCAAAAAAGGGTCCCCTCTTTTTTTTTTAAACAAGCGGACTGTATATATCCCCAGCAGCGGAAAACGAATCCTAACGTCTCTCTCACCCCGATCCCTTCAATTCTCGCTGCCCGAACCCCATGAAAACCGGACTCGTCGGCAATCGTTATCGACGTCGGCGGGGCCGACGAAACGGGGAAAGCGCGCAAAACAACGGGGCGCGCGCCACGCTAATTTCGCCGGCCGGCGGCGGCCCCCGTCGGAAATAAAAAACGAACGGACAACGGCAGCCGCGCCGGCGACTGCGACGGAAATTCGAGGGGCCGGAGTTTTTCACTGCACCGGCTGCGGGGTGATCGTGCGCCGCTCTTTTTTTTTTTTTTCGCCGACATACGGCCGGGCGGCACGCCGGAAAAACATACAAACCCCTTTTTCGGGAACCGGCTCCGATCGGCCGCGCGCTGTTGTTCGGAGCTGCAGGGAAGGTGAATAAAGGAATGCGCGCCCGGGCGATGATGCGGGGACGCGCCAGGTCTTTTGGCGTTGGTGGGGAAGAAAGGCTTCGAGGTGCAGTGGCTTTTTGATGAGACGCCGGCTTTTTGGAGATGTCAACGGTCTTTGAGGACTCTTTGGACGGGGTCTTAGCTGGGTTTTGGGGAAGGGCGTTTAGCGGCAATAGATGTAATTTAGTTCTGTAAAAATAATTTGGTTGTATTCGCCATTTTATGAGAATAAAATACCTTTTAATGATTCCATAGATGATTTCGTCCGAATTTTAATATATATTCTTGGTAACTCCAACAAATTACTATTTCCACCAAGCACTAACCTGTTTTCGGTAAACACGAAACCCGGTTAAACGTTAAATTAGCCGCGTCCCTATTCTTCCGGCCTGGCGCTCCGTCCCGAACCCGATCCTCCTCACAAAAACGGCCTCTCCCAAAAAAATGATAAAGCGTATTCCGATTTCGCGTCTCCCTCCCCTCCCCTCCCTCCCTCGGGCAGGCACACGACAAAGGAATGCCGGAGGAGCACGTGTGTGCCTATCCTCTCCTCTCCCTCGAAAAAGAAAAGAGAAGCGGCATTTGTAAGGAGGAAATAGACTGTGAAGGTATAGACGCGCGGCGGCGGCGGCAGCGTCGAAGAAGGGGTTCGGCGGCTTTTTCCGGGGAGGAGATAGGCGGGGCGGCCGCGCGGAAAGAAAAAGGCTGCCGCCGTACGAAAATTGCCGGGCTGCCAGTCAAATTGGCCCGGCAGCGCTTACAATCGGCCCTATTACGCACCCTATGTACACCTCTCTTTTTACAGCCGAGGCATTAGGGGGCGCGCGCGCGCGCGCTCCGTTGTGCCTCTGTGCTCGCAACAATTGTCCGGCCGAATCGTCCATAATTTATATCGAGTCTCTCTCTCTCTCTCTCTCTCTCTCTCGACGGCGATTCATGCGCAAATCGCTTGAATTAATGCGACGTTTTGTAAGGCCATGTGTCTGTCTCTTGCCGAACGCGTGTATATGCCGTACGAGCCTTTCTTTCCTTTTCTGCTCGAAGCTCTCTTTTTGCTTTTTAGAGAGGGACCCGTCGTCGGGGATCGCTGCATAAATCGGCCTAATTGAATCGATGCTGATTTCGCTTGTCGTCTGGGTTTGTTTGCTTGGGCTTGGCTTATTGCGTGTATACGCTTAGAGGCTGCTCGAGCTCGTCGAAGGGACTCTGTGTATTGAGGGATATTCGCGATGAAAGGTGGTATTGTGTGCGTCTCTATATAGTCGAGAAAGTAGCGAAATGTCGTTAAAACGAGATTAGAATTATTATTGTTACAGGATTTTTTCATTGTAGTCTCATTGTAATCTTTTATAAATACGCATTGATATAAGAAACTTTTTATTTTAGATATACGTACGTCTTTTTTTTAATTTTATGTAATTCAAGCCTGTCTTTGAATTAACAATTTTTACTTGTTAAAGTGTGACTTTTATGAAGGCATTTTTTGCAGTTAAGATTAATGCCTCGACTCAATAAATCAATAAAATACTTCTACAATTTACGCGAAATATTGCCATTTAAACCTGAAAACGTGCTAAAAAGGCTTAAAATCTCCGACGCAGATGCTAATCAACGCCCATAAAGCCCCATCAGCAGCAAAAAGCCCAGCTATCATATCCGAAAATATCCATCAATAAACAACAACCACTGACGCATTTTGCGGGAAAGATAAAAAATTGACACGTCGTCCGGGGCGAGCCAATAAAGTCCGCACATCCTCTCTCTCTCTCTCTCTCTCGAGTCGCCTCCAGTCATCGACTTCGCCGCGAGAGCAAAAAGAGCCGGAGCGAGAAAAAGAAGTCTTGGCAGGCATCGCGAATTGGGCGCGCAGCGCTCGATTTCGCGGCCCTCGGATTTCCTGTCGGGCGGCGCGAGAGGATGCTTTTACAGGTACACGGTTTGCCACTATGCGGCTCTAATTATCGACCTGCTGCAGCGGCGGCAGCGGCGGCGGCGAAGGCGTATATGCGCTGTAACGGACCCGACGGCCGCGGCGTCATTGACCCTTCCTTTCTCTATGCGTCCCTCCGGCCTGATGCGATTTTTTTCGGGACTTCTTACGCTACCCGCGGAGAGGTGTTGAAAGGATTGAGTTTATGGGGGTATTGTTCGGTTGGGAGGTTGGATAGCCGCGCCGCGGGGTCGGGAGAAGCGAGGAGGAATCGCGGAAAATTAAAAGCTGCCCGATCGTGCGCTGCAGTTTGTGTGATTAATAGTTAGATAAACGGTGCTGTATTTTACGCGAGGTGATTCGGAGTGCATTATGCAACGAGTAGCTGCGGAATAAAAGGATATTTATTTGTAAATGATTTTGTCAAGTTGTCAAGTATATCAGTAGGTAAATAAAACGTTTTGTTAATAATGAAGCTTCTAAATTTTGCATGGTAGTTGACTAAAAAGTATTGATTTTTAAGCGCACGTTTATGTAAATGTGGACATATTTCATTTGTATTAGAAAGGTAAGCTTTCACGTGCTTCATTGTACGGGAGAATTACATAAATTCGTAATAAATATTCATTTTCAGAGACGTTTATGCGCAAAAATTTCCATTTTTCTCTGAACTGCTGGCAGGCACTTTTTATGCAACAGTCATACTTTTTTTAAATTACTGCATTCTTTATGCATTTACAATTTCATTTTCTTGAATATGTGTAATATATATAAAATAAATTTTATTATTATTACACAATACATAAAGCTCTCGGGTTCAAAGCAAATACGAATCTTTTTACAAAACATAACACAATATGCTTATAACTAATCAATTACTTCCCTTAATTAAAAGTAACTTTTTACCCCGAGCTAAAAATACATCGTCACAGACATATCGCGCTTCCAGGTAAGCCGTCCTCGAAGAAGCAGCACTCCGACGTCTTCCGTCGAATCAAAGGCCACGACGGAAACGCGATTTCACGTCCGCGGCTCGGTGCGCAAGAAGCGCGAAAACGCCGATGAGGTAGAAAAAGAGTGTGCGCGCAGGTGCGGGAAACGCTCGGACGACCCGTAGGAATGCAGACTCTCCTCGGCGGCGGCGGCGGCGGCGCTGCGCGAGAACGAACAATCGGAATAAATTATGAGGAGCCGCGGCTTTCCTAGGAAGGAGAGCGAGATTAGTCTGGAATTTGGATTTGGACGGTTATTACGAGGATAGCGGAGCTGGGATTTATTTCGTTCGAATGAAAATGGGCAGGAGCTTCGGGAGAAGAAGGAGCGTTTTATGGGCAAAAAGTGCCGAGCACCGCTGCAGGAGACTGTAATTCGCGTAATGAAATGTTGAGGATGAAGGTTATTGGGTAATGTTGTTATTTTTTTTAAAGGTAAATTTGAATAATATTTCAAAATGTGGAAATAAATATTTATCTTTTCTTCGGAAGTCGGATAGCGAATTTTGTAAATTTTTCTAAATTTTTATTGGAAATTTTTATAACGCTACATTTTATTATTAGAAAGATTTTTAAAATTCCATTTCTTAATACATTACTTGCGGATTTGTGATTTTTATCGAGTACCATTAATTCGTTTCATTACAATAAACGTCAACCGAACTCCGACCTCTAACCAACAATTCTCATCGTAAAGCACGCAATAACAACCCAAAATCCTCCAGTACTAAATCGTAATTCCTCGGAAAAATCAATGCCGCGCAACAAAGAAAAAAGGCCTCCGCGATGGCATGGAAAATTCATATACGACACGTCGAAATCTCGCGGCTCCTCGAGGGCCGGCCATTATGAATTATGGAAGACGTGCGGCGAAAAAATTCGCGGCAGAAAAAGGCCCGAGTAAGCGATAATACGGCATTTGGCCGTGTTTGCCTTCGGCGCCGGCAGGCAGTCCTTTTCCTCGAGAGTATCCTTCGGACTTTATTGGAAGTCGGTCCTCGAAACGCGCCGATATCAGCTCACGCACTACTAAACTTCGGCCTTTATTTTATTGACCCTCCCGGCGTCCGGCGGGCGCGCTCCGTTTTTTCGAGTGTGTATATCGCCGGAGTTTTCCGCGCGAAATAATGGCCTTTCCGTTCGATGCGCTCTCGAAAATCTTTTTCGAATATGGCCTGGAATTGGGTCGTTTCGAGCGATTATTTCGAAGCGATTGATTTTATTTTAGCCCGAACGACGGCGGCGCGGCGCCGCTTTCACTTTTTGTCTTTTATTGCTATTTCATTTTTAGCCCCGGCGGATCGAATGTCAATCGACTGGTTTTCAATTCCTTTCATCGGGAATTAGCCGTCTTTCTTCTTCGCGGACACATTATTTCGCATTATTTTGCGTCGACGATGAATAAATTTAAATATCGATAAGCCGCGGTGTCAGCTGCTCTTCTAAAAATCAATTATCTCCTATTAATTTCTGTCCGATTCGCGTCATATAACTTCAAATTCCCATCAATTGATTCAATTGTTAAACATTCGGCTTTACGGCACAATGAAAAACAAGTGAATTATGATAAAGAAAGATAATTTCGCCACTTCAAGTGCAATTTGATTTTTAAAAAAAAGTTAATGCGTTATAAAACTCAGGATTTCAATAAATTCAAAGTGTAGCCTATAGTTATTTTTACTTTATGCATAAAAACTACGTAAAGTTGCTTAAACAGCTTACAAACGTTTGCAATTTGATTTTTAAAAAAGTTAATGCATTATAAAACTCAGGATTTCAATAAATTCAAAATTTAGCCTAGTTATCTTTACTTTATGCATAAAAACTACGTAAAATTGCTTATAAACAGCTTACAAACATTTTCTCTCCTCGTCTCCAACCGCCGAAATGGAAATCCGACCGTTACATCACTCTCGCGAAAATCAATTACCACATTATAATCCTCTCTCGTCCTTCACGGTGATCGATAACCGGCGATGCGTCCGGTCAGATAAAGCCTCTCGACTATACGGGGATCGGAGGCTTTAGGTCCTCCTGGAGGAGCCGCCTAATTATATCGGGGCCCGTCAAAACTGGCCGCGCCGCGCGGCTTTTGATTAATGGCTCCGGGACACTTTTCCTCGAAGACGCTTTTTCGGGGCTATCGTCGGGGAATGCGATTAGACGGGGGAAACGCCCGATGGGGATTTGCATTTTTAATGTATTATTCAGGTCGCCGCCGCTGCCGCCGCCGCGGCTTATCGCGGAGAGCTGTACATATGAATTTTGATTTATGGAAACGCGCCTGATGTCTCTCGAGGTTCGGGGCCCGGTTATCTGGCACGGCTTATCCGCTGCGGCTAATTGCTCTTAGGAGACGATTGTTGTCCCCTCGGACGACCTTTTTCGGTCTGCCGATGCGGTAATTGGTCGGACGATGTGTCGTGAGTGCCGGGCATTATTTCGGAGGTATTTTCTTCTTTTTAAAGAGGACGCGGTTTCATATATGGAAATTCTCGCCGAGTGGCGTTCGGGTAGCGGGGAGATCGTTTTGTTATTTATATCGGCTTTTTCTTTAGGCTGATTGAGGTTGTGAGAAAACGCGAAAACTGATGAAAAATTCAACGTGTACTTTCATTTAAAACTCTGGGTAAGCTTGTTTGATCCGGGCATTGGAACCAAGTCAAGAATTTCGAGAGTCTCTTGGTTTGCAGTTATAGTTTCGAGAATTCGCGGATGTGTATAATTAAGTATTATGGAGATCGAATAGTTTTGGCTATTTCTTCTTTGTCAGCCGCTGAAAGAACTTGTGGAAAAAAAGAAATAAATATATTACTTTAATTCACTAAGATAAATCATTTCTTCTGTCTTATTATTTACGTTTCTAAAAGGCTTCCGCATCGACCGATTGAAAAAAAAAAATCAAGCAAACCTTTTAATTTTATTTAGATCATCCCGAGATAAAAGAGCCAAATTAGCTCTCCATATCAGGCATAAATAACTCGGAACCGGCAGAAAAATCGTCCCCTCTCAATATAATATCCCAGCCCGTTCATTTATTCATCCTGAACTCCCCGGCCGCATCTCCGCCTCCGAAATATCATCGGACGCGCATTCCTCGGGACGAAAATCCGCAAAACCTCCCATAAATAATCGTAAGCCCCGATCATTAAAGGCCCTCCGAAACTAAGCGTTATAGAGCCGCGGCGCACGTCTCCAAATAAGCCTCTCGCGGCTCAGCTTTTTTCCGCGGCACTTTTCGCGACTCGCCGCGGAATCTCCAGCGCCGAAAAACTTGGCTCGACGGGGATTCCCTTTTTGCGGAGGCGAGAGAGAGAGAGAGACAGAGTGAGAGAGCCTCCGATCGTCGAGGGAAACTTGGCCGGGAGGAGGAGGCGCGTTTTTGCGCGCGGCCGAGGCTGCATCGATGAATCGGCGGCGCGGCGAGTTTGCGAAAGGGGGCGGTTTTTGCCGCCCGGCTCTCCCGTATAGTTTCGAATGGTTTTATCGGGCGGCCGAGAGAGGCTGCGTTATAACGACGCGACCAGTTGAGCCGATGATGGATGTGTATAAGAGCGCGGGGCGGTTTTATTGTTTTGTCCGCGGAGCCGAGAGCCGTTTCTTATTGTTGCCCCGCGCTCTTGATTGGATACATTTTTCAAATATTAAGAGCCTCTTTATTGAATTTTGTCCATTTGGTATTTATGAAGCTGCTCTCCGGGTAAAAATGCGCGGGCTCGGCGAAGAGAGAATACTCTTTTGTGAAATTAACGGGTTTGCTGACGTGTTCTTGACGCAAGACGGTCAGAATTCCTTTTAACGATCTTTCCATCTCGATCGAGGAAAAAGGAGCGTTTCAATTTATTTAGAGCCGAAAACATTTGGTTAACCTCGTAAAGAATGTTTATATTAAAGCGGCTCGTTAGAATTACTTGGATTGCTTTCGATTTTAATTTGTTGAATGGCAGATTCCGCCGGGGAGCACTTACTTTTTACTGCGGCGTATTAGAAAAGCAATTGGCTTAACGCTCACGTCGGAGGCTATCTTAAGCTGGCAGTTAATATTCAATAAAACGAATTAAGTGGCGATCCCCTCGACCGGCAGGCAGTGCCGCGAATAAAGCCGCGGAGAACGACGTTCCTATCGGTAACTGAATTGAATGCTCGCCTAGCTTTATAGGTTAAATATATTACATTAGTTAACTAACTTTCCGACTATAGAGTTTCAAAGAAATATGATGCTTTTAATTCGATTGAACGTACGGTTTTTTCGTTTCTGCAGCAATTTCATTTGTACTCGGCGCAATTTTTCGCCAATTTAGATTCTATAAAAAGAAGGTCTTTAATTCAACGAGACGCGCCACTGTGTCAAAGTTTAAAATCCGTCTCCTTGCCAATAATGAATTTCCAAAAAGAAAAAAGAAAAAAACCATCGACGCGAACAAAGAGCCATTCGAAAAATCAATTTGCGAAACAATGTAACGGCATAAAGGAGCCGGAGCGCGCGTCAATCGACTGGCCAGTTCAAACAGCTCAATGGCGCATCGCTGCAATCGCGCAATTTTAACGCGTGATTATATATGCGGCCAGTTCATTAAAAGCCCTTCGAAATGAGGCGGCGGCGGCGGCGGCTCGTAAAGCCCGCCGATTTACGGGCGCGGTAATGGAAAACGCGCGCCAGCGCCCCATTGTCAAACGAATTGCCGATGCAGCGTATAGGCCGCCGCCGCCGCCGACGATTCGTTCGGCCGCGGAGTTTATGCGCGAGCCGCGTATTGTGCTGCGAGATTCGACGAGATGAGATGAGATGTGGTAGCCGGAGAGCTGGAGGTGCAGGCAGGGGTGGGAATGGATTGTTTTCGACCGAGGATTCGAGTGGTGTTCTGCTCTTGGATTGAAAAAATGGGGGTATATTGGATTTGGATAGGTTTTTGATAATCTATTGATATATTAGGAGAGTAACATTTTAGTTGGCAAAGAAATAAAAGCTTACAACTTATACGTTTTTAACTTATTTCTTACAAGTTTACGAGCCTTATAAATAAGCAACATTTTTATTTACATAATTTAATAGATAAAAACATCATTAAATCTTTTGCTCCTACTTTCTGAAAGTTATTTTTATTACATTATTAAATATACTTAAAATCACATCTAATCCTTTCACAATTTAATAGTGAAACTCAATAAACTTGTATTTTTATCAATTATTTGTAGAATTATTGCTTCTATAATTAAATAAATAAATGAATAGTAGGAAAATTACTTAAAAGATTTTATACCCATTAATTGAATAGAATATTGAAAATTTTTAAAAAATTTTAACGTATTTAATATTGTTAAAAGTTAATGAAACAATTTCTCGAGCACGTTAATTTACCTTTTTATTTACTTAACGCTCCTACAGCAATTATATGAAATTTTATTAAAATCAACGTGCCCAAATCTCCAAAGATATATATACTCTCGATTTAAAACGTTTAAAGTCTCTATTCCAACACTAATCAACCGTTTTTTTCCACCTTCTACTCCGAAACTCGCTCCCCGGCGCACTCCGAGCTCGCATCATCCTCTCAAGCACCCGCGCGAGCAGAGACAGCCCCGCGCGCGGAGCGCACGAACCCGCGAGCGAGACATCTGAAAAGCTCGGGCATTTTATTCCGCGAGTGGCGGTAAAAAAGCGCCTTCGGGCCAATTTCTCGGGGCTACAATGATTAAGCTGTCTCGAGCGCGCGAAACGAGAATGCTTAAAATCTCCCCCGGGGAACCGTAGCTCGCGAGAACGGCGCGCAGTTAGCGACGTCAAGTAATCGTCGCGGGGGTGGATGTTTGCACGGAATGGTACTTTCTTCGGAGGGGCTCGAGGAGGTTTCGCCGAGAGGTGACTTTTCAGCAGCTTTTGGGGGGTTTTGCGGAGGTAGTTGTGGAAGTGTATTTTTTTTATGCTATTGAGAAGTGGAGGAAGGCGTCGATAGAATCAATACTTTTTGTATTAGGTGGAAAATTTATTAAAAAAATGTGCAAGTTTCTGGAAAATATTTTTATATCTGCAGTAAAGCACACAATAAAAACTGTGATGCAATAGTTGGTCGGTTTTAATGATTTTTCCACGTGAATTCAATTGAAAATTTTATTTAGTTTTTATGTCTTTTTGATATTCAACGTGTATATGGAATTTTATAACTTTTTGATTGAAAATAAGTATAGAAATGCAACAAAATTTTCCGTCATTTTTAAAAATCGATATTTAATTTTCAGATTTTTAAATTAATTACAAGGATATTTATTTATGGGCTATAAAAACATTCCAATAATTAAAATATTTTATCGAATTTAATAACCATCATTTTTTCGGTCCACGAAACTTTAAATTAAATTTATAATATAATTTGTACGCGCTAAAGCAAAAACCTCTCCTAATAAATTTGATTTCTCCGTACCTCATTTAAAATTACAAGTATAACAAACCTGCAGCTCGAGTATTTTCGGAAACATTACTTCATTACATTCTTCAATCATCCTTAACGATCCACTTATTCGTATGATCGATACGTATCCCGCGCTTTTTCCGCCCCGTTCACAAGCAGCCAGCTCCTCGAATGCTTAAATTTCATCTTCCTCGCACGAATCGATCAAAAAGCCTAAACCTGCCTTGAGCTCAGTAAAAAGCGCGCGGCGGCGGCGGCGGCTCTCGCGCATGCTTATATATACCGGCCTCCTCGCGCAAAACAGCCCATCGACGGCTCGTCGTTATCCGGGGCCCCGAAATCCAGTCTCGAGCGGCCGGAGCGTTTTTGCGCGGTGAATACATACGGGGCGACCCCTCCTCTTTTTTCCCCGAAAACGCCTTTCATACGACGTGCGAGAATCTCTCCATTCATTCGCGCCCCTTCCCCGCGCCGTATATATATTTTTCGGGCTGTGGAAGCGCGCGAGCATTGTGTGAGAGAGAGTACATCGTGCGAACGAGTGAGGGCCGCTGGGTATGAAGTGCCGGAGTGTTTTACACGGATTTCGGGGGTATTTAGGTGGATAAGGATGGAGGGAGAGGCTTTTTGTGCGATCGACGGATATTTGTTTTCGGGAATTTATTAGCCGGATTTGGTGATATTTTACGTGCTGAAGTGTGTATTGGTATACGAGACGTAAGAAACTTTTGAGAGTATCCGGATAAAAAAATTTTTTTTTTGTCTTCGTAAGGGATCGCAATTCCTTTAAGCGGAAAGAAATATTATTTATTTTAAACTATGTTCATTTCAATTAATTCAAAATGAAATAAAATTTTATTTAAAAGTATTGAACAGTCGTTAAATGCGCCTGAATTTTGATTTCAAGTTTAAAATATAAGAGATTTACGCAAATGTAGTTCTAAAGAACCAAATTAAAAACTTTTATCTCAAAACTTCATAAATTGTGCTTCTTTAATCCCCCGAAAATTCTACTGTTTATGAATAAAGTAACTGGTCAACAGCGGACAGCAAAAAAGCCGCCAAACAGAAACTCTTGCCAACTTCAAAGACGCTTATTGAAAATTATTGAAAACCATAAGCCCCGGATTACCTGTACCAACACCGGAGATAAATAAACAAGACGATCAACAAATCTCCCCCTCGTGCCCTCGAAAGAATTCCCCATCATCCACTCCCCCAGCAGCCGGTCAAACAAGTGGAAATTATCAGTCGACGCCTCGGCCGGAAAACGAAAAGCAGAGAAGGACCACCCGCCTAAGTTCGACTGGCGCCCGTATTTGCTCTCGCCGCCGAGCGGCCCTCTCCGCGTTTGCCTCTCTCGTATTTCGAGAATCCCCCGGACGCGTGTTTGCCTTAGCAATTTTCCGCGAGCGCGCGGCAGCGGCGCGGTATTATAAACACGCCGAGTCATCGCGGGTGTCGCGGCTCCTCTCTCTCTCCTCCTTTTTTCCCATGGCGTTTAGTCTGGAACGAATTTTAATTTGCGCCCGTCGTTTTGTGTTTCTGGGTCGTGCCCGGAGCGAGATAGAGATCGGAGTCCGGCGCTGGCTTTCCCTCGAGGAGGGACGCCGCGGGGAGTCGGCCGAGGATGGATTTGCGATATTTTACGGCCGGACGGTTTTGGGCCGCCGCAGCCGACGACGACGACGGCGAGATGCAGCTTGTTTATGAATATTTTGCCGGGCAGCTGAGGAGCTGCTTAATCCGATAAGTGGATTAGGGTAATTGGTCGTTTTGTGCTGCACTGACGGGGAATGTTTTTGTGCGTCTGACAGAGAATCGTGTCTTGTATACCGGGCGATCGTGTTGATTATGGATTATTGTTTTAAAAAGTTTCAAGACGGATTAGTGGATTAGGGGATTCCTCGGATACCTGGTATTTGAATGCTATTTTTGGGATATCGTCTTTTGCATAATATTTTTTGTGAGGGAGAGCCTTCATTATGTATTCATTATCTTTGCTTCCAATATAATGCAGTCAAAATAGAAAAAAAATGAAAGTTAATTAATTGCCCACGGAGAATTTTAATAAGTTAGTGAAAATGTTCAGAATTTTTTAGACTAATACATTTATTTAAAATTTAAATAAATGAAAAACGATAAGCAGCGTCTCTTGAATTTAATTTTCTGCTGCTTTCAATAAAAAAAAAATCAAATTTGTATTTTATTACTATTTGCATTTACAACGCAGTAAATTAAATTCAGATGCGAAATTTACTGCACTTTACAATTACTTGCATTAAAGTTTACTTTCAGCATGAAAATTTATTCATTAATTCCGCAAATATAACCTCCACCCTCTTGTAGCCACTTGAACTTTTTCTCCCACCAATAACGATTTTCCAACCACCGCGTCCTGAGAATCTAAAAAAAAAGTGACTTATTACCATTTCGAGGCATCACTTTATAAATCGAGGGGGCTCTACTCTCGCGCGGCGGGAAGCCTCTCCTAAACACCTCCGTGTTTGACAACACAAGGAAAAACGCCCATTTTTACGACAACACGGGTGTTTTTCACGGAAGACTCACGAATTTTCCCCGGCGGTGTGCGCCGCGTAGGTAAGTGCGATCGAATGATTGTTATTTACAGCCACTTTGGTCGCGGCGCACAATGGAAAAAAAAAGCGCACGCCTTTAATATGACGTACGGCTTTTAAATGCACTGGCATTTGTAGCTTTTCACGATGTCGTTGCGTAAGAGATTAACAAAGGAACATCGCACTCGAGTCGTATATCCTCTTTAATAACGCCGTAAATAACCTGAGAGGAGAAGGCCGATAATATCGGTACCGATTCCGCGGCCAAAAGCCGCATTTTTATATATTTCAATTCCCCAAACTAAGCTCTCTCTCTCTCTCTCTCTCGGACTAGAAACAAATTAATAGCCGGCGCTGCCCGGCCGATAAATTCCGAGGCAGTGGGCCATGAATAACAAAATCCGCAGCGATAAATACGGCCGCAAAACAAACAGACTCCTGGACTCGCCAAAAAATCGGTCCGCCAGTCCGAATAATTAATGCCCGGCTGCCTCTATCTATTCTGCCTGGCTTCTTGAAAAAAAAAGAAAGAAAGAAGAAGGCTGCCGCGCGCTGCTCTCTCAGCGGGAGAAGTGGCCCGGGAAGATGCAAATTTCACGGGGAGCCGGACACCGAGGGGATGCTGCTGCTTCTGCTCTCGGTGTGTGTTTGGCGTCAGCGGCGGCCGAGGAAAATTGGGAGACGCTGCCGGGCACGTGTGTGGGACGGTATTGTTTTGGCCGACACTTTTTTGGGTCACGTTCGCGCTTTTGTGCTGCGGAGACAGTCGGCGCGGGGTTTGAAAAATGAGAGGATTGGGGATGGTTTGATTGGAATTTTCGATGCCACACGGCTAGTTTTTGGCCTTTGTCGTTTACGGGAACCGACGTGTGTGCATACAAGACTCTCCATTGTGCGGCGCACGTAGGGCTTTTGTTTGTCTCTAGTGGCATTTTTACATTACAAACTTTCATTTTACAAACTATCGCTATTTGCCAATGTAAGAAATCGTACGGTGAATTTATTTTCAAACATTTTTTAGGCACGGTTATTTTTTTCTATTAATACGACTGTTTTATTTCAAGATTGTTTTAGCACCAAGCCTCGAATAAACTGTTTACACTGAAAAGCACGTCAGTTTGAAAATTTTCAAAAAGTTTAACAGCTCCAATAACGCAATAAAGCAGAAACCCGTCTAAACACAGTGCCTCTCCTCTCCATCTCGAAAATTCCCAACGAAAAGAGCACACATAACGAAGGCCCGAGAGGCGAGAAAAAGGACTACCTATACGCTTAGCCGACAAAGCTGCGCGCCAGCCAAACCAGCCATCCTCTCTCTCTCTCCCTCTCGACTGCAGCGTAAAAAAAGGCCTCACAAAACGAGGCTCACGTAGCGAGAGCTAAACTCCTTGGGTGGCGTCTTCTTGGCAATCTGGACGGCAGACGCCGCGGCCGTTTTTCGTTAATATAAAAGAGGCTGCTGCTGGCTGCTGCTGCTGCTGCTGCGCACCACGTGCGAGTGGAGAGCGAGCTCGTGCTGGCTTATTTTTGCGCTTTTATTGCACTGCAAGACGGATATGCGCGTGCAATCGCGAAGCGGGGCTTAGGCGATCGTTTAGCCTCGTTAATGCCGAGCTGCCGCCGAGTTTTAAGGGCTGATTAGCCCGATTGAGATATATAGGGCTGCCGGCTGCCGGTCGGTATTAATTGCCCGGAGGCTCGGTCTAATTGTGTTCCATATTTCTTGTCGTTCTTCTCTCTTTTTTTTTTACGCGTTTTGAATAAAATATTAGATTAATTTTTTGTTCAAGCAATTTAGGAGGATTAAAATGGTAAATGGAAGCCTATCAACTAAAAAAAAAAAAAAAAATGTGAAAAATCTCGATAGTTACGATGTGTGGTTTACAATTAATCATCGTATAAAGTAGAAACGTAAAAAAAATGTTTGAGTTCCTTTTTTTACCTGGATTCATTTGTCAAAAGCCAACGTCATCAGCGGTATAACTTCTTCCGAATGGCGCGCTGCTTACTTAATCAGCGCAACAAAAGGCCGAGGCCTCTACCCTTAATTGAACTACCTCAGAAAAACGGCTCGTGTCACTGAAAAGCCTATCCTGCAGCCGACCTTTATTTTCCGCTCTCCTTAAAACCCCAAGCCGGTCTCGCGACTCTCCGCGCAATAAAGCAAACCTCCTCCCCCGAGCAAACAGCGCGGCTCCCCGCACTAAAAACCTTGGCTCCGCCGAAGAAAAGCCCCGGGGAAAAAAACAAGAAGGCGCGGAAAGAATTAGTAGTCGAAGCGATGCTCGCATCATAATTGAGGGAAGGCGGCCCTTTAACGGGGGCCGCATTTTGCGTTTTCCGGCTGTGCGTGAAATTGGAAAAATAAACTCGGCGCTCTCGCTCTCCTTTACATTCGTGCGGGCCGTTTACTCGGCAGGTAATTGTGCGAGGGGCATAAAAGCGGCTGAACAAACAGACTTGCTTTTCCGCGAGGAGGCTCTTCTTTACGGTCGCGGCCGCAGACCTCAGACGGGGGATTTTCCTTCTCCTTGCCGACGCGCGCGCTTCTTTTTTTTCCTTTTTTTCGCCGTATTTGTGTTTCTCTCGGGGGGCGAGCGCAGAGCCCTTTTTTTCATGGGAGTTCAACCCTTTTTATGCGCCGCGGCCGCCGCAGCGAGCGAGCTTTCTAAAGGAGTCCGAGCCGCTGCGCCTTTTTATGGGGCTTTTTATGGATCGGATGGTGTTTGGCGGAGCGCTCCGCTATTGAGGATCTTCCGTTTGGCATGGATAACTTAATCTTCCGAGAGTTAACGAAAAGCGAATTTTTATTTTTGTTGCGCACCCCTTTTTTTGTAGGGTTCCTTGCGGAATTCGGGGATGCGAAGGATTTATGCCTCCGTCGTAAACGTTAAATGGTTTTTTAATTTATTTTCCGACTCGAGAAGACTCGATAATTGATCTAGCCGCGCAGTTTGGTTTTGATACAGGCATAAAAGTAATTTGTATTCTAGGCAAAAGTATATTGAGATAAATTTAGATTTTTTTTTTAAATAAAACTAGAGATTGTAGAATAATTTTCTTGTGATTCTTTTCTTTCCTATTTTTCTTTTATTCTCTTAGTTCCTGATGTTGCAGGCGCTATATTTTTCTTTCCC
Source organism: Ormyrus rosae (assembly GCA_035047165.1). Taxonomy (NCBI): domain Eukaryota; kingdom Metazoa; phylum Arthropoda; class Insecta; order Hymenoptera; family Ormyridae; genus Ormyrus; species Ormyrus rosae. The sequence continues at coordinate 13,662,346 of JAWWML010000001.1, read as the reverse complement.
TGAAAACCTATGAAAGAGATTCCAAATTTTTCCCATTAACAAAACCGCGTTATTTTATGTAAAAACACCATTAACCGTCATAATCCTTATAAACGTTCCAATAAAAGCATCCTCGGGACCTTTCATTCGCGCCAGCACAAAGCTCCGAGATCCACCGTCGTCCTCCAGGCCGTCGATTTATCAAAATAAAAAGCCGAAAATCCCATTGAGTTCCTCGTCGGTCGCGCAGATGAGAAACTTCCCAAACAGCTTAAGCCATAGCCCGGCTCGCACAATAATAATTTTCGCGGCTGACGCTTCCTCCGACACAGCAAAGTGCGCATTCACCTTCACCCCGCCGCCAACAATCGCAATCAGATTTCCGCCGGCGGGGTACTTAAGGCTCTTTAGCCATTGTCGCGCGCTTTCCAGTAGTTCCAGGTGACGAAAAGCAGCGGCGTCATTGTCCACCTTGCCGTCAAAGGGTTCCGTGGAACGTGGACCTTCAGGGGGTTAGAATGCGGCTAAGTAGCCGTGTGTGCGCGCGCGGTGTGTCCCGGAGGCTGCGGTGTATATATACCTGGAGAAAAGGAGCCGCTCTACTCGGCATTTTTCTCCTAAGCACGTAATCACTGGTGTGTGCGGTGTGCGCGATGCGCGGCGCGCCATTGCCAAATTGCCAAATTGTTTAATTGGGGCCGCGTCGTCGCTCTTCGGGGAAGACGATTTGCGCGGCTAAAGTAATGAGACACGTCTGCGTTAACGAAATCTGCAATTAGAGAAACTATACTTGGGACGAGCTGGCTTTTTGTTTTTTTTTTTGCGCGTGTGCACAGCTTTTTGAGACTTGTAATTTGTGATTGGGAAGTAATTGCGACGGGAGTGCTGTGGGATATGGGTTCCAGGCTCAGCGGTGTTCCAATATTTGACGACACGTAATTTATTGCGTTGATGGAATAATTCGAATATCGTTGGGACGAATAAGATTTATTTGTTTAATTAATGCATTTATTGGGATTATATGCAAACGCAGAAAGGGCTCAAATGTAGGCGCCAACGCCAAATGTAAATCGCGCCGTTTAATCATTGTAATAAATCTTCGGGCCGATCGAAATAGCTTTCCTATACTTTATGGTTATTTATTATCCGCTAAAATTTAAATAGTATTATGCTTTCCGCGCTAAACGCAATTAAAAAAACCTGCAACTTCGCCCGAAAAAAGATTTAACGTTTAAAATTAATGACGAAATTGCCAACGGCAGCCAGTTCGAGTAATTTTTTCCACTAATAAAAAGAAATTCCTCTGTAAAATTGTAGACTAAAACGGTCATAAACCTCACAACTAACCCAATCATCACGAGCAACGACTATATTTAAAGCATTAACCAGCGAGACGCACATCGATCTCAATCCGCTGTACAATCCGACTCCGAAAAAGAGCGTCTCTAGCTCCCAAGCAGCAATTTCTCTCTCGCTCTCTGTCTCGCAAATCGCTCCCAATTTAAGGGCCCGAAAGCAAAGCGCCTAATGGCAGGTTCTAAAAGTACCGACGCGTCCGTCAGCTCGTCGCGCAAATCGCCGGCTAATTCGTAAACAAAAACACGGAGGAGAGAACCGGTTTTCGCGCATCGATGCCGAGTATGTAAACAAGCGCAGATGCCGCGACAGCCCGGTCATTCATGACTTCGCCTTCCGTATGTCGGGCTTTTAACGTTATGTACGTCGCGCTAATACGGCTTCTTTGCTTTACTTTCATTCAGTGCACGAATGTGGTATACAGTGTGTGGAGCGAGCGCCGGTCGTTTCTTTTTGCAGTGCTTGCATGCCTTCCGAGCGCTCGGATTTCTCGATTAACGGCGCGCGTGGGATCTTTTTTTTTAGAGGTGCATTGATTTTGCATTAGCTCGTTGCTCACCGCTTACGTCGCTCCCAGTAGGTTAAGTGCTGCGGGGTCTTGCTGTGTATACATACCTGAAACACACGTAAAGAGAATGTTATTAATTAACAGTATTCCGAAAGAGTTTTTTGAGTTTTTGTTGGCGTTGTATATTAAAATTGACTATGCTTGCTTTATTTTATTATAAAATATTCAAACTATCTGAAAATTTTTCTTAGTATATTAAAAAGAAGGTAATTTTAATTGTAATAAAGACAATGTAATAAATAATTCTACGCAAGTTAATTACGAAATTTACACAAAATATTACAAAGGCGCCCCGAAAAAGAAGCAGTAACCAATCCCCCGCACCGGCGAAAATTCATTGTTTTCCCTTGGAACCGCCGCGTCACTCGAGAAGCCCATTCACACACATCGCCGTCGCACGACAAAACTGTCTCATCTCAAAGCGAAAATTCCTTTCAGCAGCTCTCACAAAGCATCGACGGCGGCGGCGGCAGTCCCGCGCGAGAAGCTCAGCGGAGCATATCAAAGGCCTCGCCGATAAAAATGGATTAATTATCGGGCGGTGATGCGCGAGAAGCTGCGACACTCGCATATCTCTCTCCCGAAAAGAGAGAAAAAAGAAAAACACGTGTGTGTGTGTGTGTGTGTGGGCAGCGTCAAAATCGACGACGCGATGACTCGCCGAAAACTCGCTATCAATCTTCCGGAGACGGCCTTAAAAAGGCAGCCCCCCCCCCTCCCCACCCTCTCGTGCCGCGCCGATAATGCAGACGATTAAAATACACCCTCCTGGAATTTTTCATCGTTTCGCGCGCATAAATTTCGCGGCCATTACGTATGGGTTTGGAATTAAAATCTTCCCTTTGTGGCGCTTTTAACAATTTCGAGAAGGGATCCGCCCGGGGTTCGGGCCTCGGAGAAGAAAAAAGGGGCCGTGGAAGTCAATTCTTATCGGACGACTGATTCTGAGGGTTGGGAGAGGAGATTGTTTCGTCGTTTGTGAAAGGAATTCGTTTTGTAATTCTCCGGGTTATCGAGGAGATTGTAATGCGTTTTAAAAAGTCTTCGAGGATAAAGTTTTATAATAATAAAAGAATAATGGAAAGGGGCACAAGATCAAAAAGATGAAATAACAACACCAGTTTTTCATGTACTTGAAAATAAAATACAATTTTTACTTAAATAGTATGAATTAACTAGATATACAAATTTGATAAATTTTTAGTTCAATAAATTAGTTGCATCAGAAAAACTCAATACATTTTCAAAAGCAGTTTTTAACGGCTATTAATTCTATCTTTGAAAAACACGCTATTATCGACCATGAATAATTTTTTAATTTGTATTTTACGTCAAGCTTTATAGTCACTTTTAAAGCTATTATTTCCATCATGATACGATACGTATTACAATCCGCCTTAAAAAAGAAAAATAACCAAACCAAATAACCGAAACACTCGACGGGCAGCGATCCCTTTTAATCCTAGCGCACACAATTTCGGCAAAACCGACGTAGCTTAAGCTTTTAATCACAATAAAATAAATCACACACGGCAAATCATTACAACGAGCTCTCTCTCTCTCTCTCACTCTCCGAGTGCGCATAAATTCAATAAACTGCCGCGCATCAGCCGTGGAAAAGCTCATTAGTAAACGGAATATAAAGGGACGGTCGTAAAGTTGGCATTCACGCGCCTGCGCGAAAATTCGCCGCGAGGGAGATGAATAAAAAAAAAAAAGAAAGAGGGAGGGTGCATGGGAGAGGTAAGTCGAAATTTGATTTATCGAGAGGCGCTTAATCCGTCGCGGTGCTGAGCGCCGCGGGATTAATGATCGGGATCTGCGAATAAACGCGGTATAGGCTTAGATGCACAGAGCGGGATATTCTGCATGGTTGAGCATCTTTTCATATAATTAACTTTCTAATGTTTCTTGCAGGATTCAAAAATCCTGAACGTTATTAGCAGAGTTTGAAAATCAGGTCGGTATTAATCTATACTTTCAAATAAGTTTCTTATTTTAAACTTATAACATGCCTAAACATTTTCCTCAAAAGAAATAAAGCGTAATATAGTAAGACGTAATCGATTCCCCATTTCAGCAGTTCCTAAACAACATTTAAAAAAAAAAAGAACGAAAATCCACCCGCCAAACTTACCCTCCCAAAGTCCCCGAGGCAGCGAACAGCTACAAGCACTCGAGAGCGGCGAAGCCGTCATCTAAACTCCCGCCGATTTGCGAGTAATATTCGACTAATGCCGTCTTATAAAAGGGAGTGCGCGCAGCCGTTGGCACGACTCCGTGTAATTGTCCGGCGCGCTCGGCGAATAGCAATGAGCGACCCTCCCCGGCCTCTCGTCCCAGGCACGCAGATTCGCGCCCGGAGACGACGACGACGCCCCGACGACTTTGACAGGAGAGCCGTAAACGGACGTGCGCCGGGAGCTCTCCGATCGATGCCCTGCCCTCTCTCTTCTGGGAAGGCGAGGATGCCCTGGGATTCGGTTGATTCGCGGCTTCGCTGTGCGACGAGGGAGATTGATATTTTTAAATGGACAAATGGCAGCGTTTAATTTCTAAATACTGCCGTGTGCCGCGTGAATCGCGGTGGAAAAGCTATATCGATCGCCATTCGAATGCTAACCCCATTTCGTAAAAATCAATAGTGCTTTTAAAGTCCTATTTTTATGTATTTATGCACTCTCGCGGCGTCGGATCGGCGCTGCAGATGTTCGACGAATGCTAACATTATATTCCAGGCGCGTTTCGTTACAGTTCCGAAAACGTGCGTACGAATAGATCGCGAACGCGCGAGAACGGCTGTTTATCAAGCTTTGACAGGTATATTAGGCGCAAGACTCGCGTTCTTTTAATGGCTGGCTTCGCGCGGGGATTAGCGAGAGTTATTAGATTAAATGTCGAAATGAATTCCGGAATTTTTCATCCTTTTTTATCGCGTATAAATCACGAGTAGATGAAGCCCACTCCGGCGCGAGAGTAATGTATTAGCTTTATTTATCAAGTTAAACGAGGAATGTTAGATTTCGCAGTTTTTGTTTATTTTCCAGCGCGTTGGGTTGCGATGAAAAATTATACGAATATTTTTAATTTAAAAAATTATATCAGTAAATTTTTTTATTTATTATTGGAACATATTTCTTTTTTTTTATTAGCAGTGCATTGTTGTTGCTTGCTAAATATTTGATTTTCCCGGCGTACTGTATGCACTCTATTTACGTTTGGGGGCAAAAAAGTTTCCAAACACAAAAGTTTCTAAATATTTTCAGTGAAAATTTAAAATTTGTTTGAGTTTCACAGTGAAATATCCCGAAGCAAGAAAAATAAAAAGGGCCCGACAGCCCTGAAATAAAACGCTAATCCTCCCCGAAATGACTGCTTTTCAACCTTGACTACCAGCAATCTCCCGATGAATCACTTTCCAGAAGCGACTTGGCTTCCTCGCCCACTGACTCACTTTCAGCTCCGTCTCTCATTTCCCACCGAAATCATTCGCACCTCGCTCGCAAAGTACAGCCGCCTGGCGATCGATCTCGAAAAAGGCCCTTTCAAGCCCGAAAAACCTCTTCTTCGGCCAACTCCGGCGTGAAAGTAGCGCGGCCGATAAGAATCGCCTCCTTCCCGCATCGGATCCGGGGCGCTTTGATCTGCGGGCGTGTCGCTCGACGGCGATGATGGAAAAACCGGGGAAAAAAGGGTTGGCGGGACATCTGCCCGAGGCGCGCGTAACGTCGGCGCATTGTTTTAGGCGGCCTCCTTTTTTTTTTCTTTTTCGGCGATACCCAGCTGCTCGTTTTCACTTAATTCCATCACCCTTTCGGGGGCCGCTTGTTTCGGCTAATGGACGAGCGTGAAATTGAGGAAGCGGCCGCGAGCGAGCCTAAGGTAATCGGGTGGACATGACGCCGCGGGAATGCGTGTTATGAGTGCGTCGCCGCTCTCGTAATAAGGTGAGTGCGCTCTTTTCCCCGGTGGTCCCCACTGTTGTAAGGCCGTTGCTGGGCTTTGTTTAGAATCGCTCGTTGGCGCGCACGTGCCGCGCTTCCTCGTTGATCGACTCGAGGAAACGGCGGAGTTAGTGTGTTTAACAGCACGGCAACAGGGTTTCTACACGGAATTTCGAGTGTAATTGAATTTTTTTTTTTCGAGCGGACGTAAATTTAATGTATAAGCTTCGTCAAAAATCATAAAAAAGTAATTTTTTTAAAAACTTTTAAACCGATTACGTATTATTACTGCGTTTAAATTCGTTACTGAAATTTGGTTTTTTGCTAAAGTGCACTGGTGCACGAAATTGGGTTACTGGCTGTAGTGCATTAAAATATCATTACGAAGGTTAAACGTGTAATAAGCTTACGAAAAACATCAGGTTAATTTAATTACTTTCAGCAACTTTGTTGCATGTATAATTTAAATTTAAAAAAAACTTTATAATGCGCATGACCTTTTTTCTAACTGAAGCTAATTTTACTGACACATTGAATTATACGCACCGCTTTAAAGTGTCTACGTTGAGATAAGCTTTTTAAAGTGAATTTTATTCCTTCGAAAATTGTTGCATCGTAAAATGAGAAAGTAAGAAACGTTATATTGCGCGTATTAAATATACATGTAAAAAAATCGATTTTATATACGAAATTCGTCAAAGTGAGGTTCGATTTTACGATGGACAAACATAAATTTTATCAACTTAATCCCAAATCCTTGCAGCTCCTCAAAAACCCTCGCGTGTACATGAATAATACATTCGGTAATAATAGTTTTACAGCCTTTTACGACATATTACCGCGGCATTACGAAACAATCCGAATTCTCCATTTGAATGTTTTCCCTCGCAAAACTTCCATAATGCGGGTCGATAAATCCAAAAAGCCTTTACGCCGCCCGTAAAAGCCGCGCAATACAAAGTAGAATGTAAGCGTTCCTGCGTTTACGGCGCCGTTTAAAATCGCGCCGTGCGTATCCTCCGGGGCTGAAGACTTAATCCGCGACGTTCCTCTCTTGCCGATAATGCAGCGGGCCTTATTAAAAATAATCGCGCGCCGCGCGAATATAAACGAAAGGGGAAATATATAACCGACAATTTTCGATACATTGCGCGAGCGCGCGCATTTGCATGTATCGGCGCGCGGGCAGCCTCGTAAAGTCGTATAATTCGCGCGACCCGCGCCTATGAAATTCCGGGCCGTAATAAAATTCCCGTTTAACACCTATCGCGCCGAGCGCAGACTTCTCTCACGCGACGACGGGCCCTGAATCGAGAGAGAGCGAGAGAGAGAAGAGGGAGCAGCACTTTTCGATTTTCGATCTGCCTGCGTAGGCTGGAGGTGAGGCGAAAAACTCGGGTCAATAGTCCTGGAGTATGTGCCTCGGCGTCGTGCTCGTGCTTGGGTACTTGCTGATGAAATATTGAAATTGCTAGGTTGTAGCATGTAATTTTTTGGGGAGGCAGGGAAAAGTGTGGCTAAAAATGTGTCCTAATGGTAGGATGCTTGGGAGGCTAAGTAGATACTTAGAATTGTATTATTATTATAGTTTTACCTATATATATACCGTAAAATTCATTTTGTCCGAATCAGAATTCGCGCGAGTTGTGAAATATTATTCAATTTCTCGCATGACCGTTACATTTATTCGTTCCTTCGATAATAGCTTGAGCTAACGGAAACAGTTTATCCAGAGAAAAAAAAAAAAAAAGAGAACGTGCAAAATCCAGCCACGAGCGAAGCTCCATCAAGCCTTTCCTCGACAAAGTACAAGCTCATCGCCGCGCGCGCTTTCCATCTCCGCGCGTCATGCAAAACATTCCGTGCGCGCTTAAGCGAGGAAAGGCAGATTTCCGGTAATTTCGCCGCGCGGGAGGATGTGCGCGCCGCACCAGGTATAAGGCCGCTTTGGAAAAGGGCCCCGACGGCGGCGGCGGCTCGTGACTCATCGGGATTAGGGTCGCGAATGACGTCGGAGGAGCTTAAGTGATCATGGTAATTCAGGGTAAGTGCACGGAGCCCTTTTATCTCGAGACTCCGGCGCGCTGCTCGGCTGGACGCATCTTTCGTTATCTCGTCTCTATGGGGTTTGTCGGTCGGGGCTTCTTTTTCGCTGACGTGTCTCGGAATTGTCGACGGGGCCTGAATATGGGCAATATGCGTCATGTATTGGGGATTTGTCGGTGTCATCGGCGCTCGTCGTTCGGATTTGGCGAATTTGCAAACAGGAGGTGTTTGTTATTCCGACGGGACGTTTGAACGGGTCGATGTTTTTAACTGACTGGACCCGGCTTGTTTTTCGACGATCTCGTCTATTGTCCATCGGGGCGTCGGCTTTTTTAAATTGTTAAAAAAATACAAATCCGAAAATGAAGCTTGCAAACATGTTTTTCGATTTTCAACTTTTTTCTATATAATACCCAAGTGTTATTTGTTTATATTAATTCTTTTAAAACTTGTTCAGCGATTTAATACTCCGCAGTTGTCGACGTTTTATTGCAAACTTTCAAATTTTGAAATTCTTTTAAAGATAAGAAGATCCAGAGAAGAAAGCGAAAAATTCCCACAGCAATACGATTAACTCATCATCCGCTGAGAGTCGGCCTCCCAATTTTCCACGTCCCTCTAAAACGATCTCACAGTCGTCTCTCCCAGTACGGCCAGATATTCGCGGGATACATATTCCGTGGGAGGCTCCCTGGGCCTTCTCTCCTCTCGGCGGCCTCGTCACGAGCATCACGATAATGGGACCTCGCGAGAAGGTAAATAGTTTAACGGCGCCGATTTTATCGGGCGCGACGCCCCGAGAGAGAGGCCGAGGCGCGCATATAAGCATAAATCTCGTTTGTATAATGCCGCGGCGTCGTCGCGATGCAGCGCCGCGGAAATATCGCCGGGGCTAATGTCTGGCCTCGTCGGCGATGGACCGTTTAGCGGCGAGAATCGGGCTAAGAGGGACGTGCGCGCGCTTTTTGCAAGCCGGGCTTTTTTTCGCGGCCTCGACGCGATGTGTTTGCTTTGTTTCGGGTTAATGGGAGACGGCGGAGTGCGATGTTTGAGTGCCGAGGCTCTTTCAATTCGGTTTAATGGAATTAGAGGCGAAGCAAGGCGGGATTTGTGCTTGATGAGGGCATTTTTGACATTTATATGATTTTTAAAATAAAGATTCAATATTGTATTATGTATTTTGAGACGGAAAAATTTTTTAAACTAAATTTGAAAAAGAAAGTAAAATTTAGGCCTTACTGTACGTATATTTTGCAACCAGACATTTGAAACATATTTATTACTTCCTTTATTAAACTTTATTAACTATTATTTCCTATTGTATTAAATCAATCGCGCGAAATATATATTTGAATAATCAATTCCATTGCACGGACTATACGTACATACAACCCAGTACGTTTGATTTATTCAGGCTCTGTCGACGAAACCCGATTCTTATTCCAACAAATAACCCTTTATGCAGAAAGCAGTTTATATGCATCGAGCGCTCTCACGCGCGCGCGCCTCCCATTCATCCGAAATCAATGTCTCATGCGGGCGGTACGTCCCACATTTTTCGGCAGTTTCACGAAGCGCGCGAGCGACGACGACGACGCCTTCGATTATTTCGTCGCACATGGCGAGGCGGAGTTCACGTCGAGGATTTTATTGACAGGCCGTGGGCAGGCACCGAGGCGGGAATTAGTCTGATGGGCTGATAAGATTCGTTTGCGCTTTTCGTTAGGGACACTTTGGTAATGAATTTCGGGAAGGCGCCGGAATTAGCTAATGGAACGTGATGCCCGGCGTTTTTTTCGCGGGATATACACGTATTGCGGAAGATCTGTGGGCGAGCTTTGTGTGAAAATGAACGTTTTACGGGCTGCGCAAAAAAAAGTGTCTGAATGCTGCACTGGGGAGATAATTGTATTGAAATGTAGTTGGGAGCGAAAGTATTAAATAAGATTGAAAATGAGGATCGGAGGTATTGTTCGAGAGTGAGATCATAAAGTCGGTATTCAATTATATTATATTCTCACGAATGCCCGGCGAAACAATAGACTCGATTATTTCCTATTACGCAATGAGCGTAAAATTATATTTGCAATAAAAGTCAATTTCTTTTAATAATGAAGCGAAAATATTTTCTGATTATCTTTGATGAATATTTGCACCAGAAAGCCGATACGTGTACTTCGTAATATTTACAACTTTGCGCATTTCTCTAATTGTATGTTCTCAATGTAAATGTATATTGCAGCTTGTTACAGCGAAGCGATAACGAACGCTTAATTATGAAAAAGTCTGTATTCACTACTCTTGTATCGCATTGCTTCCAATTCTTTTATCAAATATTGGAATTTTCCTTCGTTTATCAGTTGCAAACCTTTTTCGTTTTCAACCCGACAGCTCGTCGTACAAGTTTTAACGCGAAAGCCAAATAATGAAAACTTGATAAACCATATTCGAACTAACAAAAGCAGGGAGAGTCAGTCAGTTAACAACAAACTAAAGCACTCGCGAGCTTTGCGCAAACAAACCGAGAAGGGAGCAAAATACAGCGCTAGATTCAAATTAGAAGACCAAACGCACGATGGCATCTCGAAAGAAGCGCCCGCCCTCGCTGCATTCCGACTCCGTTTTCAACCCCCGTCTCGCTCTAATTGTGCCGTTCATTACCTTAATCAAAGGGAGCGACTCGCGATTCGTCACGTTTCAGAAACGCAAAGGCAGCATAGAGAGGACTCCCGGCATTTGCATAAGCGCCGCAGATTTTCGTCGTAAGCCCGCTCAAGGATATACACGCGCTTTTACCGGAAGTCGCTCTCTGTTTGCCCGGAGTTTTCAATGGAATTTTTGCGCCAAACGGGGAGAGTCGGATTTTCGAGGGAATTTCCCAGGCTTTGCTGTTTGGCGAGATCAAAGATTCGCAATGTTTAGCTAAGCTGGAGATCGTGGAAAATTAAGTAAAGAATCGCGCTTAGCTGCGCGATAAGAGTGAAAAAGATCCGCGCCGAGGGCAATAATTTGCAAAAGCTATTTTAAAGGTTTCGTCGTTTATTATCATTCACGATTTATCTTTCTATTAGATTCGATGAATAAAACATTTAAACTATGGTTAAGAAGTGTTATAAAAGGCAGTTGCGGAAAAATATATAATACTTTTCATCTTTTTCGACAAGCTGTCAAATTTAAAGTTCAAAATAAAACAAAATAACAACAAACTTCCACTTTTCAACAATTCCCGAAAAACTGCCCACGAGCCAAATCCTTTCGAAAAAAACTTTCCCCAACATCCACTCGGGTCAGCTTTCCTCGTCCTTTTTTTCCCCATCTTTGCCTCCCTTATATTTTCCTGACGAGCGAACTTGGACGATATTTCTCTGCCCTCGAGAAATTATTCGACCGGCGTAGTTTGGCCCTTCGCTCGCGGAATTCTAATTTTATGTGTGTATACACACACACACTCACACACGCGGAGAGCGGAGAAAGGTTATAAGTCGGCTCTCCCGCGCGAAAACTCCCCCGGGGCGGTTTTTGTTTTGCGCGCGAATACGAGATGTCGGTACACAATGAAACATTGTCTTCGATTGTTGCGCCGAACTTTTCCAGCCTGAGAATTCGAATTATTTTTAAAACCGGCAAGATTTTATCCGACCGCATTATCGATCAGTCTGCCTGGGCGTCGAAACGTTCTCAAGGAAGTTAATACACTCGTTAAAGCGTGAAACACAGCTCGAATCGCTGCCTCGAGCGCGCGATTTTCCTTCGTTTCGTAAAAACTTGCGACACATAATCAGATTTTAACATAATGAAAAATCCGGTCCGCGATTTCAATAAGAAATAACGGGTTTAAAAGTAATAAATACATATAACTCTCGCGCCAGCCTCGCGGATTAAATAAATAAACTCTTTGCGCTAAAAAAAAAAAAAAAGAAATAAATGTGCGCGCGCGAGAAAAAAATAGTTCATCTCTCGAAAGCCCGCCGCAGCGGGGCTTGCGTGCATTAAACTTAATTAAAATTGATTCGCATCGCGCAAAAGTTTCGCAAGCCTTTCGCCGCGGGGATAACGCGCGCGGCTAGAGAATGGAAGTGAAAAATAGATGCAACTGAAAATCGCGGCGAAAATCGCGACGCGTATTCCGCCGGCTTCAATGTTGCAGGGCTCTACGCGAGTGCTTATACATACACGTTACGTGACGCGCGGCGGGCCGCGACTTTTGCATAAAATATATGCGGGGAAGCGCGAGAATTTTCGAGCGGGACCGTAACGTCATTATATGTACGTGCTACTTTTCCGGTTGGGAATTTGAATAATTTTCGGTGCTTCGCGCCGGAATTCTGTTAATGCGTGATTTGCGCGGCTTTGGGAGCCAGATGTTGATGGGCGTAATGTGATTTTTAAGGAGAGGATTAACTGCTATTTATCGTGTATAAGACTAACGGTTTATGCAGAATATATTTTCGATTGTTCGAGACCCGTAAATATTTTACATTTATTTGGATACGGTTTAGGTTGACTCGGGAAGGTCAATCTGGTTTAATGTTATTGGGACGAAACATCTGTTTATTGCGGTATTTTCGTGTTTTTTCGAGATGATGTTTTTTGGAGGGAATGTGAAAAATATGTATGATAATAATTTATTTTATGACTGAATTATTGTGCCTTTGTATATAAACAAGCAGATGAATTATGCTTTATTTTGTTCAAATATACTAATTGTAAAAATTATACATCAAAGAAAATTTTATAAAATTTCACGAAATATAAAGCATATTCAATCATTTTATATTTTATTTGCTTCCTTGCTATAATGATAAACCGACATCAAAAGCGAATAACTTCATCGAAATTATTGCAAAAAAAGAAGAAAATATAAAAAAAACATTCGGATTCTCGTTATTCCGCGCATTAATTTATTAAAATGAAATTTACGTACAATTCATATTCGGAAATGATGTTTTTTCATATTTCGCTCATCGAAAGTTTAAGTTTCCCCAGCTAAGCGGGCGATACGACGAGGCATCAAAAGACATCATTCTGCGCCGAGGGCAAAAAATCGCCGATACACTCCGGGGGCCCTTGAAAGCGCTCCGCACTATTAACGACGTTTTAATGAAAAACGTTCGCGCGACAGGAAATTAAGCCTTTCCTTTCCCGGGCTTGGCCTCTTTTGCGCCCTTCGCCTTTTACGCGCGGCGACAAGAGATTTATAAAGCTTGTCGCTTGCAAAACGGCCCTCTCTCTCTCTCTCTCTCTCTGTATAAACTTACGGCGAGCGCTTTGATGCCGAAAAGCCTTTCCTCGCGAGGCGTCGCCTGCAGTTGCACTCGTTAAGTCCTCGGACGTCTAATGACTTTCGCGACGCGAGGAGAGAGAGAGAGACAGAGAGCGAGGGAGCCTGTGCCCTCATCCGGGCAATTAGCGGGAGGTGAACTGCTATGGTTGCCGATTTCGGATGATTGGCTGTTTTGATGTTTACGAACTTGTTGGGCTAAGGGTAACATTGAAGGGCGGTTTGTTTGGATCTTTATTGCTAGGGAGTTTTCGTTTTATCGAAGAACATTCAATGGAAACTTTTTGCTTTGGCGCCTGGTATTTTAAGATTTGCAATAATTTAAATTCTTTCCAGAGTACTTTTCATCTTTGATCGATGTATCACTTATCGCGAAAGTCATTTATCTTTAATGAAAATTTCAGTAATCAAATGCAGATTCAATTTCTCGAGACTCGAAAAGATAAAAAAAATGTTTCTCGTGGTATTAATAGAAAAATTGCCTAACAAAAGTTGGAACAAGAGAACGCAGATAACAAGAAAATCCTTTTAAAACCTTTTAAAGCGCTCCTGTTACTAAAAAAACTTTCTTCAGAAAAACATTTCGAAAACGTCTCTCCTTAAAATGCCCGATTTTCAGCTCAACTTAAGCTCCCCCCCCCAGCATCACTCCACACAAAAAGGTCCGATTTGTTTTAAAAATTCCAGCTTTTTAAATCCTGTATACATCAGACTCTCTCTCTCCCTCTCGGGCCGAAAAGTTTCCGTCTCGAAATCGGCGCATCCGGACGCACGCTCCCGCGCACAGAGGCGCGATATTTCTCCGGCTCCTGCGGATTTAGCATAAAACGACAATCGCTCATGCTCGCGGAGAGCGCGGCGCGTGAAAAATGCCCGGGCGCGGCAGCTGTTTCTCTCTCTCTCTCGCTCTCTCTCTCCTTTTCTCAGTGCGTATATTTACCCCGGCGAAAAAAGGCGAATCGAAGAAAGAGGAAAGAGAGAGACAGAGAGATGGCCGGTCGGAGATAAGGGCGCATGCGCCCGCGCCAGGTGCACAGCATCAAAGAGCTCCCCGGAGCATAATGCGCGTGCGCCGCGCGGCAGGAGAAATTAAGCGAATAGGCACGCGGGATGCAGATAAGATTTTTCGGTGCCCTTTTCTGCGAATCTTGAATGTAGGACGATTCTGGGGGGTCCAAGGCGGCTGGGATATGCAGGTTTTGCACGGATGATTGTTGAGAGGCGAATGGGGAGATTGATTTCGGATAAGATCGAGCGTGTCTTCTTGGAGACGCCGGACGATTTTGGTAGAAGAAAGGTTAATTTTGCTATGCTCACCGCGACCGAGGGAATCCAAAGGCGGAATTTTTGTATAAATATGCAATCTGGCTTTTTATGCTGATAAAGGAGATTAGCTCGGATTTCAGTGGATCTTCTAATTGGGCGGATAAACAAGCGAGCAAATTTGTTGGGAAGTTCTTTCTGTGCTCCTCGATTAAAGCGAATTCTATGCAGGACTGCGGCATAATGTCGTCTTATTAAAATAGTATTACAATAATGGAGTCGTTAATTAATTTAGCATGCAAGATGTTGTCACTGGGCAATTTTTACAACTGCTAATATAAATCCGCATAAAATTTTGATAAATCTGACGCAACGCGGCGCATCAACAATATAATTGCCGCGCGATAAATATTATCCCATTTAAACTTTAGATTACGACATCTCGTTAGCTAAATTCAAGCGAAATTTCCCCGGCGCATATCTGAAAAGGGTAATTAAAGCGCGAAAAAATCCGTCACAGCCTCTTCAAAAGCCGTCTCGAGGCAGCGAAAGTCTCTCTCTCTCTCTCCCCGGCCTAATGAAGTCAAAGGCCTCCTCGGCACGAGAGCGTCTCTCTCGGGCAGGCGCCTCTCGCGCAAAACAGCCCGCTGCACAAGGCCTGCCTTTCTCTCTTTCTCTCTGTCTCTCTCACTACCGGAAAAAGCCGCAGTGCGCGCGTCCGGCGTGGCGCGGGCTTCGAAATACGACACCGAGAAAGCAATAGAGCAGAGAGAAAAGAAGCACTTGCCATTAGCTATTTACGGAGAGAGACAGTCGCTGCAAATGGACGCCGTCGTTTTCGGATCCTCGGTCGCCGGTGTGTCCTAGAGAGCGAAGGGTTACTTTATTTTCAGAATGACAAGAGCACGGCCGTCTATTTTCTGCGGCTCTTCCGGCAGCCGTGCGAGCATTGTGTTCCGCCGGAGAAAGAGAGAGAGAGAGAGAGAGAGATGGAGGCTCTCTCTTGTCAATTATTCCGCCGGGCGTTTCGTGTCTTTCCAGCCGAGCGAGCGGAGAGCTGTTCGCCGCTCGCGACGAGGCTCTTCCTCGCAGGCTTCTTTTTCCGTTTGTTAGGGCACGCGTGTGCGAGGCGTCTGTGGGACGCGTCAAAGCTGACGGGGGAGGAGGCGGAGAGGAACGTGACGGGCTGAGAAGCTGATTGTATCTGTCGAATTGTTGAATTAAGGAAAGATGCTAATCTTTTCGTGTCGTGTGGATGTTACGAGGCTTCGCTCGCTTAAGACTGGTAATTTAAGGAATTCCTTTTTATGACGCCTGTCCGAATGAAATGTATCCTTTGTGCTATTTTTGGGTTGCTCCGTTTCAAGGCATTAAATTATATAATTTCAATTTCGTTCGTCGAATACTTTTCATCGAGGTTTATTAATTTCATTTTACTCAGCTGCAATAATACACCCGCTAAATATCTACCAGACACGTTTTTTGTTTTAATTTAAACATTCTACCCATCGACAATCTCTTTTACGAGCTATCGAATCGCCATAAAACTTTCGAATGCAATCTCACTCGTGCACTCGCCTCCCTCCGCCAGGTTAAATTTCAAAAATAGCCTCCTCTAAAATGATAATACCGTTATTACAGCAACTTCCTCCTCCTAAAACAGCGGCGCTCCAAGTACTGAATCACGGCGTCCCGTAAATCAGCGGCAGCTCGAACCTCGAAACTTATCGGGGCTCCGAGTCTAATTCCGGCGCCGCGCGATCCTACTCTGCTTTCAATTTATCCCTCGAAAAATCAATCGCTCGATCCTCTCCATTCATATTTCAGGCTCTCTCTCTCTCTCTCTCTCCCTCGATCTCTCCGAGCGCGAAAGGCCTCTCTCTCTCTCTCTCTCTCTCTCTCTTCGCCTGGGAATCCGCTCGCAACGAGACTCACGAGCTCTCGAGCAGAGGCTCCTCCAGCTCCTCCCCCGCGCGCGGCCTGTCCACCCGAGCGCGAAATTCTCACGAGCGGAGGAGCGTGATTGCCGTTCATAGGCGATCCGGCCATCAGGTGGATGGATATATCTCGCCCAAAGGAGCCCGGCCAATTACAATCGATTTGCGCGTCAATTGTCAAGGCGCGCGCGCGCGCACGTACACACAGACCGAGAGAGGGAATGCATTCTTTGTCTTTGCGCGCCGGAGGTAAGGAGGCAAGGTAAGCGCGAGCGCGTAATTTCCGTGTCCTTCGGAGCGTTAAGGAGCCGAGCCTCGGGAGGATTTCGATGGCGGGCGCGTTTTTTAATTGTATATACGGGGAGAAAATCGAAGGAGGAAGGCGATTGTGGGAATTCGCACCGGGAAGCTAAACATTTGGCAAATGTCTGGTTTTCGAGATGCGGGAGAGGCGTTTCGTGCAGGAAGGAAGAAGGGAATGGGATTGGCTTATTCGAAGAATTTTAAAAGGAGTAATGTAACATAAATAGGGAAATTCGGTAGGAGTGGCAATTTGCAAGTGCGAATATTCGCTTTCCCATCCTAAGCAGCTTTTATGTAAGAACAATTTTTCCACTTCGCATGGTAAGCGCAATTTGTATTAGGGAGATAAACATCTACATAAAGATTCGTTTTAAAGTGGTTTTACATGCATTATGCAAGCAAAAATGTCGTTTGGGTTCAGTGAACTCGGATCGGCCGCTAATTAACTACATGTGTTTTTAATTAAACGGAGAAAACGTTAGAATTTTACTCGGCGAATGCATTTACATACATAAAGCCGCGAAGCCCGACTGGCGGATACGACGATGCGACGATTGCAAGGCATCGCCGACAAGGCAGTGAAAATGCATCGCGAGGCGATATTGAGCAATTCTCATTTTCCGACGCGGTAAACGAGCAATTTGTTAATAATCATTGAATATTAAAATAAATCACTTGGAACGATGAGTCAGCGGGAAAAAAATGACTCTCTCGTGGCGTATATTATTATCGTCGTAATCGAACGCTTACCACGCATCGAGCGTTTTTTCTCTTGAAAAACTCGTGTGGTTGTAATGTGCAAGTGAATCATAGAGGTTTCTTGAAAATAATGGGGCAGAATGATTTGAATAGGTTGCTGCCTCAAAGGAATGATTGATAATTATGGTAATTTTATTCGCGTGTTTTGAATGTGTGAATTAAACTCTATTTAATGAAGCGTGTGACCAATTACTATTCAAGTGGAGTCAAATACTTGGTAAATAATAACGTGCGCCTACTTTGAAATTATCGTCAACGCGTTCGAAATGTTCTTGTGCTTTTTTTATTTCGAAGAATCGATCCGTTCTCCCGCTTGTCAACCATCGACAAGTGTCGCTAATTCATTCGCCGTACACGTCGACGCATATAAATAAATCCGTATTACTCATCGCTCAAAGGGTTAACAGCGCCGAGCTACCATTACCCCCATTTCCGAGCGAGGCGCGCAAAAAAGCAAACGCTCGAACAAGCAACAAGACTCCGAAATCGCTCTGGCAAACAAACAAAACCACCCTCACGACGGCCATAAACAAGCGCTCGGGGCGCCATTATCGTAATCAAACGCGCTCGGCTATTAAAGCTGTCTCGGAGCCTCGGCGTTATATATACCCCCGCGCGCGCGGGGCTTTTTTTTCTCATTCCGCGGGGCTGGAGGTCTGCACGAAATCCGCGGCCGGCCGGCCCCCACCCCGATGCAAATCGTGATCGGCGGGCGGCGGCGGCGGCGGGCAGGTATATAATGCTTCGCGGAGGAGGCGATTGACCGAGGCCGTGATTGCCTCTAAGGATACCGAGGAGGGAGGAGAGGGACAAGTTCAACGTCTGCCTAATGGGCATACTAATCGACGTTAATTCGACGACAGTCCGCCGGAGGAAGGGCCGCTGGCGAGTGCAGTTTAACGAGTCTTATTGACGGCCGAGGCCTCGCGCGTATGTGGGACTAAGAGGCGGGGTGGGAATGATGCGCGTCTTGCTGGGATATGCGACGATTCGGAGGATCGGGAATTGGGAGCAGAGTGGAAAAGCTGGAGAGGCAGGGTTGGGAAACTTCGAATTGGGTAGAATGTCGTATAGAGATAGTATACATATTTAAAAAGGAATAAAGAAATAAATTATTCGACAGTTTATTTTAATATTATTGAATTTGAAGAAATTTAATATTATGTATTCTAATAAAGATTCAATGACAATTGGAATGATTCAATAACTTCTATGAAATCACAAAATTACGGAATATTAATACATTTTATTGTATGATTTAATAAAAGAAATACTTTGAATAAGACATTTAGCAATATCACAAGTAGAGCAAATTCAATAGGATGCATTAAACAAAGCTTTGTTAAATTTTAACGTAATAGCTTTATTCAAGCTATTAATTAATTTATAAATATACATATATGATCGCTATTTGTATATTAATTAAATTATGTCTTTTATGAAATCGTACAATAAAATGTATTTCGTAATTTTATAGAAGTTATTGAATCATTCCAAATGGTAATTGAATCTTTAGAATATAATATTAAATTATATAATATTAAATTTCTTTACACATTGAATAATATTAAAATAAATTATTGAAATAAACTCAAAGTTCTTTTAATAAATCCGAGCATATTCTTTTAATCGGCAATAAAGCATTGAAATAATATTATTCTTTCCCTCCTCCTGAGAAACTAAACATCTCGATCGTAAAGCCCGAGCCTTGATTTGAAAATTTACAAGCCCCCATTTAAAATTAGAAGCCATATCGCTCCCTCCATCCCGCCAGTCGGACAAAAAAATTTGTCTCCGAAATCTCCAACGAAAATAATTTCAACCCGAAGAAACGAAGCCATCTCTCAATCAGCTCCTGGAAAGGCCATAATCCTCCGGGGCACTAAAACGGCGTACCCACACATTTCGATCGCTCTCTCTCTCTCTCGAGGAGGAGGAGGAGAGCAGATAGATGCAGCGGCCGCGACACGTCTTGGGTGGTCTTTGGGCCTGCAATTGTTCGCAGAAGAGGAGGAAAGAACGTCGCGCCGCATGTTTATTTCGCCGGACGGGCGCGCGCGCGCGCGCGCGTATTCTTTTAATCGGGCGCGCACAATGTGCGCGCGTAATTAAACGCTTGTTTATAGAGACTCGCTTACAATGGCTCGATTCTCTCCTTTGAGAGTATAATTCGCGATCGAGTCGAATCGCGCGGGGCTTAAATTTTCGGCCCGCGCTTCCGGGCGCAATAAGTCGCCAAGGCTGATTGGTCGCCTTTTTTTTTTAATTGGGGGGGCTGCACGAGCTTTTTTCGCGGCTCGTTTAATGCGCGCTTTTTGTAATTACGAGCGGCTTCCGGAGGGTGGTTATTGAAATATAATTTTGGTAACTGTTTTAAAGTGCCCTGATGAGTTTGCGTAACTTAGATTAAGGATTAATTAAGTGCGCGATCGCGCTCGTAATCTTATATTGGGGCGGATTAATCTTTGATTTTCATGAGCTTAAATTATCATTAATATCTTTCAACTAGTTAATATTGCCTTAATTATATGCTTTAATTATGAAAATGAATTCTGTTGAAAAGCTTATTGTTCGCTCATCGTGTCAGTAAGTTTTGTCATCAGATGGTTATTGAATTTGAAATTATGCGATTATGGCAATCTTAGGCTCGGATCAGTTATAATAATCGTAGCGTGAGTCGTTTTTTATAAAAGAATTATATTAGTTTTTCTTGCACAAACTTCGACAATGGAAGTTTGTTTTTATTTTATTTACCGTCGCAGTGTATCTTTACACGAAAATATTCATCAGCCAGCTGCTCAACTGAAGTTTCACCACCACTGTTTATTCAGTTCCTCAGCTCCAAACATAATTTAACTAGGTTTACGTCCCCAAAAAACCGACTGCATAAAAATTTAACGGCGACTCCTCTTTCTCTGTCTCTCCAAAAAGTCACGATCGTTGATCCACGGAAGCAGCTCTCGTCCAGCGCGTGCGCGGCTATTTATCCAGCAAACAAATAGCCTTCTTTGAACTTTCGTTCCGCGCGCGCCCTTTTTTTTTTTTAGTAGGCATTTAACGATCGCGGGCGCGCGAGTGGAGCTCGACGAAAGAGAGATGCACGCGCGCCGCCCGAAATAGTCGGAGCTCTCGATAGACACCGACGCCGAGTGAGAAAGAAGCTCGATAAGTGAGAAGCGCGCGAGGCGGAAGGATGCGCATGCCGAGGTGCGGCGAGGAATTAAGAGCTGCTGAATTTGCGCGGGCGTTTTTGCGTCAGCGAGATGCTTAATATTTTAGGCGCTTTTGGAAAAGCCGTGTATTTTCGGGCCACTCTCGAGGCCTGCCCCGATAATCAGAGGCTCATTTCGAGTGCCGTCTCGGGTATATTTCTGCCGCCCGATGACGCAATTGCTTTCGTAGATATAAGTGCATGTACTTAGGACTATCTGAATTTAGTTACTGCGCTGGCTGGTTTGGTTATTTTTAGATTTGTAAGGGTTTTCGTTGGATAAATTTTTACTCTTTCTGGATGTGCGTCTGCATTTGCTCTCGTTGACGGGAGAAAAAATAGGGAGCAACGAACAAATGAATTATAAAGCTACGGGGGATTGATTGTAACGAGATTTCACGTATTCGCCGATGGACGCACTTCAAATTCAATTTTTTACGAATCAATCAAAACTTTGAAAAACATTTTCTCACGCCTGACACATTTTTCCTCGGCTCGAGCGCAAAACTCGATGCTTTTTATTTCAACGAATAAGCATTCTCTATTTAAATATGCCAATTCTATAAAGAGCGCGCAGTAAAATACATTATTTAAAAGCAAGTGCTCGAGCAATAAAAGAAAGTCCCATGTACAGAGGAGGTAGAGAAAGCTGCAGTACAAAAAATCGCCGAGTCGTAAAAAGTCGAAAGCGACCGCAGAAAACTTGTCCGTGGCGCAAGTCAGTGAAAAAGAATCGAGCTGCGAAGGTGACAGATGGGAAATCTTCTTAATTTTGCCGGACTTCCGAGCGAGTATGAAAGAAACTGCTGCCACCGCTTGACTTTCCAGGAAAATCTTGAAACGTCGCCTCTTTTTCAGGGAGAAACTTTTTCACGTCTTCGAGATGCATAAAATGGTTTCGTTGTTTAATTTAATTTTATATAGTTTTTTCGTAAATAATGGAAATGAAAGCACTAATTGAAAAGCTGATTATAAGGCACTGTAAATATAATAACTCTCTCCGTACACGTCATAAAAAACGACGCCTTTAATTTTATAATAGGTTTACAAAGTTCGTTTATTTTGCAATGTTGTTGCAAACTAACGTAGACAGTAAAACGCAGGCAGCGCAATATTTATTCAGTTTAATTGCAACAAAGTTGCAAATAAAAAACCGCCTCGCTTTCTTCTTCAGCACTAGAAACTGTTTAGCTCAAAATAATTACAGACTGACCTCTCGGCAGCGCAACTAACGGAACGCGTCATTAAACAAGAGAGCAGAGTGAACAAAAAGTAAACAAAGTCGTGAAAGTCCAGCTAATCATTCCGGAGACAATTAGTAATTAACCGGATAAAAGGGAGCGAAAGAAAGGGGCGGAATCTAAAGAAAGCCGGGGACGAAAGCACAAAATCCTCTTCCTCTCAATCGCGAAGCGGAGCTGTAACTGCGAGCGCCGGACAAAAGAGGGATATATCCGCAAAAGGAGAGCCCGAAAGCCAAAGTCCCTCTCATAGCCCGATGATGGCGCTAAAAAAGAGGGACGCAATATCCAGGGTGTGCGTCGACGCACCGACGTATAGCTGATAAGAGAGAGGGGGGAGGCGGGGACTGCTTTATGTGCACTTCCTTATAACGTCGTTGCGGAAGTCTTCTACGTTTTTTTCGGGGGAATGTTTTTTCGGATCGATGTCGTTGGTTCGGTGATGCTGCGATAGCAGGAATGTTTAAAAGGGATATAATAAGGGAAATGTTGGATTGGCTTTTGTAACGGAGAAACTTTAGTTGAAATTTTGATGATAAGGCTCGTTTGGGAGAAACTTTTGGATCAGCATGAAATTGTAATAAGTATTATTACGGTTTAGGATAAAGTATCACTATATTATTGAGATAAAGTTCGTAAGACGTTAAAGGAAGGTTTTTATTTCTTTATTTTTCGTACTAAAATAAAATATTAGTTTTATTCGCGAAAAATCAAATAACAAATTCGAACAATAAAAGCTTCGTATTAAGTATGAACGAAGAAATTTAATGAAACTTTCTCGTCGAAAAACAAAAGCAGCCATTTCACGGTATCATCGACACTATTTTGACAATGTTTCCCATCAAAAGGAAAACGAGATATCCTCACCTCTTGTCTAAAAAAAAAGAAAAAAAAATAGGAGCCCGCAGCCGAAGAAAGCCCGACGCAGGAGAAGCGAAGCTCCAAGGAAAGGAAAACAATAGGAGACAAAGGTCGACGAAGAGGCGACTCCTGCGTCGAAGGAATAAAGGGGGGAAAGGCTGTAAGGAAGAAGGCAAAGTGGGAGCCTCGACTCGAGACGGAGAGGGAAAAGCTTGTCAAAAGGCGTCTTATCTATCGACTCGACCAAGAAGCAGCAGCGGCGACGGCGGCAGCGGCAGCAGCAGCAGCAGACACGGCTGACTGACTCCTCCACAGAGAGACGCCGCCGAGGCAAAAACCAATCGCCGTGACAAAGTTACGCTTCGATTAGCCGGTAATCCCTCTCTCTCTCTCTCTCTCTCTCTTCCTGGCCGATTTTTTCCCCTCCGAGGAGCGCTCCACTTCTGCTGCCGGCGGGAGATGGAAAAAGGGCTCCTCTCTCTCTCTCTCTCTCTCTCTCTCTCCGCGGTGCAGTCTTTGATGACGGCCGAGATAGCGGCCCAAAGAACTCACGTGAGTTCGCGGTAAAGTAGACTTTAATAAAGAGCGGGCTAAGAAACTTTGATAAAAGAGCGAAGGTCCTGAAAAGGGGGGGGGGGCCTTTCAGACGTGGACGAGTGGATTTTTGAGCTGGGATACGGAGCGCCGACTTGGCGATGCTCCATTTTTTGGAAGAATTCGAGAAAGGATTCGTTTGCCGCTTAAATGTTTCGGCTGTAAAAATGGTTGGCCATATGTTTTTGGAAAACGCTATAAGATAGTACGTTTTTGATATAATACGTTATATTAATTAATCAGGAATCGAGAACCCGAAACCTCTTTTCGCGACGGATATTGCTTTTAGTTACCGATACCTATATGTTAATCTTTTTCTTCGAGTCGTTCTGACATCGCCACGCTGACGCTTATGAAATCGTAAAGGTTTCGATTACCCTTTTCGTACTTAAAGGTGTCAACAATAATACCTCTGCACGGTTCTGCCAAATACATTATTGTACATTTTTATTAAGTAAAATCATTAGGAATATTTTAGTTGATAACTATGTATATTGATAAAAGTTAGATAAGACAACTACTTTTTTCCAGTGATTTATGTACTCTGGTCATACAATATTCCCTAGAAATAAATAAAAAATGAATCAATTATTTTTTATGTACTGAAGATCATCACGTCAAACATTTTTACGTAACGTTTCTGATATTAAAGTGAAAATTCTCTGAGGTTTTGAAAAATTGATTGGATTGGCTACCCGTTCAATTCACTGACTTTATATTGCTTCCGTTAAAGCGTAATGAATCTAAATAATAGAGTAACAGATTTCTATTTCGCGGATGCCAATGAAATTTTAAAGCTCGCCTCCGTTCGTTAAACAAAACTCCACTCCCCGCCTGCATAAAGTTTTATAAAACCAAGTAAAAGAGCTGCACGCACAGCGAGTCAATTCCGGGGTTTAAAAAGTTATCCGACAAAAAGCCTCGGTATCTTCACCCGCCATTATTTACAACTCACTCCGAGGCAAAATGATCTACTGAAATTTCAATTACCGACATGTATCGAGTGTACGCGCTGCATTAAAAGCAATTTCTCTACTCACGTTTCCCGCTGCAAAGTAACACTGCCTGTACATACCTGGAACAGAGAGGCGAAAAAATCGAATCAATAAAAAGAGCGTAAAACAACTGCTGCCTTTTCGACCAAAAAAAAAAAGGAAAAAAAGGCGCCGCGTCTGCGCACACAAAACGCATTTTAATTAAATTTCCCAAAGATCAGCTTTTCAATCCGCGATGATGAAAAAGCCCGCGCGGAGAGGGATGACCGGCGTCCGGCACAATGCCGGGAGACAATGGCGGAGAGCGGCACAATAGATTGACAAAAAGGAAACCAAGTAAATACGCGCGGCTACCCGGCGAAAATCTATATATATGTATATATCCGCCCGACGCGGGAATTACATTAAAATTATAAAAAGCGGGTTGGACACGACGAGAGCGAATTTCGGCCCTTTCAATTAAAGCGACGCGCGGAGGGTATTACAAGGGCCCGGACTAATTGATTTCGCATTAAGGGGATGCGCGACGAGCTGCGGCGAATTTATTTTTCGAGAGGAGAGCATAGCGTTTTAATTACTTTTGGCGCGCATTATTTTTTTTTTTTTTTTCAGCTCTGAATTTCGTAATTATTATGTGCGCGATTCGTTTTAAAATTGATCGCGGTTACGCAGACGGCGATTTTAATTTGTTACGATGATACGGTCGCGAACATCGAATTTCACTTTGATGATTCGGTCGGGGAATGCATGATTTTGGGCTCTCTTCATGAAAAGCAAACTCTCTGCGGGTTTTTCCTGATTTTTTAGACTGTATTTTTGTGAAACCACCACGAAAAAACGGTTGAATATTTTTCATTTGATTCTTACAGCGTGTTATTTTATTTTATTAAAAAAAAATAATAAAAAAAAAAAAATTCATTTCCACGGTTAATTTTATCTCCCTCGTTCAATCGACTGTTTTTATTCCCCCTTTTAAGTTTGCACGGCAGCTAAAACATTTTCTCAACAAATGCGGACTTTTTAACTTATTTAATACGGAATCCCGTAAATCAATTCGAAACCTATATATTGACAAGAGCCAGAAAAGGGAGCGCGCAAAAAGGAGAAACAAAACCAGATCATAACGTTCCCATGGCTTTTCCATTTCCTCGACACAACGCGCCCGGCGCTTAACCTCATTGTTCGGAACCGAATTCAATAAGACCGGAGGAATCCCTGCCGGCGCCGTCATATACCTCGATTTGCGAAAAATCCGGGAGACAGGCAGGCGACGAATTACGGATAGGAGCAACACCTGCTGGGTGGGCGGAATGTGTGAGCTGTCTTTTGATGGAAAAGGACGCGAAATCTGATTGGCAATAGATTCGTCGGATGGGGCGCGAATTTCGAACCAATTTTCCTGCTCTATTGCCAATCCCGCAAAGGACTCGAAATTCCTGCCGCGATTCTTTTGTCGTTTCTTTTTTGCCGTTTCCACTTGGAACGTATTGGCGTATTGGGTTTTTGAGGGATCCGGGCGCGTTTTCGGTGTAATTGCTCGTCGTTAATGTAATGGCGTTGCTGCTTTCGGAAAGTCGAAAAGTAAGATCCGTTTTGCGGAAGTTCGCTGGCAAAAAACAAAAGCTACTTACTGTAAGTGGATGAAATTTTGTTTTCGAGAATTTCGGAGGAAGTGAAATTACTTTAAGCGACTGTATAGTGGGTTTTTTTTTTGAAGGATAAAGGTAAAAACTTGGGTTTCGCTCTATTTAAACAAATTTTCGACAAAAAATAGTAGCGTTTTTGTCAAAGGCCAACTCTTATTCAAAACTATTTTTGCTCTCAACTAATTAACCAACATCGAGTCTTCTCCAATTCACGCTTAATTACGCCCATTAAATCGATACTCATTAAACATTGGTATCGTTGTGTCGCCGTTAAAAAAGTCAACGAAGCCATCCTCTTTAATAACAGCTTGCTTTTGTGGACGAAAGTGAAACAACGATGGCTTCGATTCATTATTTTTTTCGATCAATCAAATAAAAATACCTCGGCAGTGCGAGAAAGAGACTCGTGAAATATCGAGAGAACTGTTAAATGAAAAGCAATTTCGCGTTATTGATTCGATTCCGAAGAACCATCGAACGAACCTGTATATATATATATATATATGTGATATATAAAATAAAATAAATAACAATGCGACGCAAAAACACAAAGCCGTCGAATTACAGAAAAATATTATTCAAAACAATAAAATAACAAGTCGGATTCTCGCTCCTTACCGAGAGGATCGGAAAAAGAAGGTAATTGACGGCAAACTGTACACGCAATGACGGCGAAGTATGCAAATTGAATTTCCCCAAGTTTAAATCGAATCAGTAAAAGAAAGGCGCGAATAAACTTTCCACTTCCCTCCGCCCCGGCCGATAATAAAAGCGGATCCCCCTTCCGTTCCTTTCGAAGAACAATATTTTCCAATTTTTTTTTCCCCCTCGACCGCAATTTCCTCGGCTTCTTCGCGCGGACCTTTTTTTTTCGACGCGCAAGACAGGCCCACATTATTCATGCCCGGAGGTGGCTTCGCCCGGTTCACATATGGCGTTCGTATACATCTCCCTCTTTTCGGACGAATCTGCGAGGAGCTAACTGGCGACCAATTAGGCCAGGCCTGCTGCGTTTTGTTACGGAATAGGACTGCGGTTTCTTCAAGGTATTGATGGCTTTTGTCTAGTCCTTTCGAAGGCGGAGTGTTGCTCTGTAATTTAGGCGGGTTGGAGAATGTACGTTTATCTGATTTGGAGGCCTCTTTTGATAGGTGTATTATTCCAGGAGAGGATAGTCTTTTCAGTTTTGACGTGAATGCTATTTGGAAAGCTAATGGATGTATTGACTTTGGTGTCTGCTGCTTAGAAAACCAATCTGGCCTTTCGCAATTTCTGTCTATTATAAAAACTTAACAGTCTAATTTGTACAATTACCAATGGTTCAAGTTCAAAGAGGTCTATTTAGGCATGAAAATAAAGACTGAACAGTCAAAAATGGCTAATAATAATAAGAGAGTAAAATTTTCGTCTTTGAATACATTTCTTTTTAATGTTAACCAGGTATTATTACTGATTTTTTTAACAATTCAAAAACCTTTAGTACTTATCGATCACTAATTGCGAGAAACGGAGGCCAATTACCATCAGGCTAATGATTCGCAAAACCTGCCTCCTTAACCAGAATCAAACATTTTTAACACTCGAAAATAACTTGAGGCACACGTCGGCAAATAATTATCAGCGCTTAAAATTTCCAGCCGTCATTATTCTTCCTGATTTCCCCGGCGTCGATCGCAAAATCGCTCCGTCCTTGACTCTCCGAGTTCACGGCGGATTACAGCGTTTACCGGACACACGAAGCCGAGCCACGAAGTGACTTTCCACAATGGCAAGTCCGCGAATCCCATCCAATCGATATTCACACGTGCCATTAGCGTCGATCTCCTGCCTTCCCTTCAGAAAAAGACTCGCTCGTCAAAAGGAGCAACCGAGAACGATGTATACATCCCCCAGGCCGTTCACGTCCCAGCCGCGCGGAGTCTTATTAAGGCCGCGCCGCTAAAAAGCCCGGCATATTTCTCGCGGCCGCATGCGATCTGCCTCTATGTATAATAAGGCGCTATTTTTAAAAGGAATAGCCGTGCGCGCGCGCGCGCACGCACCTGATTATACTGCCTCGCGGGAAGGTTGAGGCGTTTTCTCGGACCGCGCGGCTGGGAAATTACGCGAGTCGTGCTGCTTCACGTAGGTGGAGGAGGCTGGTTTTTTTTTTTTTTGGCCGAGGCTAAGAGGGCTATGGGAAAATGAGGGAGTGATGGGGTTCGACGGGAAAATTAGCGGGAGGCGCAGGAAATTGGTGCAACGGACTGCGCGAGTTTCATTCAGGTTTTCGCGGCTGAATGGACGGACGGATTGCTCGGAGCTGAGGAGGTGATATATTGGGGAATTATTCAAGTGGAAACTTGATTCGTGTGTATTTTGTTGTTTGTGCTTTGGAAGAATGTATCGGTGTTTTATTCTCGAGTTAAACTAGAGGTTTTATAATTGTTTTAATATTCATATAATATATCATGTCCGTTTACAAATCAATCATGAAAGAAAGTTCACCAAAAAGCAATCTCGATTGCTTATCTTTATAATGCCTAGTACTTCGTAAGGCGATCAATTACTTACACATCTTGCAATAAGAAAAATTTTATTCAAAGAAAATGGACAAAAGCATATATACGTTTCCTCGAGAAAAAGAATTTTCGTAAACTCGAACCAAGGCCCTTCTTCATCTATCGAAACTAATCTAACGTAAAATTCGGACCATCCAGTCCATTGAATAATCATCTGCGAAGAAAAGCCAGCATTCGAAACCTCGGCATTCCGCAAAAAAAACCAGCCGCAGTCCTCACTTTCCCAGCCACTCAACTCCGAAGAAAACTCCTGCACGGTCAATTATGTCGATCGTTCCGCCCTCGGAAAACTCCTTGCGACCGTTCGCTCTCCCAACAGGCTCTGAAATCGGATTAGCCGGCTGGCGAAGATCGGCGACGTAACCTAATCTGACGTAACTTAAGGACCTATCGCGCGCTCGCACGCAGCATTTTTCCAGAGTAAAAAGTTCTCTCTCTTTCTCTCTCTCTCTGCAAATCCCTTAAGTCGCTGAAAAGATCTGGTTTTAAGGACGCTCGTTAAAAGGACCAACAGCTGGACCCCCTCGTCCATTGTCGTCCTTATTAAGTAACTCCGGAGACGTCGGATTAAGGCCGCGCTTTTCGCGCCGGCAGCAGCAGCGGCGGCGGCGGCGGCGGCAGTCCTGGAATTTGCGCGTGCGTTTCCTGCTTTTCCTTTTTCCGTTTTACAGTTCTTTTGTGGAGCGATACAGAAGTGCAAGGCCCGTATTTCAGAGAATATTAAGTACTTTGTTGATGACGCTTCCGTGCTCTTTAAATGCAGGGCTTTTGCCAGGAGTTTGAATATAATTGGATAAAGGCGATTGTTGGACTTTTGTGAACCTGGGGATAAATTAATTATAGGGAGTTTTTATATTTATCGCGCTTTGTGCGACAGACATGTTTGTTGCGCGAATTGTACAAGTAGATCGCAAAACTTAGCTTGAACCGAATAGTCGCAAAAACTAAATGTATAATAGTAATCTTAAAAAAAATTCTAAAACTTTTCAAATGATTCAAGCGCGTCGTAAAAATGAGCATACTTTATTATATTAAAATGCTATACAAATAGCTTCTCTATATCCCATAAGCCGACAAACGGCATTCTTACAATGCAAATAACCATCAGGAAATCCGAAGATGAGAGAAAAGCAAGAAAACTAATACACTCAAAAGGGCTCGACAGCTCAATAAACCGCAGCTTCGAAAAGCAGGCGTGCGCCACAACTCGGCGCAACTCTCCGGCTCGGGCTCTTAATCTTCCCTCAAAACTACTCCAACTCGACGCACAGAGAGAGAGAGAGAGCAGTGCACTCGGAGTTTGAATGCGCGTCTCGGCGTCTGAATGTGAGGCCAGCCAAGGGATAAAGAGCGCGAGGGAGAGGATCTAAGCCTCCCCTTCCGTCTTCCGGCTCCTCCCACCAGCCGTCCGGCTTCCTCTTTCCCCGCGTCCGTCTATCCTTTCGCCACTTTAATTATATATAATGTAGGCCATCGTCCGGTGCGCGCGTTGCGCGCGGGAAGTCCTTTCACGGCATCGCGAGGTTAACGCGCCGATTCAGATCCGATTGACGTTGAGCCGGTAGTCGGAGCTGCCGAAGAAGCCGGTCAGATAAGGAGTTGTCTTGTTTTCTTCCTGCCTGCTGTTGTTGCGCTGCGAGCAAGCGATATTTAGGACTCTGCTTGCCGAGGGAAGCGCTTTGTTGGCGCGCTTAGCACTGTTTTTGGAAGATAAAAGCGATTTGACAACTATACTGCTATGGATCAGCGAGGATTTGAGGGGAGAAAATTATTTGTACGCTAATAATGATTGAACAGGTATAGTAGAGCAAGACGTATAGACTATCGCATTTATATGAAAAATAGCTGCTTCAAAATGAATTTATACTGAAATTGCGGATGTGAAGTGGTACATAAAAATTTCTGCAATTGAATTAATTAGATAGACTGAAATACGTTTGTAACGACCAATGAACCCTTCTATCTATAGAGCATTAAAACTAAAGCCTACTTATAATAAACGTAAACATCCGAATCAATAAATCGATCCCAATTTGTTAGAAACGGAAACGCCATTTATCACGATTAATAAAAAGAATCTAAAATTATACGTGCACAGATCGGAGGAGACGAGGCGCTTTATATATATAACTTCATAATTACGCAAATATGATAAGCGCGCGAGCGTATCAAACGACGGAACTGCGTCAAAGGATCGACTCGTCATTATCTCTCCAGTTGCCCGATTACGTGTAACGCGGTTTATTTTATTAACGCGGTTTCGCGCTCAAACAGCTCGCAAAATCGCGGAATTCCCGCAGCGAGGCGAGGACGATAGAAAGATCGAATGAAAAAGCAAGCATTTCTTTTTTCCTCCGCGCAAATTGAAATATTTTTCGTTAATTCCCGATAGTTGCTCGCGCGGATATATATAAGCGAAAATAAGCTTTGACGAGCGCGTCGCGTCCGGGGCCAATCTTATTTTCGCGGAGGAAATTAGGATCAGGCTCGTATAGCTGCGAAAAAAGATCTCGCAAATAACGTAATTCTTTACCCTCCTCGGGTTCTCCCGGGGAAATTAACATAAATTTTCACGGCAATCTGGCCAGGATTTTCGAGAAAAAAAAATTCGTCCTCGTCGACGACGGCGGCGGCGAAGGCGAATAATCGACGGCTTCCCCCTCCGGTGTTACGTTATTATGACTCCCGGTCCATTTCTCCGGTAGATCGCGGGAGACTCTCTCGCTCGGCCCTTACTTGCACGCCCTGGAATACGCTTTTATTCCCGTCGTATAATATTTTCTCTTTACCAAATGGTACGTATTGCTTTTTTATGGACGCCCTTTTCCCTAACGAACGGCTCCTTTTGGCCTCGTTTATTCGGCGATGGGGAAAATTAGCTTCTGATTATCATAAGTCGCTTTTTGAATTCAGAAGTAATGTCGCGTCTTTAGGCAAATTGTTGATGGAGGCTGTAAATACGTTTTTTTTATGATCTGTGATGCGATGATTAATTTAGCGGTCTATCTTTTAATAAGTAAAATAAAAAGTTTTCCTTACTGCAGTTGAAGAAATAAAGATGATTATTTTTAATGAACTTTTAGTAAGATTTATTAGTTTATTCTTTATTATTCCTGCAATGAAATGTGCCATTAACTTTATCAGAAAAAATTGGAAAAGTCTGCATAATTTCCCCTCTTACAATTTGGGCGCCAAAGTCGACCCTAAGAAGGGTACTAAAAATGAGCTAATAATGGAAAAATAGTGTTGCTACATCAGAGTTCAATATCCGAGGATGTTTTTTTTCTGCTAATAGTTTTACGCTGAAGCATACGCATTCTTCTGACTCATCGCGTTTCTGTTTGCAACCAACAAAAAAAAAAAAAAAAACAAACAATTGCTTTCCATTAAGCGACAAAAATGTTGGATTAATGCCGATCATCTTCTTGCCACGGCATCCTAAAACCCCATTACTTTTCAGCACTGTAACCTAGAAATTAGCGCAAACATCATCCATCCTCCTCCCGAGCTCCTTAGCTAGTTATCTCGGAGCCGCGTAGCGTATGCAGGCGTCGTTGGCGCCCAACGACATATTTCATTAGGCATCCAGGATAGCAGCTTCTCTCCTCTCTCTATCCCTCTCCCCCGACTCCCCAGGCGCTGATCATCATCCGCATGCCAGGAACGAGCGACGCTGCTGCATCGCGAAAAACAGTCCTGCGTGCACGCATTGGCATTCATCCTCGAGGCTCCGGGCCATTGTGTAGAGGCTCTCTCTCTCTCTCTCTCTCTCTCTCTCTCTCTCTCTCTCTCTCTCTCTCTCTCTCTCTCTCTCTCTCTATAT
>JAWWML010000001.1:13600875-13629878 GCA_035047165.1 Ormyrus rosae | reverse complement strand
CTCTCTCTCTCTCTCTCTCTCTCTCTCTCTCTCTCTCTCTCTCTCTCTCTCTCTCTCTCTCTCTCTCTCTCGATATATATATATGAATATCATTACCGCGGATGTTTTATGGGATTGCAGGCTGACGCCATGACGGATCGATTGGCGCCCAAGCGCGTGTAGGTAGGTACGTACGTGCGTGCGTCTATACTTAATACTGCCCCCCTCCCGACTCTGCAAGCCTCGGTTATTAAAGCTGCGACCCTCGCCCATTCATTTTTTATGTCTCATTTTCGATTTGTACGTGCCTCGCGCTTTCTTTTTTTTCGGTAGGGCGCCACTCTCGCTTTTGTAGAAACGGCTGTTGACAATATTTTATTATTTACGTTTTTCTTTTTGTCCGAGGACGTTGCTGCGAGAGAGAATGGTGAGTAACATGTGCTGTGTGCGCATGCGATGATGGAGCAGTTTGTTGGCTGGGGTAATTGGGTTGGATGCAGCGCCTTTGAGGTGCGCTGTATTGGATAATAATAAGCCGAGAGGCATCGGGATCGAGAGACTTTTATTGATGAGCCTGCCGGAGATGCTGTGGGGGATTACGTTAATTTTGGTTAAATTTGATGCGCGGCAGCAGGTTTTTTTGTCAATGACGCATTTCGTGCAGTTATTACATTTTTCTGTAATTTTTTTATTATTATATACGGTTTAGAAGATGAATTCGCTCTCTAATTATATTAAGCTTTTTATAACTGTATACTAAATTAAAGCCTTCGCTTCTGCACCAAAGTCGATAATTGAACGATCAGCTTGCCAATTATCTCATGCGTATACCGTCTTGCCTAGTTCTGCAATCAGACACCTCATATTTGGTTTCCCTTGGTGAAACTTATCAAAAGTCGTTATATATTACTATCAAATTTCATACGTACGCAGGTGTAGATTCTCACTTATAGCGTGTAACGCTGCGGCTGCATAAAATTATCTCGTGGGAAGAGCAAAAATTGTTTACTCGAGCTCTCAGCGGAATAAATAATACGAATAACTCCGTAACTCAGTCCGCTTTATCAACCCCGAGAAAAATCTACCGAAAATTACGAGAACGAGCGCAGGCTAGAGCATTTTTCTAATCCTCCATTCGAATTCTCGTCACTCGTAGCCTCTTAATACCAGCTCGCTCGCTATTAATTCAGCCACGAAATTCAAGAAAACAAAAAGCGCCGGCTGCCGACACCCTTAATAAATGTCGCTTCATATTCATTTCCTCGTGTTTCATCGTTTTTCTTGCCTCCCCCGCCCCCCCTACCCGCACAAAAAAAGGAACAAGAGCGGAGGGGAGCGCCGCGCGCGGCGTAGGAGGAACTTTATGAGAAAGCGGCGCGCGCGCGCGCGCACGGCGAATCGATCGATCTCGCGCGAGATTTATGAGGACTGAGCATGCAGTTTACGCCGTAAGGTTTGTCGACTGCCGCTGCCGCCGCCGCTGCACAGAGAAGAGGAATTTCTGCGAGCTGACCGCGTTGTGCTGATACTGCCGCTTTTTTTCCCCGCCTAGATTCTTCTTCTCCTTCGAGAAAGGAGAGAGAGAGGTTTTGTAATTTGTGGCTCTTGTTACAAAATATGCGCTAAAGCGCCGTGTTTATGGATTTATTAGCTTGGTTTTTTGCGGCGAGGCCTCGCCGGAAGCTGCTTCGGTGTATATCTATGCTGAGGAGGTATTTGTGATGGAGGTTGCACCGTTGAGGAGGGTGAAAATGCGCGCTGCATGATTACTCGCGTGTCGTAAAACAATATTGAGATTATAAAATACTCTTGCTGCAGTCTTTATACTCGTCGTAAATAGAAATGTTTAATATTTTTTTTTTTTAATAAAAATACTTCGATTTAAATTATTCAGTTGGAATGACAAGATGCAATACTCTTTACTGCGCGGCTTTTCCCGTTTCAGTTTTTTATGCTTATAGATGAGGCAGTACTTTTCTTCAAAAGAGCGCTTAACGCATAATTTCCGAAGACATATTTCTATTCGGATAGACCGTATACAAAGAAGCGAACGCTTTTACAAGCCCATCGAAATAATCTGCTATCAGATTTCAGCAAACAGCCCGAAGCTCGTCGTCGCCGCGTAAAAAGACCGCTCTCTCTCTCTCGAGGCTCAGAAAACTCGTCCCAAAAAGCAAAAAGGCGCGCCGTAAACAGGCTCTCTCGCGGCGCGCGAAATCTCACGCGCTAAACACTCGGCGGTCATAAAACGCATGCTAAACAGCCGCTCTGCCTGCGAAATCAGCATCCCATCGACTCGCCGAGGAGAGGAGAAAAAGACGCGACGGAAAATATTTACGATCGCCGGCAGAGAGAGAGAGAGAGAGAGAGAGAGAGAGAGGGAGAGCATCGCTCGCGATAAAACGCAAGCTCGACTTCCTGCCCCGTGTCGCTCGATATTACAAGCGTCTCTACTCGCGGGTATCGATTCTTCTAATTCCGATACCGCCGCGAGCTGCTTATAGTATCGGCTGATTTTATAGTCGAGTGGGTTATACAAAGTGTACGCGTGTGCCGGTCTCGTTCCGCCGGGCTGGAGGACTTGTTTTTTGCGCGAGCGAGATTTAAATTTGCGGCGAGATTCGAACGAGCTGCTCGCGGTTTGGCGGGGGGATAAGCTAAGTGCCGGCGATTTGTCGGTTGTAGCTCTGGGTGAAAATTGAGAGGAAGCTCTTGGATTGCCGCGATTTTTTTCTTTTGTATGTCTATACGGCGTGTTAGGAGATTACGATTATGTTAAGGAGTATAGGCGTAGATCGAGTTTCGGAAAAAAAATGTTGGTAAATGGTGATGGAATAGTTTTTGCGATATGCAAACTACCTAGAAGCTTCCACGCAGAGATGCCACGTGCGGCTATTTCGAGAAAATGGATTCGCTTGTTACACATTGCGTTTAATATATTATTAAAAATCGTGAATTTACTATAGTTACTATTTTCATTGTGTTTTAAAACAATGAAATTCGTAGAAGAATGTGTTATTCGTCGCGAACAAAAGAGTATTTCTTTATACGCGTCATGACATCACTGATCTTAGAGAATATTATTAAATATTGATCGACTGCAAAAGAAAACCGCGTTAAAAATGAAATCTAATCTTACGAACGCAATTTAAATAAATATCGCTTCAGAATAATACGAAAATTTAAAGCAACCACAAGAAATGATACCCCATAAAGTATTTCCCGTAAAGATAAGGGAGGGCCATTCGAAATTTCGCGAGAAAATACGACGGCAATTACATTCGCACGTCCATTTGACACCTAAACTACCGTTCCAAAAATCCCAGCAGCGGAGC
Organism: Ormyrus rosae; assembly: GCA_035047165.1. Lineage (NCBI taxonomy): Eukaryota > Metazoa > Arthropoda > Insecta > Hymenoptera > Ormyridae > Ormyrus > Ormyrus rosae. The sequence goes on along the minus strand of JAWWML010000001.1, from coordinate 13,626,564 downwards.
AGCAGCAGCACTGCATACCTCTCCGCTTTATCCGCATTCAATCGACAAGCTCTAAGCTCGGACGAGCAGCGCGGCGTTCTCGTATCCTCCATTCCCCGGGTCCGGCACATTTGCCTTTCCCACTTTGTAGAAAGCCCGGGGGCGCCATTGTCTCTCTCTCTCTCTCTCACTCGTATAAGCCCTCCCTCGCGAGAGGATCCTCGACAATGGTTCCTTGCGCGTACCTTTACATGCCGATATGGTTTATGACTGCTCCGTCGCCGTCGTCAAATATACGCGAGCGCCCTGTCGTATTTATATAAGACAAAAGGCGCGAACAATGTGCGCAGAGCTTTTCAATGCCATTGTCGCCCGGATCTTTCTCTTTCCCTCTCCTCTGTCTTTGGAAATTTAATTAATTTTTAATCCTTTGTTGGAGAGCTGCGGAGTTTGTGTTTTCAGAGCAGAGGATGGTGTTTGCCGGACAGGTGTTTTTGCTGCTCCACAGAGGGGTCTGCTTTCTTTGGAGGATTTCGTAAAAGAAAAACTAATATGAGGGTTAATAATATCGGAATTTATTGTATTGGAAACTGAGGGAACTTCAACGTGGTCGAAAAATGCAAGTAAACCAGTGAAAAAACTGGTTATTTAGAGAAAGTGCTGATGAGTTTTAGACTTAAATAGTTTAATTCAACTACGTAGAAATGTTAGTTTTCTATTCAGAACTGCTCTTTCGGAAAGACGATAGAATTGATTTGGCTTTCAAACAAAGTTACCATTTTCCCATGTCTCTATCTAATAAAGAACTTGCACGTTTCCATCTGTCGTGAACGTCAGTAATCAGCTCCTTGTCCCTTCCGAACAAAGCTGACCAGCCAGAGAAAAGATTCGAATTACACCAGCGGATAAGCTTCGTAAAAGAAACCGTACCGAGCAAACATCGATAATACACAGTCAGCGAAAATCCAGGCATTATATTAAATATGGAGATCCGCGCACCTCCCCGGCGCCGAAGAAGGCAATTCCTTTGTGCGCCGACTGTCCCCGGGTCCAGTGTAATTAGGTTTTAAGGCCGTAAAAGGAATTAATGAGCGCTAATCAAGTGCCGCTCGCGCAATAAAAGGGTCCCCGGCTTAATAAATAATAGCAATAAATAAGGCGCGCTCTCTCTCTCTCTCTCGCGAAGAAGAAGAAGCGACGGCGGCGGCGGGCAGCTCCCCTTTTTCGGCAGCAGGGCACATAAAGCCTCCTTGATTTCGGTAACGAGTAGCTTTTTCTCCTCGCCCCCCTCGAGTTCACTCTCTCTCTATCCCACGGGAGTCTCTCTCGGCGAGGGGTCCGGAAGCCAATCAGCCGGCTCTCGCGGATCGAACTCTTTCGATCTCTCGATTGCCTCGTACGAGAGCTGAATTCCTAGTCGGACCGTTAGCTCCTCGCTCCCTGCTAAGAGATGGATGGAGAGAGAGAGAGAGAGAGGAGAAACAGCCACGTAATGCCACGGAGGATGCACGGGACTTTAGCGACGATTAGGCCTCTTTAACGAGGAGAGATTTCGGTAACGAGAAACTGTACCGAGAGAAAGTGCAGAGCCGCGACCCCGATAGGCTTCAATCGCCCGTAATTAACGAGCCGACTTCGACTTTGGACTGGAATTAGGATGTTTCTTGAATTGAATCCATTGTGGAGGTCTTTTTCGGTGGGTGGGATCGCCGTGTAATTGAAAATGCGTTAGAGAACAGAGAATACCGCTGTGGATGCATTGATACTCGCGATGGGATTTCTTCTTAATAATGCTCGGATATTATTCGATTCGCTATGCTTCTTTATCCTCGAAGAATAGTCCGTGATTCGGTAAAAAATCTTGAGGTCTGTTTCTACGGGATATGTTTCAAGGTCAGTTGATTCTGTAGATTAGTTTTTCTATTCTAGTTTCATACACAAGATCGAATCTTTGATAATTTGCCGTTAATTCCTGTATCTCGGACAAAAAATATTTTCACTGTAATATTACATTTTTTATAACGTAATTAAGGAGTTGTCAATGCCAAAATTGTCACCTACTCACCGTCAAAGCTAAGCCGAGCCCTTTCCCAAATTTTCCGTTCGTCGTCCAAGCGAATAAAAGCTCGGATCGCCTCGCAAAAATCGCAGACACCGCGTTAAACCGAAGGTAAGCGAAAGTAAAAAGCAGAGAGAGAGAGAGAGAGAGAGAGAGAGAGAGAGAGAGAGAGAGAGAGAGAGAGAGAGAGAGAGAGAGAGAGCTCCGGCGGCATGATCGAGTGCCGGGATTGAAAAGAAACTGCCGGGCGCAAAGGGATCGGCTCGCAGTGACTTTGTAGAAGTACCCTTTCGATATCCCATTACGGCGGGTAGTCCGTCGGGGGAAAAGCTTATATTGGTCCCCCCTCTCCGCCACCCCCGAATCCCGGACGCAGCCCGCGTCGTTAGTATCCTAATCTCGAAACCCTCGGCAGCTCTCTTCGTATTCTTGCTCTCGAGGCCCCGAGTCCTCATTAACGCAAGTCTGTCTGCTCTCTCTCGCTGGAGCCTCGGGAAAAGTTTTATTCCTGCCGGGGGAGCTCGTTTATATAGATCTCTGTGTAACGAAGTTGCTGCAATACGAGAGAGGCGGCCACTGAGCGATGGACCGCTGAAATTGGTCGAGAAATTAATAGAAGGACTTAACGGTTTTCGCGCGGAAAAATTGCCCGGAGATTTGGGGGGGAGGAGAATTATTGCCGATGCTTGCGAGTCGGCTCTGCGTACGGTGGCGGCGATTACATTTTGAGGAATTCAAGTCTGAAGTACGTGTCGGAGATATTGGATGTACGTAATTGAGAGTGTATGACTTCATTTTTGTATTTTACTTTATTAAGTGTGATTGAATTCTTAAAGACGTGTTGGAAAATATCAAATTTATTACGCTTTGCAATATCAATGTAATTGCGGAGGAAATCAATATGGTAAATAATGGTTTATTTATTTTGTTGATGGATCTATAAAAAGCTATAATTCAAATAATTGTATTTATGATGTTTACTTCCAGTTTAGATCCATAAAATATTTACAGGATATTGAGAAAACCGTCAATTAAAAAGGTTAAAAATACAAGTTTATATTGGCGCTGGGCTCTTAAAATCACTCAGATTACTAAATTTAATTAAAACTTACCTAAAAAAAAAAAGAAAAGGAGCGCAGCTTTTTCCAGCTCTCGCACTTCAGCGCCAATATCACTCGATACTTTAACAATAAGTGAAGAACGCTGTACCCCCGGCAAAGTTCACCCAGATTTTTTTCCTCTCAGCCCTTTTTTTCAAAGCTCGCGCCGCACCTTTTTCCCGCCGGCGGCTTATTCCATTACTTTATCCCGCGGCTAAAGTCGCTCGCGGGACTTCACTTTACCTCAATCCGCGCGCCGTTTCCGCGCGAGGTTTCTCTCGCTCGTACTTTATTTTTTTTTTCTTTTTTCCGTGGACGTGCGTGCATTCGCATTATTTCTTGCACTCGGGCCCGCACTGTTGTTGCCGGTAGAAGGACTTCCGCTTTCTTCGAGTGCGTAATTTGGTTAAGGTGCCTACACGACGGCCGCTTACCGCATCGATCTCGCGGTCGAGTCTCGCTCGAGCTTTCAGCTCGGTTTGTAGCTTGTTAGGGAATCGCTGATGGATGTAAGAGAAAGATGTAGTGGTTTTCGAACGTAATTGCTTTTCTGCAAATAAAATTTTGACATACTCCCGTTTAGAGAAAAATTGACTTGTCAAATTATTCTCGGAGGCAGAATGACATCATTAAAATTCCAATATACATTCATACCTCAAACCGGAGCATAATAACCTCGCGAAGGAAGCCGAGCCCCCAAACAGCACTTTCACACCCTACCCCGGAAAAAAGCTAAAATAGAGAAGCTAATCCACTTTAAAGATTAATGAGCCCTCGCCTCTTTCTCTCGCTTTTCCCGGGACAAAGAGAAATTCGTGAATTTGAGTTATATCGCAACAACGCCTGTTCCACGGGTTTAATACAGTGGGCGCGAAAGATCGATGCGGCGCTCGTTTTTTTTTTTAACGCTCCCCGGCAGCCAGCTCAGACTGCATCAGAAGCAATCGCTCGGCGGTCCCTCGGGATTTCGAGATTTTCGAGAGAGAGAGAGAGAGAGGGTCGGCTCGGAGATGATGTAGTGCCGCATTTATTGCTTCCTATTTGCGCTCCACGCGCCATCAAACGATAGCCGCAAACGCAATATATATATATACCGCGACTTGTGTGCCTCGTGTGCGTGAGTCGTGCGCGCGTTGCACGTTGACGCGCGCCGAGATGTTAAATCGAGCCCTGGGTTTATGAGCCCGACGGCGCTCTCCGACGCTTGCTTCGAAATATTAGAAAAATTCCCTGACTGCGAATTGCGGGAGGTTTATTTCGAGGAGGTTATTATCGCGGCGAATGGCTGTACGCTCGTTGAAACACTGTGTTCTCGCGCGAGGACGTTTTAGATTTATTTTATAAAAGAGGCACGGGCGCTCGGCGTAAATCTTTATTAAGCCGCAGGTATAAATGAGCGCGGCGCGGCACATTTTTTCCGGCGGCGGATCGTGGATCGTAATAATGAAAATTTTTGGCGAGCTTTTTCGAAAAAAAATTATTCCGGACGGAGGCGCGGGCAGTAAAGAGAGTTAAAAAAAAAAAGAATGGTAGTGCTTTTATCCTTGAATTCCGCTTAAACGATATTAAAGCCGGGGCAGTTACTTGTCAATTACTTGGACTTTACGAACTTTTAGCGATTTTAAATTGACGATTTGACGTGAAACGCTGCATATGTATGGCGCGGAGGTTCCCTTTTGAAGCGGCCGACCTCTCTTTCACCCTCGTAACAGGCGATGTAAAAATGTTCCTCTACAGTCGATTCACGAGTTTGAATAACAGAGTTGTATATTAGTTGCCAGTCGATGGGCAAAGTGTTAAAGCCCGAGCGTATTCGCAGGAAAAATTTATAGAAAACGGTTGGCCTTTGAATTTATGGATAAGGATTTACGTGTGAGCCCGCGTGTCATTGTAAATTTTGTTATTGATGCAAATTTCGAAATGTGTTTTCCGAGCTATTGATTTTGTTTTTTTTTTTTAATATTTTCGAAATGCATTGTTAAACACTCGGTGCACAATTCCGTTATAAACATCTCATATTCTTCCAATGGATTCTCTTGGAACGAAATAATCTCCGTAATTTACGACTCATTGGATAATAAATTGTTTTAAATGTTTACGAGTATGTAGTTACATTATAATTTGTAGATTCAAGTTTGTCGAAATATCCCTACTTAAAACTGTAGTTTTTTTGTGCCTAAAATAAAATAAAGTCGAAAATGTTCCCATAAACTTCCACTTACAATTCAGTTTTGACAACGAGCACAATCCAAAGTAAAAACGACAACGCCACACAATTTCCGAGAATAGCAGAAACCTCGCAACCATTCCCCTCTCCGAGATCTTTGAACGAACGCGGCTCCTGCACTCGCTAGTCTCCCGCGTCTCACTTTTCTCTTTGACGCCCTGCAGTCGCTCCCTCATATATAAATTGTCTGTCTTCCCTAAAGAGACCCGCAGTGGCTGTTTGCTCGGCTCCTTTGGAATCGCGCGAATCCGCGGAGTAATTGCACGGGCCTAGACAGGCAGGCTCTCCTCGGCTGCATTATCCTGCGTTTTATTTGTTTTCACGGCCGTTCGTGTACCGATGCGCCCTTTCGCGCCCGCCCTTTACTCCTCCCGCTCCCACCTCCTCTTCCTCCTCCTCTTTCTACTTTCGCAGCATTGTTCTGGGCTGCGGGAGAGTGAGGAGCGAGTCGGGAGGAAGCGAAACGTTGGAGCTCTTCCGCACTGCCGTCTGATTTATCAATTTTCTGCAGTGTTGCGAGAACTCGCCGAGTTTGGGATTTAGCTGCTGCGGAAAATGTTGGTTTTACGAGATTTCGATGTTGTTAGAGGTAATGGTAAAAATAAGTTCGTTATCTTAGTGGATAGTAAATAGTTGCGTTTTTCAAGGCAGCTGTTTTTATCGAAAAATTCAATTTTACTCCATCGGCGAAAGAGAGTACATAAATGTATTTCGGATTGAGAGAAGGTTTATTATTTTTTTATTGAATTTTTAAATCCCGCTATAAATTTAAAATTATTCATATAAGCTTTGTAAATCAATTTGTATACACACAACCACTTTTGAATTATAGAATACTCAGCTTTTCTGTACAGTCAAAGTAAATAATTGAATGAATGCATTTAATATTATACAGGCACCTATGCCATTAAATCCCAACTCTAAAATGCGAAACGAATCTCCCGTTTGAATAAAATAAATGTTTAACCAGGCTGCACTCAGCGTTTTTAAAACTAATGCACGTTCGCTTTTCGGGATTGAAAATCTCTGAAAAAAACGAAGCCGCACAAAAGCTCCGGCGAACTTAATCCTTTAAAAGCCGCCAAGCGTCTCATCAAGACCCGGAGCATATGTAAAAGAGAGAGAGAGAGAGAGAGAGAGAGGAGGGAGGGGGGTCGCGGACAAAAAAGGAGGGCGAATTCCGCGGGGCGGCGAAAAGAAAGGGCGAGCCGAGCGATGAACGGCTCGATGATTGATGGACGTCGGGCGGCGGCGATTGAATGCCTCGGCGAGCCCTCTCGACTTTACACATACATGCACTTTATATATGCAGTCCGAATCGGACGTATTTCACGTTCGAATTCGCTGGACAATCTCCCGGCCGGCCGGAGTTATCGACTTCATTTATAACTTTTTTTCAGACCCTCTCTGTCTATCTCTTCGGGGGGCTATATTGCCCGCGCTTCTCTCTCTCCTCCTCTCGACTTTCGCTACTTTCGAACTACATGAAAGTTCGATTTCATTATTGCGTCGGAGAGTATCGGGCCAAGTATCGGTGTCTAGGGTAGATACGGACGACGAGACGGCGAGACGAGAGGAGGAGTATACAGCCTCGATGTTATTTGAAAAATTCTGATCGCCGCGATGCGTGACATTTTTTAAGTGACGTCGCGCCCGCCGGATTCTTGTGGCGGGCGAATTATTAAGCGACAATCTTTTTGGAAACTTGTTTTCGTATGGTGGTTTAATATTTTATCAATAATATTTGTTATTCTGCTAAATGTACGTCACGTTATTTAATAATTCAAAAGCTTCTTTATACATATTTTATTTTTATATTCATACAGATTTTAATAAATGCACTGCTACAATCTTTTTACTTTTAATAGGGCAATGTTTCTATACTATTTACTGGAATATTAAACGAGTAGAGAGATTCTAAATCATGAAAGATTAATTCTGTGCGCTCAGATGAAAACATGCCAAGATCATTCCCCATTAGATATTAATCTGCCTCCGTTTTCTTCTACGTTCTACGGAATAAACAAATCTCTATCTTCGAAGGCCCTCTTGCATCAGCGAACCACAAGTAACCCTTTTATCTCCATTTCTGTTTAGGCAAATCTTTCCTCGGCACTTTATACTCAAGTGCGCCACTTAGCAAGAAAAACCCCCGTTCCGCAGCCGAACAGCCAAAAAGCCCAATTAAAAAACTGCAGCGGATCAGCGAAAGGAGGTTAAAGACCGCCAAAAAAGCGAGCCGGGCCATTTCGCGTTTTCCCACAAAGTCTGTCCCACGCGGCTCGCGATGACGAGAGCTGCTGCTGCGGCGGCGGCGGCGGCAACGCTCACAAGCCAGCCACTGTTCCGGCGGGCTTCATCTCGAACAATGCGCTCGTTTGTTTATCGCGGCCGGATCGCGGAGGCTGCGCGAATCGACAGATGGAATTTCGCCCTGGGAAGACTCGCGAGATCCGCTCCTGTCGCTATGCATATGGATGACGCCGGGATTCGGCGCCGAGATAAGGAGGCCTGCAGGCTGCGCCTCGAGAAAGTTCGCTGGAAGAGCCCGGCGAGCTCGAGGATATCGGATCGATGGGGGGATATCGGATGGCATGTAAATCATTTTCGATTTTGAAACTTCGCGGGAGTTTAATTGATGAAAGAAGATTGGAGCGCGCGGATGAAAGGTTTTGATTTTCGATTAATCGAGTTGGTATTTTGTTCCGGAAAATGCTTTTGCTCGGGCTGCTATTAAACAAAATTAATACTAGAAGGGCAACTGTTTCCCTTTTTCGGCCAGAAGCTTCAAAGCCATACAAACAGAATATTTATCAACTGTTAAAAAAACTAATACCCCGCAAAATACTTAATCAACATTTCAAATCTGAGCTACACCGACATCGAAATTTCCACAAAGCCCTTTCACTTCCCTCGGAAGCACGACAAAAAGCACAGCCCGACAGGCCAGCGGCTCGCTCCCACCCTAATTAACGAAAAACAATTCTATAACAACTCTCTCTCTCTCTCTCTCTCTCCCTTTCTCCGTTTCTGCCCAGCAGAAAAAGGGGGTTGCAGCGGGCAGCCCGACAAAACGAGAGAGCCTGGCGCAAAAATGGAGCAGCGGCGAAGACACTTGACGGACGACGGGGGGATTTATGGCGGCGCATAATTTACGAGAAAACGAGAGAGAGAGAGAGAGAAAGAGAGAGAGAACAAACTGGCCGGCAGCTGCCCCCGCGGCCTCCGAGATACCAATCGAAAGGGTGCAGAGGGGCGCCTGGACGCGAATCTGCGTACGCCGAAGGGAATATTAATATATCGAAGGTCAACGGTCGGGCACTGATTTATTTCCTTTTCGATGAACTTTTTTCGAGCGCGATGCCGAGTTTTTGCAACGAGCTGTCTTTTTATAATTTATGTTCGTGTTTTTTTTTTTTTTTTGTTAAAACTACGCTTATTGGAATAATTAAATATTGGGTGACAGTTTAAATTTCGGCTCGTTATACTTTTTATTGCGATTTTAAGCAATCTTTTGAATTTCTATTTCAAAATACCGTTTTCATTATTAATGCATATTAATCACTCATGATTCATAAGCGCATTTATAATCCAATCGACTGGTTAAAAACGATTATCCGCCCGTAAAAGAAGTAACCTTTCAAATCATTTTATACGCCCGAGAACGCGGCGATGATTAAAAAACGGGTCGACCGATCGCAATTCGAATGCGCATTTAAAAAGCTGAAAACTTTCTGCAATGATAAAAACCTCCACAAAGAGACCATTGACATAACCGTCCTCGAAAAGGCAAATAAAAAGAAGGAATTAAAAGCACTCACCGAGCGCGAGCGCGCGCTCGCCAAAAATTTATTTAAAAGAGTGACTCTCATTTCAATGAATATCGATAAAACTCATACTCGGGACGCGGCGGCGAGCTCGAAATTAAAACTAAAAATAAAGCAGCCCGGAGCTACGCTTTCGCACATAGGCCAAGTGCCCGGCTCTTCATCTCCGTGCAAACACACACACGCAAAGAGAGAGAGAGAGAGAGAGAGAGCCAAGTGGATTGATAACAATTTGGCCGGGGAGAGAGATCGGGATTATTCTGAGCAGCAACGGGCCAATTTAAACATTTTAAAGGCAATCGCCGTGTTTGCGCACCGAGAGAGGCAGACTGCAACGGCCAGATGCACCATATGCTCGCTTATGGTTTACGAGCCAATTGAGAATAATGAAGTTTGCCCCGGCTCTCCTTCTCTCTGAGTCATTGTTTAAAGTTCGAGCGCCGTCCTCGTCGATTGAACGGATTTTAAAGAGAGGAATCGAGAAAAACTTGCCCCGCTAAGAGGGAGAGAGAGAGAGGGAGCGTAATGAATGTAAATAAGACAGTCCATTGTGCGCCCTCATCGATGGGAAGCCCCGGAGAAGCTGGAACAAAGGAGTCGGGACGAAAAGTTCGGGCCCTGGGAGAGTGCAAAAATGCAAATTCCTGAGAGCAGATTTTTCTCCGTCGACTCGATTTGCGGCGGACTTTTTCTCGAGCCCATCGCCGAGGCGATGGGGTATAAGATTTTTAAATTTTAGCGTAGGTACTAATTTCGTAAAATTCTGATCGAGTCTTGAAAAAAGATGTGTGCAGCTTTTTTTAAAATTATTATTGGATTGCAAAATTATCGCGTAATTGCTTGCGAAATGTCGTTCGCTTACGATAGTTGAAGTAAATGCGATTAAAAATCAGACCCATCAATAATTAACGTACAAGTTAATCGGAAATTCTTACAACACACTTTCATAATCTAATGCATAATCGATACACGGCTTTTCTCTGCATAAGCAGGAATTTACTCGACACAATACTGCCGAACACGGCTCGTTCGCTTCTCATTAAAACCGCCGCTTGCACAACTCAAACGTATCCTAATTACTCCATTCCCCAACAATTCCACGAAAGAAGCAGCCGCCAGGCAGCCAAAGCGGTGCTTCGATTAAAACGAAGAAAATGTATTACACTTGCCGAGTAGCACCTTCGCGCATGCGCTCGTCGTCCCCACAAAAAAAAGCCTCTCTGCGCGGCCAGCCTAAGAGCAATAAAGCGGGAGCGTTAATAAACAACGCAAGCAAATGCGCCCGGAGAAAAACGGCGGAAACGCGCCGATAAAAAGGAGCCATTGTCGCGGCCCTGATGAAGAAAGCGGCCTCGTCTATTTGCTCGCGCCAAAGGATCGAATTAACACTGCCTGGCCTGGAGATTGCGCCGATTGTGAGCCGCTGATGCGCCGCTTCTTCTTCTTCTCCTTCGTCTCTCCGCCTTCCAGATTTGCCTCTCTCTCTCGCTTTGTTTGCTTTTCGCACTTGGCTTTCAGAGGAAGCTGCCAGGAGCGGATAGAGTACCTTGATGGATGGATACGCTGCGGGGAAAGCGGCTTGTAATTTTCGATGCTTTTAAATTATTGCTCGACTTACGAGAGGGAGATGATTGAAGATTTTTTGTCAGGAATCAGAGGCTTTGTTTGTTATTGTTTACGAGATAATTCGTGCGAAAGAAATGCTTCCAATTTAATTTTATACCGCGAGCTATATAAATTCATCTTTTATTCAGAACGACCGAGAAAAATGTGCATTTATGAAACGTTTACATTTTATCAAAAGAATCAAATCCTTGACAGAATTGAGTTCAAGCCCTTTACTTTCCCGCTTCATTGGCATTGTTTACCCCACACCAACGAACGTCCGCATTCCCGGTCAATTTTGAAATCCAGCGCACTTCTTATCTTTCTGCCCTCTGGGGTATTTATAGAGAGACGTGGGAGAGGCAGCCGCTCGCATTATCAGCGCCCGGGAGCGGCAATTCGGATTAATTAATCCTCCGTCTCCGTCGGCCTCGCGCCTGCGCAGACGCGCGCTTCGCGCCGAAGCCATCTCTTAATTAGCTCGTGCTTAATCGTCTTACGTGTCACAATTAACGCCGCGCGGCCCGAAAGTCGCGGCGACCTGCGCGCGAGAGATAAGTTTATGCGCGGGAGTCGCGGAAAAAATATACGCTGCCCGCAAACTCGAAGGCGACGCGAACTCTTTTGCGGATCGAATTTTTTGAATTGACTTTTTAACTAGCTTTTTCGACTTGAGATGGGGAATTAATCAATGTGGGACAATTTTGACAGTAAAGTTTGTGCTAATTAATGATGATTAGGTCTTTGTGCGAATTTAAATTGGGTTATTTAGAAAATTGTGTCAATGTATATTTTGCATGTTGCAGATATTTTTAGATTTCTTTCCTGCTGTATATGATAATATGTTCAATAGTTTGTACAACTAATTGTGTACAACACACGTACAAGTTGCTCAATAGCAACATTTTTTTTATATTTAATCAGTGATTAATTACTTTTACATGCAAATTTCGAACCGACATATAAAAATCGACCAACATACCTTGACGTAATAAAAACTAATGAATAACGAATCAACTTCATTAAATACCTCTGCACGGAGATTTCTATTGATGATACAATAATAGACACTCGATCGTGAAAGAGAATCTCATATTAACATACTTTCACTAATTGGGCAACTGACAAAGGATGTAGGGCAACGAAAAAAAAAAACAAAATACTTTCAAACAACAACCGCGCTGTATTTTTACAACTCTTCCCCGAACTTTATTTATACGAAGCAGCCAAATAAAACAAAAATTGGGTCAATCGCTTACAACTAAATACAACTCTGCAATTTCCTCGTGCCTTCGCGCATTAAACCTCTTCTCGCGGCTCATCACCGGGGCGACAAACGCCGCTTGCAGCGTTGCATAATTTTTCCGACACAATTAACACTCTCGCACACGTCTCGCTTATAAACGCTCGCTAATCTACGGCCGAGTCGAGGGGGAAGAAGAGATTGACGCCGAGCGTAATTATAATATGCGCGACTTCGCGGAACTTTCGCAAGTTCGAGGTGTATTATATGCACACACGTCGGCTCTGTCTCTCGCGATTTTTCGGGGAGGATCGTTGAGCAACGCCGTAATTGTTCGCGAGATGAGCCCCGGGTGTTTTCTAAAGGTGGATTGCGAGCCGCGCGGCGTTTTGTTCGCTACAACGCGAGTAAGTGAGTTATGTGAGCGCAGGAAAGTTTTGATTACCGTAGTGAGAATAAAAAAATTTCTCCTCGATGAATTGGTAAAAGTACGCGATGGTCGCTCGAGATGAATTGCGGGATTTCGTTTCTAGGCGCGTTTACGTCGAGCGTTTTGAAGAAGTGACTGAAAGCAATTTGTCTCTTCGTTGCAATGTTATTATTGATTAACTTTGTAAAGTTTGCGCTTCGTAATAAGCAAATAATGAGTGTTTATGTTGCATATTGAGCTCATTGAACTTTGAACTTTCTATTTATTCATCGTTAAATTAACAAGAATAATGCTTCGTGTGACAAGCAAGTATGTAAATGACATCGCGAACCAATACGAGTGATATTGTCATTGTAACTGCAAAAATTTATTTTAAGAAATCTTTATGACACATTAAAATATTCAATCGTATATAACTAATTCAGGATTCACTTTTTCCGACTTTTTCTGTGCAACGAGAATACGGGAAATTTTCATACTTATAATTATTATATCCGGATAAGTAAAATTAGCTTGTGCTTTTATTACGTTTGCATTTAATTTAGGAAGCTCGCCTTTCGTATAGCGAAACTAGGGCGAATTTATTTTGTATGTGCTTCGACTTATCAAACTTTGAAATTTGGAAGAGTTCTGTTCTGAAATAGAACAACAAAAAATACCGAAAATAAAAGATTTCCTCTCGCTATTATCTATTTTTGAATCATATTCGTTTATAGTATATTACGCACCTAGGGAGGTAAAGTATTGCCATTTTACCTCTTGTGAAGTGAATACTATTTTTTTGCCTAGCGAGGACGAAAATAAAACGTTCCCGATTTATCGCCGGGAGGGAAAGTAGTACTTTTGGCCCGCTAGGAAAAAAAGAAAGCTTTCCATCCAACAGCCGAAATGCTTAATTTTCCATCCAAGAGGACAAACTTGATAAAATTTCAGCCGCTTTATGTAAACAAGAGAATCCAACAACGCCCCAGGACTCAGAGTCAGGCATCGTGCGCATTTATCCGTTTTCCGTAGCACTTATTAACAGCATCAAGCTTGCCTCGGCGAAATTTCGCCCCGACGCAACAAATAAGGCTTACGTTTGCGCTCTCTTCATTGGGATTTGATTGCGCTCGGGGCGCGCGCGCATCTCGTGCCGCACAATGAAGATACCGAAAACAGAGAGCAGCGGCGGCAGTAGTCGTGTCGGGGGCTCCCCCCTTCAAGACGCGCGCGCTCCTCTTGATTTGGATTTCAAAGTTACAAATGATTTATCTTCTAATTGCATGTCGTGATTGCGAGCCGGAAGCCGAGAGAGAGAGAGAGAGAGAGAGAGAGCGAGAGCTGCCGTAATCAAAACGTCCCGGCGCTTCTCCTCATTAATCATTCGTCGCCGAGGCGCGCGTTCCTGTGTGTACACTCTCCGCGCCTTGCGGAGCGCCCCGCGAGCAGAGGTGCGAAGGCAGTTTCGTTAAATTAACGGAATTCTTCGCCGCCGCCGCCGATGAAAAATGGAAAGCGCGCCGAGAAATATGCGTTATCTATCGCGGCCGAGAGAGGCTTTGACTGGGAGACGCCAAGTCGTATAGCCGATGGAGGAAATGGCTTGGGCTGGTCGCTTGTTGGCTTTTCTTTCTTGGGGGGTTTGAGGAGCCGCTGCTGGTTATGCGTTTTTAATGGAAGGGTGTGGTTTTACCCTTAGGCTTATTGCTGATTTTATTTAATAATTATATACCTGTCCTGATTAAAAAAGAAAATAGTGGTAGTAATAGATCGAACTTGTTTGTATAAAAATGCATAGAACTAATTAATACTAATTTTTTTTATTACAGATTATATGATTACAATGCAGCATTTCTACTTGAAGCGAATTTGAAATAAAAGGTAAAAATTCTTCACAATATGATTTATTATTACCGGCAAAAATGGTTTAAAAAGCTTTAATTGCGGATACTTTACAGGAATCACTTGAATTTAACACGCCGACGACACAGTTTTGCCTATAATTACAGCTCGGCAGCTTTGTAATGGATACTCCAAAGCGTGAAACTTGAAATAATTCAAAAGGCGTCGATAAGGATCTGCGCTAAAAGCTAAAAAACTCAAAGCCTCTCGCCGTCGTCGCCGTTCACAAAAGCGTCCGAAAGCGCGTACGGCAAATATTATTCCCCGTTACCCGTAATCGAAATTGATGAGACGGCAGGTTCGGCACGCCACCTAATTACCTGTCGCTTACGGTCCTCGCTGACAAACGCGCGGAGGTCACGCAGCCGAAAAATCAATATTTTTCCGAGCCCGCCGCGGATGTATCGTACAACAGATTTTTCCGTGACATTCGTGCGAGAGAGAGGCCCGCCTAACTCGGCCGTGACACAGAGACGCGCGGCGGCTCAAATATTTGCTCACCTAATGGCCCCGATTTTAACGGCAGGTCATTTTTCCATTATCGCCCGACAGGCGCAACGTGTGCGCGACACGCACGAGCTGCTTTCCTCAAAGTGCCCGGAGGACGCTTGTTTGAGCTCCGAGATGCTCTCTCTCTTTCTCTCTCTGTTTTCTCTCGGGGGGGCTCGGGGCGCGAGATGGAATTTCGGGCTTCGGATTTTTTGGCTGGCTGATTGACTGTTGCTGGGGAATAGGGTATTATTGATTTCTGGTTGAGGGCAATTGTTTTTGAAAGGCTTTCCTTTCTTTTACACAGGCGAACGGACGCGGAGCGAGTGGTTTTATTTACTATTTGCGAAATTAAAATTGGACGCCAAAAATATCATTTATTTTGAAAACTCTCTAAGGATTCAGTATTATTATGAAAAAGTTGTAAAATATTAATAGTTACTCAGATTAAGAAAGACGTCAAATTTAAAATTGTCATTTTTCTAATTCAATTGTATACAAAATACTAAATCTGATAATAATATGATAGGATT
Organism: Ormyrus rosae; assembly: GCA_035047165.1. NCBI lineage: Eukaryota > Metazoa > Arthropoda > Insecta > Hymenoptera > Ormyridae > Ormyrus > Ormyrus rosae. Next base: position 13,611,188 of record JAWWML010000001.1, on the reverse strand, counting down.
TTAACCATTCTGACTCAACTCTTTCAGTCTTAAAAAAAAAAAACAAAAAAAAATTCATACCGACATTGCGAAAAAAACCTCTACATCCGCAAAACCGTATCGCCAACATTTGCTCGGAACCGCGAGCATCTTCCATAAACATCGTCTAGAAAGCGGAACGCCGTCTGCTGCATATCCCCCGCTTCCTCCATCGACGGATCGAACGCAGGAACAGTGGAGGTGCTGTTTCATCGAAAATCCCTCCTCTCTCTCTCTCTCTCCCGCGTCGAGAATTTTCATTCGCGCCGCTATCGTCCGAAGCGCGCGGCTTTTAACCCTGTCATGCGCGGGCAATAATCGTTGGCGGCGTTCGCGCCGGCGTGAATCACCGGAAAGAAGAGGAGCCGCGGCGCGCGCTTATAATTAGAGCGTCTGCGATCCTCGGCCTGCGCTCGATTAACGGCCAATTCGAAATTTAGTGTTATGGCCAACGGGATATAGAGAGAGAGAGAGAGCAAAAGTCGCGCGCTTCTCTGACTCGGTCGGGCTTGCTAATCTCCCCGGGATATGGTTATTACGTGCTATTGATTGCGGTTTCCTAACGAAGACGGGGACTCGTTTAAATTTGGGTTTTGGTATGAGTCAGTTGACCTTTCATCAGAGAGCACGCTTCAATTGATAGCCTTTAAAATGTGCGCGCTTAATTTTTTGCTGAATTGGTACGTGTTCGAAATATGACAAAGTCAAGTGTTTGAAAGCATTGCCTTTTAAGGCAAATCTAAATGGCCACCAAATTTATTTTTATCAAAGCTCCAGCTTATAATTTTCGAGAAATGATGATTCATTTATTTTTCAACGTGCCCGTAACATATTTTATCATTTTTTAACAACAGTATAGTAAAGCACGCATAGTAAAGTAGAAAGGGCACTTATACGAAATATTTATTTCAAAGATTAAGAAAGTTGAATCGACTGTTCTGCCAAAATCCTCTACAAAATCAGCCCATCATCGACGAGCCCCGATCCTCGGTCATCTCTCAATCACCATCTCCCCCAGCCAGCCGCCTCATCATCATCCTCCACTCGAGCCGCAGCTCCTCCGTCCGCCAAAATTTCGAGGCTGATGCTCTCGCGAAGTCTGTCTCGCAGCCGCGGCTATACGGGGGATTTGGACGTTGCGGATCGAGCGGCGCGTTCGGTTGCCGAGCTGGAGCGAGAGCGCGGAGATACGGCGCGCGGCGTACCGGGCGGCGGGTTCCCCGCTGCATTATGAATGTGGTGCGTGTGCAGCTACGATCGCGGGCTATTAATTTCGCTGAATGGGGATTCCGCTGGATTTCTGCCGGGCTTCGATGCCCGCTACGTGCAAAGAATCGCTGCCCCACCCCACCTCGCGCGAGTTATTGCGAGCTCGATGTTTAGGATGTGACCGGGCTCTTGTTGTTTAGAGATCGCGAGGGCGGGGAGGAGGGGATTTTGTTTGTGGGCGAAGAGATGCGGTGGTTCTGTAATGGGGAGCTACTGCAGTGCTGAAGAATAGTTTTAAGTTTAACCATAAGTTGTGATACAACATGCTTTATTGTTCTCAGAGTGCGGAGAATCAATTAAACTGCTATAAACAAGTATTGTCCAAGTTCATTAATATTTTGTGAACTCGAGCCAATCCTTTATTTATTTATAAGTATTCTGCTGAATGAAGACTGCAAAAAATATCATCAAGAACCTCTCAAATATAACAGAAAACCCCGGAACGAACCCCAAAACTCAGCTAATCATCAACGACTGCAGCCTCGCCGCTGCACATAAAACAGCGATTCCGCCGAAATACTTGCGCCGCGCGCTGCTCGCGGAGAAACATGCGGGCGGCGCGGAGAGAGAGAGAGAGAGAGAGAGAGAGAGAGAGAGAGAGAGCCTCCCGGCCAATCGATAATATAATGCACGAGCTCGCGGTCCCTGTAAGCGTAAGCGCAATATGGCGAAGGGTGCGCGTCGGCTCGTGCGTGTAGGTGCGAAGCCGGGAGCGCCGCCGGCCTGTGCCACCCCTCCGCCGCGGAGATGCACGTTCGGCGGGGGCAAAAAGGTGGCGAGGTTCGATTTCGGATGGATGGATTATCGTTCGGGGGCAATTACTTAGTCGATCGGAAGAATTCGGCTGGCGGCGGGTGAATTGTTCGGGAAAAAGAGGGTTACGGGCGAAACGTTGACTATTTAGCCGTGCCTTTTGGACGCGTTGCGAATGTAGTGGTTATTGTTGCTCGGGGAATTTTGCATCTATAGAATTAACTGGATTTTGTTCTGCTACTATTCTGCTCTTGTTAACTGCGGTACTTAATCTAAACAAACGCGCTTAATCATAAGTAGCCCATTAGAGTATAATTTCACGGTAAACGAAGACATTTGTAAATATGTTTAGAAAATTACCGACAATAATTAATAAAATTACCCGAACGTACATTAGCTTATCTAAAGTTGATAATATGTACGAATGTTAAACAGATATGAACCCGTGAGAGCATTATAACCAACTCGGTTTCTCGCTATCGAACGAAACACCCCCATCGGAATCAGAGGCAACAAAAACACGAGGACAGGCGCGCGGACAATCGTAAAAATCATAATTTCCTGTTAGCCCGCGAAAACAATCAGAACTGACTCTTCCCATCCCCCCGTCCGGCCTCATCCGATTTGGCACTCGCGCGCATATAATAATACCTCCGAAAACTCTCTCTCTCTCTCCCTGTACAATAACCTCGACTCCCCGCGCCGAAGGGGGGGATGATCAAATACAGCCGAAGGCACACTTTCGCGCTGTACTCTTCTCTCTCTCTCCCTCTCTCGGCGCGCCGCTAAAATTACACGCGCGCGCGGATTACCGTTATAACATCGCCCCGCGGTGAATTTATTTTTATTGCGATTAGCTTCTCTCGCTCTCGCCGCCCCCCCTGAAGGGCTTTGTTGCCCCGTATTTTCCAGCGGGGGGGAGGAGGAGGCTTTTGTACGCGAGCGGGGGGCATTGAATTAGCGCTTGACCCTTTCGACACAAAAATTACGCATTGAAATTGCGGAATTATGACGCCGGGCGCACGCGCCTTTTTTTTTTTCGCCCGGGATTATATTATGCGACGCGTGAATTCGAGCTGCCGCCGCCGCCGCGGCGGCCGTTGGGGCACGTAATGGCACTGTTGGTTTTAAGTTTTAGTAATTGTGTTTGAATAGGAGCCTCGGAGTGAAACGTTTTCGTTTGCTCGGTGTATAATTTCGCGCTCGATTCTAAGCTCTTTTTTTTTATGGCGGGTCTTTGACCCTGGGAAATCGAATAAAATGGACACTTGCATAGATTTACGCAAAGATAAATAAATTAATATAAATTAAAAACGAATGAGTAGAGAATAACTATTGGAACTGGACGACCACTGAAAAATTGTTGTGCCTTATTCACGAATTGCAGTGTATTACCCGCCAACCAAATAAATTAAAAGTGCCAACAAATCACAAAAGTATTTTAGTGGCCTTTTTACGGTTTCATTTTTGTTTATTGTCCCGGTAAAGTAGCGTCAAATCCAAATCACGCTCGAAAAACTAATTGCCTTATTTCGGCCTGCCCCTATTATTCAATTCGACCTGCCAGATTGTTGCAAAAGGTAAACAGCTTAATCTAGTGGCATCCATTATTTATAATAGCAATTCCGCTTTAAGTGGCGTGCAAATTGATCATTAAACTGCTTCAAAGGACATTTCACATAATTTTATGACCAGCCCCACCGTAAATTACACTGCGCCCTGATAAATATATAAACAATTTAACGCCGACAAATGAAATTCCAATATTTACTACATGTAAACCGAGATATTCCCATGTATTTGCATAGCTGCGAATCAGTGCAAATAATAATAATCGCAAGGGAAAAATGTAGGGTGAGAAAACCGTTAATTACACGCGAGTCCGGCGACCACGTTAATCCTGGATTTTCCGCGGGCCCTGTAATTAAGCGGCCGCGTGATATAATGAAGGAAGAGTCGATTTTGCTTATAATTAAACTAGAAGTGGATTTTCAGTTTGCGCCAAAAAGGGCCTACGTGAAAGGTAATTCACGGCGATTCCTCTAATTGTACTCCAGTTAGTCACTCACTCGCGTCCAAGTGAATATTGCCTTTTCGCGCAGCTTATTGGTTAGTGCGTGTATTTACCTGAAACACAAAAGGTTCGGGCCATTTTAATCAGGGTTCATTTTTGTAAATTAATTTTGCACGTTCCCGAGAGCTGTTATCACTGGTGAGTTCGAGTGCGGCGTTGCAAATGGAAATTATAAATTACTCTGCGGATAATTAAATGGAATAACGCTGTAAATAAATAGTTAATAAACGTTCCCGCCTCTTGACAAAAACGTTATCAAGGTGAAATCATAATTTTGCCCGCGGCGTCAAAACTTCTTTTTTCCAGAACGCGAACGCGCAACACCGAAACCTGGCACAGCACACCGCGATCGAGCGCCAAGAGCTCCGTCCTCCGCGTGTCTGCATCGCGGATTATCGTTACTCCCGCAAGCTCTCTCTCCTCCGAATTTATTTTTAATTAACGTGCAAATGAACGGCGGCGGGAGCAGAAAATCCACCGGCAACCGGCGGCTGCAGCTGGCTTATCACTCCTACGACACTCGCGTCCCGGCTTATTATTATTATTGTTGTACGTAGGTTTTGCGAGCCGGAAGCCGCGCGTCGATTGCCGCGGGAAGTCGTCTTTCTGCACGTCGCGGGAGGGAGAGAGAGAGAGGGGGGGAGAGTCTTATCTAATCGCGGTTGGAGAGGGACAGCTTTCACGGAAGCCGGCTATTAATGAAGTCGTTCGCGCTCATTCATCAAGCTGCTGCCTTCGGCTCGATGCTCCATCCGGAGAACAATGAGCGGGCTTTGTTGCTGCGTGGATGAGCATTGTAGGTTAGAAGAAAGAGCTCTTTTTCTTTTTTTTTTTCGGTGAGTGCCGCTGCTCGGAGAGATACGTGATACGCCTGGCCTAGTGGCGTTCTTGCTGATAAAGCTGCGTATTGCTTTGGATTTTCTAGTGGAGTGCAAGAAGAGATAGGTTTTGGTGTAAATGTAGAGTAACGTTTTTTCTGGTATTTTTCGTAAAAAGTTGACACTTAGTATTTTATCGTTTTTATATCATACCGCTTACTGATTTTTATTAAATTTTAATATTGAACCTTAATACCTCAAACCTTTATAATCGTTAGTAGCTTTATCAAGCGACTATTAATTTAAATTTATCTGGTTGACAGTAACACTATTTATTCAAATATGCAATCGCTTTCGATTGTAATTTATATTAGAACCTAAATCAATAACAATTATACCTGCAGTATACAATGATGCAAAGTTAGTTTGTTTAAAAACTGTATAGCCACTCGGTGATATATTTCCCGTAAACAGTTACCTTGCGTGCAGCAACAACGAGCCAAACCGCATTCTTCCGAATCCCGAAAAATCCAGCCTATATCCTGAGAACCGCGCAATCCGATCTTCGAATCTTGGCGTCGTAAACGGACGTCGTAACGCGCGAAATTAGCGTATAAATCACGCATCAAAATTTGGCAAAAAATCTCGCGCCTCGGAAAAGTTTCGGCCGCGTCGATTCCCAGGGTCCATTCTTCGCGTCCGACGCGCCAACGATCGACTGGTTCTCTCTCTCTTTTTTTTCCGCGGCGCGGCCAATAAACAAATTTGCATCTGTCTCTCGCGCGTCGAAAAAAGGAATTCGGGGAGGGGCCAAAAAAAAAAAAAGCGGGGGCTGTCAGCGCGAAATTTCAGCGCCATTAAGCAGCGTCATCCGATCAATTAGCCGCGCTGCTTCGCGAAAACACGGCCTGGGCAAAAAAATGTTCGATGCCGCTGCCGCTGCTGCAGGTGCCGGGTATAATAGGCCGCTCGGCTGATTAATCGAGCGGCTGTCGCTTTCTTTATTGAAAAAGGGAGTATTGATTTTTCGAGGAAAAAATTTTAATAAGCGTGTAAGTGGGAGTTGCTTTGTTTAAAAAAATCCGCCGGCGGTATTTTAATTATGTAATTGCAATTTGTTGGAGGGGAGGGGGGGGGAGGAGCTGAAATAATCTCTTGCGTAAATGTATATATAGATAAATATTTTGCTTTAAGAGCTGGTCTGATTTTCAATAAGTCGTTACTCACTCGTTTATTATAGCGTCGGCAATCGAAAACCTAAACTAGCTCAAACGTTACGAAGACATTTTTGACCAAAATATATTCCGGCTGGCGGTTAATGCCAATAAAATTCGAGCAATTTATTGAATAGAATCTTATCTTTTAAATAAACGCGGGCCGATATATAAACAAAGCCGAAATTTATTATGCACAAAGCGGCGCGGCTTTCCGCTAAAACTTTCCTCTTCGTTTGCGAAACGCTGCGCGCCAGATAGCGAAATGCATTTCCTTAGCGAAACGCCGCTCTCGTCGGTTAATATAAATACCGCGCTATTTTTCCCTCGTAAAAGTCCGGCATTCAATACCGAATGATCCCCTCCACCGCGGCTCGCGGCCGTCGTATAAATCTCGTCGATAACATTCAAATTAATCTCGCGGGCAAATTTATACCCCGGCCGGGTTATCGCGCGACGTTTATACACTTACGCATATAAGGGGGGGAGGAGAAAAACTTCTTTATATATTCGCCTATCGGTGGAAAATTGCCGGAGAGCTAAATTAGAGCCGGAACGAAAGTCGCGCGGATTTATCGATCGGAATATTGGCGAATTTTTTGCGAGGGGGGGGAGAGACACCTACGCGGTGAGTAAAGGATCGATAAGCGCGAAAGGAGAGGCCCATCGAGAGAGAGAGAGAGAAAGCGCGGGATTTACTTCTCAATCGCGCGCGATATTTCGCGGCCCGCCTAATTGGCCTCTCGTTACACGCGCTTATCGGAGGGGGGCAGACAGCGTGACCGAAGCGGGACCGATAGCGAATTTTCGTGGCATTGTCGCGTAAGTGATGCGTGATTCATCGGCTGAAAGGCGGCCTTTTTACGGGGATAGATGAGAGTTTCATGGCGCCCGATTGGGAGAATTCAAGGAGTGGTCGAGATTGATTGTCTTCCAGCGGCAGCCTTTTCAGCCCACTCGGCTTAATTTATTAGAATGCAGGATTATATCGTTTTGCACGAATAATTAGGAGGCGATTCGTTAGGCCGGCCTCGGTTATAACCTGGATTTTTCAGGCGAATTGCCGCGAGAGACAAAAGGATTTGCCCAATCTCCGGCGAACTATCGAGGAAACTTTAATTAATTAACGAGGCGCTCAGCCCAGTGCCCGTAAAAATGAATTTGGTTAAAAAGGCATAGCGGGACGCATAATTAACGGTGAGCCAAGCGGACCGAAACGCGGAGCGTTCCGGCTCAATTAAAACCGAAATATTCCTGCGCGGCGCAGCGCGGAAGCTTATCTTGGGAAAAATATCGAGACCCGGCCGCAGCGGGTGAAAGCGAACTATCGACGAAAGAGAAAGAGATTCCACGGTTCATTTATTAGGCGTGTCCTTATGGGATCGCAGCGTTCGGGGTTAGATAATAATCCAGAACACACCGCGCGGCTGTTATCGATCGCCGGCCGATCTTGGGGTTTAATAATGGGAGTAAGGAGTTACGGTTTTGTAATTAAGATTTGGAACGAATGTGTCAATTAAGGTTAATAATGTAAATATAAAAAAGGACCGGGAGCAGGCTGCGGTTCCCTGTGGTAAATGCGTTCCGAACAATTTAATTATTGAATTGTTAGAGTTTGGAAAGTTTCGAAACTGTTCATTCTGATTAATGAAACTTCAACGAAGCCAAAGGTTAGGTGACATCACTATTTTCTACTCTTATTTAACCGTTAAATAAAAAGTCGTACTAAAAGTAGCAATGGATAGTGTATGTAAATTTTTAATACGTAACTTTGACAAAATTTAGTTGGCTAAATTTAAGTAGAATTTAGGTGTAATAGAATTCGTTACCGACAATATTTTTACCAAACCTGAGAAAAGCCGTATCAAAAGAGCACTAAATTCTGAATGAAAGGAGTATTTTATTGTTCAACCATTACCGCCTCGTAATAAGTGATAGAATAATTCCTATAACTTCAATTCCACTCGCAGTTTCACCAAGCCGAACGTTGAAAAACTCGGCACATTGCTAAAACCTCGAACAAACAAGCAACAATCTCGCATAATCAATCCGGTTGTCTCGCTCCCGATTCAACGCCATCGGTAAGAGCCGCGGCGTCGCGCCGCGCGTGCGATTGCGCAAACGGCTCGATAAGAGCATCGGAATACAGTGCCGCTCGCTGTTCGAATTTAATGAAGCCTGCCGCGACTATTTTAAGCCTGCTTTCCTCGGCTGCTCTCCGCGGCGCGCTGGAATAGCAAAAGGCGGTCCCCCCCCCCTCCCTCGCTAATCATGCAAAACTCCGGAGCCGTTATTTTCTCGGCGCGCCGTATCAACGGCCCCCAGAAGCGGAGGAGAGCTGCAAAGGCGATTATTACTCTCGAGCTCTTGTTTTTCTGCGACTGCCGCGAGAGGGAAATTATGGCGAGTTGGCACGTCGCGAGAGAGGAGCGAGGAGGCTGCCAACTTCAAAGTCAATATGTGCGCGCGAGAGGAAGAATGGAATGTTTGCGGGCCGCCTTTTTATGCGCTTTAATAACGAGCGAATTAGTTGAGATTTTTTGACGATTGCTTTGTTTTCGCAGAATTAATGTACGCTCCGTTAATTACGCAAGGATCTGGGGCACATTCAGATTTTTATCCGCAGTTAAACAGTTATACCGCTGCGACACATAGGTGCGTTTAAAAGAAATTTATGTGACCGCGAGAACGGTGCGAAGATAGAGTAAGTTAACTGTTGTTTCAAGATTTTTCGTTCTCTTAATCTGAAATATTTTTTTCGATAATCAGCTCGTTTTCTGTTATATCTAATGGTAAATTAATTGTCGTGTATATCTGTGACGCATAATTTATTAATATTTTCCGTCACTCATCGATCCTAATTTCCTTTGTAAAATGATTTATTCGATATTTACTTGATAAAATGAAAGCTTGTTTTTGATTCATTCAATAACAAAATGAAATCTCGCTCTCGTTTTATTAAACAATTGATAATTGTAATTATTAATTCACTCAAATCGAAATAACCCGTCATTTTAATTGAAACGCATTAAAGTCAATGCGTACTTCATACCTCGCCGAAAATTCCCCGATTACAAAATGAAATCGTCTTTATTTCCCACGCCGAAATAAGATAATCACATTAATAATTCGACTCTCAAATCAGCCGCAATATTTTTCATTACGGCCGATCGCACCCACGTGTATAGCACTCCGCAGCCGTCGGCCGTCCTCCCGGCTTGGCCGTAAAATCACCTCCGAAATCGGCGCTCGACCTTTGGCCCCTCCTTTAATCAGGTCCGACTCGCAAAAAAAGAGGCCCCTCCCTCGCGAGAATCGCATTAAAATATAATTAGGGCGCAGTCGCTCTCGCTGACTCGCGGAGCTTTAATATGCGGCGGTCTGCGGCTTCGGCGCGCGAGCGCACAGAGAAAGCGTGTTTCGCAGTAACGAGCTTCCTACGGGCCCGGAGATGCGCCGCCGCCGCCGCTGCTTTGCTGCGGTCACCGCTCCGCGGTGCAACAATCCGAGAGAGGATGCGAGCAGCTGATGCTTTTTAGCTGGATGGATTGCCCGTAAGCTGCTACGGTTGGTGATTGTTCGCGTTTTTTTACGAGTGGCGACTGAAGGCTTCGATTAATTGTTAACGCGTCCGAGAACGTGGTTGATGTAAATGAAGATAGTTACTTTGAGGGTTTGTCGAAATTTTAAATAAAATTCCATGTTAATTTAACGCAGCACTACAGAGCGTCTGCGCGCAGCGCTAAATGAACTTATCGAGTTGCGAGAGAGTATAAATTTTTCGAGGAAAGACCATACAATTTGCCTGCCCTCCTCGCTAAGAAAATAAATCCCCGCAGCGGAAACTGCACGCGGGCAGAGAGAGAGAGAGAGAGAGAGAGAGGTACAGTTAACCGAAAAAGCCACTTAACCGAAACAACAATTTGCTGGCGGGCCGCTCTGCTCCGTAGCTCGGCATTAACGTAGCTGACCTTATCCCGTCGTAGAACTGCACTCGCTCATCTCGGGTGGAAGAGGAGGAGCGAAGGCTCGCTCTAACTTCTCGGCGGCGGAGCGGAGCTCGTCAAAGAGCCGGAATAACGTTATACACGTGCATGTGTGTGTGTGTGTGTGTGTGTGTGTGTGTGTGTGTGTGTGTGTGTGTGTGTGTGTGTGTGTGTGTGTGTG
>JAWWML010000001.1:13503790-13600775 GCA_035047165.1 Ormyrus rosae | reverse complement strand
TGTGTGTGTGTGTGTGTGTGTGTGTGTGTGTGTGTGTGTGTGTGTGTGTGTGTGTGTGTGTGTGTGTGTGTGTGCGTACACACGGAGGCCCCCGACGTCTAGTCGCGCGGTGTGTGCAGGCATCGGGCGAAATTGAATTCCTCCGGAGTTACGCGGACTCGCGCGCGCACTGCAAGTTTCGTCACTTTGTCGAAATTGTTTTCCAAAGGGGGCAGGGAGGGGGAGGGTGAGCGACTGACGAGACGTCGATCCCGCTCCAGACGATCCGACTGCGCTCCTATACTATACTGTTGCTCCAGCCAAGGGGGGACTGTCGCTGTTTTAGACAATGTTTTGCGAGCTCGATTATTAGTGCTCTGAGTGTTTATCCGCTGTGCTGTCTCGTCTGGGTAATTAAATGCTGAATACGCCGGTAGTAATGAATTTTAGCTGTTTTTTTTTTTTTTTTTTTTTTTGACAAAAAGTCCTTGCCGCGAGTGATAGCGGTGAGATCGTTTCAGCTCACCTCTTTAAAAATTCGTTGATTTTAATCGCTTTCCTAACGCAGATGAACGTGAAATGAACTCTCTCAAACCTTTTTACAAAGATTCTCACTCTAATTACCTTCGATCAGCCAACAGATTCCTAAACTAATTCCCGCAGCCGTCATAACTGTCCCCGGCTGGAAACCAGACAGAATTACCACTCGAAGCCGGCAAACGGAGCTCCGAGCACAATCGCGCCTATCGCAAATAATCAAAGCCCCGGCGAATATTGTCGCGATCGTCGATAAATTAAAAGGCGCTCCTCGACGACGGGGTACCCAGGCTAATATCCGCGAGCGCGATATTAACGCGCGCGTTATTAATGGAGTTAATTACGACGACTGCGAGCGGGGGCCGACGCTCGCTTCCTTTTGTGGCGGCGTCGCGCGCGTACGAGGAAGCGCGAGGCGACTGCTGAAATGGATGCGCTTAGAGCGCGCGCGCGAGATACGCGAGAGGCAGACGGGAATTTCAATTTGGATCCCTCTCGATGCTTTTGTTTCGACGTTTTTGCGAGGCGCGAATGAACGTGTTGCTTAATTCGCGCGCGCGGGGTTTTAAACTGGTTTTTGAGCGGCCTGGCTTTGGGAATGAAGATTAAATTGCTTCGCTATTTTGCGATTTGTCTCTGGAGGATTTTCAGGTGAAATTGACTTGTTTTCAAGGAGCTTGCCGTTATTGCTGCAGACTAATTTCGATTGGATTGAAAAATGTGCACGCATTTGTACGGAATTGGTTAGAAAACTTAATAAATCATGAGCTGTGACTTTATTTAAGACTTTCAATTATGGATGAAATTCGATAATAATAATTGAAGTGAATGATTTGTGGTCTTTACATTTCTTATACATCAATAGAATCGAAATCAATAGAATTTTCATTGAAAACAGTGCTAACGAATTTAATCTTTTATTAGTTTACTTTTTTTTACTTCCAATCAATTATTGGCTTTCTGATTTCTTGCTTCCAGCAAGGAATTATATAGCAGTCCTTTTTGTCGAACGTTCCATTCAAATAACAAAAAAGGGCTTTATTTAGAAGAGCTTTCTTTAAGAACATTTCAATAACGAAGCCAAAACTTTTAATAATAGACATTTCCTCCTTTTAAATCGATCGAGCACGTTCTTATAAAAAAAAAGAAAAATTACAGTTCGCAGTATACCCAGACTTTAACATAATTTCACTTACTCCCGCCGAAAATTCTCGAGCGAGCCTCCGAGCCTCTTAAATCAGCCAATAGCACCTCCCCCGGCATTACCTCGCTTACGAAGAACGGCGCCTAACGACGCCCTTTCCCCGATCCGGGTCACCAAAATCGCGAGAGCCGCGCACGCTCTCCTCCCTCGAAAATCGCTCGACTTTCCATCGCTCGCGGATAACGAGCGGCGCACGCACCGCTCCGCGGGATTAGCGGCTCTCGCGGCCATGCACGTATTATACACTGCTATATACGCGTGCACGAGGCGAACGGTACCGCGCGGCTTCGTCCGAAAGTGCGCCGCCGCGGGCTACGGCTCAATTTCGCGCACGTGCAAGACGAGTCCGCCCTGAGAAACCCGAGATAACTGGACGCGCGGCCGCTGCCTCCTCGCGGCTACCTGCAGCTTAGATTCGCGTGATTTTGCATGCCTCGACGGAGAGAGAGGTGGATTATTAGGCGCGCGGACTTTTTTTCGCGGGAATTGGCTTGCGAAGTGGCTTTCGAGGCGGCGAGTGCGGGTTTCACTTCTGGATGGGAATACGGCTCGGAAGGTTTCTTTTCTCATGTGAGGAACGGACGCTTTCATTGACGCAGCTTCAATTTTGGTTGATTAGAGATTTAAAAAAAAATGATCATTCATGTTTACAATGAAAGTCTTCACGAGCAATGCCTTTATATTGATTAATATTGTTGGTCTGGAGTTAAGTTTAACATGAAACTCTATAACTCCCAAATATCAATACATGTTCACTCCGATTTGGTATTGCAGAATAATCAATATAACTGTAAATGCAGGTTAAAATGACAATAATTAATTTTGAGAGTGCCACCGATTTATAATCACTACGATCGCCGTGTTGAAGAGCATAAAACTTTAAGTAAAAAAAATGTTAGTTCCTCTTTCGTGCATTAAACATAAACTTAGAATCAAACTACTTTATCTTTATTCCCAACTGTACTTCCACATCTAAACTTTCGCGCATCAGAGACGCCATTCTAAACGACGCGTTAACTTCTTTCTCCTCCAATCTTAATCCCTCCAGTCGTCGAAAAAAAAAAGAGGAATCCGAGGCAGCGCGTACAGCCTCCGTGCCTGCGGGGTGCATATGAAACAGCCTATCCCGCGGGAGAACAGCGAGCGGCGCGCTTATCCGCGAGGCATTTACTTGACGAGTCGAAGTACATTTGGGGGATACATCTGCTTCTTCGACCGAAGTTTCGATAAGAATACATAATTCGCCGCCAGTTGCCTCGCAGGATGTGCGACGACGAAAGTTTTTCAAGGTTTTTGGGCTGAAAAGTTGCTGGAATAACGGCGGGATAAAGGTTTCTTTTGTTTGTTCGAGCCTTCAGGTGGGCAGGCGGTGGTGTTTCTCGGAAGTCTCCGAGGACGAAAATCAAAGATTGTGTGTCCTACATAAGAATGAGTTAAACTTGGGGCAAGGAAGCAGCTTTTACTTTTTATTTTGTTTATTTTTTTTTAGCTGTATTCAAATTGAAGTATGCAAACTATTGTAATAAAATAGAATTTAATTTTTTCTTGCAATTATCGGTCCATCGAAAGGTTATTGACTCTAATTAAATATATTTTTATACTCGCCTATAGAATCATATCGAATACCACATCTCATCACATGACGTAATACTCTCAGTAATGTTTGGTATAACGAAAACTGCACGTCATGTACGGTTACAGAATACGAGATCTGATAAAACACTCGGTAGTGAATAAATAATGTAGATGGATTTCCAGCACAGATCTAGCTTACGGTATTTTCGGCTAAATTTAAATTCGGATTTTTCCTCCCAACCTTCTTTTTCCCCTTTCCATCAAACCGCGATCAATTACATTAATCTCTCGAGCTCTGTAAAGATCAAGCGAATTAGCACGCATGCCATTGTTTCGATATTATAATGCAAACCAGCAATGCCAATCACAGCCCCGAACCAGTAAGCTAATCTCTCAAACGGAATGTCGAGGAGGCAATCCGTCAGAGCAGCTGTACGCGAAGGAAACGCAGCCCGGCGACAAATGCCCGTAATTGCGCAATAAACGCACTGGCACCGATCGCCGAGCAAATAAACAGAAACCGTTCGCCCACGTCTGGCTCTCTCAGCCTCCAGCTCGGCGCCGCGCGCAACTCCAGGAGCCTCTATCTGCTTCATCGCTTATCATCAATCATCCCTCGATATACATCCTCTTCGCTCTCTCTCACTCCCTCTCTTTCTCTCTCGCTCGCCCGAGAGAGAGAGAGAGAGAGAGAGAGAAAGCGAGCGATCGATCTTCCGTCGAACGCCGGGCTATTAATTTAAGAGAAGGCCTTTGTTCTCCGATACTCTCTCGCTCTTAATTACCCGGGCCAGATAAGGGGCCTCGCGGAGACACGAAATTCCGAGACGCGTCCGATAAGTAGCCGAGAGCTGCCGTCTGCTCTACATATCCGTCTCTCCGGCCAGTTCTTTCTTTCTTTTTCTTTTTTTTTCAATGTTTGCCGTCGAATCTCGTATTTTAGAGGTCGTTAATAAATTTCCCTTTGTCTCGGGGGGTCAATTGGAGATGCCGGGCTTGTCGATGACAGGGTTCTTTTTGTCCTCGCTTTTCAGACGCGATGAATTTTGCGATCGTTCGTCATCTGCAGCCTTTATTCGCCGGGAGGGATGGATGCGCGATATCGTTCCTTTTGTTTGCAGGCTCGATAGGTGTGTGAAAAATGGATTTTTAAATTATTGGCTTGCCCGAATTTTTTCGGGCGCCTCTCGTGCCCTAATTTTTATACTATCGCTTCGGTTATTGATTGATTCTGCCCTTTTCTTCAAAGTAAGATAAATGCGAAAAAATGGCATTCACGGAGTCAAAAAAAAAAAAAGAGTTTGCTTTCTTCGTTTATTGACGGGGAAGCAATTTAACGCTCCGTTACGTCAGCTTTCTATCTTGATCAGATTTATTCTTTCATTAAAAAAAACAAAGACAATTGTAAAAGTGACGTCACGCGAAGATAAAATAAAAATTCATAAAATACTTTATAAAACTTCCTTACGAAAACTAAGATCGACAAGATTACGCAACATTAATTTCTACTCCGCTTTCAAAAACCCTTCCACATTCTTCCTAGTAGCATATTCGATGTCACGAGGAATGATCGACGAGTGACTCAATCAAGCTATCATCGCTCCGTCCTGTTACGCGGCACCAAAAAAAAAAACCGTCTCCTCTTAGCGCGAAGGTCAATTTCTACGTTATTTATTTCAATGACAACCCGAGATAAACGAGAAAGCTCCAGAGAGAGAGGGAGAGAGAGAGAGAGAGAGAGAGAGAGAGAGAGAGGAAGAGCAGGCAGACAAAAATTCCACAGATCTGAACAAACAGGAGCTCGGCGACGACGAGCTTCCGTTCGTCCGCGGCGCTGATTATTTGCAGCCCTCGGCGCAGCTTCGCTCGAATAGCGAGGCTATCTAATTTCCGTCGCGTAATTAGCCGGTTATCGGAGCGGAAAATAATTGGCCGATAGTTTCGCGACCGCCGCCGCGATAAGCGGCCGCGCCGGGATAGAGGAGAGAGCATTCGCTTTTTTGTCCTCGCGAAGAATGGGCCGGGAGGGAAATTTGTGCCGATGACGCGTGACGAGTCCGATAGGGATTTTGATGTTGCAACGAGGCTTGATTTTCGGGGCAAATGCTTTCGCGGAATGTTTAATTAGCGCTACAGGGAAATTACTTACCGGGGCTGATTAATTATTTGTCCGGGAAATTGATGCACGAATGGGGGAGGGGTGTGCATTGTGCCTGTGATGCGTTCCTTTTTCTTTTTTTTTTTCAAAATTAGTTGACGTTCTAGTTTGTTGCGACAAGTTGATGGTTAATTTTGCTCCTATAATTTGCTGTCTAAATATTAATTAATAATATGCTTTGACGTATATCCAGGGGATTAAACTATTTGGCGGTATTATAATTATTATTACACATTCATAAAGTAATATTGGCAGCGCTTTTCAACATAATTTTAAGTAAAAGAGATTTTAATCGTGTGCTTTGGAATTTTAAAAGCAGCAGAAAACAGTCTTCGAGTATTAATTAAAATATTCACTTTATAAATTATTCAAAAAGTCTACAATAACTTCAAATATCTGTTTAATAAGTTACTCGAATCTACGGATTATTTAATCAGTCGAGATATATAGTATATACAAGACCCTCAAGATATTTCATTCCTCGCACAATAATAGAAATTGATTGCTGCGAGAACAATAAAGTGCTTATCTCCTCCTTTCCAACTTATCGAAGCAATCCCGAAAAATCGCTGACAACCCTTCCACTCTCCATCGATTCCCATCTCTTCCTCCCCGATCCGAAAGAAAAAGGAGGAGCCGGCCAGCGAGGCTTCCCCCCCGCATTATCTTACGCGCACTGTCACATAATTTCATCCGCATCGGATGATTGCAGGCGGGCAGCGGCAGCCTCTCGCGTAAAAACGGATGAAAGAGACGACGAGGCGAGCAAAAAAGCTCCGTCTTGCTGACTCGGTCCTTCCCCCCCCCCCTAACCGCCCCCCGCCGCCCCTTTAGCGCGAAAAGCTCGCGCGCGCCCAGGGGAGGATATATATAGCCGGGCATAATCCTCTCTATCATATCGTCGGCGATGATATAAAAAGAGTACTTATGTCTGTTCAATTATAGGAGCCGACGGTAAGCCGGCCTGCAGTGAGGATTTCGTATAGCTAAGGCACGTTTTCTCTCCTTTTTTCCGGGCCGTCGCTCGCTTCCGTATTCCCCTTTGTGATGGTTATTCTTTCTTAGTCTGCTTCCTCCTTTTTCGAGCTGCCTTTTCGCCTCCGCCTCTCCCTCCCTCTTCTTCAGGGGGGGAGTTTTTGCATTTCGACGATTTTTGCCGTGAGGGGAGGGAAGAGGAGTTTGCGCCAAGTTCGAGAAAAAATTTTATTGCCCGGTGTTAATGGCATGGAAAATTGTGTCTCGGCCTTGGGAATTCTTTTTTGGGACGATGTCGGGGATGATATTGAATTACATTTAGTGAATTATGTAAATCATTGGAGGACGGAATGTACTTTTTTATGGTTTTGAACTGTAATTGAAAAATTTTCAAGAACGAGAGCAGAGTGAAATAAGAGGGCAGTGGCATTTAGATTTTATGCGAAATAAAGTATTCGATCAAATTGAAACTTGAATTTTTCTGCAGGAATATAAATTAATGAAAGTTGTATTTCAGTTCTTTTTCACTTTAATACTTCCTTCAAAGAGAACAGGTCAATATTTAGCCTCAAATTACAAAGAAAAATCTCTCAATTTTCCTGAAAACACTCAACCGGCAGCTCTCTTCAAATTCCCTAACCTTCAAAGAATAATTAAACAAATCAAGCTCCCCGGGAGCGAAAGCTCAAAAAGCTCCCCGAATAAAAGCGGGCAGCGGAGCAGCAGCAGCAGCAGCTCCTATCTACTCAAGTTAGCAGGAGAACTCCTCAGCTGTACGTATACATCTCTCTCTCCCTCTCTCTCTCCTACCGGTATAAAGATTTCGCGTGTATACCTTCGCCGGGGAAATTTATTTGCCAGCGCGCTCAAACTACTAAGCGCGGCAATTCCCTTTATTGCGAAAGGAGGAATAACTCTAGCGCCGCGAAACCTCACCTAAAACTCCCTCTCTCTCTCTCTCTCTCGCTCTCGCTCGCCCTTGGCTCGTAATTCACCTCTCCCCGTGAGTTTTGAGCCTTTTCTGCGTCCGTAATTTCTTTCCCTCGTTTTTTCCTCGGGCGCGCGGCTGCCGCGATTTACGACGTCGGGCCGCGACATGAAAGGGAGGGACTTTTGACGCGCGTCGCCCGAGAGAGAAAGCTATTAAACCAGCGCGCGAGTATTAATAGAGGCGCCGGCGCGAGAGACCGAGACCGAGGAGCGAGCGTATATACGAAAATACGCCAAAGCCGAGGGGATAGTTTAGTCGGGGCTGTAAATTTTTCGAGGACCTGGAGGAGAGCTGCTTTGACGTTTACGCCTGGACGCGGAGGAGCGAGTTTAGGGCTATGATTGAGGAATTTCCGAGCGTCAGCCGCGGCGGATATGAATCGCAAGTTGCGCCGCGGCAAGTGTTTTTCAAACATTTTTAAAACGATTCTCCAAAGTTTGATGGGCCGCGAGATTGCTTTTGCGTTGTAAACAAGCTGCTTACGTGCTTTTGTGCGTTCATTTTCTGCGATTAATTAATCATATTACGGAATAGTACGAAAAAGCAAACGAATCTCGAAATTTTCCACGGTGTAAAAACGTTTGTTGCCCCACGGATCGCGGCGCAACTTTTCGCCTTCGCGCACATATCCAGATTTTGCGCAAAAATGGAAAAAAAAGCTCACTCGGGTCCGGAAGCACGGCCGAGCGATAAAAAGCTTGATTAAAAACGAAACGTTTGCTTTACTTTTAATAAAAATCGTTTGAAGCCTCGCGCGCTTCAGAATCCACACACACACACACACTGGAGGAAAACTGTTGGTTTTTCTCGCCGGAAATTAAAACCCTTTTTACCTCCCTCGCAAAGGGGGGAGACAGAACTCGCCGCTGGAATTTCCAGAGCTTTTTATTACGCGGCCGCGGAAGTAGCCCCGTCGCCCGCCGCGCCGGACTCCCAGAGCAAACAATTTCGATTCGAAATTTCACGCGGGGGATCGTCAAAACACAGCGCGCGATTACGGCTGCCATTGGACTTTGCTCTGGGGCCGGCTAAGCTCGATTGCGGAAAAACCGCAGCTGCCGCGTGGGAAAGAAGGAGACCCGGCCGAGGACGTCCTGACATTTTCTTGTTGTTTAAATTGGCGGAGTTTAGATCTGATGGAAAGTGGTCGTGGAGATGTTCGGTCGTTTTGTTCGGGAAAGGATTTGTTCTGCAAAAATTGCGAAATGTAAGAGTGGGTTTGAAAAGACTTTTTGCAATATATAGCTAAAAATTCATTAGTTTAAATCTCCTTCACTAATTCGCTGAAATTAAGCACGTTTCTCAAAAAAACAAGTGTAAAATACTATATAAACAAAGCATCTTTTGATTAATAATATGTTATACAAAATTTAGCTGAGCAGTATTAAATATTTTTCCACGGCGAAACAAATAATATCGAAGTGGCGTCGAGTATTAAAACATTGAAATTGGATTGGATATTCATTTCAGCGTAAATAAAAAAACAAAAAAAACATACGCGAATGCATATTTCACGATTCGCGATAATCTGCTTTCGCTATCGATTATTTTATTCATATCTTTCAATAATGCACCGAACGAAGCAAACAAAGACAGTATAACCGTTCCCCCGGCATAACCCGTCCGAAAAAAGAAGCACGCCTCCATTTCTCGAAAACATCGGAGAACAGGGAGCGCGCGCCGTAAGCGTTTTATAATTTCACGATACGGTTAATTCAATCAGGCGTACATCCCCGGACTACAGCGTCTTACTCAATAATTCGCATTGTGTTCCAGCTCTCTCTCGACACGAAGCTGCAGGCCCGTAAGAAAAAAAAGGCCTCTCGCTCCTACGTCTCAAGGCAATATCGATCATTATACGGCCGCGCGGCCAATCGGTTTTTCAGCCGGCGCGCAACCGCGAAAAAAGGGACCCCGCAACGCATCTCGAGCAGAAAAGTGGATAATCGATATCGGCCGCAACCGCGAAACCGCAGCCCGGATCGAGCTAAGAGATGCGTCCGAATTAAAGGCCGTAGCCCCTCTCTTCTCTCTCTCCGCGTTATTATAGGCCGAGGCTGAGCTTGATAAGACGAGAGAGCGTTATGGGCGACGGCGTTTAGTAGGCAGCGCCAAGTGTCCGCTGCGTCCAATTTCCTGCCGCGAGAGGGAGGGAATCGAATATCGATGATCGCCACGGAGAGGCTCGACGCCACTGCACGTTTATGCAATGCACTCCGATTATGCGAATTAACACCCTGGCCGAGAGAGGGAGGGTATATGCTCGGAGCTTGTTGCGTAACAAGCTTCCGGAGAGTGGTTCTGTGCTCTTTGTTGTTTTATAGAAATGTTTTTAAAGTAAGATTAGTATTAGTTAGGAGAGTATATAGGAGGTACAAGTAAATTGATAAAGTTTCTTTTAAATTATTATGTAATAAAATTGCTTAAAAGGGTCAAAGTGCCTATTAAAGCTGTCGTACATGTACTTGTTACATGAAAGACTTTCTAAAATTACCGCAACTAATTTAATAATGCGTGTAAGAACCTCGGTAAATTTCGTTGCCTCTAATAAACCACTAAAAAATCCGGCCGCGTTGTTACAGAAATACGTTGATATCTCACTTTAGACTTGAAATTTGCCCGATTAATTGCCGATACAAGCCGCGCTCGAAAAAGACAATAATTTAACTTTCATCTACGCGCGAATAAATACGTCGAAGGCAACCCAGTATCCGACTTAACTCGAAAATAACGGGGGCAATAAGCTTACCTCTCTCTCGGCATAAGTGCATAAATCTCCGAAAGCTCGGCTGACCTCTTTGCGCCCGGCTTTAAGCCTCCGCTAAGCAAGTTCGATTTTTAATGTTTACCCCGTCCGGGAAGCTTTCTAGCCGCGCGCTCCGGCACTAATACAGTTGTAGGTACGAGGTCTAGTCGGCATGTAAATACGGATTTCGCTGGGGCCGGGGCGTTAAGTGTGTAAGCGGCGGATAGCCGCATACCCATATAAATTCCCGGCGCTCGCCCCGTCGAATCCTCAGGCGCTAATCCCGGAGTCGGATATGCGCAACGAGCTATCGGCTCAGGAAACTAATGGCAATGGGTTTCCCGCAATGATTCTGCCTCTCTCTCTCTCTCCCCCCCCCCTCTTGCACCTCCTCTTCTTCCTTTTCTGCGCGAGAGAGAGTAACAGCACTCAATGTCGGCTGCACCACAATAGCCGACCACTTAGCCTTTATAATGGCCGAGCGCGGCTATAACGCACGCCGCGCTTAGATGATTTAGGAATGCCGTATTTTCCCGCCGTGTCTTTAAGTGTTTGCTTGTTCTGCGCGCGCAGGTTCCCTTTTCGCTTGGCTTCGTGGCAGCTTTGATATACCCTCGAGCGTATCGGAATAGCGCTCAAAAAACGTTTCCAGGCACAATTGCAATATCGTGTCTTTAGCTATTTACCGTATAAATATATGATAAATGTTTTAGTTGTATACTAAGCCCCTGCTATCGTAATTTATTTTTGAACCGGCCGTCCCGAGCGGTAAGTTATAGACTGCTCCAAGAATTTATTGTATTTCTAATAACAGCCTGAAATTACACTATGCACCGCGCTAAAATACACCTCGCAGGTCAGCCGCGCACCACCTATTTACCCTCGGACGCATATTTACCCAGTGCGCTCGGCAACCTATATACCTAGGAGGGCACTAAACACGCATATTATTGCGGATTTCACGATGCGCCGGGCACTTTTATGTATAACAGGATAAAGAGAGCTCCCGCGCGCGCAAATATTTCCAGCCGCGCGTCGGCCTTTTATAAATAATACGCTGTCACGACTCACGCACGTAGTCGTGTGCGCGGGGGAAAAATGCTTTTCACCGGAGAGCACGCGGCGGGGTAATTGCACACGGCAGGCTATAGGATATATCGGCCGCGTTTTATAGGAAAGCTCTAGAGGTTTGCGCGATGGAAAATAATTGTTTTCTTCGTGCCGATCGCGCCTGCACGCCGGTATGGGGGGAGGGGATGTTTTCGACAACGCGGAGCGCGGGAAATCGCTGCCTGGGGTGGTTCTTGGCAAATTGTGAGAATTGCGAAAATTGCCGGTTTTTCTTTTTTTTTTCGTTCGGGCGTAATTTGCGTTTCTTTGTGGAACGCATGGAAATATTGGTCATTTTCTGAATGTTAATTTACTCTTAATGTACTCGTGCAATTAAGTGGAATTTTAATTTAAAATTTATATGTAAATAAATACAAACATCGCTGATGGATTAATGAAATATTTAATGCAAAATACACAAATGGGTGAATATGAAAATTAACGAAGGCGCTTTTACTTTCGCACTTTTTAATTTACTCGATGATTAATTAAAAAAGTTTCATTCATTGACCAATTTTCAGATCTACATCTTTGAAGTAAATTAACTCGTCGCAATTAACTTCTCTTTGAATTGTTAAAGTTAAAACTATTTTGTTTAACGCAAAATAAATGTGCCGCGGCTCTCATTTCTCCTGAAAAAAAAATAATGCCTCCCCGTGCAATTACCCCGGATCAAATGAATTTTAATCCAAAGTTACTCAACGGTTCAGCAGCCACATAAACTAATCCGATCAGGCCGCGGCGCCCTTATAGAATTGCGCCCGAGGTCTGTCCTCGCCTTTATCGGTCGCCCTTTTGCGACTTCCAGCAGCCGGCGTATAAATTCGGCGCTTTACCACCGGCGACGTAAAGCAGCAGCAGCAGCAGCCGATCCCCTTGTTCCGCCGTTCGAAATTAAGGTATAATTGCGTTACGACGCGGTTACCTGGCGCTCCCGGGGGGCGCGACCGATCCGGGGATGAGCGCGCCCTTTTTCGAGGGGCATCGTAAACGAGCGATGAGGTATTCGCGAGAGGCGAGACGCGGGATGGCCTGGCCTCGGTGATGGGCTGAGATGCTAAGGGAAACGTGGGTTGAGTACAGTTTTAGAATTAAAGCTCGAAGGTGATGAGTTTTTGCTGCGGAAGGGTTTTTGATTTTTTTTTTTGACTTTTTTAACAGTAAATAGAATTTGTGGTACTCGGGGTTGGATGATTAATTGGATTGATAAAAAATTTAAACAAATCATTTTTATTAACCACCTATTCGAAAGGTTGACAGAAGTTTCAAGAATTGGATTTTATTATCCAAAATTTTGAATGAAACTTTTGTGCGTCGAGCAAAGAGTTTCACTTTGCAAATGCTAATAACCCAAGTAGGATAAATTCGCGAATTCATAATTCAAAACCGGCGGAGGAAACGAGAGCGCGCCCGATCTCGAGCCGATAGGGCATTATGCTAAAATTCAAAGACGCACAATTAGCCTGGGCAGCCCCCCATTATCAGTCCGCTTAATCTCGCTTAATTGATTGATGAATCGCCTCTCATTGTGCGCTTTCCGGGCTCACAATCGCGCCATAACGAGGACGCGCGCGCGGCTCGTGCGCCCCGAAAAAGGAGCAGCGCAGAAAAGCTGCGGCGGCGGCGGCGGCCCCCATTGATACGTCGTCGCTCCTCGGGGCCGCGGCGCGCGCGCGCGGAAAAATGCGCCGATTAAAATCGGGCCGCGGGGTATATAAGAAAGGACGACGAGACGAAATATGCATATGCTTATCGGGGGCCCATCGCAAATTAACAAACTCGCCCATTGAAATTCATAAAATATGTATAAGCGAGCGAATGAGAGTAGCCACCGGAGAGCAGGGCGCATGAAAGACCCGAGGACGAATGAATGGGGCAAAGAGAGGAGAAAGAGAGGCGCAGCGCCGGATGATTCGAGAAAAGGCGCCGCGCCGCGCGAGAGGAGGAGGCCAACGGTTTGTTTGGTGCGTGCGGAAGGAGAGTAAGGTTTGCGAAACGGGCAAGTTTTTAGGGGGGAATTTCGAGAGGGGAATTTCGAGAATTTCGGGGAGGAGAGTTACTTCTTTGAAAATGTAATTTTTAGTTTTGCGTACGCGCTTAATACATATGATATGTTTGAGAAAAACTCGAAATTGGTTTAAAAATGGCAAAAAATTCTTCAAAGAATTGAGAATTCTCAAAGCCTTTGAGAATTTCTACGTTTTCTCAAATTAAAATGTAATTTTTGCCATTTTCCCCGGTTGAAAGCGAAACATTAGTTTTAAAGTAATTTGAGCTTTCGAGAAATGAAGAATTATGCCCCAGCTCGAACCATTTGCATTCCCAAGTGCTCATCGTGCACGTTTCTGCAGTAGCGCCGTAAACTCATAAACGCACGCAGAAGAAGTAAAACGGCCGGGAGAGTAAA
The DNA here is from genome assembly GCA_035047165.1 of Ormyrus rosae. Classification (NCBI taxonomy): domain Eukaryota; kingdom Metazoa; phylum Arthropoda; class Insecta; order Hymenoptera; family Ormyridae; genus Ormyrus; species Ormyrus rosae. The sequence goes on along the minus strand of JAWWML010000001.1, from coordinate 13,587,093 downwards.
AACCTACGCGAAACACGCAACAATGTGCGTTAAAGGCACTCGTTATTTTACAATTCCTTCCGCAAAAGCAACAAAACCCTCCCCTCGAATTGGCCGAATATTCTCTCCCGCCGGCGAAACAGCGGAGCCACTAATTTTCGCGCCAAATACCCGGGCATATCCATCAAGGCGAGGCGCTCTTTCGAAAATTCAAACGGCCGCTTCATTACCTCTCGCTCTCTCGCCGTAGGCGCATCGACCCGCTTTCTCTACGCAACTTAGGTGCTTTGCTCTCCGGCACCGGAGGGTCGAGAGATCGATACTTACATATATACACGCGCAACGGACAAAGAGCGCTACGCGCGCTTATACGTACTTACAGGCCGGACATAGAAGGAGATGCGCTCGCAGGTGCTTTTTCTTATTAGCCGCGCGGAGAGCGGAGAGAAAGAAGGGGAGCTATTTTAGAGGAGGATCGATATTGATCCGCTTTTTACGGACGGATATATATCTCGGCCGTTTGCGGTCAGATCTGGAACGGAGATGGAGGGCCGCGCAATTTTAGCGGCTCTGCGATCGCCGCGGAGGAGATGAGCGTTTTATTGTAACGATCCTTTTCGTTTCAGCGTTCTTTCGGCACTTTTTAAGGTTGAAGTTCGACACTTGAACGCTAAAAATAATAATTGAAAAAGCTGCTAAGTAGCAGTTATCGATCCGAGTAATTTGAGACTTCTTTTGTCTAATTTTAAAGAATTGAAATAGCGTAAGGAGCTGGATTTGTCGATTGCGTGGGCCGATTGACGAATGCACTTGAAATCTAAAAATGTAAGGTCAAAAGTAAGGCTATTGATGAATAAGCTAAGTTCGGACGTCAATTCGATAATTTTAGAGAATTAAAATTATTCTTTTTCGCAGGTTGCTGGCAAAAATACTTGATCCTAATAAAAATGCCAATGAAGACCAACTGTTTTGGTACCTTATTGCAAACGAATTTAGCCTTCTTATTATAAATAAGTTAAAAGTAACCTTACGTAAAAAACTTTATACCTTTTTCAAAACGGATCCTGTTTTTTATCACAGATTTCACTACAGAATCTGTGATTTTGTAAATTTATAGTTTCTTCTTCAAACTCTGAACTCCCATTTAAGCGATTTTAAAAACATTTTACAAACCAATAATCCCATCGCCTCGTAGTTTCCAACGAAAAAAGCCAAAGACGCTCGCTTGCCCAAAGACCGAAAACTATATAATCTCCAAAGCCGCGCTCGCGGCAAAAATTCATTAGCAGCACTTTCGACTTTAAACCTCCGGATGACACAGCTAATTCCCGCGGCGCACATCCCTCCTCCAGCAGCAGCAGCAGCAGCAGCAGCAGCGGTACCCCTTTCCTCTCTCATTAGCCTCTCTCAGTGGCCTTCTGTTGCCCCGGCGCCCTTTCCCGTTTCATCCGTCTTTGTCGGCGCGGAGAAAGTACCTGCACACGCGAGAGAGTCGGCCGGACGTGAAAGGGGTAAATATTGCTGATTACTCATCGTCGAAACGTCGGAGGGTCGCGGTAAATGGATAAAATCAAAAGGGGGGTGTGGACGAGCGAGGCCTTTTCAATTTGCCGCGCGGATCCCGAGGAAAACCGGGCTTACTTTCGGTTTCGTCGGCGGTTTTTTTTTTTTTTTTTTAAACGCGAGGGAAGAGAGAGCTTTTTCTGAGATGCTCCAGATTGCGAGTTAGATGCGAGGCTGGAGATGAATGTCTGCAGAGTTTCGAGGGGAAAGGAGATATGGGTAATTAGGCAGACGCGTTCCACGCGTGATGCGTTGCGATTAATTTTCTGAGTGAACGAGTGTGCTATATGCCTTTAAAAAAAGAATTCAGGCTGACTTTAAAGTGCAGTTTTTTTTTAAAAAACTCACTAACATAATTGAAAATATATAAAAAAAACCTTGAGCAATAAAAATTGGACACGTTTTCATTTAGAAAGTCCTTCGCAAAGAAGAGCGCGAATTATACAGAAGCAGCTACTTTACAAACCCACGAATGCGGCCGTTTTAAAAATAAAATTTCTCGCGTATATGCATTCAGCGGAGGAGCATATTAATACACAGGGTTCGTCGAAAAAGCCGGCGAAACCCCCTCGCGACCACAAAGCGATGAAAACAATCCGGCAGCTCTCGGATCAATTACCGGCATCTCGCTCTCTCAAAGCGGCCGCAAAAACGCGAGCCGCCGCCGAGCCTCTCCTTTCGCGCACTTGACAAAAGCTGCTGCTGCTGCATGCCGGGCATTGTCGTCGGGAATGTCGAGTTGCCGGCTAATCAATAAACAAAGGACCCCGAAAAATGCACTCCTCCTTTCTCACGGAAGGAGAGGCCCGGCGGAGGAAATTAAAATTCGCCCGGAGTGGGCGGGAGAGAGGCTCTCGGAGGCGGCGCGAGAGCAGACCGGCGAGGCCGTGGAAGAGAGCGGCGTCTCTCTCTCTTTTTTTTTTCATTATTGCCGGCTTCGAGGGGAACGGAATTCCTCGGCAAGGATTTTTGGGGTTGCAGGTGCGAAGGAAGTGGATTTTTTAAGGTGGGCGAGGAAGGGTGGCGGAATATTTGCGGTTTGTTAATTAGTGCCTTATTGAGGGAGTTAAAATTTTTAAAAAGAAATTTTATTCTTGTTTGTAAATTATTTTGCTAACCAGTTTTTACGGTATTTCGTTGTAGCCCGTTTAAATTTCATTAAGCAGTTTCCGTGGGTTTCGATAATATTACATCATCAATTTGTTCACTTTCGACATTCCAATAATAATTAATTGCATTTGAATTTAATTACTTTTTTATTATTGGTTCTGATAGTTAAAAGGACCAAGCAATATTAACCGAGAATATCGAATTTTGCAATAATTACTTTCTAAAAAAAACAAATTAAATTCAATACAAAGCTTTATATGTTTAAATAAATTGTAACACAACGAACTCAAACAAACGTTACTCACAGAACCATCAGCGAGTAACGGCGTGTAATTAAAAAAAACCTCCCTGCCGTCTTTTCGGCCGTCACTTCCTCCGACGGCACGAAACAATTCCAGCCGCACGCGCCGAACTCTCTCTTCATACCCGCCGCTATCCAGCACGAAAAGCCGCGGCGGCGGCACAGCGAGAGACACCGGCTACTAAAATAGCCGGCTCCGAAACCGCGCGGCTCGCGTATTAGCCGGCTCATGCAGAGAGCTGCAGAAGGCTAATGAGTGAAAGAGAATACTCATACCTGCGAGCCGCCGCGGCATATAAAAGGCGCGGAGGCGAAAGAGTCGGAAACAAGGAAGCGCACAAAGTGTACGCTCGCTCTCCTATAGAGAAAGAAAGTCGCCGGTCGACCTGCTTCTCCCTTCCCCCCCCCCTGTATGTGTGCGAGCAACCACGCCGGGGGGATATACATAGACGGGCCGAGATCAAAGAGGCCATTCATCGCTGGCGATCGCGCTGTTCCTCTCTCTCTCTCTCTCTCTCGAGATTTTTATTCTATCAGTCGAGGTGCTCTCCGCGTTTTCTCCCCTGGGCTGCTTTTGATCTTAATCGCTCGCTCGGACGTTTATTCTGCGTGTGTCTCGTGTTTCTCGCTCTTTAATGGGGGGGACCCCGGCCTTTTTTTCGGCAGGACGCTGGCTCTTAGCTGTTTAGCGGGTAATGAGATTTGCCGGGGAGCTTTTTTGCCGGGGATATATATATACGGAGGCCTCTCGGATAAGCGATGCGCGATGGGAATTTTGATCGAGGAGGGTGGTTTCGCCGATAACGGCCGGGGGCTTCCGCGACAAAGGAGGAGATGTGATTTTCTTTCGGGAAAGAGCCTCGGATGCGTTGATTAAAGTCTTTATGCTGTGGTAGAGGAGTACTCGATTTTCAAATTAATCTGGAGCTAGATGATCTCTTAATTTTATCCTTGATTGAATTATTATTCAGTTTCGTTAAGTATAATGATCAGGTTGATATATCAAAAACACGATATCAGCCATGAATGAAATATAGAAAAAATCAATTTTAAATCATACCACCGGGTTTTGTAGAAAAAAAAAATACACTTTTACGCAATGATAATATTCTTTGCAAAATAGCCACGTAAAGCAGCAACATTTGCTTTGAAAATTTTAATCTTTATTACTCCAATTCGACATCGGGACCCTAGCGCTTCGCGTTAACGATCGATTTAATTAAAAAAATTCGCCTCGCTAAAAAACAGGACGGTACAAATGAATCGCCTAAATCAACTTCACTCGTCCGGAGCGCGCAAAAAAGAGCTCCGTACACACGGCGGCAGTAGCGGCCTCTAAATGTAATTTCGCGCAAAAGGCTCGAAACGTTTGCCCGAAATTGATTATACCCCCGTATCTCTCTCTCTCTCTCTCTCTCTCTCTCTCATCCCGATAAATTACGTCGCTGTTAAAGCGAGCCCCTGGCAAATATTTATTAGCTCTCGGCCGGTCGATGACTTCCGGCCGGTATCATCCCCGGTCATCGGGAAGCTCGATCCGCCCAAAAAAGCTCCGGAAAAAAAGACCGAGCCTCAAAGACGTCCGGCCGCTCGTTTTTTTTTTTCCATCCCATCCATCCCTTTTATTTCCGCACTCGCGGCCGGTCGTTATACATCTCGTTAACGAGCCTCTCGATTCGCGCATAACGAGGCTCCTTCACTCTCTCTCTCGCGAGAGCTTTTTTCAACGCCGTATCAAAGGGGGCGATGCAAGCTCGAACTTCTGTTTTTTTTTATTCTCTCCCTCAATGGATGCGCTCAACGGACGGGGGAGGTGGGGGGACGGCTATATAAGCTCGTTAAAAAATTTTTTTTAAAGAAATTCGGCGAGCTTCCAATTATACGGACGCGCGCGCCGAGGGGTTAATGCCAAAGGTATATATTCCACGAGATAAATGACGGAGTAGGCAGGAGATCTTTGAGCGCGCGGCTCTATGATGCCGAGCGATGGATGGACGGCTGCTTGATTTTGAGAGGCCTCGTTTGCTTTTGTTGTCTGGCTCGAGTATCAATGGCGGGGAGTATCTGGCTGCAGGCTAATAATGATTGCTTGTCGAGTTTTTGCATTTTTTTTTTTTTGTTTTTCGCAGATTTTTAGAATTAGTGTAATTCCGTATTAAATTGGAGGCACGAAATCAATGGGCAGTAATACTATTCATAAATTTTTGCATTCTTTGCTTTTACGGTACATACATTTTGATAATAATGGAAAGCGAAATTTAGTGAAGTATTACGTGTTTTATAAACGAGTTTTCCAATCATTTTTATTGATCGTAATGCACTACTTTACCAGGTAGCTCGAAAACATTCGGAAATTAACAAAATCAAAAGGCTTCTAAATGTTAATGGCTATTTCTGTACAAAACGTACTCATCATCACGAAATATCAAACTGGCAATTACAAACCGAAACTTTCCCGTTAACGTCGATAATCATTACTGCTTTATCTATACGTCGCATTAATTATTGTATACTTTTCCCATCCGCGCAGTTACAAAAACCACAAAAGAAGCTCTCGCAATCGAACGCATCTCACTCTCGCAGTCCCATCAAATCCAATCGCTCGCACAAAAGCTCCTTTGTCACGGACACCCCAGGCTTCCGTGTCTTTAAACAAAAAGCGGATTTTTACCCGGCGCATTTTTTTTATCCTCCATTCACCGAAAGCATGCAGCACGGCACGAGCGAATCTCGAGCCCCCTCGTCTCGCGCGCAATTTACATCGCGGAGCGACGCACCTGGAGACTCTCGCGTCTTTTAACTCGAGCTTAATCAATGCACCTGGGCGGGTGCGATGAATTAATCGCAGCCCCCGAGTGACGATCGCCGCGGCCGAGGCTTAATTGTTTCTTTCTTTCGGGCGGCGATGAGTTATGCGAGCTGCGCGTGGCTACCGGCGGCTTTTGTTTCTGGTGTATGCTAATGAAGAATTTCGGGGGGCGGAGACGCTCAATTAATTCGGGCATGGACACTTTTACTTTATTTACGGCGGCTGTTTCGGGCCGAGAGCCGCGCCTGACGTTTAATAAGAATTAATCATCGGTTTCGCAAAGCAGTTTGGGAAATCGTTGATTTAAAAATAAAGGTCTCGCGGTCGAATTAAATCGTTTGAATGATTTTTACGTGCGTTTTGTAATAACTTTTTCGTTTGTAAATCGATCATTAATCAATTTTGATTTTAGGAATGATATCGATTGGATAATGCAGGTCAAAACGTCAATGGAAAATTAACATTTATTTAAATGAAAGCGTTCGTTTTTGCAATTGATAATTGTAAATGTTAATGCAGTGGTTATTCTTAGTACTTGATACATGTACACTTCATCAGATCACTCGACTCCTGTTTGATTTGATGGTTGGTTTGCCGTGTAAATATTCGAATCCTTTGAAGCCGATATTGTAATTCACATTATTTACAGAGGATCGTGTGCGTACAGTTCAAATAAAAATTAACGCATAATTATGAAAACATTTTACGAAAGCGGTAAATTTGCATAAATATACACCCAACACTTCCTATAATTCCACCTTTTTGCAGCTACCGGATAACTATCCACGGTTTTTAGATACAAAACGGAATTTGTCGAAAGAGCCCGTAAAAGTGACAGTTACAGGAGAAACACGTGGGCCTTACATAAGTAACCGCACGCCCATTCCGTCGGTAAGCATCAAAATGACAAATTGAAAACCGCGCTCAATCTGCCGTTACAACGGAAACTCGCGGCGCGACTCGAAAAAGGCGACGTTGGCCGTTGTCGCGCCTCACCAGCCATAACCGAACAAAGCCGCATAGTTTTCTCATTGTACGCTTTCGCCTCGAAAGCTTTCCTTCCAAAACGGACTCGGCTCTCGTCGGCGTCGTCGTCGCGAAATCTCAAAGATTGGCTCTCTCTCTCTCTTTCGCGTCGGCATAATCAATGACAGAATGCAGCCGAGTGATGGATGTGGCATTGTTATTTATCGCTCGTCCCCCCGCCGGGGAAAGAGAGAGAGTTTCGCATTGTGTTTGCCTTTTTGCGAGGCGTTCCGAGAGCATTGTAAGCGCAATTGTAAAAACGCCTGCTTTATCGCCGAGTTACTCTCCGCGCGTAATGTGCGATTTTTACGAGGATCCGCAGGAGAGCGCGGAATGCGGGGTGGACAGTGTTTTGCGGCGCAGGCGCGAAATGATGTTTTCAATCATGTTTACGGGAAGTCGCGCTGCTTGATTTAGTAATAGTTGGCGCCATTAAATCAGACGAGAGTTAATTGTTCAAAGTGGGCTCTCTGGCGTAAGAAAAGTATTGGAAATTATTCGATTCGTTTTTAATTTGGTACAGGCACTTGTGATAATAATTATATAATTATAGATTTAGAAATATTAATCATTTTAAATGTAAGAAATAAAAGCTTGATGCATTTTTAAACGTACAGCGATTATCATAAATCACAATTGCGATGTGCGATTCTCGATTTCATCGAAACTATTATCATCTTACAACAGCTGAAAAAAAAATCAGCCTCAAATCATAAACAACCCAAAAAAAGAACCTCAGCTGTCCCTCGCGCAACTCGACTCCCCAATTCTCCAAATTACATCTTCCATTACACCGCAATGAAATCGAACAACTCACCAGTGCTGAACAGGATTAGCGATCAACCGTCGGGCATACAATGTATATACATACCTGCAACAGAAAGAAAATAAATATGCATTAGAAGCTGCCGCTGTGTGTCTCTCTCGACGATGCTCGCGCGTTACAAATCAGAGTCGGCGCCGGGGACGCGAGCGATTTCGCAGCCACTTGCCCGAGAGACGGAAGCATTTATATCGATTAAGATCAATTCCGGCGAATTAGCTTCGTTACAGTTTCCCTCGGCGATTTTTACCCGAAAGCGGCGCGTGAATCGCTGCAGCGGCGGGGCCCCGACCCTCGGAGAGAGAAAGAGAGACAGATGCGGGGATTTAGATATTAATGCCCCCTCCGGGCGCGTTGACAAATTGCGAGCGCGAGCCCGGGCTTCGTCGGTTCGGTCTTTTTTCGAAAATGCGCGACGACGCCACCGCCAGAGGCTCCGGCGGTGCCTGCTTTCCATTAATCATTTTTCTTTAATTAATCATCGGGAGAGGAGAGGTTGCGGCGCGCGGTATTGATGCTGATGGCCGGGAGTTGCGATGCTGGCCTAGAATGGGGCTTGCGGTACTGGGGAGTAATAGAAAAAGTGTCGTCGGTTTTTCATTTGCGTTTTTCGTTACTCCATTAAAAAGCGGCGTGGTGTATATGGATTGAGTCATTTTTATTGGAACGTCTTAATTGAACGAAGCCTTTGTTAACGAGTGAGATTATTCAAAAGCATTTCGTAATGAACGGAATACTCATTATTTTCCTGGTAGAAAATTGAGCCGTTCAAGTGGCCTTATTAATTGGGCTTAACTTTTTGCTAGTTCGAACTGCATAAAAAAGCTTGTAAAAGTATGTGGAGAGGAACTGTAGGTCCGAAACTTCGGGAAATAATTGAAAATTTAATAAAAGAAATATTCATCGAGATATTGTGTAAACTATATATTTTTTTCAGTCCAAAACGATTGCTTTTAATGCAAATTTACTTTATTTATTAAATTTATTAGAATCGATGTACAATCAGAAAAATGTAATTGAATGCTACTTTTTTTATACAGATCAAATTCACTATAAATATTCATAACAGCGCAACATATGTACACCAATCGAATCTCGAGTTACCACAATTGAATTTTTATTAGCCCCAATTCCTCGTCCTCCCATTAATCAACAGAGTCCTTCCACTTTCCATCATCAAGTACAAAAAGGTGGACGAAACCCCGGCGAAAAAGGCGATCTCCCGTGCCGATAAATAACTCTCCTTCCAGCTTATTGTTTCGCGCTCCTTGCGAAGTCTCTCGGCGTGCACAGGTTTGCGCGTCGGATGCAAACGCGGCCCGACTCGCTCTCGCGGAGAGGAAGACGAGGGGGTCACGGACGACTAGTTCGCGTTAAGGGTCACGCTCGGCTGCATCGCCGGGCTCGATGCACTCTCTCTCTCTCTCTCCTTCTCTCTCTCTCTCTCTCTCTCTGGTGGGGCACCAGACGGAACAGCCGGAGATAGAGCAGAAAAGGAGAACGGACGAGTCACAAAGCCGAGAGAGAGAGAGAGAGAGATCGATTGATTGATGCGCCTCGATGCCCTGCTGCCGCCGATGCTCCTGGCCTTTGTTTATTGATCCGCTGATCTTTGCGGAGGCTCGGCGCGACACCGGAAATTTCTCGGAGACGCGTGCCTTGAGATAGCGCACTCCTGCCAGGATAATGCTTCTCGAATTTAGGGAGTCTGGTTTATGGCATGTTTCTAAGGACGCTTTCAGTGGGGTAATGGGAGATTTGTTGAACCTCATCAAAAGTAGATTAAAGCGAGCGTTATATGTGGCTTTTTGAACGAACGGGGTAGGGAAACTCGAATATATTAATAAGCTTTTGATGCTGTAATTATGCTTTTAAAGAACTGTAGATATATTCGCGATAAAAAGAGAATTTTTACAAGTTTAAGTACAAAAATATTTCTCGTTTTTCAGCTTGCGCTTCTTTTTTGTTTTTTTTTTTAAACGAAACGTCCGTAATTTAAATTTGCATCATACACTTTCTCAATAACTTTTTAAAAAGCGCATTTTTACCGAACTGCGACCCCGCAGTAAAACATAATGATCTTTAAACAGTGGTCAAGTTCTCCTTCAGCCATTCCGACAATCTTCCTTCCTCTCCGTCGCTCCTCTAGCGAATCCCCCCGTATTCATAAGTTAATCATATGTTTTCTGAATGAAATGAACCCCAGTCAAGCGCAATACGATAATTAGTGCTCTTGAGAGATCCCGCAGCGGCGCGGAGGGAACCGCATTGGTTTTCAAGAGATCCAATTTCACGTTCAGAGATGCAACTCTCTCGCGGCAGCCGGTCGAGGGAGTAAAATTAAAAATATATAATTTTTCGGTTTATTTTAATAATGGCCGGCGCGGGAGCATTAACGAACCGTGAGAAATTAAATTATCCTCTGTTTTGGAGTTAAAACGCTGCGTTCGCTTAAACGCAAAAGTTAAAATTAAGCGGTAAATAAGACGTGAAACAATTTGTAAGCTCCGAGCGAAGATGCAAAGCATTTGTGCCAAAAGATATATACGACTAAGACGATAACTGTCCAAATTGTTTTAGTTTACAGCTCTTTCCGCGCTGAGCAAATTGAAATAACATTTTGCGAAAGTGTTCCGATAACGAGCATAAATATTCTACAAAAATCGAATGGTACGAAAGCACGGAGTATTATCAGAGAGAGAGAGAGAGAGAGAGAGAGAGAGAGAGAGAGAGAGAGAGAGAGAGAGGGAGAGAGAGCGAAATAGCCTCGAGTCCGGCGCAGGTCATTCCGGCAAAAAAGTATTGCGGCGCGAGGCCAAAGCGAAAGACAGTCCAGCCTCGGAGAGATACGAAGACTAAGACCATCTCCGCCATAAGGAAGAGAAGGTAAGGTAAGAGGGGCCCTAAACGGAGATAAAGACGCAGTGGCGAATAATAAGCGGGAAGAGGAGGAGGAGGAGAGGGAGAGAGAGAGAGAGAGGCAGAGAAGACGCTCGACTGAAATTGAAATTTAGCTTTGCATTACCAGATGTATCCCGTGTAATGGACGCGGAATGCGATGCGGAAGAGCGCCGAGGAGAGAGACGTAATAATACCGGAGAGGAAGAGAGGCGAAAATACATCTCGACATTGAAAACGACAAAATTGCGAGAAAATCAAAGGAGCTTACACGGTCCCCGGAGCCCTTGATACACTTTTGCATTGCAAATAAGCCGCGGCTCCTTCCTCTTTTTTCACGGCCTGAATTTATTTCGCGTCGACGGGGTTTTTGCGCGTAATACGTCTGGACGGCGGCTGTTAACTCGCGCCTCTCGGAGCCTTTCGAAAACCTTCTCTCGTTATATCACTTCGATGAAGGTAAATTGTCAGGTGGGTGGAAAAGGCGCGAGAGAGACGCGAGAGGAGAACGGGGAGATAGGAGATGTCTCGCCTCCCACGCGACCTGCCTAATGAATGCAGTTAGGTGCACGAAGGAGATGATTGCAAGCGAGCCGCGATCGTAAAGCACTCTGGGCATTTTCATTGTTCAGTTTCCCGCGTGAACTTGAATTTTTCAATTTTCGCCCGAGTACTTCCGCGGGTTTCCGAAAGTTTTTTTTTTCTACTTTGAATATCTAAATTTATCAAAAGTTACGGATTTCGAAGCGACAGAAGCGTCGGTGAAAAGAATAGGAACAAAACAGCTGCTCAAACATTCGAATCGATACAGCGAAGAAAGAGCCTTGACTTTATATATTTTATTTCACAAACACCTGTCTTCCGCGAGTACTCCTGCCTCGCTCGACCAATAAAAAGTAAAGAACCGAAACGACGGCTCGGGCTCGTCCTTAAGTCCAAAAGCCACAAATAATTCACCGGTCAAACTCGGCGCACAACATCCTCCTCTCCCCGTCCGCGGCGTGGCCCCCCCCCCTTCCCCAATAAAAAGCTTGCAGCTCGGCGTAAGAAGCGCAAGAAACGGCTCTCCTTCTCCTTCTCTCTCTCTCTCCGCAGCGCAAGAAAATAATGCAAGCAATTTCTGATCTCCTCTCTCTCCTTTCTCGAGATCTGGATTGGCGTGCATGCGAGGGAGTAAGCTGGCGAGAGAGAGAGAGAGAGACATCACGCGCCAGCCGGTCGGCCGAGGGATGCAGAGCGGGTCGTCGCTCTGGCTCGGTTCGCGTGGGAGAGAGGAGCAGCGGATTCCGGCCGGGGCATAACCGGTTCGCTCGTAAGTCACTGCTCTGCATTGCACCCTCGAGACTTGCGCGCGCGCGCCTCTCTTCTCTCTCTCTCTCTGTTTTGTCCTCGTATCTCTCGCGTATTTTTCTCTCCTTACGTGTGCCGCCGACGTCTTCTGGTGCTTCTTTTGTTTCGGCGCTTTTTTCGAGGGGGCTGCCGAGAAAAAGCCGGACGGAGAGGTGTTGCGTAATTAAGGCTGCTTTGCGAATTTCGAAAGGAGAGGAGCCTCGCTCGAATTAAGGCGCTCTCGAGGTTTTTGCTTATTACGCGAGGTTATTAGGGAGTGTCGCTTAGGTAATAAAGTCTTCGCGGCTTTTGTTGCTCGCTCCGTGCGAGCTGCGAGGCGAGAGTCGAGTCGTCGGATGGCTTTTTTTTTATACAGGTTTAATTTAACCTCGGGAGTTCGTAAATTGGGGATGCTTGGAAGTAACGCGATTATTTTCAGCCCGGGCGATTTGTAGTTTAAAGTTTATGCCGGTGCTAAATAAATAACTAATAAATAATTCGTTTAAATTTATTAACTACGCGTTCTTTTTCTGCATAATATTCTGCTGCCAAGATTGTCATACTTTTTAATCAAGATTTGCTTAATTTCAACGACTTTTGTTAATATATTTTTTACAATTTGACCACTTTAACCAATCACAATTGTTTTCCAGTGCTAATCTTAGTTGTAAAACTAAATCGACCTACCCTTTACGCAACTCAACGTCTTCGATGCCGTTTATCTCACCATTAAACAAAGCGCCCCTTTAAATACCGTCCGTTAAAAATGTATCGCAGCCCGATCCCGAGCGCATTTCCGCGGGCGCATTACCGGGGCCAACCGCACGGAGCGGTCCGAAAAAATCGTTGACACCGCAGGTATCGATCAAAGTGGAAACCGCTCGGGCGAAACCGCGCGCGCGGCTCGGCGCCTAATTCGATCGAGCGTAAGTACAGCCTTTCTCCCGCTGCCGCGGGTAATTCGATGACGCGCCGCGCGGACAAAGGCCGAGAGGACGATCGCTGCCGCGTTACACGCCGAGTGCGCCGCCGCCGCCGCAGCGCGCGCTCCGTTTCTGCGCCAAATTTTATCGAGATGCGCGGCGGCGGCTGCGGCCGGCCGTTTGATTGCCGGAGTTTTTTGGGGCCCCGGGTAGTTTGTTTCCGTAGTATTAAGGGCTATTAATGCCAATGGGCGCTCCGCTGTTGGGCTCTCGGGCTTGAATTAAGTTTGAGAGTTTTTTGGGGATGCGCAGCTCTTGGGTGGGTTTGGAAATTGCAATGGAGATTATGGTGTGCAATTTGATTTAATTTCGCACGAGTTTTTTTTGGACACTTTGGGTTAATTTAAACACGCACTAATTTGAGAAGGTACTATCAATTTTAAACTTTATAGGTTATTTGTACTGAGGATGTAGCTGGTGGTGTTTTAAGGAATTACTCGGATGTGTTGTAACTTTTTTCAAATTATTACTTTAGAATTTGAAAACGCATCTCAAAGTATTTATTAATTTCTCCATTTAAACGCAAGCACATTTACACATTATTGATTAAATTTGTTTGAATCGTCAGCATTTGTTACCAGTTTCGATATTCCGATATTCAATGTAAAAATTTACTCTAAAAATGCATTAAATTCAATCAAATTTCCAGGACTGCAAATTTACCAAAATTCCCAAACTGAAAGCCCGCAAAGCACAGTCGCACCGATCCTCAAGATAAACCGCAACATTGACTTTGGCGCAGGCCATCTGCGCGATGTCCGTCCCCATTCGAAGCGAACTCGAGCGGCGATCACTTAAAAATCTATTTCCCAAATTTATTGGACACTTTTCCTACCCCCGAGTCTTATCAGGCCGTCGTCCCCATCTGGGCAGTCGACTGGGTATCGGCGCGATTTCATAATCCGCCATAAATTCGGCAGGTCCGCAGCTATCTCTCGGACGAGGGGGGAGCTTCGTCTCGGCGTCGATGTCCGTCTAGTCGCGCGCTATCGATGCTTCACGCTTGATTGCCGATCGGTCAGCAGTATCGAGGCCCCCCTCTCTCTCTCTCCCCCCCGTCGGCGTTTAATAGGCATAGTTCGACGAGGGGGACGCGGCGAGTTTCCCTTTCGTTCATGATGGAGATGCGCTCTCGCTTCGAATAGTTTCGAAATTGCATAATTCGCGAGCTGCCGGGGCCAGCCGGGGGCTGCTGCGTTTATGGGCTCGAATGTTTTGGGGAAAGGTGGAAGGCTACTGCGCGATTTCGTGGCCGGGCTGCGATTTTGACAAGCTCTGCACGATGTGTGCAGGACGAGCGGCCGACGGGGCGCAGTTGGTTAGTTCTTGCGGGAGTCGTTCAGCGGTCTTGTTGTGTATGGACGTAATTTTCTAACGTTCCGGACGTGTGCGGTTGTTATGATACTGTTTTGTAATACTGAGATGTATTATTTTCAGATTTAATGGCGAGGTTGGCGAAACATTTAGCAAATATTGTTTCTATATGGACGTGTAAATTGTACAAATTTTTGTACTTCACGTAAATCGAAAATGTAATAAATGTACTACTTGCATATGAAATCATTCTAGTGAAAAAAAATAAAACGTTCACCAACATAAATAATTCAAAATGCAATCACGTCAGATTGTCCACTTAACTTTTTTAACGATTCAAGTTTTCAGAATGAATTCGCTAAACTTTGTAACTTGATAGTATAAATATTAAATGAATTCCCTCCGATAACTTCCGCAGCTGTTAGTTTTAAAGTTGACAGTAATGTCTGCAATATCGCGCTGCAATCAATGTAACAATCGATTGTCAATAAAGTCGGGTGCTGTATCTTTTTCAGCCATGCACACGCACGCAATCAGCCAATCAAAAAGCGCCACTGCAGCGCTCGAAACATTTTCCCCGCGGAGCTTAATCCCTTTCGTCATCGCACATCCCGACGGCCTTCTCCATAAATCAAACATTTAAATAAAACAAGCGATTTTCGCGCGTCTCCACACAAATCACACACACACACATACACACACGCACACCTGTTTCCCAAGTTCGCTTGCGAAACTGAGGCAGCAGCAGCCAGCTAAAAAAAGAAAAATAAGCGAGAGCAGGCCGATTTCGTGGGAACGGCTAATTTTATGAAAGGCAGCTCGCGACCGTTGCTCCGGAAAAATCCGGCCAACAAAAGGAGGTGGTCCGCGGTTTGCTCGTGCTCCGATTTAATCTGCTATCCTCGCGAGGCATCTCGCGCCGAGAGAGAGAGAGAGAGAAGGAGCGAGAAGCCACGAGATCGTTTCCACAAATCAATGCCGCTGAGCCGTTCGGCTATATTATACCCGATAGATACTGCATACACGCGTGACTCGACTCCTCTCTCTCTCTCTCTTTCTTCTCTCTTCTTCCTTTTCTCTGTCTCGGGTTTATCTAACGGCCGAACTTCTTGCGCCGGGGTGAAAAAGTGCAGGAGGAAGAGATGATGCGCACGATCAAAACTGAACGGGATGCCGAAGAAGCTGAATAAGGAAGAGCGCTGAGATTATGATGCTGAGTTGTGGAATCTGATGGAAATTAGAGAATTTAAGCAACGAGGCTCCTTTCCATGAGTGTAGCGTTAGCTGAGACCTTTTCGTTGACGAATGTTTAATTGCAATCAGGAGAGTATTCGATCTGATTGGATATGTTCACGGGTTTTGCAACTAAGCGAATGAAAAATTTTGTCCATAGCGGTATAAAATATGCCCATATTATAATGTATTCATTTTAACGTAAAAATTGATAGATCGCCATTTCTCAGACTTGTTTCAAAATGTATCGGTTTTTTAAAAAAATAGCATAATATTCTAGATTAGAAACGATAATTGCAGACCCATAATTATCGCAGAAACAATTCAAGGATATATTAAACAAAGGCAGGCAACGCATCGAACGAAAGCAGCTCTCTATCTATAATAGAACCGATTAAATCCTCTCCCACGTAAACTGCTGTTCTTGAAAAAAAAAATGGAAATGATTATAAATATACTGCGAAGCCAAGAGATCCAAAGAACGCTGAAAGAGATTAAACCGTTAAATTTCATGTGATCATGCAATATGCATGAAATTTAGCTTCCGGGGTTTCGAGGGCCGATCTTTCAGAAATTTAAGCTGAAAGGTTCTCGACGCGAACCGCCGGCTTGAATATGCAACCCAGATAACAGATAAATCTAATTCCGAAAAAATTCTGATTCAAGATGGAAAATTGGGAAATTCGAAGCAATGGCCATTTTCCTTATTTACGTCGTTTTGATAAAAAAGAATTGTCTGCGATGGGCATCTAATCCTTTATTTATTAGCTTTGCCTCAGTATTTTTGATAAAGGCTACCCTCGAAATGCAGGGGGTCTTTACTATACGTATAATTACTTCCGTCCGATAAAATCCGACAAAAAACTGGTAAAAGTGAGCCGAACACGTTGGCAAGACAGAACTAAAACACAACTATCGAGCAAGTTCGGCCTGTAAAGACCCATTTCAATACCAACTTTAATAACTGATTCGAGTTCAAAGAATCGGGCGAGAAAAAAGAGTGGCCGAGAGAGGAGAGATCAAACGGGAGCACGGAAAAGCTCCGCTGTACGCGAGGGAAAGAGAGAGAGAGAGAGAGAAGGAGAGAGATTGCAGCATTCTCCGACTCTATGCGCAGGAGCGATCGATGCGCGACAAACGAGAGGAATACGGAATGCGGAGCGCAGCCGTTGGATGATTATTCGGGCAGGGTTTTACTTCCGGGAGAGAAATTTTCTCCCCGGCAAAAAAAGCCCCGGGATTATCGCGCTTTTTATTCCTCCGCTTTTAGCATTTTTGATGTTGCTAATGATAGTCGAGTGCTCATTGCTAATGTTAAGCTTGGAAGTTTACGTGTAGCTTTTTGCTATGGGGTGAATGACAATGTTCTGTTTTAGCAAGTCTTTGGATTGTGTTGTAATTTCAAACAAAGAGACCTGATTATTTTAAATGATTTTCATCAAGATAGAAAAAAAAGAATAAAATTATTGTAAGCTTAAAATATTTTTAAAAGAGTAACGTAAATAAATATTGTACTTCCTTTGTACAATAGAGCTTCGTTTATTTTGATAAATTTTAACGTCTGTTAAATTGCAAAAAAGTTAATTTCTTTTATTTTTAAAGCGCGTAACTGAATTTTAAGATAATGAAAGCCGTTACAAATTTCTCTTCCCTTTCTTAAAAATGTCCAAAATCTAATTTAAGCGTAAAAATCCTTTGCTAAACTCCTCGCTGCATTAAAAAAAAACTCGACGATTGCGTAATAACCGTACCCTTCGTTAATTCACATCCAAAGTAAAAGAAACAAAAATAGTCCGGCGGCCGCCCGGATTTTAATGATCGCAAAGCGCCGAGAGAGAGAGAGAAGCTCCCGCGTTTTTCCCTCGCTCGCCCTCCGTCCGGCGCTCGATTCGCGCAGAGAGCAGGAGGAACAAAAGCGTGTTAATTGAAGACGCGGAGACGGCGGCGGAGGCCCGAATCAAAACTCCATTAATAAATTAGGCCGCTGGTGCGCCCTTTGAAAAAGGAAAGACTCCCCGTCGGCTGCCGCGCCGCGGGTTTTACCTCTTTCCTCGGCGTTTTATTGCGGCCTGCGTGCCTGCCCGATAACGTAATCTTCTTAGCTCTGCGAACTGTCGATGCCTGATATATGGAAATGTTATGGCGCTGCTTTATTGATATTTATGGGGGTATTATGGCGGAAGGTGAGAAATGCTTTATAACGGCTTCTCTGATAATCGCAGCGAGAAATTCGAATGAAAATTCACGGAGAAATTTATACATTTAAGTAGTTTTTGCTTTACGCCCTCGTTGAGATTGCGAAAAACTTTCAGCGTTCGCGCGAAGCGTGGAAAATCAAGTATTTAAAAAGAAACCGCGAATAAAACAACCTTTTACGTAAATTTACAAATATTTAGTGCTGTACGATTACGAAATTAAGATCTAATCGAATACCGAAAGAAACGAACAAGTTATTTGCTCTTACAAGTTGTACCTCCTCCTCAATTCATAACTCCTTCATTCGCAGGCTTCAAACGCGCCTGAACCCCAATAATTTTCCTTTGTATAAACAAAGCGGAATCGAATCAATTACGGGGCAGCCCCGCCACGACCCCTTCCGCCTCAAGACTCCGCTTTCCTTGTCGCTCCCTTATACACGCGCCCTCAAAGCTGTTTCTTTGCGAGCTGCGAGCTGCGCATTCTTTTGTCGTTTAACGCCTCGACGCTTGACCTTACCTGTAAACGCCGACTTTTTGCGCTTTCGTCGATGCAAAGAAGCTCTGCGCGATCGATCGATTCCTAAAACGAGCGTTTTTTTTCTTTCTTTTCGACTTGACTAGTCCTCTTTAAACTTGTTTTCTTATTTTGTGCGTAGCGTACTGATACTTTTAGATTGTCAATTAATTTTCCGGAAAATTTTAAATATTTTCCAGTATCCTATAATAATAACAGTACGAAAAAGCAAGGAAACATCTCCTTTTCGCTTTCAAATCAATCACCGTCAAAGCTTCTTCCCCCGAAAAAGCCCGCTTTTCACCCTTCCCACCGCCACCAAAAAAAGGAACATCAACAACAAAGTCCCGCATCCTCAGAACTTTCTCGCGAGCCTTCGATTTCCGTAATCCGTAACGTTATCGGGGGCGATATCGCGTGCTTGGCTGGCGTGCGGCGGAGACTGACGCCCGGAACTTTGCGTCAGGCGTCCGGGAGCGGTTTCGAGAGGGAGAGAGAAAGAGAGAGAGAGAGAGAGAGAGAGCGATCGTGCCTGGCGCCGCTACTCGCTTTTGTTCGATATCCCTTTTTTTTCCCCAGTCGTCAGTTGCGCGCACGGCTGCTTAATTAGGTTAATTTTTTCATTAAAACTTTCGGCTTGCGCGCGTGCGAGTGCCGGATCCCCCCCTCCCCCCACACTTTTCGAGCTCTCGGAGGCTATTGGATTTTTTCTTTAACCGAGCTTTTTCAAATATCGGCTTTTCGACGAGCGGTCGGCTTGAGAGGGAGAGGAGAGAGATTTTCGTTTCTGGCGCTGCTACGCTTTAATTTTAGAGAGTTTTGAGGTATTGATTTCTTTAGAGATGGCTTTTAATTAGGGGATTTTTTGCCTTTTAATCTAGGTCTAACTTAAAATGCTTTTACTACTAATTTTACAAAAGTTTAAATCTAATAGCTTCTGGAATAAAATTTTAAAGGTCTTTTAAATTAGAATCTTCATCGAAAGAGGAACTTGCACACATTTAATTTAACAAAATATTCTTCGAAACTGCGAAAATCACATCGTATTTTAATTTTCATTATTCCTTGCTTTTTCTAAAAAGCCTGCTTTAGTAAAAAAAAATTAATACACCGATAAAAAGCTCCACGAGCACTAAGTAAATGGAAGAGCTTTTGAAACTAAAAATAAATTTCCTATTAATCAACGTCACTGCAGGATTTATCGGCGAAGCAGCAGGAGCAGCAGCAGCCCCCCCATATTTTTCATTACCGCACGGCGCATTTCATTATCGGCGTCCAGCCGTTAAAAATCCAAAGCCCAAAGTCTCGGAGAATCACCCCCTCGGACAGTCGCGTGCGGAGGAATGCGAAAGATCCCCGCGAGAAAGCAATTTCTCCGGGAGCCGAGCCCTCGAGGGCGACTCTCCAAGAGGAGGAGAGGGAGAGTCTAATTCCGAATCAATTTCTGCCCGATGAATATTACAGAGCCGCTCCGCCGAAATAAATAAAGGATCGGCCCTCCGCTTCCGCGCTTCCTCTGGATTCCCCGGAAAAACTTTCCGCGCTTTTTGCCCGACGGCTTCGAGGGAGGACGTCTGCTTTCTTTGGTCGCGTCAGGGGAGAGATTGCTCGTTAATTAATTAGCGCCTTTCGTTTCGACGCTGATCTTTTATTCAGCTTGTTTATTAGCTGATATTGTAAAGAGATTAAAAAACTTTTATAAAATACGAGAAATTTATCTTACATTGATTTCGAAATTATGCAACCATCAAGACCCAAAAGTGTTTTTAGCATTTTTTAGATTTTTGTTAAATTATGAATGCCGATTTAATAAATTACGTATTATAAAAATATCCTCAACCGCACTGCTTATGAATCTCTGAAAATAAAGGCTAATAACCGATCGAAGCGAGCCTGAAAAGCCCACATAAAAGCAAGGACTTGAACGAATCGGCTCTAAATTCATTAGCCTCCATAAAAGCGTTCGAAGCGCCCATTCGCTCAGCATGCCAAAGCTAATTAACGAATCGCGCTGCGCTTTTCTCCAAGTCAAACAGGGCAGGCAGCGCTACTTGACCTGCCAGCTTGCACGCGTTCCTTTCAAAGCCGTCCGAATTCAAAAGCCGCGCATAGCAGCAGCCCTTTTTCCGCCTTGACCCGTCAAAGAAATAAAGGCATCGAGTGCACGCTCGGACTTGATTCTCATTAGCGGACCGGTCACACCAGCAGTTTTTTTATTTATTTATTTATTTTTTTTTCTATTTCGCCAAAGGGCGAGAGCGAAATTTTCGCGGACGATTGAACCCAATCCACAGCGCCGAGGGAGAAAATTCCCTTTTGATCGAGGTTCGAAAGTTTAACGGGAGCGGAAAAAAAATGGGGGCGAGGCAGAGGGGAGATGACCGCGCGAGTAGCGGATCGGAATTTTTGAGAGGGAAAATGTCTGATTGGGTTACATAGGAAATTTTTGCATCGCTGGGTCAAGAGTGCTGGAATATAAAGATCGTGATGTATTGGGGAAGATGCATTTTTTTTTTAACTTGACTGAATAAAACTGAGCTTTGATAAATAAACCTTTTAAGCTCGATATCCTTTATAAATTAATGATTATATATCTTTTGCTTATCCTTTTGGTAAATAGAGTCTTTAGAAATTTTTTATGACCAAATAATATTTTTTTAAATGTAAACCGTAAATCTATTCAGAGGTGTGCAAAAGTAATAAATTGGGGTTTTCACAGTTTTAAACAGATAATAATAATAATTTCACAATAACTACTAAAAGACATTACTATTCAATTTCGCATGAATAATTCAGCCTTAGTTCCACATAAATTTCCTTTCCCGACCTTGATGAACTCATACAAGCATCTTATCGCCCGCTAAATACGAATTTCCACCCTCCGAATAAAAATCCAGCCGCGATAAGAGCAATCAGCCGGTTCTTCAAACGGCAGGAATTCAAGAGCTTACACGCGGAGGAAACGAAGGTATATAGTCCAGGGGGCGGCAAAAAATGAGGATCATTACTATTGGGGGTGTCTATGCAAATGAGAGCGTTTCCTTTTCGAGGGAAGAATTCGCGTGATTCTCGAGCGGGCTGGGAATTTGCATTTTTAGCGACGAGCGAGCCGCGTGCCTGCTTGATTGGGAGCCGCTTTTTCCCGCGGATAAGACAACATAATTCACCGGACTTATATATCGAGGCTGCGAATAAATTTCGCGACTTATATCGATTGTATTGCGGCGGGGCGCGAATGAAATTGGGAGAGAAAGTCCGAAGGTCCTGTTAATTGCGTGCGGGGAAAGAGTTTTGTTTGCGTGTTTCTTAGCTCCGTGGCTCGAGAGACTTTTTCGGCGACGCGAAGAAAGCTGAATGAAGTAGAACCTCCTGCGGTTTTTCTTTCGAAGGAGAAAGTCGAGGACAGTAAATTTAATTAACTTTTTTCTCCGTAATTCAATTGTCTTGAAAAGAGTTTTCTCTCGACAGCAAAGATAAATATTTCAGTTTTCCTGAAATACATTTGCGCTTTCCTGCAATCGGTATTACTGCTTATTTAATCCCAATTAATAAACCTCAATTTAAAGCAGAAATAAAAGGCTCGATTACATTTAGCTCCTCGTCATCGATCCCTGCTGCCGAAAAAAAACGGAGTCCCAATTCAATTAACTCTCGCAAAAAATCCCGCTGGATAATCCGCCGTCGCCGAAAACTAATACGGTCCAGTTTTTCATTTTATTTACCCCCGAGAAAAGGAGAAGATGAAAGAAGGAGCTCGCGAGAGAGGGAAGGGCAGGGGACAAAGTCGGGTAAAAAGGGCGCTTTAATCTAGTAATGCGACGTCGTCGGAGGGAAGTTCGAAATTGCAGGAGACTTCGTCCTCTTCCCTTTTCCTCATCATCGTCACCGCCGTCGCCGCCGCAGCTGCAGAGGTAAAAATAAACAAAATAATAAAGAAGCAGAGTCCGCTGACTTTGCGGTCGCGCGACCCACAAGTTTGGAATTCCACCCTTTCCGAAGGCCACATCCCTTCCCTCTCCCGGCTCCTCCGCCGAATGAACTCGCCGTCGTGTATTAAATCCTCTATTTTACTTTATCGACCTTAGAGTTTTAACCCGGAGGGTTGATTTTCCCGTTCCATCCCCGGTGACTTTAATATATTGTCCGATAAAATTCTGTCGTCAATATGTGCCCGGTTTGCGTTGCTTCGTTTTTACATTTTTCAGGGAGGGCCGAGCTATGTAATAAGTGCGCGCAATTTGTTTGATATACGGGGATATTAGGGAATATCCAATTTTCTTATCAGGGGCTTCGATATCGATGTTCGCGTTTAATTAAAATTCTAAGACAATTTATTGCGGAATTTTTTAATTTTGATGGAAAAACTTTTTATACGCCGAGCTTTAGTTTGAAAATAATTCAATTTTATTATCAATCTCTCTTAATAAAAACCGGCGAAAGCTCAATTTTTCCAAAATACTTCGGCGAAGGAAGAAATCTAACGCAAAAATAATTAAAAAGTTCCACTTTCATATATAATCTCTCGTTATTGTGGCAATCCCCCATCTGAAAGTAGCAGGCAAGCCGTCCCCCGTCTCTTCCTCCGGCGGAAAATCCAAGAAGCTCGCCGAGCATTATTATAAAGAGGCGAATTTCCAGGGCTGGGTAAGAAATCACTTGGAGCAGACGACGTCGTCCCCCGAGATTCCCATTGCCGGCGAAACAGCGGCGGCGGCCGACGGCGCTTGGCTCGGGAAACCTCGCGAGACCCGATAGGGGCCAATACTCCTTTTTTCCTCGCTCTTTATCTGCGCTCTTTATTTATATCTCGCGCTATCTTGGCCCGAGAGAGAGAGAGAGAGAGAGAGAGAATATTATCGCGATTCCGGCTTTTTCTCGCAATTTTCTCTATCTCCGGCTCGGCGAAATTGGCTCTCGCGCGCGCGAACACACACCCGCACACACACAGACTCGTCCCGCGAGTCCGGTTGACCTACTTCGTCCCGCCGGTGAACTTCAAAATCTGTCGGGATCTTGGCGTACTTTTCCAATTTACCGGTGCGCGTGCGGCAAATATTTTGTCGGAGAAAAGTTTTCGGCGAGAGAGAGAGAGAGAGAGAGATAGAAAGAGAGAGAGAGAGAGCAAATTGTTAGGAGGCGAATCTCGCGCGCGCACGCCAGTTGCGCTTTTCGAACGCATTTGCATTTTCATTTTCGTATGTATAAGCCGAGGAGAGCGTGGACACACTCTATTTTCGAAGCCGGTTTTACGCCGAGTTGAGCTTCCGCGATATGAGTCTTGTATTAGATTGCGAATTTATATTGTACGATAGCTCTTCAACTTTCGCGAAATATGGGCTACTCTACATGTCCGGACCCCTGAAACTGTGATACTTCAATGTAAAAACTTTTAAATATTTCAAAGCCCTGAGCTGTGCGGTAGTTTTATTCCATTAGAAAGAATGCTATGTTTTTCTGCTTTGTTGATTTAACACTTCCAACCGTGCTAATTCTTCGATGTGCAATAAATCTTTTGTAAGTGCCAGTAACGAGTTTACAAACATCCAATGTTTTTAAGTTATTTATTTTTTGATCCAGCTTTATTGTGATTAAATCTTCAACTGAAAAAATTCTGTCGTCTCTTTTTAAATAGCAAACCTCCGTTCCGTCTACAAATCAAAGCCCGAATACTTTCATCATTACCCTCTTAAATATCAACAGAAGGGATTTATTCCTTCTAGACGCGCTTTAACCGCTCGCGCCCGAAATTTTTAATACCCAAATATATATATCCTTCACGATTCTCGCGCACCGCGGCTCTCTCCTCAACCCCATTAACATCCTTAAAAAATACGCCGGCACTAAAAGCAGTATCAATTTCCGGCCAACGTAAGCCCCAATTCGTCGAATCGTCCTGAGAAAGAGAGAGAGAGAGAGAGAGTGCAATTTCATTACGGCACTTAAAAAGCGTGAAATACGCACGCGGCCACTCGCCGCCACCACCGCCGAATCGCGGATAATTTAGTGGCGGAGGAGCCTCCCGATACACATCGTGCCGTAAGGTTTTACGAGGTCCTTGCACTCCTCCTAGACGGCCGATTTACGGGACGCTTTTACCGCCCGGGAAAAACAGATCGCGCTCTCGATTGAGATCTCCAGGCTGCAGCCGCGTTTTTCACCGCGGCCTCGGCTTTTTTTCCCGAGCCAATGTGCCCCCGTCTGTCCTGCTGTCCGAGAATGCAAATTGTCGGAGGGTTTTCCGTCGGCCGCCGGCGAAAGTGAGCTGAGAGAGTGCCGGCTGAGCGAAGGATTTGTGTTTCAGGAATGATTGTGGAGTGATTTTTCCTGGGGATAAATATTATAATATAAGTTATTCGTGGTTGCAAAATTAGGTTTAAAAAAATAGACCTTCAATTAATTTCAAGACTATATTTCTTGAATTTCAGTGAAATAGAACATTTTTAATACTTTTTCAAATTTGAAATATTATAATGAATTTTATCGATAAAATTTAAATTTATACATTATTAAAAAAAAGAGCTTCCCTATGTGAAAGAGCATCTCTTCGGCTTGATAAAATAATTAAAAGTCCACAAGTTTATCCCACTATCCAAACACACTCGAACCTCGAGCGCTCTGCATACAAATCGTAGCAAAATCATCAATCCAAATTCAATTCTCTCTCTCTCTCTCTCTCTCCAATGATTAACCTTATCGATAAAGATAAATCCTTATCACTCGCTGCTACACGCACGCGGAGTATCGCGACTCCTGGGCACTCGTATAAAGAAGCCGGGAAAACCACACCCCCCCCCACTCGCTGAGCATTAGCTCGTCGGTCGTTTAATTATTTAGTCGGGGGGCCGCTCTCGCTATCCAAGTGCCATCCGCGGCGCATAATAATAATCCCGACACTTTAAGGCGGCCGTGACTCAACTTTCTCATTACAGGCGAATTCCGAGATAAAGGAGCGCGCGCGCGCGGCGCCTTATCTGCCCCCGGGAAAATTGCACGTTAGCTGCTATACGCACTTCCCCGCCCGCGCGCCCCTTTTTCAAAAGCTCTCGAATTAACGACCGCGCCAACCCTTCACCGCGCGATTAAGTGCGTAGAGGGGAGGGGGAACTCGAGGATAAAAGACGCCGGAGGTTATGCCGAATGCCGCGCGTGCCGCTCCAATTAAAAGCTGCTGCCGCCGCCGCCGCCGCCGAGTATACGACGCTTGACTCGCGACGCTTTTCTGCCTGATGATCAGTAAGGGGGAGGGGTTGTTGCTTCGTTCGGCTGTTAGGGGTGGAGAGTCGTTAGGTTTCATTATTGGATGATAAACAAGTGATCGGCTCTGCGAGGCTTGATGAATTGCAAATGTTTGAGTGGACTGGCGAATATGGTTTTGATCGCGTTGACCTTTTCGAGTGTGGACGAGTGCTCGTTTCAATACAGTTAAGCAACATTTCGAACTTTACCAGTAATTTTCAGCAGTAATGGCTATACACGGGAATTTATAAAATTGTACGTAGCCTTTCCTGGTATTATCAAAAACCCCTTATTCCACTCAAAATACTTGATAGGAAAATAATCGTGCCGCGAGAAACGTCGACCTTGCCTCGGACCTTGCTATCTTCACCAATAAAAGATAACTGACAACTTATTACGATAGTTCGCACGTGATCGTTACAAATCTTTCTCTCAAAAGATAACTGAATTTGCTGGTACCTCCAAGTAATATCCAACCAATGCCACCCAAGCCTGCAATAACCCGCCAGGAGAAATAAAAACATCAAGCCCTATAATGTAAGCCCTTGATTAAAAATCCAAGCACCCAGGCAGAATGCCCCCCAGCAAAGGAGCTCGATTTTAAATTTACGTCAGCTCCACGCTGCTCGCGCGCCGATAAGACGCGAGTCGCGGCACGCATCCGAGAGGCAGCGATAAGGCGCCCCCACCTCCTTCTCGCGACCCGGGCGGATGGCGTGGGCATCCTTCTCTCGAAAGCGGAAGTCAGCGTAGAAGCAGACTGTTTTCCAGGCTCCGCGCCAACGATATCGCCAGCCGGATGTCAAGAGGATGGCGCGAGAGAGCGAGCTTTTTTCTATCGCCGCGCTGATAAAGTCGCCAGCGATTGTTCTACGAGCTGCCGCGCGGATCTCGTGGCTCGTCGAGGCAGAGGATCGATGATGAACGAAGAAGCGGAATTATAGAATCTCTTGTGTGTGTACGAAAATGTCGGGTTTTATCAATGAAAAGCGACCGGGGAGCTGACGAGAAGCTTGATGAAGCAATAATATTTAATTAAAACTTGTTATCTCCTAGGGGAAGCATCAAAGTGCTACTTGGAAAACGTGCCGTACATCGTAACTCGTTTCTTAAATCGGCCGACAACGGCCTCCCCTTATCACTCGAATACATTCGCCAGGCGCTCGGCCATTAGAAACGGCGGGCGGTATAAAAGTAGCCTCTAACGCTCTTTCGCGCCGTGAAACACACCGGAGTTTCGACGGCCGGGGGGTGGCTTTATTGCCGCGCGGCTTAATGACGCGTAAGTAACGAGGAATTGCATTATGACGTTGCAGCGGCGGAGAGTCAGAGAGAGGCTCGAGTTACGGAATTTCCGATGCGCCGCTAGGAATAGCTACCGCTGGATTAATACTGTCAGCCAATTAAACGCGCCTGTTAATATTGAGACTTGGACGGCGGGAGCAAGCTGTATATGTATCAGCTGGTTTTGACAAGAGAACGGCAGGGCAGAGGCACGTTTCGATAATCCACCGTAATGAGTTCGAGCAAGTACCAGGCATTGTTCTGGATTTAGAATATCAGTCTCTAATGGCAAGCATTGTGATCACGTTGCTATTTCCTGGACAGTGACTCTATGGAAAGCAATAGCGATTGTTACGCCGAGACTGTTTCGGCCTTTAGTTAACGTCATTTCGAACAGAACTTACTGTTTTTGGGATAATTCCTAGGAGATCTGAATTTGAATTTAATTGGCGCTGTTTGATTAATATATATTTAAAATTATATTGCGAGTTGATTGCAGATTCGTGTAAATAAAAATATATATTATTCAGCAACTAAACAATTTACCAGACAATTTCACTCTTGAATAACCAAAACGGCCATCAATTATTTACGTTTAAATTAAAATGTTAAAGGAAAGCTTTTAAAATTGCACGCATTAGCTTACACTGCCGCTTTTAAAATCCCCCCCCCCCCCACACAAAGCTTTTCGAGTTCATTAATCCCTCGTAAAAAAAGGTCTTCGATATATCTAAGCGCCGGGAAGAGGAAAGCAAGTGAAAAAAAACTAATAAATTAAGGACAATAAAAGAAGGAAAATGGAGTGCAAAGGGGGGAGAAAGGGACTCGGCGCACCAGCAAGACAAAGGTGGAAACGGCGTCGGGGCACTTAATTGCGCCGCTCGCCGGAGTTACATAATCTGCCGTAAAATCTGAATAACAGCGACCAATTTCTCAAGTTTATCTAACTCGAGTCCCCCATCGCTGCTTCCACGTACATTTATATATATATATATATATATATATATACACGCGCGAGCGCGCGCGGAGAGTCCGGATAAAGTAAAGCCAAGGCGGTGTCTCCCTCCCCGCGCGCGCACGCAGCCCCGTCTTGTGTTTCAGGCGGCGAAACGGAAGACAATGCAGCGGCGGCGCGCGGCGCGACGCGATTTTTCCTCGCTGCGTCGCCGAGCTTATCTGTGCAGTCCCGGAATTTTTCCCGAGCGTCGCGCCGCGGGTAAAAAAGTGGCGCTTTTGTCGACCGGTTTATTGCGCCGGTCGCCGCGGCTTTATTAATAAGATTGCGAGTAATGGAGATGAAATCGTTTGTCTCGCGCGCCAAGATAACCGGCGAAACGGTCTTATCTTTTTGGGAGGGAGGATGTTATGAGCGATTTTGATTGCCGCAGGAAGAGCTTGAATTATGCTTCGCGAGGGTGAATCGAGCTTTTGTGGAAAGTGATATGGCGGGAAATTCATTTATAGTGCGCGTTAAATAGGGTGGAGGAAATGAGTGTGTAGACGAAGTTTGTAATTGATTTGCGTATTATAAACTGGATAGTGCAGCTTAATTGAGACATATTCTCTTCTATAGTGACTTAGTCACAAATATAAAGAAAATGTAAATTAGGAATGTGCATGTTGAAACCGTGATATTGAAAAAGAGAATGCAGGTACATTTTTGGGAAATAATTTATTTGGCTCTGATTTGAATTCCTTGAAAAGAAGTAGAGCAGCGTATATAAATGTGCAATCAGTTCTTCTAAGAATGGAACCAAAATGAACGTAAGGAAGATGACTGAAATATTCAAGTTTTAATCTCGAAAGTCTGATAACATTATTACACTTATCACATTCGGTCAGTTAAATAGAACAAAGCAATAACCCTTACAAGCCTTGCAGTCCAACATCTTCAGGCCAATTTAAGACTCGCATAAAAAGGTACGATTCTCGGAAAGCAGAAAACGCGTTCTCGGTAAGAAAACTGATATCCGTCCCAGAAATTTCGGCAGAATCTCGCGTGCGATCGACTCGTTTTTATGCGGCTCGCAAAACGAGAAACGCAACTCCTTCTTATTTACCTACGCGCCAGGACTCCCCGCACCTTTGCTTCTTCTCTCTGTCTGCCTGCAAATATCTAAAGAGGCCGTGTGTGTGCCTCTATCTGCCGCTCTTCTCGATTTTCCGACGAGATGTTCAGTTCCTAAGCGAGATCTCGGACTGTAACCGGATACTAGCAGGGCCGCCAGAATCTCTCTTGCTCTCGCTCTTTTCATGATGCAGCTCTTTTGTCCGTGTGCTTGTTGGTACGAGTGTGCGTTAAACGCACTCGAGAGGATAAGACCAAAGAGCCGAGAGGACGAGATATATATCTGTCTCTTTTCGGTCCGCATATGAAGCATTCCGAGTCGAAAAATTCAGTTTCAGGATCATTCGGACGGTTAGAAGCTTTTGTTAGAATGTACGGTCAAAAGAATGGCGGGGGAAGAATTAAGCGGAAATGATTAAGTGGACAATGTAAAAGCTGGTTAGAAGATCATTTTTTTGGGCAATGAGAAAGCAGTTATCATCATTTTCTTCATTTTTTCCACTTAAGAAATAATGAGTAAATTAATTGGGATAAACTATTTATATAATTTCTTTCTATCAACATAATTTAAAACAAATTAATTTTTACAGTCGCTTATAAAACCAGATGTGTACAAATATAATATTATATAAAAAATTTCTGGTTGTGTACACATCTAGTCCAAGATCATCGTGGTATTAATTATAAAATGGTACAAGCTTTTACCGAATAAGTTAAATTTATATTTCAGTGGCAAACAAACCGACAAAGTTCGCAGAAATTTAGCATTGATGGAATAAAACATGCTAATGAAGTAAGATGTACTATTTAAAAGATATATTATATTTTAGAGACATCAGCTTGTCTATACATACTTTGTGAAGTATATAGAAAGCTGTATGTACAGTTGTACCTAAGTAAGGCTTTCAGCTTATGCAAAAACTTACCATTCACGCAATGAATGGTTCTAAGCAGAAATGATAAATACTGTAGGAATTGCTACTTGCTTAATAGACAGTTCTGCATTTCTAAATGGTTAATGACTTTAAAAATATTTATGCGTAAAAATCAAATTTTATTTTGATTATTTGTATGCACCTTGATTCTACAGTAACTATAAACAATTTTAACCAGCCGTTAATTGAAATTAAAAAATGAGAACAGATTTTTAATTAAAAAACAAATAGCATTAAATCTCTCAGAAATTCAAGCTCATTATTCACTTTTAAAACTCGTCCAAGATTCTAATTCCCCCGCGAGATCCCTGAAATGAACGTGAAATACGATTTGCACGCCCTAATAACCAAATTAGAATTCCTCAAAGTTTCAGGCTCCCGACGCGGAACAGCCCGTATACAATATCTTATACATATATAGATAGCTTGCGAAGCGAGAGGAGAACCGGTAAACGAGCAGATCGCATAAAGGATTCGCTCGCGCGGGGAGCTTAAAGTTAAAAATATAACAAAGGCCTGGGCCCGTGTGAGTGTGCATATAGGTGCAGGAGGAGGGAGAGGAGAGGGGGGAGGGGGAGGGGTAGAGACACGAACAAAGGATAACATTTCACGGGGTGTATTTTCTACACGCGTACAAGCCGCGAGTGCGTGTTAAGATCGTTAAGTGTGCGTGTTTCTTTTTTGTTCCAGCGCGGGGAGATGAAGAGGCGCGAAAAAGCATCGCGAAGACACGATCGCTATTCCGAATGAGTCGCGACCAAGAGCTTTTGTAACCTTACCGTTCGCCGACGAGCCGCGAAATCGTTAGAAGCTTGACTGCGAACGCTTACCTGAAACAGAAAAATCAACGGAATTGTTATTTTCGGGCTTTGATATTTTAATATTCCTGGCGGGGTGTTAATGGCGAGTGTTTACAGCGGGAGATTCGTTAGCGGGGAAAAGTGAGATGCTTCGGAAGGAGCGGATTGTGCAATTAATTTTAGTTTTACTAGTAATCGGATAAGATTTTATGTACCTAAATAGAAACTTTATCTGCAGTGTAAGTATCCATTTAATTCAAGAAATTCATTTCTCCATTCATGAGTGTCTTTGGAGTTTGAATAATATTTAAGATTATTTTAAGGCAATAGAAATGTTTATTAATGTCTGTTATTATACCTTGTCTATTTAAAAACTAAAATTTTCGCGTAAAAAGTGTATTATTTTGACAGGCAAAGGAAAAAGCTCGGCCTTTCTGTAATATCTTATTTAACACGTGCAATAGGGAGGAAACTAGAGCTCGCACAATAAAAGATTAAAGCAAAAAAGTTCCAATTTCGCGGGGCGCGCGCACAGCAGCGCAAAACAAAAGTATAAAGCAACTAATTTTTCATCCCAATTACTTTAATCACAAGCGCTATAAAACTAAAAGCTCGGGCTCGACAAAAAAAAAAGAAAAAAAGAAAAAAAAAAAGAAAGAGGGAACGCGGCCGAGACGCCAGAATTTCCAGAGGCGAGGTCGCTAAAAGCGAAAACGGGGGAAAAAAGAAAACCGGGGCAATACCACTATGCGGAGGCGTCAAAAGGGCCACATAAATTGCGGCCGCCTCGCGCCAAAAGGAACAAGAGACAGCGCCGGGTAAAAGAAAGAGAAAACGCGAGATATTTCAAATATTCAAAGCGGCCTCGCGGCGCGAAACAGCCAGAAAGAGAAGGAGGCGAAGTGCGCGCGTAGAACAGAAGGCCAAAAAGCGAAAGGGGGATGCGCGCGGGCTGCAGGTTTTGTGCGCGCCGCCGCTGATATAGTTAGTCCAGCGCGCGCAAGGCAATAGAACGCAAGAAATATGAGCTTTTTGTGGTAATAATGCAGGAAGTACGCGGAGCGTGGCCGACTGGCCTCGGGGGTTCATGACCCGTGGCTTCTCCCTCTCCCTTTCGGCCTGTCGGAAAGCGAGAGCTTAACTTCATCGAATTTTCCTCTCAGCTTCTTCTCCCCCCCCCCTCCCAATCTCCTCCGCGCAGCTTTTTTCCTTCTTAGGTGAGAGAGAGAGAGAGAGAGCCTCTGCGTTCTATTAGCGCGAGAGCGAGAGCCAACTTCTGACAGCTTCTTGCCCCGGTATGGATATGCGCTTTTTGCGCCGAGGGCTTGTAGTGCATTAATTCACGTCAGCCCTGATGCACGAATGAAGTTGAGGGGCCGCCGCCGCTGCCGTCGCGTTTTTGGCCCGAATTTTGAGCCCGGTTTTTCAGACCGGAATCGAGGGCTTTTAGCCCGGATTCTCGATTCTCGCGCGGCAAGATTTTTCACGGGCGAATAAACGGCTGGTTAGCTGTCGCGATAAAGTGCGCTGAAAAGTTTAGGGGGGGGGGGGGGTTACGTGTCGGAGCCTTAAAACAGTTTACGAGGAATGAAGGAATTTACGATGATTCGGTATTTTCATTATATTTTAGCAGTAAAACGTAACAGTAACGGATCGGCTAATTCAAAAATAAATAAACTTTCAGCGTCGGCTGGCAGTAAAAAATTTAATTCCCGCGACACTTTCAAGCGTGTGCCCCGCGCTTAAAGTATCTGGGCAGCTAATGAGTGGAAAATGAACTTTCGGAGTTGGGAAGGAGAAGGTGTACATGCAGGCTACTTTTCAGGCTGGAAAATCGCATTAACCTGCTCATGCTTGCGATAGGAACGTTGTGTGTTACGTTCTGGAACACTTGGAACTTCTTAATTTATGGAGGACCAAGTTTTAAGCGCGAATAATTTGTACGTGAAACGGATCGATTTTTAAGTAGATTGCACGTTTTTCTTGCCACAATAATCCTTATTTAATACAGTTTCTTTTTTTCGAGACTTTGTAAACGAGTAAATTGAATAGAACTCGCTTTTGACGGTAGACACTATCCGAACAATGCTCCGACGTTTCAGCGGATAAGGCTGCTTTCGGCACAATAAAGTATGCTCCGGGCATTAATTTCAATGGTCTTAGCCAAGTCCGATTAATGAATAAAGTTGGACGAAAGCAAGAACTGCTTGCTCGATAAATAGAAAATACAGTCGGAAGCGCGGATAGGTATTTTAAGTAGATTGACCCTGGCTGCAGCGCTGAGCGCGACTATAGTTTTCTGACCCAGATGTAAATTACAAACTAGTTTTACTTATTCACGGCCTTACACTTACAAAGTTATCTTAATAAGTTTCTGAAACGCATTAAGACTTAATCAAGGTGAAAAGATAACAAGAGTTGAGCAAACAAAGGAGGCACTATGTAAGGCGAACGACACTGTACTGCGTTCGAGGGAAATTTTACCAGATGATTCCGCCGAAGTTGGAGAAAAACATCGGAGATACACAAAACTTTCTAGCTTGTTGGACTTGAAATATTTTGTCGAATTAACGAATAATTCCTCACTTTTGCGTGCTATTTATTAAAAATAAAATTACCAAGATTAATAAATAGCATTCTAATGTGTATATTGTACATTCAATGGTAATTTACTATAATAAATAACCCGTAACTAATAGAAGAACCACCTTTAGCTTAAAGCCACTACCGTTGAACCATTTAAAGCCGAACCATTCGCCTCGACATTCCAGCACACATATCCATTTCAGGCCGTACTTTCTTTCCAAATATTAGTCGTCGAACGCAACAGGACGGAGGCTGCGCGTATAATTGGCAGCTCTCTAAGTATATATCGCAGCGGCGCTGCATCAACATCGGACTCGGTGCTTCCGTCTTGGCTTTATTTACGTATAACCCAGCCGAGCGCGCGCGCGCGGGCGGCGGTCGCGTCTTATTCGGCGGTGGATTCGCTCGTCGGCTGCGGTTCGGCCTGCGCCGCGGTGCAGTTTACGCGCCCGAGAAACGATCTTGTTTCTCGCGCGCGCCTCTCTCGCGGCAACGCTATACGCCGCGGTAATAAAAGTTTTATTGCAAATTTTGTGGGATTCCGCGGGCAGCGCGTTTTCGAACGCGCCACTCCTGAAATAGAATTGCCGCTCGTTCCGAAGTTGCGAATGCTTTTGCAAGGGAAATTATTTTCGACTATTGTTTAGCGGGGCGAAGTTGCGCGGGAGAGAGCGTTTCCCTCCTTTTTAAGGTCGCCCTGGGTGGCTGGAGATGAGCAATTTTTGAATGCTTTGTGGATTCTGGAGGAGGAGCCGATGTTTTTTCAAAGCGTTGCGTTGAAGTCATTTTTGTTTTATCGCTCGGCGTTTTACGGGCGCTTTTATTGTTAGATGGGGATACCGTGTTTCGCGGGAAAATATTTCTGTATTTCCAAACAATTTTGAAATGTGCAATCTTTATTCCGTTAGAATATAGTAAATTTTTTTTATCCTTTACCGTTAAAATCTCCAAATTTATACATCAATTGCGTAAATTTACAGTACTAGCAATATCCAAGCGCGCTAAATGTATTCTATGATAGAGACAGATAGTTTTAATAATAAATAACATTTCTATCATACATAACATATTGAAATTATTTTAATTTATTTAAATACGATTGATGATTTTAATATCGCGATTAATTTTAAGTCAATCCAGACTCCTTGACTATCGAACATCTGAAATCGAAATATCGAAGACCTGTCAATTGTCGAAAATAAAGCCTGGAGCCCAACTTGAGAACATCGATCGAGAAACTACTGCGATTCATGAGATTTACTGCGTTTCTTAAAGATGCCGGCCGTAAAATTTTAATGGGCATAAGCGTCATAAGGTTATACAGAAACGTCGATACCAAAATATCCGAGCCTTCTCTCGTAACTCTTTCTTGAAAAAAGTGCCTTAAAATTTATCTCCGCTCCCTTTTAAAGAACGAGTTATCGCATATAAAATGCTTATGATGCTAAACACTGTGTAACGCTTATTGAGTAATGGCCGCCGTTTCTCGCTTTATAGTTTTTCTAATTTCAAAATGACCCAGTTTCAGTTGGCAGAACGTTACTTGCCATAAAAAAAAAGCTGGATTTCTTCCTTTTAAAATTTATGAATTGAAATTGATGCACGGACTATTATTTTCTTAGCTACTGGTGTTTATTTTAGATAGTCAAATTTATTCTGCATTTTATTGCAGGGAAAAGCAATTTGAAGAGATATTTGAGTATTATTCAAAGTTAAATTTAATATTTAAATGATTTATCATTCTATGAATATTTACTGATGAGGCTTGAAGGAAAGAATCGGTAAATTTGTAGAATGGCTCGAGTATTGTAAGTGGATAATTGGTAATTAAACGACATGAAAATAGTTGTAATGTAGGTTAAACTCGGCTTTGAGTTTACAACAAAAGTTTTAGAGGGCAATAACTTGATTATAGTTATCTGGGGCTTATTATGCAAATTTATCATTTCTCGTAACTTAAATATTAAAAGTTTTGCGAACGATCGCGTTATTTTCAGAATGACACGATTATTTTACTAGAAAATTAAATGCTGTAATAGCCATAATTAATTTCAATTATAATTTATCGGCATTTACATAAACTTTTTTGTAACATTTTTTGCCAAGAGTGCAGTAACTTAAATAGAAATCTTAAATTGTTCCACGCTCTAATAATCAAGATAAAACGTTTTGCAAAGCTTAATACTTGGAATTAAACCTCTGCATTTTTCCCGAAAATCCCATCTTCCCCTTATCAGCCAGAAAAAGGAAGCAGAACGCCTGGTAACAAAACGAGACTATATCCACAAGCGGTTCAAAATTTACAGCGTCATCCCGTTACCGAGTGCGTCGAGCTCGAAATAAAAACATTTTCCACGCTAAGAGTCATCAATGGCTAAACTCCGGCGCAAGTATAGCAGCTCGCATAATAAACTTCGATCCTTAGCACCAGCCGTGGCAGCATCGAACCGGAAGTCGATTTAGCCGCGGCACCAGATTCGCCGGGCAGATAACATCACGAGGCAGCGCATAAAAGAGAGAGAGGGAGAGAGAGAGAAGAGAGTAGAGGGAGGCGAATAAAGGACTAAGTTGGTTACACTTTCCAGGATCCCAGACGAGTCTGCCGAGGAGATAAAGGTCAGCCTCGTCGCCTCGTGCATAAAAGCCCCCGGCGGCGACGTTATAACGAACAAACCTAACGTCCATTAATCAGGCCTTAGTCGCGAGCAAGGAGCGAAATAAAGATCTCTTTTTTCAGCCGCTCTAAATCATGAGTTTATTTCCCGGCGTTTTCGGGAAGTGCAGGAGCCCGGGGAAAACAGGACGGAATTAGCGTCACTTCATTAATTAACTCTTCCGGGGCCTGAATTTATTACACCTTTCGACACGGCGGCGCAGGGAGATGGCGCTTGGCTTCGCGCGGCGCGCTCCTCTCCCCCTTTTTTTTGCCCCCCCCCCATCCGAGCTGCGCGATTGCGATAACGTTGGGCGACAATTTTTTTATTTATTTTCTTTTTTTTTTTAGCTTTGGGAACACAGTTTAACGTTCGAATAAAGGGATTTGGGAATTCTTTTTGCTTTTATTGGGAAGATTTGATTTTATTAAAATTTGCTGAAATTGAATATTCATCGGGACGAAAAAATATTTGCATTTGGTTAAAAATTGAAGTGCTGTTTTATTCGGTTCGCTTTAGTGATGAATGTAGTATTATGATTGTACCGATATTTAATAAAAATGCTGAATGTATAATAGTAAATTTTAACGTTGCAAATCTGAACACGAAATGGTACAAAAAGGTTATATAGCTGTATAAGTTAATATTATCTATTGCAAAAGTAATTTATATTCGTAATGGATGTATTACAGAAATAATTTCCATTAAAATGTAAATCCGAATTGACTTCGAACGAAATGCCACGTTCTAAATAATATTAATTGCAACAAATAATCATTATTTACGGCTCTCTTACCCAACAATTGATAATTCATTTTAGCGCGCAGCCCAGCAGCGTGAAAATAAAGGCCTACAATCGACGCAGTAAATAACGCGAACACACCGCTCTCTCTCCCTCAGCATAATCCCGCCAAGCTCGAAAAGCTCGCTCAGTCTGCCGGCTCCCGGAAAATCTCGCCCCGAGAAGAGCCCAGCCCCGTCGGTGAACTCTCGGCTCGGAAACTCGCTCGCGTCGCTCAGGCGTCAGGCTTCCATCTGCACGAGCTCGGCGCGCGTTCCGCGGGGGCTTCAGGGTCAACGTCGCGAAATTTACATGCAGCTCGCGGCTCCGGCCTCGTTTCGAAGGAATTCCGGCCCCGCCTCGGGATCAGTCGGCGGGGATTAGCATGCGGAATTCGACTGCGCGTGACGGCAATTTGGCCCACCCCCCTCCCCCCGGATTTAATCGCGATTATCGTCGGCGCGCAATTAATTACAAGCGCGTTATTACGTTCGGGGGTGCGTGCGAGAGAGCGAGCGGTCGAGCGTGTGATGCGCGTTCCTGCTAGCGCTCCTGCGCGCGCTGCTTCCAGCCGAGGAGGCCCGGGCCTGAGAGGGATTTAGAGGGTGGAGGGTAAACAGGGCGCTGTTTTGCAGCTGGTTTAATGATTTGTGATAATTTTAGGTAAGGGAGGGGGAGGAGGATTTGCGCCGAGGGCTGCTCGAGTATTTGGATGAGAGACGGGATGGTTAAGCTGAGGAAATGTTTTTCGCGCGCTGCTGCTACATTGAAACGGAGCTATTGCGGAATCGATTTTGGGTCCGTGAAATTATGAATATAGATTTGGTAATTGCTACGAAAATTGTTCCCTTTCGAAACACTATTTAAATTTCTTTACTCATTTTACTTTATATTTTAAAGACTAATATTTGAAGAAACGATATTAACCAAGTAAAACTCCCGGAAACTAAAACTTTTTTTTTTCAAATCACTGACAACTGCAACTTTAGAACAGAGTTCAATTATTTTTTATGTATATACGTTACATTAGAATACATTTTATATGATGCGTTCTTAATATTCCAAATGGGTACTCTTACATGCACAATATACATATAAAACGCTGCCAACTGGCAAAGCGCCTTCTCAATGTAAGAAAATCGTATCCGTAACAAAAATTTGAACAAATTACAAAGTGTCGGTAAATGATTTTTCTTAAAGTTAGTAATTATGTTGAGGACGTCGTTAAACCTTCAACAAAACAGCCTTTCAAGAGCATTTTATTTTTTTAAAATAAATTAACAAGAAGCGTAAAAATCTAACCGCAAAATTTTTCTGATCCCCAATAGCTATCTTCGAAAAGATTGCACAAATCGGGCAAAGGACAATAATTTGAAAAACTCCCCCCACCCCGAAGAGGACTCGACAACATGATCCATAATTACAGCGTCGAAACACTTAGGGACTAATTCCAGCGCTCTCGCAAGACGTAACGAAGCAAGACAAAGCCCGACGAAAAAAAAAAGAAAGACAGAACAGAATCAGGACGCTCCGGCTGCAGAGGGGGAGTCGACTCGCGAAAAGTTAATTCAATAGCGCGCCCGTGTCGCGCCGGCGAAACAAAGGCCGGCTTAACGAAGGGACGGGGCCCCAGATGCACTTTGCGCCGGGCCCCACTCCCGAAGGAGGCCTCTCCGCAATTAGTCACAATCTACCTTAGTTATGACTTATTCGTCGGCGGCCTGGCGCACAAATTACTTAACTTAGGTCAGCCCGGAAGCTCTTGCAGGCTGCAGGGAGCGAAGAAGCGAACGGAAATGAGACGCGCCGGTGGCCGACGAGTTGTGTATTTTTGGAAGTCCATCGTTTATTGCCCGCGTTGAGTCGCGCGCTGGGATTGGCCGCTTTGTCGAGCTTGCGGTTTTTGTAAAATAGGAAACTTGATTGAAATGAGTTTCTCTAGTTGTTTCTGCAGGCAGCAGATGGCTTTTTTTCTAGTCGTAGATTGCGCGCAGTCTCTACTTCTGGTTAGCGATAAACTTTCTGATAACCGCAAATTAGATAATAGTTTCTTACGAACCAGGAATGGCACTCGAAATTTTTAATAATCAGCATGCGAATATCACTGAAACAGCAATCTCGAAAAGAGCCTCCCACCGACGCGTTTCCTCGACGGATTCGCCGCAAAAAACATTCGCTCGAGCTGGAAGATATCCGCAGAAAAGGGCGTCGAAACTCGGGGCGCGCCACGGAAACTTGGACCGGCGCAGACTCGACATATCCCAAAGTTCGTAGCCGGCGGCGGAGTATAATAGCTTCTCATTAGCCTCCCACCTTACGGCGCGTCCCTTAAGGTCAGCTCCTTTAATGAAGCGGCCCGCGCGGAACTTTGTGTGTCGCCCGAGATAAAGGGGGCGAGAGACGTAAAGAGATAACGATAGTTGGCGACGTGCCGGCGTAAAAAGCACCGCCGTTTTATGTATAACGTACAGGTGTATCAGGGACGTTTCCCACTCGTAAAAGCGCCCGTAGGGCGCTGGGAGGGGGGAGGGGGAGGATGGGACTTGCTTTATAGGAACGATTGCTCTTAGCTGCAGCTCCGCGCCGCGCCGAGAGGAAGGAAGTCGTTTTGTAGCGTATTAGTGCACGCCGCGCTGCTTCAGTTTTGTCCTTGCGGCTTTAAACTTTTGGATTTAACAATGCTCGGAGTCGCGCCTGGATTGCGGAGAGGAATTGCGGATTGATGTTGCTATTGTTGCGCTCGAAAACGTCATTATTTCATTTTGCGAAATTGAAGCACGAAAACGTCATTATTTCATTTTGTAAAATTGACTCGTACTTTTTGAAATAAATTTTATGCTTTGACGAACACGATTATAAAAGGTACTGCTTGCAATTTCAGGTGCATTAAACTTATTTTATTATTGCACCTCGTGACAAAATGAGGATAAAGTAAGGTAACGACTGAAATAGTTGACTTCCCGTGAATTTAGTCACTTTTCTCGAAAACTTTTTTTTTCAACCCAGCGACAAAAGCAATTGCCGTTAAGAAAAATCTAGGTGAGACGAGTTTTTTCTCTTTAATGATAATCTTATTCCTGAAAATTCTCCCGCTCTCGGGGTTCCGCTCGAAGTGTAATCTCTATTTAGCCAACTCGGCAACTTGAATTTATCAGCATCAGAAGAATCCCAAAAGAATACTCGCTAGGAATGAAGCCTCTCGCAACCTCCAGCGTCTCCTTCTCGCCCCGAGTCCTTTTCCTGCAAAGTGCGAGCAGACACGAAGGTCCTTGCGCTAAAAGTCGCGCGAAAATAATTCCTGCACTTGCGCGCCTGAATTATCGGACAAATTTTCCCAAGAGTGCTCCTCTCTCCCTCTCGGACGAATTTGCTTTAGGAGGCGAGAAAGAGAGAGAGAGAGAGAGAGAGAGAGAGAGAGAGAGAGAGAGAGAGAGAGAGCGGCCTCGACTCGACCAAACAAAGGCCAGTAAGTAATTGCAGGTCAGGCGGTGGCGGCGGCGGCGGCGGCTCGGAGAATGTGGCGTGCAATGCCCGAGAATCACGAAAAGCAGATAGAACGCAGAGCCCGAAGACGGGGAAGGAGGACGAGAAAGAGAGAGAGAGAAAGGGCGAGATTGATTAAATTTTTTTGGTCGCGTTTTAGCCGCGGGACGAAAGGAGGGCGCACGAGGCTTTGTGCTCTTTCTTTTTAATGGCGCTTTGCGAGGATTATGGACTGGCTTTTTTTTTTAAATTCAAATCCTTTTTGTGTGCTTAGATATTTTCAAGGGAGTCGCCGTCTCTTCCCGTGGGAGATATTTTAACGGTCTTTTAGACTGTTTTCAGCTAATGTCGGCCGGATTAGGAACGACACATTTATTATCATTATTATCCACGTAGATTGACCGGTAAAAATAGTCACTTTTCTACGAAGATCGTTTAGTGGCGGGAGCTTATGAATTGCAATAATTCTAGTAGCCGGAAGGGTATTACTCATCCGTGAATTATCTTTTGCGTATGATAAGCCATGACTCATCTGGAATTATTCGCTAGTTTATTATTCTAGTTGTACGATCAAATTTAACGCGAAAATCGTTCGCCTTATTTATTCCGAGCTGCTTTAACTCGTT
Source organism: Ormyrus rosae (assembly GCA_035047165.1). Taxonomy (NCBI): domain Eukaryota; kingdom Metazoa; phylum Arthropoda; class Insecta; order Hymenoptera; family Ormyridae; genus Ormyrus; species Ormyrus rosae. Next base: position 13,546,560 of record JAWWML010000001.1, on the reverse strand, counting down.
GAAATATTAAGCTAAAATATGCCGAATTCAAAGAATGCCACTTCCAATACTCTTCTTACCGCGAGGCGGACAATAGGCATGATTATTCACGAAGGCGTGGCCTCGGAAAAAGAGAGCTCGTCGGAGCAAATCAAGCAAGCCAATAATGACGCACCTCCGAACATATCGAGCCCGAATTTCAATAACAAATTCAGAGCCGCCGCGATCCGCGCCGTTTCCGCGACACTCGCGGGCGCGCGAGATAAAGCCAAAGGGATATATACGAATCGGGGCAAGGCACAAAGCCTCGTCCGGCAAAAGAAGAAAGAGGAAGGTAAACGTCTTTGGGAAAAGCGTGATTCGGTTTGTAGCGGCAGCGAGTCCCTTTCGATTCCGTTGCTCCGCTCTCGCCAATCGGAGGATGCACGTCCGTTTCGCAAGAGCGAGAGACGTCCTGCGGAGGTTGCGGGGGCGGGCGGGAGGGGGGGGGAGGGCCGCTTGACGTGACTCCGCCGACAATTGCCTCTAATGCGCTGCACTTCCAGCTTACTGGTCTGTTCCCTCGGTCTCTCTCTCTCTCTCTCCGCGTCCGCCGAGCTGCCGAGTGTGCGTTGCCCTCGAATCTCCTCCGCGGGCTTCGTGCCATTTTCCTAACAGAGTTTGCTTTTAACGCGAGAGCTGCACGGCTATTCGAGGAATAATAACGATATGGCTCTCGCGTTCTTTTGGTTTCGGTTGCGGTTTACTTCTGGATAAGCATTGGTTTTGAGTACATTGATTTTTCGTAATTAATTATTAATGATCACTGCAATTTGCCTGTATAAATATTCAAAGCAGAAAATACTGAAGGAGGAATACGACTATTTTACGAAAATACGACTCGAAACGCAGCAGTAAATTACTCAACCAAAAACTCGCGCTGCGGAAACGAGGAGTCGGGCGAGTGTTTATTTTTAAACGCATCAACAAATGCTTTCTCGAACCTCGCAATTCCCGATGCAACGCGAATTCTCTCTATCTCCTCCTCGCGCCTCTCCTCCCCTCTTTCTCTCCGTTCATTCGTTTTCTAGCCTCGCGCTTCCTGGCCTCTTCCTCTTCACTCGCCAACCGGATGCTTCTAGACCGACTCCAATATCTCCCTTCGAGCCGTCTGATATAGTATGATATTCCAGGGCGTTCCGCTTTACAAAGGAAGCACCGTTTCGTAAACAATGAATTCGGATCTCGTTTACGAGCGTTTTTCGACCGCGGCGACCTGATAAAGCTATTTTTATTTCCACTTTAATGGCAAAAATTATCTTCGAAGCTTCTCGGAAGTGAGTGTACAAGCGGTATTATTCCGTTCTACAAATGAAACCTACAACTCGCGGAATACTTGCGGACGGAAAACTGTAGCGAGCCGCTCCAAAGCTTATTAAACAATAAAGCGAAATAAAGAAAAAAAAAGTATTTTCCGCGGCGGTAACTCGCGCCTTCCCTTGTTTTTCGCGGCCGGGAGAAGCCCATTACTGTGCGCGAAAAGCGCTGACTTGGCGTGTCAAAGAAAAAGCAGGGCTTTTCTCCCTCTCGACTCGGTGACTGCGCGCGCATGCATGACTGCATGCGCGACTATTCTTACGGCGGTTTTGCCGTGCGCGAATTTCTTTTGTGGCCCCGCACTTATATAATTCGGTTTTATGCACGAGCGACTCCCCCCTCCACTTTGAACGCGTTTTTGCCCGGATTGTGCTTCCCCCCGAGCGTCGATTTTTGGGATTACGAGGAGAATTTGGCAATCGAGATCGAGATTTTTTAAAATAAACGTAGCGTTTTTTTTGGAAACATTAAAGCCTACGATGATTTTTTATTGAATGAAAAGTGGAGCTTATATACATATTACATTTAAAAACATTCCAGGCGCACTTCGCGCTAGAACTTTATTTTAAAAGTCCGTAAAAACCGCGGGGATTATTTGAATTTCAGGAATTTCAGTGGCGAAGAACTCGAGGCTAATGCTCGTTCGGCAGTCGATAGAACGCAGGAATCTTCATCGGTACGCGACGTCCCCTTAAAGCGAAGTTCCCACTTTGTACTTTGTCTCTCGGCGATAATCCGCTTGCGCGGGCTTAGCTCTCGGTCGGCTTCTCTCGCGACGTCGAATCCTCTAATTTAAATTTATTTACATTCGTCCCTCTTCCGCGGAATCCGCGACGATTTTTGCGTCTGCCGCTCTGAGCGGCCCGACTGCTATTCGTTGCTTTTTAATAATTTCATCGTTTACTTTGTGTTTCGGATTTATTTTTGTGTTGAAAGGTCTTTTAGTTCAACGCTGGAAGGGAAATGAATTTCGAAATAAACGGCAGAAACGATTTTAATAATTTGCTGAGAGTCTAACAATAACAGCGGGGTTGAAATGAACTAAAATATTGCTGATGCTTTTAAAGTACAGATAATGTTCTGACGTGACCTGAGACAATTGATTTAAAGATTCAGAGTTCTGTGCCAAAGTCAGTGGAAACAGTACAATTTGAAAAACTCGAATGCGATTGGAGTTTTTCGGTACTTTACAAAACGATAATAAAAGTCTACTGTATTAACATTGTAATTGAATTATTTCCAAATATTCTTTAAAATTCTGCTATATCGACGTCTATTAAAAGTCAACCAGTTTGTAAATTTATAAACATTTTGGAATTCTTAAATTTGTTCCAAAACCATCGCCTTTTACTACTGTGTACTACATTCAATACATTATTCAATGAATATATCAACTGATAATTCAACGTTAATCTAAATTTATCTTCCATTACGAGATTGTAAAAATGCCTCGACAGCGTCGCGCAAACAAAGCGGAGCGATTTAAAAAAAAAAAAAAAAGAGAAAAAAGAGCTCAAAAATAAAGAAGACCCAGGCCGGTAGGTGCATTAAAGCCCGAAAGCCGCGGCGTAGGAATGATTAATATAGCTATAGCCCGCGAGCATAATGAATCAATATCCAATTTTCGATGATAAAAAAGGAGAGAGAGAGAGAGAGAAAAAAGCCGGCGGGCCGCGCGGATGACGCAGCCGTATAGAACAAAGTAACGAGAGACTGACATTCGGCGGGAAATAAAAGAGCGAGCCCTCGCAACCGAGGCTTTCAATTTTGATTTTCGGAGACGCGCGCGGCGGGCTCCGGAATTTTCGGCTCTGCTTTATATATGTATATATAGGTATATAGAGCGATTCGTCGGCCGGCGAATTGGTTTGCATTAATAATGCCTTTATTGTGCGTCGGCTGCGTGCGGAATATAGTCCCTCCTCCCTCCCGTCGACGTCATCCTCCCCGAGTCTTCCGCTTGACCCATTTTTTCTTCTTCCCTCCAATTTGCGTTATTTCGATTTACGGTTATGCCGGCCCGATGGATGGAAAGGGGCTTTTTTCGGGATTATGTGCCGCGGTACCGCGGCTGTGTAAATTCTTATTGACAGCCGCGGCGATACGTTAACGATTTTTGTCGGGCTGTGAATTACGCGGAATGCTAGTGAACTGGGAAAATTATTACTGCTGCTTTGGATTTTTGGCGGAAAGGTGCAAGCATTATTGAAAAAAAGGTGGCATTAGATTCAAATGGGACGTTGATTAATAACGACGTCGTATTTAAATAAATTTTTGATTGATTTATTCTAATTGTAAGTGGAAACTAACATTGCTCAGACCTTTTAAAATACTAGTATAATAATAAAAAGTACGTTTGTGCAAAGTAGCCAAACGTAATTGTTTTAACATGGTAATTTTTTTTTATACAACAATAATAGAATTTATAATTGAATCATTAAAATACAATTTGATCAAAATTTACTCGAAAACATTTTATTTAACAAAGCATGTTTATTTTATGTAATAACAAATACAGTACTATACAAGATCAAACCACGTCTGCCTTTTATTCTCCGCTTTCAAATTTTCAATCCCTATATTATAATAAAACCTATTCCCGAAAGTCGATTTCCAAAAGGTAAAGGATATCGAAAGTTAAATTGCAAAAATCAATAAAAGCGGTTTATCATTGACTCCACAGCTTGATCGCGCGAACCCGTAAATCAGCCGCCGCCATATGCGACGGCTTTTAATCAGCGAAGAGCTGAAAATCGCTCGTTCCCCCGAACTTTAAATCCGACGATTACGTCGAAAATCATCGCTCTCCCTTCTCAGTTTCCTATTATCTCCCGTCCCGATAATCCCAGCCCCCCCCCCTCCCCGCTCCCGCCGCCCCCTTTGTGCTCGTCGCTCGCGTCGAAGACAAAATCGCGAATACCCCAATTACAGCGTTAATTAAGCTCCGAGTGTTAGGAATTCCGCGAAATGATTTATGCCGGGGCCTGTACCTTTTTCGGGATTAATTGCCGCGTGGAAAGTCCTTTTTTTTTATACATCGGGCTATAACTAATTGACCGCCTTTTGCCGTTCGGAATTAGCGAGGCCGCGGAATGCGCGTACAGGCGTTGCGCAATGCAACCCGCGAGCGCGATCGTTATACGTTTTATGGCCATTTAAATGCGGAGAGTTATTATATTTTAGCGGCGTTACCGGGAAAAGCGCCGCCGCCACACTGTCAATCGCGAGCAGATAGGACAGATTTTTTTTAATTTTTTTTTTGCTAATTCTGAGGAGCGATTAGGGGGTAATGTGTGTTCTTTGGAAGTTATTATGCTAATGCGGTTTTATCCCATTTGTCGGGATAAATTTATATAGTAAGTGTTTTCTTGTTTTTTTTTTGTTTTTTTTTTTTAGAATCTTGCGTCACGTGAGAACATATTTGAGTGTGAAATGATCTTTGCATTGTTTGTAATTATATCTACCTTGATTTATGTAGACAATTGTCGTGACTGAAAGATTTAATTAAAAAATTATTGGATTAAAATATTCTTGTTTGGGGTAATTAATACATTTTTCTGGAATGTTTTTCACGCGTACTAAATTAAATATCTGAAATAAATTCTGTTTATGAAAAATACTTCATTCGTGGTTCAATAAAACTCGAAATTAAGATCTTGAAAATCGTTCTACTTATATGATATTCATTAATTTCTTGTTTAATAAAGTGATCGAAAAGTTTTTTAATTTTAGCTTCAGCAGGAATTTCCTTTTTCCATTACTCCCAGTCTTTGCGAGATGGCTCAAGTTCCTTTCACTTCGTTAATATTACAGATCGGAAAAGAACCTCGGTGGATTAAGTTCCCTTTGATAAGATTCATCTATTTTTTTTTTCAGCTCTTTCCAAAAGTAATTCCCGAGCCGCGATGCTCGAAGAATCGATAAATAATATTGGATTATGAAGCTTTCAGACTCGTCGGCGAAATTGCAATATTATAAATTTAAATTTTCATCGAAAATATTCAATGAGCGCAATTCGAAATTTAAATTTAGCCTTTAATTTACAAGCGATATCGAAAAATTTTTTGCAAACGATTGCCCTTTTATATGAAGGTGATCTATTGGACGTACTTTTCGACGTACACTCGAAAGCACAATAGGTAATTATTTATGTGCCGCAATTATACCATTTACACGTGTATACATATATCGTCATGGTATCGAGTCACAATGAGGGGGATTATTATTAGCTGCAGGTTACCAATGACGCGAATCCCAGTAATTAATTAATGCACAATTAATTAACAGGAGTCTCCGGAAAATATCGATTGCAATTTCCGAAAGCAGCTTTTAATTTCCAAACGCTCCTCCGACTCTTAACGCAACTCGGCTATTCATCGCACATAAATAATACAGGGAGCGTCAATAATTTCGTTTTACCATCCCCGACCTAAGCCCGTATTTTCGCGTGAACCGAATAAAAGTTTAACCGGGGAAAAAGGGCAGGTGGAAAGATTTACGCCAATATAAACTTCAGAACGGCGCCCCATAAAACTAATCCGCGGCGCGTGCGCATTCAAATTTTATCCGGCCGATCCGCCAGATTAATCTCGCGTGACAAATACCCCGAGAGAGCGGCCCGACTTTATGCGCACGCGCACTTAGATCGGGAAAAATCGGCGAAGGTCTGAGTCCGCCGTCGCCGCCCCTGTCGGGAAAATTTTTCGGGGTGCGTCTCGTTTTTCAAAGCGGCCCTCGAGAACGGAGGTAACGACTACTTGCTGACGCGATAATAAATTTCAGCTCTCCGAGGCTCGTTTCGGTCTTTTCGTTCGGCGGCGGCGTCGACGTTCCCTCTATACATTTTCTCTCTTTCTCTCTCTCTCTCTCCGGACTTATCGCGATCCCGCTCTGCAATTTCTTCAACTTTTTTCCGACGTCATTTCTTTTCGCGTCTATCGGGGGATATTTTCGCTTAATGGCCGGGGGAACTTTTGTAATGCTGCGCTGATAACGCTTGATTCCTTAATGATATTGTTATTGTTTTTTCGTGCCGCCGAGTTTTATAGTTACTTTTTAATTATCTTTTACGGCGCTGCTTAGATTGCAGCTACGGAATAACGATTTAGAAATACATTTTTTAAGCAAAGAAAATTTATAGTTTTAATTATAATCTTTATTTGTCGACGTGTTACTGGCTAATTACAAAATGCTTTTCTTTCAGTCAACGTGTACTTACATTTAAAGCGAATTAGATAAGTTAAAGAATCTCCGACATTTACATTTTAAACATTTTTCTCGTCCCTAACGCAGAAAAGATAAGGCTAATCGCAAAACAGTGAAAATAGAAATCTCGAATCCCAGCGTGGAAAAAAGAAACATGCATCACCACTTCCCGTCGACTACTCCCTCAACTTCAATTCGAATTACGTAATCAGTTTGTTCCTTCCTCGTGGCACAGAGTCGCGCCGCTATCTACATCCTTTTTTGTATAAATATTCACGACGACTGCTGGAACGAGGCGCCCCTTTCATATCCCTTTTGTTCCTTTCCACTCCCTCTCTCTTTCTCCATCTCGTTATCTTTCTCTCACTCGTGCGTTCTTCCCCTCCCTCGCACGTCAATTAGAACGCGATTTGCACAGAGGGGCGCGCGTATATATCTTCGAAAAAAAGAGCGTCGTGAAATCGATGGCGTCAGCGCTTTGCCGAAAATATAATCCAGCCAATTTTTGAGCGACTTGACTGACTGACTTCTATATCCCTCTCTTGCGGGCGAGAGGCGAAAAAGAGAGGAGCTCGGGCTCGGGATTTAATTGTGCCCGTAGAGTTTTCGCGAACCGGCGCAATGACAGAATTGTCGTGAAAAGCGACGAGGAAGAGAGAGAGAGAGAGAGCTTTTCGGCAGAGGCCGCCTGTTCGCGACAGAAATCAAGGAGGTTCAAACGCTTGTTTGGCCTCCACTTTTCGGCGATTTTGCCGTTTTCAAACTTGTGACGGCTGAGTTTTGCGATTCCGCTATGACTCCATGGGAAAAGAATTAGTCGTTTTGCAGCGGCGACGAGTTCCCAGGTTTCTCGCTGGCGTTGCGAGGAAAAACGCGACTATAAAACAATAATAAAATCGGTTTACGATCGCTTTGAAATTAGCGCGTCGTGCGTTTTTTTCGAGACGACGATATTGCTCATTTGAACGAGACCGCAATAAATCGCGCTAATTAAAGCGAACGGTATAATAGCGCCGAAGCCTCGGCGAATATAATCCCGAATAATTTGTCAGGTGAGAATCGCCTTGAGCAAAAATTATCCGCTCTCAGGAATCGGGACGTCGCGGGCAGACGCGAAAAATCCCGGCGCTTCCATGATACCTCGATAGAGCCAGACGAAATAAAGCTCTCTCTCTTTCCTCTTCGGCGGGAGAGAGAGAGAGATATTTTAAATCGGCGAATTAGCGAATCCAATTAATCATCGCTCTCTCCGTCTCTCTCTCTCTCTCTCGGCCGGATCGCGAATTTCCCAAAGGTATACGGGAGTAGGAGAGGCCTGAACCCTAATTTATAAGGCTGATCCTCTTATCGCGTCGGTTCCCTTATTTATCACTGCCTTCGGCATAGAATTTCCCCGCCGCATTTTGCATTTGCGCCGGCTTACGTCTCTCTGCTTCCTATATACAGCTTTTTTCCTCCCCCCTCCCCCGCCGCTTCTTTAAAGCCGAGGCACCGATATCGGATTTCCATTTTCCTTCGTCGTCGCGTGCTCGGCTCCGGCTCTTCGTTCGCTGCGTTTTTTTTTCTTCGCGGGGCGCGAACGCGAGGATGAAAAAGGAAGAGAAGTGGGCGGGATAATGAAACACGGGAGAGGGAGCGTGTATTAGCGAATGATTAAACGTCAGCGGCAGAAGAATGGAAAAGTGCGCCGCAGCCGCTGTCGACGAAAAAAATCATGTAACGTTCATTAGTCATGAATGAGAAAATAGAGAGAGAGAGAGAGAGAGGAGGGAGAGGGAGGTGGAGGTTATTTTCTCGGTGAAGGATTGCAGCGTTCAGCGAGACGAGCTGCGCCATTTTTTTTCATGCCTCTTTTTTCGGCAGTGAGGTGGCGAAAATTTTTGACACGAGCTTTTGATGAAATTGGGAGCTACCGGGAGTCTGATGAGTTTCGATGGGCTGTTATACTTTCGGAAATATTAAATTCTTTTCGTTTGATTTCGGCGCAGTAATTGCAAATATTTGTTTTTCATTTGCGCATTAAATAAATTTTCAATTACGCAGATTAAAACTTGAACGAATGCTTTCTTACTTTTGTATCGTGTGAATTTAAACAAAATACTTTTTTGAATAAAAAGTACTTAAATAATTGATAGTAACCACATTTCTTTCACCAAACAATAGCAAAGGCTTCCCTCGAAAATCATAAATCCGAAAGATAGCATCAAAAAAGCCCAGTCTTGGCTTGAAAACCCCCCCAGCGCAATTCTTTAAAGTTAGACCATAAAAGTCGGATTTAATTACGCGTAATTAACTGTCACGTCTCGTAATAAACGCAACTAGAGGGTTATTATAATAGGAAGACCGAAAAAAAGAGACCGGGAGAAAGCCAGCCTGCGCACGAGAGACGGAATAAGATTTGACGGGAAAGGGTGAGTTAAAAGAATGGCAACAGAGCGAAAGTGGTATGAATGTGTGCGCGCAAAAGGGGCCGGACAAATAAGTAATGAAAGCCGCTGGGCGCCTCTCTGTTTTTGTAGGAAAATTGAGAATAGTTTTTTTTTTTTATTTCTTTATTAACGAAGGGATTTTATAAATGTTTGATGAACAAAATTTCATTGCCGCATGGAAATGAGGAGTATAAAATTATTAAAAGGCATACAGGCTGGATATAGGCGCTTCAACGATCGTATTTTATGGAGCTCCAATACTAGGAAAAGCCAGCATTTGATAACATTTTACTGCGGTCAACTGACGTTGGAGATATGAAAAAAAAGGAGAGTAATCGACGTGTAAAATAAAATCACAGTAAAAATTTTTATTACCATTTTTTACTGCGCGGCCATAAGAAAATCGAATACAGCCACGTGCTCTCCATCTCCGTAATGGGTACTTTTAAATTATTAAACAGCTTAATGCAAGGTCTTCCCTTTACCTTAAAGTTTTAGTGTCGCTTTTTATTTTGCGAGTACCGGGCCCCGAACGGTAAATTTGATTTTATCAATTTAAACCGTCGCCGAGTTACTTTATCAAACGACATAAAGTCGAAAACGTACTATAGCTTAGATTATATCGAACCCGAGCGCACCGCGGCCGCTCTCGGCTATTATCGTTCGGAAAATTTTGAGAAACGCATATTCACCGCCATTACCCGTACACCGTCGAAGAAAGGAGGCTCGCGCAAAATGTCGCGCGACGCGCCTCGGGGCCAAGTCTCGTCCGCCGTTATCGGGCTCGATATACGGGGAGGGAGAAGAGAATCCCGCGCGGGGCCTTGCATTACAAGGGGTTACAAGATCGAGCCAGACGGTTTCTTTTCGCGCGACCTTCCTCGAACCGCCTCGGATATGAAGGCGGTAATTCGGGGAGGAAAAACTTTGTTGTTTCGGGCGCGTATTTATGTTGGGAGCGTGGGCGCGAAATTCCGCAGATAAATCGCCAACTTTCGGGGTCCGGGAGATAAATTGCGCCGAGTTCTTTGAGCTCTCGTTTTAATAATGTACTCCTCCTTTTTTTTTTCGGGCGCGGGCTTCGGAAAGTAGGTTGTTCCTGCCTGGCGCTCTGCTTCTTTGAAGTTTCGAGTCGAGCGAAGTTGGGAACATTTTTGTTTTTTTTTTCGAGCTCCTGTAATTTGGGACCGTTTTTTTTTTGGATTCTAGTTCGAGTAACTGAAGTTTTAAAACTAAAATTAGGGAAGTTCTTGTATCTAGATTGGCCAAATTTCGGCTACTAAATGCGAATTTAGGATGAATAAATTTATTTATTTACCGATCGATATACATACACCTGCAACTGAATATTCCCGGCGAGAGCAGAGTGTAAACTTTATTCATTAAATTCTTTTTGCATACAACGCAAAACTTTCCCTCACCCTTTGCAAGAAGCTCCACGCAGCCACTCGTTGAAAACCACCCAGAAGCGAAGGAACCTGCCTTCGCGTAAGAAACCGATGAGGTCTGGGCGGTCGTCCTTATTGAAAATATCGCCGCGGCCTTATCTCGCATCTGATTTTATTGTGTCGCTCTGCGCTCCGCGCCGACCCCCGCAGTTTTCTCTTAATAGAGAACGGAGCTCCGCTCTCCCTCGCTCCTTTTCTTTCTCTTTATTACAACGATAACGGCGCGAGATGCGGTTAACGTGAAGTGCCGGAGAGCGCGGGGCATTTCCCTCTCGGGCCGAAAAGGGAACTCTCGCGCGTGCCCTTTCCTCTTTGTCTCTTTCGCTCTCGACTCGTGTAAGATCCGAGAGGAGAGAAAGCGGAAGAACTTGCTGGCTTTCGCGAATTTCTCGGGCGATGCTGCTTTTCGAGTCGGATAAGTCATGCGAATTATAATAGTACTTTTTTATTCCGTTAAACCTTTTTTGTGTTTTAATTAATATTTTGTATTTTTTTGTATTTAAATTTAATATTTTGTATTTTAGGGTGAGAGGAGGACAGTTTGTTTTTTATAGTAATTCTGTGACGGAGTAGCGAAACACTGCAGAAAGCCGTTAAAGGGCATATTTTTCGGTTGTAAAAATAGCACCTGAAGAAATGCGCGTGTTAATGCTGAATATTTATCAACTTTATTTTCAAAGAATATATTTGCCTAAGATAAAGGTGTTGATTTAAATAAATTTGTGCAGAAAAATACTTTACCAACCGATACGTATAATAATAGCAAATCCCAACAATTACGCCATAAGCAAACACGACTCTCGCACACCTCGTGCAGGCCTCGCAGCGTTATTTGCGCAAGGCACGCACCCTCCTTTTCCACCCTCAAAAATTAAAAGCATAATTTGCCGACTCGCGCGCGACCCGCAGCAGCAGCAACACATTCCAGGCCGTCGGGGTTAAAAGAGAGAAAAAAAAAGAGAACGAGTGCACCGGGTGAAGCGGGAAGAAAGAGAGGGGCTGCTATAACGCTCACGGCAAAGAAACAAAGAAGTCGGGGGCACGGAGAGATCGCGGGGGCCGATAAAGGACGCGACGACGGCGGAGTCTCGAGTGCCGCATTGCCGAGGCGCCCCGAGTCGACGTCGTTTCGCATTCGAGCCGAAAGGGAGCTAGAAAGGGGGAAGCCCCTTTTTCTGCCCGCAGACGAGCATTATGCGAATCGACGCGGCTGGCTCGCGGTGTGGCCTCGCTATGGCATATTTTTGAATTTTGCCGTTTTTTTTTTCAGCCCGGTCTGCTGAGGCAGATTTTTTTTTTTTTTTTTTTTTGAGGGGGGAGTTTTGAGACGGTAATAGCGTCTGGGTGTGTGAATATTTTGATGGTTTTCACTTTTTTTAAAAGTATTTTTAGAAACTCGAAAATATTTGTGACGATTTTCAGGGTATTATTAGTGATTTAATTGAAAGTTGTTCATCGAATTGACTTCAAATCTTAAATATAGATTTGTTACTAATAAGTAAGTCCGTTCGCAAGTAATTAGTAATACAAGATTACAATTTTTACTAAAACATATACGTTTTTGCTGTAATTTGCTTGTGCACAACGCAGCGTGTTCGAACGAAATTTACGAAAAGCAGCAGCGAAGAATGGAAGTTTTCCAGCGCGACATTGGCAGCGCACTAAAATCGACGCGGAACAAGAACAGCCACCCCAGCCGTAGCCTCACCGCTGCCTTTAGACTTATTACGCCTTTTCTCCTTCTGTTTCCCGGCGCGTCGCGTATCGAGATTCCGCTAATTAATTCTCGGCCATGCGGTGCGTCGGCGCCGCTTCCCTTTGCGAGAGGCTCAACCCCCGTTCTTAATTAGCATTCACGGATCGACGCGCGTCGGAATTTTTTGCGCCACTCGCACGCGCCCGAAGTCACCGACGCGGCAAATTGGGTTTCGGACGTACGTCGGGGGGTGTGGGTCGATGCGCGATTCGTCGCGGAGGATTCTTTCTGCTGCCGCCGCTGCCGACCCATTGTACTTACGCACGAGGTGGAGCCCGGGGGTAGTGATGGATGGTGGAGGCTTACCTGCAACAGAAGAGAACGGATCATTAGTTGGGGTGGACTTTCGAGATTTCGGGCTTTGGGCTGGAGAGGATAGTTTTAATATTTAAGGGGTATAAGTTTATTAACTGGAACGTGGAAGGGTACGTTCTGAGATATTGGGTGAACTGTATGATGAAAAAGTTGAAGAGAGTTCATTCTTAAAGGCTAGTTGAGAGGGTATGGTTTTAATACTATTGTAAACATACTTTGTTATCTTATCAAAGTACTTTAAAAAATTTTTAATTACAACATTTGATTGTGATCAGTTTGCCTATTCATATTCTGCACACATATCATAAGATGACTCTTCAAGCGAATTCATCAGGATATTAGGCACAAATAACCTCAATTACAAGATTCAATTTCATTTTATTTAAAAATGTTAAATGTAAAAGTATCTTAATAAAATTGATATTTTACTGTAAATAGAAGATTTTATCTGAATTATTAAATTTTTTATTTTTACTAGAAATATTTTATTACAAAGATATGTACCACATATTACTAAAAGTATCCAATAACAACGCCCAGGCACCCATAAAAATAAACATTCTTTTTTACCGCCTAAAAATTCCTAAATTTTCAAGCAGCAACCGAGATACTTGGCGAGTAATTTTTTTTGGCTCTCTCCCGGCGCGAGCTTTTTGTTTATTAAAACTTATTCCAGTTCGCGCTCCGACGCCGACTCGCTCTTTTCCTCATCTCGCTCTTTTACTTTGTTGCCACGGGGATAACTGTCCCGTCGCGAGCAGAATAATTAACGTTAAATTTTTAATTAGAATCTCGACTCTTTCTCCGCGCGCGCTCGACTCTCTCTCTCTCTCTCCCTCTCTCGCTCTCTCTGCAAAAAAGCCAAGCGCGCGCGACACTGAAAAATAACGGCGCGAGAAAAGACGCTCCTCGCGTATACCTTTGAATATAATAACCGTAAAAACTAAGAGGCGACAAGTAGAGCGAGGAATTATTTTTTTTTTTCTTTTTTTTGCGCTCGTGCACCGCGACATTTTCCACCTGTCTGTCCGGGGCACACGCAAATTTCCACTTATGCAATTGTCGCGAGGGGGTAATCAATATGGCGCGCAATACGCGCGCGCGGTTAAAATTTCCCCGGAAACGCGGGCGCCGCGCGGCAACGCCGGCATTTTTTCGCGTTTTCATTCGCGGAAATTAACGACATCAATCGAATGCGCGTCGAGGGTTTTTATTAGCGTGAAATCGAATAACGCTGCGGACAGAAACGGCGCGCCGCTGCCCCCTGTGTGCAGTGTACACGCGAACGCGAATTTGCGATCAATCATTTTTAATGTAATTGTAAAGAGCGTAATAATTTAATATTTAAAAGTGCTGGCTCGCGCAGAACAAGCGGGAATAATGAAAGTAACGCGAGTGCATGATTTGCTTTGCTTCGCGTAGGTTTATATGTATATTACAAAACAAAGAACGATTTGCATACTTTTCAAGGGGATTTCAGCTTTCAGCGCATGCCAAATGGTAGCAAGTATTATGAAGAAAAATTTACGTTAATTTCATCATTGCCTTATAGAATCTACCGAAAATAATATTTATGCAAAAAACTAAACTTTGACTTCATCTGAACGGTTTTTTTTGTCGTATTACTTTAAATTCAGATAAATATAAGCCTTTTGACGCACTCTCAGAATTGATTAAAGTGTAGATTAATATCTGCTCAAAGTACAGTTCTTGCAAGCGCGAATCCCCCACCGAAAATCCCAGTCGGAGCCGAAAAAAATTTCAGATTCAATAATCCCGCCTCGACAAAAATCCAGGCTCGCCGCGAGCTCAGCCACAAAAAGCTCGCGCGGGGGCCAAACAAAAGCCCGCGCGCGCTCGCGTTACTCCGGGGGGAAGGGGGAGGGTATGGCGAACCCGAGCCACGGCAGCGGGATAATTGAAAGGCAGCGGCGCAAGGCCCGGCCGCGCCAAGTGCAAATCGAGCCCGGACCGAAGTTTGTTTGCCGAAGCGGCTGCCTCGCGTGACAGCGAGCGCGGATTTTATCGTGTTTACATTTTGGGGAGACGCTCCGCGTAGTTGGGGGGCGCGGTTGTTGCGTCGAGCGCGGAGAACAAAGTGCGTTTTTGGGATGCGGGAGGAAGTGGCTGCGGTTGCGGTTGAAAAGTCGGGCTAGAGTGTCTTGTCGTTTTAAAACACGGAGCGTTTTTTTTTTGGTTCTTTTTAATTTTGATAACGTGAAATAGTAAGGTTTAAGTTAGGTAGGGAGGGGATGTTAGACGTTCAAGTGGATTTTACTCGTTTTGTAATCGCTTTGATCGCACGAAATAGGTTGATACGCCTGAGTGGGTGCGTTAGTCTATGAAAGTGTTGTATGTTTTGACGCGAAACTTGTTTAGACGAGTCTTGTATGGGGACTTGTCTTGGGCGAAGTCTCGCTTAATGTTCAATCTACAGTAAACTGCAGATTGAACATTAAAATAATTAATCAATTTATCTATATTTTCCCATTGAATGTAGAGTTCCCTTTTTCAAATTTGATAAAACGTTTTCCTTTCCTTAAACGCATGCCAAAATAAATGTTCTTGTTTTACGTGGGATAAAACATCTTATCAATTTTGAAATGGAAGATAAAAAGATGAGATAAACTCCCTACGCGCCATTAAAAATGGATATTGTCTTCGTTGATGTCCATGATGCAGGGTGGTCGAGCAACTTTTCTTAGTTTTATAATAAAAATTTTTATATTTTATTTTATATGCTCAATCCAATTTTTTCGATAAAGTCAGCTTTTCGATGTAAAAACATTTTCATCGTATTTTTCCTGAACTAATCTCCGTTCTTTTACTGCTCTTACGTCTTTTTTTGTCTACTTTCCATTTTCACCGATAACAGCAGATAGTCGATACTCATAAAAGTGAACGGTCACAAGTGGTTGCGCGCATGTTTTCTTTTTTTTTCAAACTTTGAAAAATCCTCCGTCTGCAAAGAGCTTTTACCGTAACGAAGCTTAAGCGTTTTCGTGTCCGAATGAAATTTGCAAGATTCAGTTTTCACTTTAACAGATTTTGTGTTTAATTTACTTGTCAATTTTTATTACATTCGACTGTTGAGTTTGAAAACTTTTTTAGCCATGCTTTTCGAGTATGCTTTGCTCATTGCATTGAATTCTCAAAAAGATCAAGTCATTCTCAACAGCCCTTAACTCCTTTTTACCCAATTTTAATATTCGTATTTTTACTCAACTCCCAAAGTCCTTTAATTCATCCACTATAAATGTCGGCTTGATCGTTTACACACCAGAAGCACCGAATGCCTCCTCCATCAATACACAATTCGCCCCGAGAGCTTCGACTTTTGTTTCTCCGTCGGCCCTTTGCATTCGAAATTCAGCAGTTCAAAGGCAACATCGCTCTCGCTCGTATAGCAGTTAGTTCCTTAAAATAATACGCGGCAGCCGTCACGTCATCTTTCATCCGGAGCCCCATTCTAGCCGGCTGCCGCGGAGAGTTCGCTCTCTAATTGAGCGAAATCAAAGTCCCGACAAGCTCGCTGGCTGCAACAGCGGCGGCAGTCGAGTGCGCAGCGTTGCGCCGCTCGAACAACTCGGCCGGGCTCCGGCGAAGTTAAACGGGCCGCACGCTGCACGCGCGTATGATCGACCCGAATGCTTCCAAGTTATGGCAGCCCCGGCCGGGGGGGAGTGAACAAGCTATGCAGGTGCCCTTTGGTCGCCGTTTCAGGACTCTGCCCTATAGAGATGTGTGCGAGGCCGCGTGATTGGTATGAGCGTCGGCCGGCGATGGAGCTCGGCCCCGAACGGGTAAACTGCTCTGTTTGTGTTTTTGAGTGGGTTTTATTGACTGTCTTGTCGGAACTTTTTTCGATTCGATGTTCGAGTGGTGGCGGCGGTTGGGTGGATGGTTTAGGTGCAATTATGTATAATTTATTGGAATTTTATTTAATTTTATTACGTGGACTTTGCGTAGTTGCATACAACAAAGTATTTGTAATGTCTAAAGCAAGTTCCTAGTGTGATGGACGTGACAAAGCGGCAAAACAAAGCTCTCGTTACAGCGCAGCCAATGCGGTCGAAATCGCGCAGACTATCTTTTGCATTCAAACTGTAAAAATTTCAGATTTTTTAAGTAATAATTAAAAGATGCTGCATTTCTTTAAGTATTTTTGACGGAAATTTCTTACGGATTGTAATCTTTCTGAGACCACTCCTCTACTAGTTGAGAATAGTTAATTTGCGGAGGAGAGAATTGATTAGGCACGGTTTCGGTTTGAAGCTTTAAGCCGACATTTTGACGTACTGGATTTTGATATTTCTCTGCAAAATAACGTCATTCCAAGCTTAATTAAAATTCTTATTAGTTTCGAAATTTTAGATTATATTTTAATCTTTTACCAAGAGAACGACATTCGTCATGAGTTTCAGAGCATTGATCAGCCCACCTTTGCGCCAGGCGTTGTAATTCCGTATCCCACCGCTAATTACATGAAAAAAAGTGTCAAAATTGCAAAATGTAATAATTGAAAATTTGTTATTTGCCCTCTATTGCAAGCTGTAAATTGAATACTCACAAGGGGTGAAGAAATATTTGGAACATTTCTTTTCCTAACGGCATCGTGAGCAGCTAACAATGAATTTTGAATTTGCAGATTTGTGACCGATTTAACTTCTTTCGCTCCGCATCTGTCTTTATTTGTTTGAGAACCCTATTATTAATTGATTAATTAATTAATTAATTGATCGATTCGTTCGTAACTTATAACAATTAATTTAGTTTATTAAGGAAAAGTGGAATACTATACCGGATATAAACACATAACATGTCTTGCAGGATTACTACATTTACTAATGTTACAATAGTCTGCGTTAATAATTGCGAATGTGGACAGAAATAACCATACTTTTAAAGCAAACATTTTACTAGTAACTTAGTATTAACAAAAAATATACAATTACTTTAAAAAAGATAACGTGAGAACAAGAATTTATATGCATTGAATCGTGATCCATTCATTTTTATCTGCCTTGCTTCAATAATTTTGATAATAAAGTTTTTATATTAGTCGATTAATAATGTTTAGAACTTCGAGTTGTTCGAATATTGTAGAAAATAATTACGAAGAAATTTCCAGAATAAAGATCACGATTACAAAGACTCGCAATAGTAATAAAAAAAAATTAGCGAACCCTCTAAAAAATTAGAAAAGCGTATATGTACTAAAAATAATTAACTTTTTTTCAAAAATAATCTGTTGATTCTATAAAACATTAAAATGAATTTATTAAAAAACAAAATAAAATTGAAGTTCCTTTGTAGAAACCATGCATGTCCAGGTTCAAAATTCAACGCCTCTCTGCAACAAGATACAGACGGCAGCGCCGATCCTTCGGCATTACATCTCGAAACATCTGTTCAATAAACGCGGACAGGCAGCGCCCCGCCCTATATACAGCCGAAGAAAATCGAGCGAGCCGGATCAGCGTGACACGACGGCGGCCGGAGGCGAAAAGTGAGTAAACAAAGCCCTCCTTTTTTGCTTCCCCGAGAGTGCAGCGGAATCTCGAGGATCCACTCGACACCCCCCGAGTCGGCCGGCGAGCAGGAAACCCGATCTTAGCTTAGCGAGGCGCGGAGCTGCTACGGAGGCATCGATCTCGTCGCCGAGGAGGAGGAAACAGGGTTAACTACCCTCGCGACCTCTTTGGCGATTCGCGAAGTGGAAAACGAGGCCTGCCGCCGTTTCTCAGACGCTCGCGATCCACCTTCCGTTGGGCGAGCGAGAATTTTCGCCGAAAATCCATTATCCCGCGATTTTGAGGAAGGAGGGAGGGCAGTTTCGTTTTTGCTCGAAGGAAATTGGTCGGTTGGTGTTCTTGGCTTGAAGAAATTGCTTTTGTGGTCAATTGAACTATTTGGGACAATGAATGTAGTGGGTGATTAAAAAGGGTTTTAGATATTAAAATAGACTGAAGCATGATTAATGTATATTTTGTTTATTAATCTACTATATACGTTGTTATCGTAATTATCGAAGATTTCATTCTATTTATTCATTTTGGTTTAATCACGTATATAAAGAAATGATATATTTAATAACTTTCATATACAAATTAATTCCAAATCACAGATTGAAAGCAGTAACATTAGAGTTTGTTTTTGAAATTCTCGATAATGAGCAATATCAAAATTGATAATTGCAGTAATTTGTGTGTAACTAATTTTAAGCAATATTTATTAAAAATATTTGAATACAATCTCATATAGCACAGAAGCTTCCAGGAAGCTTTCATTCAATACCTCGCATAGGCTATGGAAACTTCCTGAAAGCTTTCGTGTTACGAGGGATGGAAATAGAATCGAAAATCAAAGAATTTACTAGCTTCCTGATAAATTTCCTGACAACTTCCCCAAGCTGAATCGCAACCACGTAAAATACCTTCAGCTCATTACTCTCGAAGTAAAAAAATTCCCTAATCAACCGCGCTCGATCAGCGGGCGATCCGCGCAAATCATCCAGCCAAAGCGAGCCAACTCCGGCAAAAACCCTGCACTCGCAGCAGCCGTGATGCGCAGACTCCCGAATCGCGCGTCCCTTTCAGCGCAGCCCCGGCATATAGCTCGTCGGTAATCCCGTTTTCAATCGCGAGAGAGCAGGGCTCGTTCGGCATTTCGTCGCGCTGCCCTCGCCCAGGCGGCCGGAAAACAACAACGGGGCCGCGCGGAATACATCGGCCTACCGAGAGAGTGAGAGAGAGAGATAGATCCTCGGACGCGGCGTAATCATTAGGGGATCGGAAGCTGATTAAGGGGGAGAGCGAGACGAGTTAAGCCGGCGCTCCGGTTCGGTGTGCGCGCGTGCGTATGCGTGCGTGAAAGAGTCACCGGAGTCGCTCATTGTCGGCCCGGGTCGGGGCTACGGCTATTCATTTGGCGCATTATCTGCTCGGATCACGTGCGGTTTGATACTCTATAATTTCGCTGCCGAGAGCTGCGCCAAGCGCTGCCAACTTTTAGCCTTTGTCCTTTACGGCCGGCGCGTGTGCGCTCCGCGCCCCCCCCCCCCCGTGGCCCGCGATAATTAATTAATGTTGACGGTGATTTTGAGCGGGGATTTTTCGTAAGTGCGCAGGCGGGCTCGGCTGAAAAATTAGCCCGCGGAGAGGCGAACGTGGAGGGGTTTTTCAACTTTTGCAAGTTTTTTCGGGAGGGAGTATTGCGGCTGTAAGGACGTTGAGTGTGCATAATAGCGACGCTTTCGGAAATAAAATCATAAAGTTGGAATAATCGTTCAAATTTTGTTGATGGAAAAGTTTTGGAATTAAAAGTTTTAATGAAACGGTCATATTTTAATTAATAGTGATATTCGTGCAATTGTTTCTTTAAACTTGGACGCGAAGTTTCGCGCGATAAATTTAATTGAAAACCACGCTGATTAAATTTAACCGCAGACTTTTGCACCGATATACTTATCAAAAAAAAAAGTAGAGAGAAACTCGAAATTCCCTTACATTAAAAACAATTGAAACGTACGGCGCACCAAAGCAGTAAATAAACAAGCCCCGCTATCCAATAAATTTTCAATAAAGCAGCAGCTCAAACCCGTCGCCTTCTTCCTCTCTCTTCCGATCCGTTTTCTAATTTCGCCCGAGATTTTTCTCTCTTCCGCCCTTGTTAACGTACCTTTTCTCCCCATAAGAGTTGGCGCTCTCCTTTTTTTTTCCCTCTTTGCACATTTCCAGTTGGCTTGGCGGCGCCCTCGTGTAAATACGCGGGGCCCGACGGACCGAGGGAGAGAGAGAGAGAGAGAGAGAGCGTGGCGACCCCCGCGGGAGAAGACTCCTTTTCATTTCGAGCGCTGCTCCGCCAATCCCCGCGAAATTGAAAGAAAATATCGCGCCGCGCGCCGAAGGTCCTTTTGAGGATGGCTACACGTTCGGGGCGCTGCAGCCGGAGATAAGATCGCAGGATAGAGAAGAGAGAGGGACCTCCCCGACATATATATATACACACCCGGCAGCACTCGGCAGTCTGGTATATGTGTTAGGTACAGCTGCACCGAAATTACTTTTCCGATCTCTCTCCGGCTCTTCTCGCGCGCGCGCTGCTTTTTCGGCAGTATCGAAAAATATCAAGCGCTTCGTAGGGTTTATTCTCCGCGGACGGCCGCTTCTCCGGGGCGCTCTCTTTTTTCCCTCGACTTTTACTCGAGATCGAATTTGGAAGAGAGAGCGGAAAAATATACACCTCGGACTTGGCGTTCGGGGGAGTTATTTTTTTGGTCGAATAAGATTGATTAAGGGTGGAATATTGTATATATATATATATATTACATTGGGGGATGAATACAGGTCTAATATCGGAATAGCTTCGTATTAGAATAATTAGAGTAGCGAGATGCAATGGAGTCCTGCATAATGCTTACTAACAATTCAAATTAATTGAAACAGAGGATGTCAACCTAATTACACTACGTAATTATCGGCGGGCCTGATTAACACTGTTGATGGCTAATGTAAAATAATTAATTATCGCAAAGGCAGCGCACTGTTAATTTCAATTACCAACTAAGAACGTTTCGCTCTCCCATAAAGCAAAACGCAAATACGCACACCCGATCCCTCGAAAGAAGACGAGATGACGCTCCGCTCGCCGACCCGCCAGAGTCATTTTTCACTTTCTAATTCGCCTTCATTCGAGCGGCCGCTCTCACTCTCTCTCGGCGTTTCATCAAATCTCTCGCCTTACATCAATAACCACTCCGGCGCTTTTAATTACGCTCCGGCGGGGCTGAAATGTCGCTTCTAGCATTACACTAAAAACGTTTCTCCCGATGTCCTCCGCACACCCACACGCAGCTATACATATAAGCGCCAAAGCAAATCAATTCGGAGATTTGGAGAGGGGTGGGAGGAGAGGGGAGGAGGGGGGGAGGCGTGACGCGAGGCAAGTTTGACAAGTCGTGCACTTCCATTAGTCCCCGGCGTCGAATGCAATTGGCCTCCTGCGGGAATGAAAATGCAAATTCTTTTTTCTTCCTCGTCTCGATAACCAAGGATACAAGCCGGGGATGAAGCTGGATCAGATATATATAAGGCATGCGGAGAATATAAAGAACGCGGCCGTGTGGGTATTTCGACGAATGCATAATACATCGAGGATGGAAAAAACCCTTTCGAACGATGCAAATGCGCCGTATTCGGGGAGGGGGGTGTGAAAGAAGTGATTCTGTCTGAGGAGATGATGGGGTTTAGTTGTTTCATTTAATAACTATTTCCGGGTCTTGGAGATAATCGTGACCGTTTTGAATAATAAACGTTTCTTTGATAATGCCTCTTGATAGTATATTAAATAGCATCGTGACCAAAGTTTTCAAGGTACTCTTTTCCGCGAGTCATTAAAGTCTGAAATTATCTGAAAGTAAACTGTGTGGCTTGAAATTGGTGTAAAAATTCAAAATTCAGCTCAAACACTCTGCGAACCTTTAAATTTATCGATATGACATTGAAACGCATCCGAAAAATTCAATCGGACAAGGTCGCTCGAAATCGACGTACGGCATCGGCTCGGTATATATCGCGAAATCTCGAGAGCGGCACGGGAAAGAAAGAACGAGAACGGGATGGAAAAAAAAAGAAAACAAAGAAAGAAAGCGAGGGCAGCGGCGGCAGCGTAGTCGAATTAACGTCTGGCCGATCTAATCGACGTAATAACAAGCCTCGACGGGGCCAAATGAAAATGCAAATTTCCGCTCATGCGCCAACTGCGCGTCGGGCGGCGATTCGGCAGATCGGATAAGTCGCGATTTCTTTCTTTTTTTTTTTTTTTCGAAGGGTCGCCCTACACTTTCATTTGCGATTTCCGAGTGGCAGAGAGAGGCTGATTCTTTGTCGTCCTCCGGCGGATTAGCCTGCTGCCGCTGCTCGCCGACTGGATCTCGTTTTGGCTGATGAGCTTTAATTTGTTTAGTCTAGTTTGGTGGAGTCGTGGTTTTTGCTTTTTAAATATTCAATGTTCGTTTGCTTGTGAAACGTTAAAAGATATCATAGCTAAATTCTGAAGAACGATTACTACAACTGACGAAGTTGCGGTCGAAACGTACAGTTTTCCATGTTTTGCTGTAATCCTCCGGCAAACATCTAAAATATTTATAGAAATTTCTCAGCTACACTTTTGGCTCTCATTCGGCTCCACTCAATGCATGATCGAGCGCCAGATCAATCATACTACATCTAATCTAAACAAATTGCTTTCTTCTATTCTCTCTCATTGAACTACATCGTTTTGATAAATCGCAACAATTACTCAGCCTCGGTGTGTGTCTAAGTCCCGCATGCGTGCGCACTCACTTCCCCCCCTCGCGCACTTGCACTTATACACGCACACTCCCCAAATTCGGCGGGCACCGAGAGAAAAAAAAGAGAGAGAGACAGAAGAAAGAAACGGGGACCGTTTTTCTATCTCCCTCCCGTTGTTGCTGACGCACGAACGCCTGTATCTGGGGAATGGCTTTTTTCTGCTACGCTTGGATTATAAGGCGTATAACTGCGCCGTATAGGCCTAATTATTGGGAGGCCGCGCGTCGTGAGAATGTTTTTTTTTTCACCGGGGACAATGGATCGCGCGAGATTCGGAGGAAGTTTTGCGTCGAATATCGGGTTTTGTGCTACGATGCTATATAATGCGAGATTTTTGCTTTGTTAGCCGGAGTTTAATGGGAGCGTACTTTGATCTGGGACGGAAAAAACTTGGAGGATGTTGAACCGTTTTCAATGATTTTATAAATAGCCTTACAGTGTCGTTATTGGAGTAATTGAACTTTCATTATGAATTCGATACTTGAATGGCACAAAATCACAAGGCCTTGAAAGAATTTTTCTGTAGGGGGCCGAACTAATTTATTTCGTATAGAATAAGGGGAGGCAATATTTTTTAAACACAAATTTAAGGCTATATATTCTTGCAAATGTTTTCAATCTGCGTAAACAAACCATTGATCTATGCCGTATACGTCGGAAGGCAGGTCTGAAATATTCATACATCGAATGAAATCTCTCAAAAGATTTCCACTTCCGCCTCCTCCGGCTCATCAGTCACATTAGTGACGCAAGCACGAAAAAACCGGAAATTGCGGTCCGCTCCATTCTCGCGCCCCGGCAAACTAAATCGGAAATTTTAATAAATCCCGTTCTCCAGCCAGTCGGTCGAAAAATCACTCGCCATACATCTTCCGAATAAACATCTCACTCGGTCGCTTTGCATACTCTCTCCTCCCCCCCTCTTCTCCTTGGAGAAAAAAATCTATCTCGCGCCCCTTTTCTGGCGGAGGACTCCCGTGTCGGAAATTCGGAGCACGTCGGGTGCTGTGCTCCTATTTATTGCACCTTTTTTTCGAATGGCCGCTCCGCTCTCTCCGTGTAAATCATTGCGCATCGGCTTCTTCTTTCCCTTCCGATTTTTATTGAATGGAATCTGCTTTACAGTTCCTCGCGCGACAGTAGACCCTTTCTCCGATTTCTCCCTCCTCCTCGCGCCCCGGGCTCGAGCTTTTATTTTTCGCCGCTGGCTGCTTTCCTTTATTTCTATCTATTCCGGACTTCCTTTTTTTATCCGACGTGCGCGCCGTGTTTTCTCTTTCTAGCGATTCCCGCTACTCTGCATGCTTTTTTACGCGTTACGATATGGCACTTGTTTTTACTGTTATTCCCTGGGCGTTAGTTGTTATCCGATTTTTTCGCTTCGTTTTCTCTGCTCTTTTTCGAAAACCCCAGATGTTTACGATGTTTGATTCTTTCTCTCTGTGTATCGAGCTCCCCGTATGTAGGCTTATTCTTTATCGGTGTGCACGGGCCGGAGATATTTCGTTTTCACCCCCGGCGAGTGCCTGGCAAAAGTGCTGCGGCCGTTTTTTTCCTGATCCATCGCGACGCGAAACACTTTCGAACAATAGCGCTGCGCCTGCATTTTCGCGAAAGCAATTTCGTTCGATATCCGCCAATATTTATCTTCGAAGCGCGCTCATTTTAAATAAATACAATGAAGGCTTTATACACGCGTAAACTTAGACATAAAATCCGAATCCGCAATCAGTAAGGTAATGAGTGTCCATTAGCAACGTCACTATTAATATCCCCATCATACAAAAGACGAGCAATCGCTCGCAATTAGTTCCGACAATCTGCAGCGCAGGCAGGAATGCAGCAGCGCAGGGCGCAATAAATTGGCAATCCGCGGTCGCGCAAGTCTAAAAGCTTCAATTTCGTAACTAATAACCGCGAGCATCCACTTGGGCCGCGATATTGCCGTCTCTCCCGGTTTGTATTCGCGTTTTTACAGTCGGCGAGCCTCCGCTCTTTTGATCGCGCGGCGTTCTGTTTTGCATATACCTTTTTCGCGGATAAAGCATCCAATATCCTGGGCGGCTAAAGGGAAGGGAGCAAGGGACGAGCAGAAAGATTTCTCCCTTATCGAGCTGAGAGGCGGCGAAGCGCGAGCAATTTTTGAGGCGAAATTTTCATGCCAATTATATCAGCGGGATTTTAGAGTCGAACTAGCCGCTCGCATTGTTGCCTCACAAATTCGTGTACATTTCGGATTACTTTTAGAGTCTATTTTTTAGTACTTCTCTTTTGCTTTTATAAAGATTCCCAAAATGCTTTAAAGAGATAAAGGTTCAAGACATTCATAAAAAAAGCTTGGCCACAATTAGCTTCTACAAACAAGATCATCTTAAGCATACAAGACAAAAAATAGCCAGTTCAGCGTAAAAACACAAGAAATCGCTTAAAGCCTCAGGAAATATTACTTTACAAAAACAATATTAGCTCTCTCGCACCCTCGCGCAGTTAAAATTCAAGGCTGTTGTTTACTCTTATGTAAAATACGCGGGACGACATATTATTTCCAAGTGCAAACAGAGGGAGGGACGTGATTTTTTCCTTTTTCTTTTTGATTCTATTAGTGCAGCGATCTATCAAAATTGCATGAATAAATCATCTGAATTTGAGCAAAACACTTTTAGCACGGCATAAGAGAATAAGAGCTGCTAAAAACCATGATATATTACACGAATTCATTTTGTAAATTTATAAACATTAACTTTTTGAAGAAACGGAGAAAGTACATAGTTTTACTTATTTTTTAACGAATCAACGTGATACTTTAAAACTCTTATTATTATTTAAAAATAAAAAGACTTCGCTTGTATGTATTATGTATTTAATCAAGTTAATTGTTTCGGTGTTTTTTTGCTTTTTCTATTTCTTTCAAATATTTATCTTTGTGTCAAGGAGGTATTAAAGAACCTATACGATTATTAGCGAATACGAATTTTATTATTACTCTCAACACAGGACAGCGCACAACGTAAAACCAGCGACAAAGAGTCTCGCCCATTTGCTAAATAAATCATTTCGCTTGTCCTGTTGTGACACATCGCCGAAGCAATCGATAAAAAGCCATCGATACATCCGAATATCACCGCAGGAGCATCTCCCACTCGAGCAGCTAAGCTCCAGCGGGTGTCGCCAAGACATCCGTCCGTGTACACAATGCGAAAGCGAGAGGAGGCTACAAAAGCGAGAGAAAAAAAAAGAAAGGGAGCGGATCGAATAAAAGTATCGGCGGCGCGTCTCGTCCAATCCGATTAAGTCGGCCTCGGCTCGCGCGACGGGGTTGCAGCGTGTACGTATAAAGCGCAGTGTGTGCAACGATAGCGAAAAACGCCCGGCCGGCTTTCATTCTATTACGCTGCACGGGGCCACTCTTCTAATCTACCGGGGCGAGCGAGGGGGCGGCCACGTGCGCGGCCAATATATATCTCTTATCGCGCGTTTCAAAGGAGAGATACCCGGGTCCCGCGCGAATGTACCCCGACTTATGCTAACGATAATAAAATAAACGCCGACGGAGCGAGAGGTGGATTTATTGGGATAAGCACCTTAGAGAGAGAGTATTGTTTCGCGATGCCAGATTCGGGATTTTGATTTCTTTCGATCGCCGATGATGGACTGGGACGGATGAGAGGCGCGTGCTGGGTATTTATGACTAGTGGGAGACTCGTTTTTTTTTGCTTCGTGAGAAGGCAGTAGGGTTTGAGGATATCTAATAAAGATTAGTATCTTCCTTGAAATTAAAACATTCAGTCGATGCTAAAATGGGTTGGATACGAGGCTGCTGTAAGAACAAAAATTACTTTTTTAAGCAAGCTGAATCGTTTGAAAGTAAAAACATAAAAAGTTACTTTTTGCTTTTTAGTTAATATTCTTTAGATTTTAAATTTGTACATTTTGCGCTGTTACAATGGCGCGTTATTTAGTTTTGTTTATAGTCTACAGTTGAACATTTTTTTCAACTTTTAAGCAGTAACTTTTTTTTAAGTTTCATATTATATATAATACATATAATTGAGTTAAAAAATAATTTTTATTCAACTAGTAAAAATTAAACCAAAACATCGTTAAGCTGTTAATGGCTTATTTGCACATTAATAAACTCTTTCGTCAAAGAAAAGACCATTTACTAAAATCCTCCCTCGTGCAAATGATTTTACTCCGCGCTTAAAAAAAAAAAAAAAAAAAAAAAAAAACGCGTTTACACAGCCCCCTCGTGGTCACAATCAGCCTCTTCAGCAGCTCAGGACCCCAAAGGTAAAGCCCGCTTCGAATCATAATTATAACGAGCATACCCGGCTAAGCACTTGCGAATTTTTTAAATGCCCGCCGCCGCGCGAGTGTATCTTTTCGCGTGTGAATACAGAGGCGCGCATTCCGGGGGAAAAACGAGGACGTTAATCGTCACCTGCGCGCAGATGGCGTAATTTCTCTCAGTGTATCTCGAAGTGCTCACGTAATTAAAGCCCCTTACACTTCTGACACGCGCGTCGCGTCGCCTTTTCAGGCAGCCGTGCAAACACACCCGCGTACGTAAACCCACACAGACGTACACAAACACACGCGAAGGCGAAGGTAATGAGTGCGCGCTAATTTTCTCATTTTCGCGTCGTCAGTAATTTGCTAACGCGAGCCTGGGAGAGCGTTGTTTTATATAACTCGGCGCCTTTCATTCCTAACCTAAATAATAATCTTTAGCCGCGTGAATATGCTAATTACAGGGGACGATGTTTTTTCTCTCCGAGGCTTTTTGATGAAGAAATGACGAATTTACCGCCGCGCTCGATGACTCGGTGACGTGAAAAATTGCCGGCGGAATGATTTATTAACGGCGGGTTCAAGTGGAGTACTCGACCGTACAAGTAAGAATCGGAGAAAAATTAATTGAAGCGCGAAATTTACGAATTATTTAACGATGGATTTCACGAAGCGAAATTACTGGTGCGACGTCAATTTTGTAAATGCTATTCGCACAATTTATATGGAATGAAATTCTTTCTTTTATGAAAATAAACGCGAATGAAAGCTCGCTTAAAATTTCGTCTGTTGTATAAAAAAAAAAATAAAAAAATACGCAACACAAGCCCCAATATAACTCGTCGCTCTTAAAAAAAAAAAAAAAAACCAAAAAAAAATACTAAAAAAAGAAAACAACCACCAAGAATATTTTTGCCTGCTCTGTGCGATCGATGATGGGCCATCGTCGTGAAAATAATGGAAAACGCATTTTCACGGGATTGTCACTGCCATAGACTGTCGCTGTCGCTGCTCGAATTTTTTTCCCTTTTCTGGATATTCACGGCGTATTATATGCGTGCTTATATAATTAATAAAACTAGTTTTCGTTATTTAAATATGACTATCACTTTGATTTAGTTTTTAAATTCATGAATTTTATTTAATCATTCACGTTTATAATAATGGTAATGATTATTAAAGAAATTAATTTAAGTTGCATTCATTTTTTACCAAACATATTCTTATATTATCTTTCAATAATAAGGTCCATTGTTAAAAACTACATAATATCTGTATTTCTATAACGTACTATAATACGAAACTATTTATGGCATGAATGCATTTATAGAATATTTTTACACCTAAAGATATTGTTTAATTATACTCCCAATTATGTATTCATTGTGATAGCTGCGATATAATTATTTTATTCACCGCAATAATTCACAATTAAATAATTCTGAACCAGTAATAATAATAAGATCAGAGTAATAATATAATCAAACTAATTTACTATATAAAGAACGTACTGTATATAATTAAATTATTTCATTTTAAGCATAACTATGCATACAATTTTAGGACCAAAAACCAGATCTCAAAATCGGTTTAGATTATAAATCGAAAAAGAAGCGTATCTTCGCCAAAAAAAATTCGCTAGCCGTATAATACCCCCGAAATGCGCATTCGGGTCTGGCGTGTCTCGAGGATTAAGCCGACGTGACGCTGCCATTTCATATACACACCGAGGCAGTCGTTCCTAAAGTGCTCCGGAAAAACCGGAGCCGCGCGGCGCACACAGACAGCCACCGCGGCCACTCACACATCGTCGATCGATTCCGGGCGCTCGCGAAAAACATAAAAGAAGGGAAAACGGCTGGAAGAGCGGAGGACAAAAAGACGAGAGAGAGAGAGAGAGCTCTGCTTTTTGACATGTGGTATTTTGTTTGCATTATTGTTTTTGACCGGGGCGGAGGGAGGGGTAAACAATTTACGCCGCGACGGCGGTCTCTTTATTCGAAATTGCGGAAAATGGATTCGTCGGGAGATTGCGCGTTTTGTGAAAACGGCGCTGCGAGTGACGTACATTCCGACGACGTTAATTCCGATTGGAAAAACTCAATTCATATATTTATTCGATAGGACAAGCGCTCGTTCAAAAGGCAACGACGAGGAGCCGGGCAGATTTGATTTTTTCCGATCAAATTGATAATATTGTGCTTTTTAGATGAGATTATTCGAGCGGGTATTTATTATAATCGATTCGGGCGTAATTGGAGGGGCAATAAGCGGCAAACAAAGAATTAAATTCTTGCGTTATTAGTCGTACCTTCATCTTCTACGCTGACATTATTATTTTTCTTGAAAATTAACTGCGAACTGCACGAGTTAATTAAGCATTAGTGTTAGTGTCGGAAACGTGATTTTAATAACTAAATATTTCATCCATATAAACAACGATTAAAAGCAGGCATCCGCACAGTGGTCAAATTCTCGAAAAAGCCGGCCAAAATAGCAAAAATTTATTCTACCGAAAATTATAAAGCTATTAATTTTTTAATAAAAGTTGTACATAAAAAATAAAAACGAATAAATCAAATAGAATAATATATTTTTTTAATTTTATGTAAACAATAAGTAATTAAATTTGTAATTGAAAATATTATGAAAAAAAATCTACACTGAGAAAAAAATTTAATTGAATTGATTACATAAAATACGAAATGTCGCCGATAACATATATTATTAAATTAAACCCAAATGCTATTGAATTAATAAAATATTTTATTAAATTCGTCTAGTGCTATTGAATTAGATTTGTTATTATTTAATTAATCTTAAACATTTTCGATTTAGGCAAAAATTGACAGTTACTTAAAAATTTATCTTATTAAGTGTACATTATAGATCATTTTTTATGCAAAAACATGCAGTTTTTATGAAAAATTTCATTATTTTGTAAAAAAATTGAATTCTTTTTTAATTTTAACTATTAGAAATAATTAAAAAACTAATTGTTTCAAAAGTATGAATAAATATATTTTTTTTTCACATTCTTATTAATAGTTTTATAATTTCCGGTAGAGTTAATTTTTGCTATTTTGTCCGACTTTTACGAGAATTTGACCACTGTGCTCCGGTGCACATCATTTATTGCATTAATATAAGACTCATAAATACATCGTCAGGTATACATAAAGGGATCCAACTGAAACGATCAAACCATTAAAACGACAATGAATCACGTCCTTCGCATCGAAATAACCCAGCGCCAATGCCCCGACACCCGCTCGAAAATTGGCCGAGTCGTCGGGTTACCGCCGGCTCCAATTATCCGAGGGCAAAAACGCGGATCCAGAAAAACGGATCCTCGGATTTCTCTCCGGCCGGTCTCTAACAATGAATCACTGTTTTCGGAAATCCAATAGCATAATGAGGCCGGAAAATGTGGGCGCGGAGCATAATCGGGGGGACTCGAATTTTCGAAAAAAGGAACGCGAGGAGAGGAGGGTGTTGAGTTACCCTCGAGCTCGAGCTCCGGCCGCGGCGACGCGGAGAGACGCGCGAGCGCGAGAAACGCGACACCGCGTGCACACCTCGGGCGCCGCGCTCTTTTTCTACGGTGCAACGAGCCCTTCGACTGCTGATCAATGCCGGCCGAGGCGGCGATGTTTTCCGAGAGATTTCTGAACGAAGGCGCTTTCTTTGAGTAATTTTTAGGATTGCGTGAGAAGGGCGGTGACTTTTAATTCGTGGATGGAATAAGCCCGTTGTTCGTTTTGAAGAAACCTTTTTAGAGGATCACTTGTTCATTATTTATATGAGCATTAAATAAATCGTAATTCTAGAATAACGTTTAGCCTCGTAATGAAATATTTAATATGTGAAGAACTGAATTATTTTGTTGTTACATGGACTAAAATAATATTCATTTTAAAATCTTCGCGCCAATCAAGTTTTTCCTTTAAGTCGATGCGGCCGCAATTTACCACTGTTTATTCCTAAATTAGCCAACGAATCAAAAGTTGGCAGTAACGTCGTATATAAGCTAGCGATAACTTAGGGGCGTCACCTAGCCTCTTTACGCACAGGTTTTCGTATAGGTATATGCACACCCTGGCTCGCAGCCGCGTGTTTATCCGTTAATTTTCTCACGGATTTCGCATCGGCTTACCCGAAAGTTTGACTGCACCATTAAGATGTAACTAGCAGCTACGCTCTCGGCTTTCTTGCCGCATCTAAAAGGGCGTCTGGGTTATGCCGTCGGGATAATTTTCTGCAATTAACTTCTACATTGTGACATATTTGTTTTAATCAACGTTGATTGATTAAACGCTGGCCTTTATTTCCTTGTCAATAAAGCATTAATAATAATTATTAATAATTACGGTCCATCACTGCGGATTTCGTTTGCCGTACTTTTTATACGCTGCAATCGTGTTCGTTAATACCCTAAAAGCTTATTGTTACCAAATATTTCGGATTAAAAAAAATGACCCGCTTTCTTTCGCGTATATTTTTGCGTTTATTTCCCATTAAAAACATTCTGTAGAGTATTGATAAAAACATGCGTTTGAATTAATTCAATTTATAATACGTCCAATATTCCGATTTTAACGCTCATCCGCTTGTCTTCGCTCGAAGCATGACCGACTTCTGCTTTATCTTTATATCCCACGTTTTCCCAGTACACATATTAATACCCTAAAACCTCTTGAACAAGTGTTACCAGAAAGCCATTCGGAGCGTCGAAAGAAACGGCAGCTGCCGCCGCCGCCGTCGCGAGGCTCGAAATTTGAATTTCCTCCTCGGAGCGTTCACCTCTCTCGGCACAAGGCGACTCTTTGAGAAGTGGAGGCGCGGCGAAGAGAGGAGCCTTGCCGCGCTGCTGCTCTTTAGTCGGGAGGCCTGCGCTTGCGATAAGGTTCGCGCGGGGGCCACTTTAAAATCCCATTAAGCGCTCGCGCATCAACGAAAAAGAAAGTCCCCCCCCCCCTTCATTCCTTTTCGGACTGACACTGCCCAGAGAACATCCCTCTTGGCCTACACGCTGATTGCTCAGGCGCTTATCGCTATTAAGAGGAGAGCTGCTCGGCCCGAAGCCTTTCCTTTCTTTTTTTACGGCCGATAGCGGGGATTTTTTTTTTTGGGGGGGCTTTCATTTTCTCCGAGTGGAAATTTAGTGAAGGTTAATGCTCGATAGGACTGAGTGTATTCGTGGTTTGATAAGGGCCGATGTGTCGTGGGCGAAGCGAACCTGATCGCTGCTGCTGGGAAGAAAGATTGGGTCGTCATTACTGTCGTTAGTGGAGAACTCACCTGAAACAGAAAAATGAACGGATCTTTAGTGGCTTGCAGATGTAAAGATAAAGGGGGAAAAATATGAACATTGAGTGCTGGTAATGTATCGGTTTATGCGTGCAAAATGAAATATACGATTCATATTTTTTAAACGAATATCAGATTTAAACGGTTTAATGCGCGCTTTAATTTTTACATTTTCTTACCAAATTGATCAGCGTCAATCATGATTTATATATATTGCAAATAAATACTTTTCACTAAATGTGATTTTTCATTGATTTAGTAACAAACCATCTCCTTTCGACACCAATGAATAAAACTCGGAAAGAAAGCCCAGCAAAAATCACAGCGCAGCTCGAGCCGAAAAAATGACTCTCAGCAGTCAGCGGAACAACAGGCCACCTTTGGCTCTCTCGTTTAAAATCCCGGGCAAAGAAGGCGCCGCGCGGAGCCATTAACCCCTTAGCCCAGTGGGGCGCAACACGGCGCTCGGCAGCCTCGAGTGCGGACGGGGCTCCCTCTAAAGTGTCGAGGTCGCCGGGGCGGGGTGCACTCGAGCGAGAGATGCGCCGCTGCCGCCGCCGCCGGAGGGAAAGCCGAGAGGAGGCGGGAGTGGAAAACGCGGACTGGAAAAATTGATAATGCGCCGGCCTTTTTCCGGATTAATTTATTGCCGCTTGATTTGCGCGCTGGGGATTTTCGGGAGGACTGGATTTTGGATGGATTTTAAAAGTTTATTGTTTTCGGGATAAATAATGGTTTTCGTCGTTGTTTTAATTACATTGAAATGTTTGACCTTTTAATTATACGATTCGATTGTAAATAGAAATTAATTACATAAAGTCTGTCATCAATAGTTAACAAATTGTGGTTATGCAAATTTGCTTTGTTTGATTTTTTAATGATTTAAATTGATCTGTTAATAGTTATTTACTTAGTATGATTAATTTAATCTCTCGCTGGATGAAGCAGCAGAATTATACACTTTATTATTGTAATAATCGAAATGAGAGAAATTAATTTTCACTCGTGATTAATATTTTTATGTAATTATTTTACACGTCTCTCTCTCTCTCTCTCTCTCTCTCTCTCTCCTAAGATTGATTTATAACTTCTTTTAATTCAACATGGCATAGCCATTTTTAATATCAGAAATTGATATTCGCTAAATTTTCCCTTTACGATAATTAGAAAACGAGAAATGTTAGTTTAATTTTACGGAAATGTACGAAATGTGCACATTTTACATCGGAGCATACATGAGTTAATAAATAATAATTCAATTTCATTAAAACGATGAAGTGTTAAGAATTTAATGTGCATACATATTGATAATATTTTATTATGATTGAGCTAATTTGTTATATTTTTTTCCATTAGCGTCAAAAGCAAAACATGTTTCCGTTAAAATACTACACTGAAAAAAAAATGTCGTTGATTCAAATAAATAAATTTATTTGATTTGAATTTATTTAAACGAAATAAACATTTGTTTAAATTAAAGAGGTGCATAATTGACACAAAGAAATATTAATTTAAATGTACAACATCATTTTATTGTAAAATTATTTATTTGAACCAAATCAAATTTCTTTATTTCAAAATTGCCTTCAATCGAATCAGATAAATAATTCTATAAAAACTAGTAATTAAAATTGATTGAAAATATCAGTCAAATCTGAAACAATATTTTAAAAAAAATAATGAAATGCATTTCAAAAAAACAAATAAATATGTAATCGAATGAACAAATTTCCATATCACATAAATATATATTCAAAATAATAAAACGGTTCTTTAATGGAAATAATTATTTCCTATACGTAAAGAAATATTTATTTCATTTAATAACTTCGTTTATTCACCCGACAAAATTATAAATTAATTTGTTTTTAATACTTCTATATTTTGAAGAAAAGAGATAATTATTTAAATTAATAACTTATATATTCCAAAAAAGCCCGGGTACAATTGAGTTTATAAACTGATCTACATTTCGTGCAAATCAATATTTGTTACACTTAAATAAATATCCAATATAAATAATATTTTTTTTCCTTTGAAAAAATTATTTCTTCTACTTTAGCAAGTATTTTTTTAAAACAAAGAAACTTTTTTCTTCAAATTAAATAAATATTTATAAGAGAGAGAGGAATAAAATTATTTATTCGTAAGAAAAAAATTTTCTTTGAATTGACGAAATTTTTTTTTCAGTGTACCTTTTATTTTGAACTTGTACACTTAGAAAACACTCATTTTTTTTATAAAACGTTGTTAACACGCACGGACCTTGTCGTGAACAATTAGCCGAAATTATTCTACTCGATAGGAGAGAGGAAGAGAGGAAGAGAGAGAGAGAGAGAGAGAGAGAGAGAGAGAGAGAGAGAGAGAGAGAGAGAATAGACTATTCGGTCATCACTCTGACTGGAGCAGACCCGTTGGTGTCGTCCTTTCGGTGACAAAGCCGAACCAAAAGAAAGGAGGGGCAAGATAACCTATTCGATTATCTGACCTGGGTGGAGATGACCAGGAGAGACGTTTGCCTGTTCGACTGGAGGTCAAGAGAGTTCGTCGGCCGTATGGGGTTGTCGTATCGTATATCGTATATGTCCAACCCGCGAGCCGTCGCCCTAGGCGCGGTCTGCGAATTTGCTTGCGGGAGCGGCATAGTGGCCCGCGGAGTTCGCGTCGCCGTTACGGGCGGCGCTGCGTGACCAAGCATAAGCGTCAGAAGCTAGTAACTGCAACACCGTCTGCCATCGAGCCGTATCGATTTGTAATATCAAATACTTAATGAGTAGTTTTTTCAATTAATGTCAATAAACCAGTGTTCTTTATTTGATGTTATTTAATCAGTTATTTAAACAAGATGCTTTTTTGTGTTATTAAAAAATATTTTTTAGTCAAAACAAACTTAATTTTACTCTACATTGGATGTAATTTTATTTTTATTTGCGAATCCTTTAGCCCGTATCATTAACGAACAAATTTTTTCTCACATTTCAGACTTTAATAATTTAATTCTCCTGTCTTGAAATCAAATTTATAATTTCGAGCCTACAATGCAACCTAATAAGCTTTAAAAACCAATTACCGTGCGCGAATCAAATATAAAACAGAATGCCGCGCTTCAAGCAGCTAACGTTATTACGCAATTTTTCTTTGTGCAATTACGTATGCGCGCGCTGCATAATCGCGAAATTCTTTTGTAAATGAATGCAGCAAAGTGCGCTGAATTTTTTGTCTTTCCATTTCCGCGAGAACTCGCTCGCGAATTTTCGCAAATTGAAAGAGATAAAAAAAAAAGGAAGGCTGAACCGCGCGCTCGCTTGCAGATGATCAAAAACGAGAAGCGTCAAGGAAGATGCGATAAACGATAAAGAAACGGAATAGAGAGATTCGCCGCACGGCGAAAGGGATGAAAGAGAGAGAGAGAGAGAGAGAGAGAGAGAGAGAGAGAGAGGGGTGCACTCGAGTTTCTATGGCAACCGGCGGCACAGTCAGCCTCCAAATGGACCTACGCGCGCGACGCGACTATATCTTGGGAGAGAGAGAGGGAGAAAGAGGAAGACGACGAGAAAGTAGAAGGGATTAAGCGGCGAAGAGGAAGAGGGGGAGAGAGAGAGAATGCGAATTAAAAGAGGAAAAATCGCGGTGAAAAATGAGACGACGAGGGAGGAAAATGTTTGGAGGAGGTGGCCGAGGTGAAACATGGATTCAGATGTGGGAAACTTTTGCTGCATTGAGGTAGACACCTTTTTTGTAAGGTATTCTCGGCGCGTTTTCGTTACATTAATTAAATTTAATAACCAAGCGATTTTTATCTTTTTAAATTAAAAATTACAAAGGGGAGTAAATACCGGAGCCCGGAAAATTGTAATCGCCGCTGTGTACATTTTCTAGAGATGAGTCAGTTTTAAAGTTGATAGGATTAAGCGCAGAGCTTACGGAAATTTTTTGACGAGCTGTGTTTTAGTATTATTTTAAACTTTTTGTCACTCAGCTGCGATGTTTTATCTCAAAAAATTCAGTATATAAGAAGGATTTTGACAGATTATTTATTATTATTTTAACAAAAGATAACTATGTCTGATTAACAACATTGTCACAGTGTCATTTAACAGTTTCTCACCAATTTCAAAGCTCCATTAACATGCAAGCTCCCTTTCGCGGCGCCGCGGCAATACAATCAGAAAAAGGTTGCGTTCTGCAAAGCAGTTCCTCTCCGGGCGTCCATTACCGCGGGAGGGCGACTTTACAGATCTGCAGCGGAGCTTATACGTGCAAATGGGCCGGAATGACAGTTACGGCGGCTGCAGCCTGCCAGCCGCGCGATAGTCGTCGAGGAGGCGGCGTATCGCCATCTCGGGAAATCTTCCCTTATTGCCGCGCGAGAGCTGCACGCGACGAGTAGTATGCAAACTGCCGGCCGCCCCGACGTACGTAAACTGCTCGTATCGTGTCTTTCGCCGGATTCGGACGATGTTACCCGCCGCTGCCCCGCTTCGCGCTGGGGATACGCGCCGGGGGCTGTGCTATTCGTTTGCTTAATTTGGGA
Source organism: Ormyrus rosae (assembly GCA_035047165.1). Taxonomy (NCBI): domain Eukaryota; kingdom Metazoa; phylum Arthropoda; class Insecta; order Hymenoptera; family Ormyridae; genus Ormyrus; species Ormyrus rosae. Next base: position 13,509,583 of record JAWWML010000001.1, on the reverse strand, counting down.
AAATGTCCTCCTGTTGGCTCCGTTGTTCATGGAGATTCTAGTGCGGTTGGATTGGGATTCGGCTGAATTGCGCGTGACTTTTCAAACTTTTGTCAAAATTTCCTTAAAGAAGCTCGTGTAATACGTTCGGTTTATAGAAAATATGCTAGCAAACGCCCAAATTTACTCGAAATTCTTTGTCCCGAGAGCAAAAACAGTGGTAACGAGCGCTGTCCCCTCTACGAAGCAACCAAAGCCAAACAGCGCCTCCGCTTCTCTCGTTGGCAAGAAGCTTCGGAATTCCGCTTTAGTTTACCGATAATCGAGTTTTGCATCGTCCATCGTCTCCATTTAGCCGAAAGGTCGACGCACAGCGACGTCGAAGGGAATTTGAGAGGGATGGTGGAGACGCAGTTTCGCGAAATCGGGGCCAACTTTGTCCGTTTCGGTCCTTCCGGGAGTTCGAGAGTCGCAAAGCAGCCGAGAGACGGAGAATGCCGTGGTATGCAATTTTCGCATTGTATAAATGAGAACTGCGAAGGGCCAGGATCTGAAGGACAATTTATATTGATGCGTTTTAAAGAAAAGGGTTATTGTGATTGTTAATTCTGACATGGGTTTTCTTAAAACGTGACTGATATTTTTGAAAATTTTTTAAAGTAAGTATCTACGTAAATCAGCCAATTATCCAGTTAATCGAATAATTAAGTGTAGCTTTACGAAGCTTTTAATTTCAATAAAATTTAATAATTAGATTTCCATGTAAAATTGGTTATAAATTGACTTGGAACTTCTTCGGGTCAAACACTCAAATTAAACATTTATAATAAGCTTCGATTTAACTTCATAAAATCCCGATAAAGTGAAATATAAAACGAAGCAGTATGTCAATGATTATTCGAGAAGAAATAAAGTTAATTTCCAAGTAACTCGAGAAAAAGCTATTCTTGCGAAACTACTTGATGGCGCATGAAACTAGGATTGAAGTGGAAGCGAAGAATGGTAATTTGCGCGGCGCGTGAGGGGCGAAAAGGGTATAAATGTTTCATAAGGACCAAATGAAAGAGGGGCGAATCTGGATAAGGATTCGAAAAATGAGCTCTGCTGCGGAAATATTCGAACGGTGGATTGAATGTTTTAATAATCGTTCAAAGATAGAGTCTCGCTAAATATTGAATATGGCACGCTGAGTTTATATTTAGCTGCGATTTATAGACGTCACAACGTTTATACCGGTGTGCCAGAGGTATACCGCTCGAACAATGATAGGTTGTTGAACCAACTTGACTGGATCTGGGCTCGATGACAAATTTTACAGATTAAAATCAAGGCTCTCATTGTGTCTGTAATAGATACAAAAGGAGCTTAAAAAACTAGAAGGAAGCAAATAAAAATCTGTTCCGAGAGGATTATGTTTACTTCAACAGACGGATTCCAGAGGAAAAGCAATGGAGCTGCGTTCGGGGAAAATAGCCTGTAAAATATTCACGCCCGATAGTTAGCGACACGCATAAAATCGATATTTTATTCACCTCCTTACACGGTAGAAAAAAAAAAGCAGGGAGGAGTAAAAAGCGAGAGGAATGCCTTATATAATTCATTTCATTCAGAAGTCAATGAAAGGGGCGAACGACGGGAGAGAAAAGAACGAGCGAAATACTTACACAGAGCGAGAGAAAGATTTATTAAAGAGGTAATGAGGAAGATTCTAGGTAAAAGCAAATAAAGGAGAGCTACGAAGCAGTGGAAGAGGGACGAACATCAGTCGCTGCTGCCTTCGTCGTCCTCCGACTCGACTCCCTCTCTCTCCCTCTCTATTCGTCAGGGCTTGTGTATCAAGAGTGACTAAGAGCTTGAGCCAAAAGCTCCAGTGTGCAAGAGAAAGCTACACCCCGATCGATAAGCGGCATAAGAAGCTGACCGAGCTTGGAGGGAGACTGAGAGGGAAAAGGAGAGATGGCCGCTCGCTGTTTATGTAACGGTGTCCTGCAGCGCTGCCCTCGGGAGAAATCGAATTTTTCATTGAGAGCGAACTCTCGGGCTTTCCGCGGAAAATGACCCGGCAATCTTTCAATTTCTCCCTCTCCGGACGGTGGACGTTTATTAATTTCTTCTGCTTCGATTATTTTGATGAGCGTCGGGGCCGTCGATTTGCTTTACCCGCCGAGGCTTCCACCATATACGCTCTTCTGCTTCGCTGTACTTTTTATACGGTTCGGACGGGAAGTCGGTGAAGTTGTCGATGGATTCTTCGCCGGTGGTTTATTCATGATGTCAGGAGAGAGTAGAGAGATTCTTGTTTGCTTTGGATTTGTACCGTAATTTTTCTGATTTTCTAGAGTACTGTTTTATTTCGAAGCTGAATTCGTTGTTAACCATTGCTTCTAGCTAATTCAGGTTTTAATAATAGGAGAATTAAAATTTAACGTCATTTTTACGTTGCTTCGTTTCGAGGTGATGAATATCACAGAAAAGGCTATAAAAAGGGTATAAAATTTGAGGGGAAAAGTGAAGACACGGAAATCTCTCCTACAAGTCAGTGTTACACGTCCGCGCGGCTCTGCAAAGTGTACCCTCCACTTATCCGAAATAAAAAAATCACTGTCTCTTACTTAAGCGAAGTTTTCCAGCAGCGAGCCGCTATCCATGCAATTAAATTATCGCAAGCGCAAAAATAAACCTCGTCCGCTCTCCGCCTCGCTAATCTCATTATCCGCGCTTCATCTTCGCCTCGGAAATTCGACCTAAAAATCCCTCTCCTCCTCCCTCGCGTCGGAAAGACGACTCGGGCAGAGGGTAGAGAAAGCGAGAGAGAGAAAAAAGAGCTCCACTCGGCGCAAAGTGGTCGATAAGTGAATTGCCGCGAGCGCGAAATCTTCGGCTTTATCGCAATATGGCAGGCGCTCGATAAAAGAGCGATCGGCCGTGTGTACGGCACACATTCACCCCGCCGACGCTCGAAGCTCCCGGGGCATTAAAGGTTATTCGCTCTTTCCTGACCTCGCCGGGAAGATAGATAGAGCGCGAGCTGCTCGTGAATTAGTTAAGAACAATCGAGCCGGCCTCTTCTCCCCGCCGATGGTGTACTGAGGATTTCAGCCGCGGGGGCTGCCGAGCCAAGATCGATCAAGTGCTCGGCGTAATTGTTTAGGAGGAGGATGTAACAGTGTGTGCCTTCGGAGGAGGAGGAGGAGGAGGAGGAGGAGGAAGAGGAGGGTCACTGCTGCGCCGCGGCTGGAAATTCCCTCGCCGGTACGCCTGGATGGAAATTCAAAAATTTCATTTCGAGCTCATTGTTCGGACGGTTTTCTCCGGCGGAGATGAGATGCTTGGGCGATGAATTCGCAGAAAAATTAATTCTTTCGAGATCTGGTTTAAGGTTTGTTTTCGAAATTTTTGCGGAGTCATAGCGAATCGAGAATTGTTATTCATAGGTAATCATTACATTTTCGAATTGAGCTGAATCGACCGGGAGAAAAGGAATTTATTTTGTTCTAATAACATAGTATGAAATAACAGAGAATTTAAAAAGCAAGAAAAGAAATCTGGTATTGATGATGTACAGGACCTGCATCACGGATCAATGCTTTTCCTTTACTCAATGCAGGTTTACCGTTAACAATGGTTTGAATGCCTGCTATTTATGAAAGGGTTGCTGGGAAGTGGAGCTTTGATCAAAAATTAAATCCGTGACACGGATCATAACGGGTTATTGTATCTTCGCGAGATGAATCCGTGTTAAATTTAGAAGGGTATTGATGAAGATGGATATACAATAATGGGAATTCTAGAGATATATAATTACGCTTTTATCTTATGGTTGCCGCGTATCGAACGGGTATTTTTAAATATTGACGTTATTGAAAAGTGGAGAGGAATCGTCGGCGTTACAGCTCTACAGAGAAATGCACATTTTACGCAATTTCGAAATCAGTTTCATTAAAAAGTTATCGCCTCGTTTCTATTCTACATCCAGGATATAACGTTCTTTCATCAATTCTTCACCAGCTAGACTCATTCCCTACACTTTATCCGGAAACCACTTTCAAGTTATCACTGACGTCCGCTTCGAGACTAATTGACGGTGTAAGTATCCCCTCGTCCATAATAACAATCTCCGCAAAACTAAGTTGAACATTAGGAATGTAACTGTGGCGAGCCTAATGCCTACTCCACATTCTCAATCTAGATTATATATTCTTGAATCCTGCATCGAACGACGGCAAAGAGAAGCTCCGTCGCCGATTTAAATAGGCTCCTCGCGGGTGGAGCTCGAAATTCCTCGGTGTCTTGCTTCGCAATCGATGCGCGCCTCGCAGATGGCTAAAGACGCCGCGGAGAAAAAAGGGTGGAAGATAGCAGGCAGCAAGAGTCTATCGATCAGCGAGAGGAGGAGGAGAGGAACGGATGCACTATGGTCGATGGGGTAAGTGAGCGTCGACCTCAAATTCTCTCTCTCTCTCTTTCTCTCTCCGCACCTGTGCGCAACGCCCGCGGGGGGTGGCATTCATATTTCATCGGCTAGAAGGTATCTAGCGGCGCTGCGGCAATATGCGAGGCTTTTCTTCCGCGAGCGAGCCGAGCTCTTTAAAAGGGACAGATGGCTACACTTTAGTCGCTGCTGCTGCTGCTGCTGTTGCTTCTTTTTCTGCCTTTTTCTTAACTCGAGCTTGCTTACAAACACTCTAGTCGGTGCGTAAAGCGACCGTGAAAAAGCTCGCCTCTTTTTTGCTTTGCTTTTGTCGTAGAGCTGCTGTTTTTTTCTTACTTTGTTTTTTTTTCTCTTTTGGTTTATTTTCGGCCAGGCATGAAAGAAGTTTTTCTTCGCTGAATTGCCCTTTTCTCGGCGACGCTTGTTCAAAGGGTTGGAGGAATTTAGGAGGAGCTGAAAACGCTCGAGAGAGCCGAGATGAAATATTAATTCGCGAAAATTTAAGTCAAGCTGGACGAGTATGGTGACAAGTGTGTCGTTTCCACGGAGATGGATAATGGATTTTCGCGTTGCCATGGCTACAGCTGTGCTTGTCACCGGGAAATAGTAAATGCAGTTACACTCCCATTTTGTGCAGTTTTATTTTGCTGCACGGCGCAAATTTATTTCCACTTCCGTTGAAATATTGTTAAATGTGGAGTCATGAAATGGATGATTAATGTGAAACTTGAATAGGCGACAAACTCTATTCTATCTTGCAGAAATTTAAGTATTTGCACTGTATTTATTCCGAAAATAGCGTGCTACTGAACTGTTATTAACGTTAATACTTTACTCGCTGCTTTATAAACACGATTGTTATTATGATGAAAATAACGCAATAAAATGTAAAGTATTTAAAGTAAAGAATTTAAATACAAAGGAGAATTTTTTTACCATAAATCCTACCAGGTCCTGATTCGATTTACAGCAATAAATAATAAAGGGAATTTAATTAAAAGGAGGCTTTTAAATTTCGATGCTGGTAGTTATTATCCACACTCGATTTAATTGCAAACAAGCGGTTAACAATAATTAAATGCGAGATCGCATTAATTTAAGGCTATACAGAGAAAAATATAATGCCTGTAACTGTCATACTTTCGTTACAAAAGCTGCATTGCCATAATGGCTAGTGTTTCAATGATGTAAAGCGAAAGGCTTTTCAAAATGAAATTTTATATAAACAAGCACGTTTTGTTCTTGCAACTGCAATTGTTGTAAGAATTTTTGCACAAAAGCACCCTGGTAGAAATGAAAAAATTTAATACCTATTTATTCGGTATTTTAAAAAAACATACCGAGAAAATATCTATTTTTCATAGCCAGTTTTCTAACTTAAA
>JAWWML010000001.1:13477453-13503690 GCA_035047165.1 Ormyrus rosae | reverse complement strand
CTAAGGTATTTTATACTTTTGTGACTAGGTATTTTATACTTTCCTGGCCATTTTTAATATTTTTATTTCTACCAGGGCAGTGTAGAATGCTGAATGTCGAGAACAAATATTTTTGCAACATTAATTACATCTATTAGTTATCATACACCGGATAGTTTCGGTAGCTGATTCAGTGAAACGCTTTTTTTTTACTTTAAAGCCTCGTTAAAAGCTGGTCCCTTTTGAAGTAAGACTCGGCGAAATTCACGCTTTTAGTCGAAAATTCGAAAATCACGTCCCGGCGGAGCATCAAAAGCAATAGTCAACTCCTCGAAAATTTCTTCCAACAATATCGGATTCGCCGGTAAACGCATCAATTCCCTCACAAAGAAATCTCTCTTTCAGCAAGTGTCCACAGTACACTTCAAAGCCTCCGTCCTCCTGCCGACTGCAGGAGAGAGAGAGAGAGAGAGAGAGAGAGAGAGAGAGAGGAAAGCCAGGAGCGGGCGGGCAGGAGCAGAGACGGTGCAGCTCTCTCGCGAAATTGAGTAAAACGTAAAGTGCTCCCGTATACACTCCTGCAATCTCTCCGGATCTCTCTCTCTCTCTCTCTCACTCCCTTTTTAAAGGGGGAAGCCGGTCGTCGCAGATGTAGGCTCGCAGGGACCATACGAGGCTCTGCATTATTTATGAAGTCCCCGGCAGCCCTGATGAGAGAAGCGCCTCGCTTTGTATTCGCGCGCGCGAGCCGGATTTGCCACCTTTGCTGCCTTCGATCTCCTTTTTTTTCTTCCATAGACGTCTCTCTTACGGCTCGAGCTTCTGAATTTTTATCAAGGAGGATGAAATCTAAGTAGCCCGAGTTGTTTGTTGCCGCGATAGGGCCCGGCTTGTTTTGCGGAAATGCTTTTAGAGCGAGCCTGGATAATGATGCGTCTCGAGGATGTTTTGCTACGATGCCTTGCATAACTTTGTAAGAGTTACAGGATATTTGAATAATAAGCAAGTTGTTGCTCGAATTGTTTACCGGCGTTACATCGCGAGAGCGCCGTTTTGTGCATTAAAATACTCTTGTTTGGCTTTTAAAGCTGTGAATATAGTTGCTTGAATTTTTTGCAAGTAGTATCGTGATAGTGGGAAGGTTCTTGCCAACGACAAACGGTGTATCATTAATAAATGACTTGTCGATGCGTTGTCCACCTCAGAATTTTTTCTCCCCATATAATGACATAATCGATAGCAACTGAATTAAAGATTGGGATCTTTGTACGAATCGAATCAATCATTTATCTGCATTGATAGCATTTATTACCTTCGTTCTTATTTCACTTTTGCCTTACTTATAGTTTGCGGCTTGTGGTGAGAATTTCGATGGAAAAGTTCTTTTCGAATTACCGTTAATTATTTATATCATAGAAACAATGTTTTATCGAATGCAAACCAATAAGTGAAGTCAACAATAATAACAACGTTTTGCCTTATTTTGGACATTCATATCTTTTAAAAATTGAAACTATACTATAGAATATTCATTTTTACGAAAATCACATTAAGCTTTTAAAAATATGAAAAGAATTCTATGTAAGTAATTGAAGCAAAGTAAAATATTTGAATCTATATAATGTAAGTAATAAAAATGAGCGCGTATTTGCACAGAAAATATAGTGAAACTTTTAAAAGTTCGACAAACAGCTTCGTTCGCCAAACAAAACCTGCAATTTATGCTCCAATAAAAGCGTCTTCTAAAAACGTTTCGATACCAAATGGCACCTGGCATAATTTCGCTGTGCAGTAGCCCATTAAACCACGCCTAAACAGGCAGCACAGAAGCTCAGAAAACAGCCATCATTATCAATCGTCCGGGCCTCGCGGAGGGACGCGTCACGATTTTGAAAAACACGGCTTCCCACTCGGCCTCGCGCCTCATCTAACGGCGGCTCCATTTTTCCCGCGCGCACAAACACACGTGTATACCTGGGAGTCTTTGTCCCCGGGCGAACGGAATCACGAACGAGCCCCGCACGATCTCCTTCGGTCCCCCCTATACTCGACATCTGTTCGTAAATAGTTAATAACTGGCGCGCGGCGCACGACTTATTTAGCGGTCGATGTACGCTAATAGAGATTCCGAGGGCCGCTCCTTCGCTATTTTTCGCAGCCGGAGCGATGATCCGACGAGCTTTTTTAGCCGAGCGAGAGATCGCGATGGGAAAGTCGGCCGGTTAATGCGGGGGTTTAGCTTTTGGAGTATGAATATTCATAGGCTACTTTATTGTATGGAGGTTTTAAGTAAGAAGAAGATGTTGCGCGGCGTTTTAACTACGCTTTTCAAAAATCAGATACGTTTATGTTATGTGCGATTAATTTAGGACGGATTTGTGGTTATTTAATGCTTACTTTGTAATCCATATTAATATGCAATTTGGTTTACGTTTTAGGTAGATCTGCATTAATCAAAAATAATCTTTTGCACTTAGTTGTTGTAAAAAATATGTATACAAACACGAGATAATATGAATCTTTTATTAAAATAAAATATGAAAAAAGAACAAGTCTTCAGTAAAATTTAATTACCCTGTTGCGTTGATAAATATAAATGTAAATATCGTAATCGTAATAAAATATTTTATTAAAGTCATCAGACGGTATCATTTGAATGAAATTTTAAAATTTTTTAATGAATCTCCTGATTTACCTTTATCAGTTGATGCTTTTACAATATTTATTTATATTGATTACTCCTACTATTATACATTTAAGTGTACGTAATAAATCCAACTTCGATTTCATCGTCCGATATTCCATACTACTAATTTCATTTTTGAAATAGGAATTTTCAGTTTTAATAGTTTACGTACAATCAATATCAGGTTACAGTGCAATTATACACTGGGGCAAAAATTTCATTGAATCATTGAAACCGTTAATCATATAGTGACAATTACATATTTAGTTCTTTTAAAATATTTGTTATTTGACCAATTCTTTGATGCTTTGATTCGATAACATCATCTTTGACCTAATAAAATCGTATTTGATTCAACTAAAAATGTATTTCAAATGATTAAATATGTAATTGCCATTCAATGATTCAATAACATTTTCTTCTCAATGTAATATGTATAATAGATATACTGAAATACAGCTGTTCCCGGCAACTAATCATCTTTATAATTCAATATCAAATGTGGCTTCAATGAATAATGAGATTCGACATTATTTACTAAAAATTAGCAAGTTATTCAGGTTAAAACTTTGAAACTTGTTTAATCAAAAAGTATATCAAACATTATTGTTCTTCATGCCCAGCTTTTAGCAATAAAAATAAAATTACTATTCGCCGGAATGTATACGGATCATAGTACGATTTTAGAGTATTCAGCACGGCAACATAAATTCGATTCATGTCCAACCTATAAATTCATGCGGTTATCATGTGTTCATGCAAATTATAGTGGTTCGTTAACTGACAATTTCCGTCATTCCGTTTCAACGCATCATTTTGCAGCGACCTCAAATCCAACTCCGATCCCCAAAAATTCCCAAACCACCAAAAAACTTGAGCGCCGAAAAAGCTTGAATTAATCGCTAAATAAAAAAAAAAACCCCGAACAGCATTTTCTCACAATTCCGGGGAAATAATCCGGGGCTGAAAATCACGTGAGCATTTAAAAAAATTGAACTGCGTTCCAGCGCCGGATCTATTTCGTGCGCAGAGACTCTGAATTTCGGGAGCGTTGAATTCCGGCACAGAGAGGGAGGGAGAGATAGAGAGAGAGAGAGAGAGCGGAGCGAGCAGTAAACCTAATTCCGCGCGGGATTTGCTAATCCAGGCTGCCTGCTCGCAGAGTCGGTCATTATTTGGTGTCGCTTTATCCCAGCGGAGCTGCTGCTGCTGCTGCTGCTGCAAGGGCCAAAGCGTGTAAGTGTCCTGGACGCCCTACGTGCCCTGCACGCAGCCTCGTATTTATCCCTCGATACGTCACGGCATCCGCCCTGTGTTATACGCTCGATTTCCCGAAAAACTGGACAGTTGCCGTGGACGCGGGAGATAAAGGCGCGAGCGAAATTAAATGCAGGACCTGGGGATCGAGGAGGAGGCGGCGGAGGGGGGCGCAAGGACGGGGACGCGGAGGATCGAGGTGTTCTGATTTATTGGTTTCCACGCTCGATAATAATTCGCGAGCGGGATTTGCGCCGGGCGGGACAGATGTGGGAGAGCCTTTGTGCGCCGCGAGGAGCCTCAAAATTTTGCCTCGGATTTGGATTAGCAATGCTGATGTAATTAGTGCAAAGTGCGGGATATAGAATATTGCTCGGCTTTTAATTAATATCTGCCTGCTTTGGAGAGGCCGTTGAACTGCAGAATAATTATGTCTCGTAACTTTTAATGCAATTGTCACTCTGGCGTATAAAATAAAGCTTAATCTAAGCGAAGCTCTCTCTCTCGTTAGTTCAAATTTTTTCCCGCGTCCAACCTACCCACGGGAAAACTGAGGCGAACTCATAAAAAAAACCATCGCCATCAATCGCGCGAACAGAAGCGCATTAACGCGAAATTCACATCCCATCCCCCGCGGCTCGTTAAATACTTCGGCGAGAATTCGGCGTCGTGCAACAATTTAGCCCAATGACGAAAATACAAGCGCGCGGGTCTAAGTGTCGCGCGAGCGCAAAGTGGGAATGGGGTGGGGGGGGGGGGGAGGCGTGCGCGCGCGATTTATCAAGCGCTCGCGTAAGTTTCAATTTGGCCCGTGATATAATATAACGCGGCTCGAGCGCCATAATGAATATGTGACCGCGCGGCACGAGAGCAGCATCACGTATTACATTGTGGATTCCGCGCGATTATCATGATGGAGTAACGTGCCCTGCGAGAACAATGCCTCCCCCTCCCCCCCACACACACCCCTCCTCTTTCTCCCAGCCGATATACGAATTTCGACCTAAGTTTAACACATGTGAATTCGAGTGTAACTTTCTCCCTCCGCGCAATCAAACTCGTGCACGAGTTGCTTTCGCCGGCGCAATTATCTCGAGGAATGAATATCAATTCGAGCGAGCGGAAAAAGAGGCCCGAGCCGAGCGCGGAGGAGTCTGCGCCGAGCATTAGCAGATGATTTAGATGGGGAGGAATTTCGCGAGGAGAGATCGAGAGCGATTAAAAATGTTTAATGCCGTCCGGGAAATCGATGCGCTGGATGGCTCTTGGTAATGGAATTGAATTGGATTAATTTTAGAAATCTGTCGTATAGATTTAATAATTTCTTTTCTTTTTTCTTTTAAATAAGAAGGTGCTTTCCCATCGAATTTTGGTTTTTATTCCGTATTTCATCATTCGAGGCTCGGTTTAGTAATGTATACCAATATTAATCACAAATGAACTTTGTTATCTTTTGGTTTAATGTTTTAAAGACTACGATGAATGACTTTAAGATGAAAATAAAATTTAAAAAGCGAAGGAATTCCAATTCTTTCATAATCCACACAGAACAATGCCACCTTTCAGCAGACACCGAGAAGCAAGTAGGAATTCACACCAAATAGGGTGGAAATCTGAGTTCAATGAAGCGCAAACTCGCGACGGGTGAACCGAGTCGATTAGCTCTACTTCCCAGCCAAAGTCAAAACTACCAAGAAGCCCGAATAGTCGGATTAATGACTAAAATTCCGGACCCTCTTCCCACTCGAACCCTCGGCGATGCCTCAAAAAAAAGCATGTACGCCTTAATCTCGCGGGCATTTTATCTGCGGCCGAACTTAAGGCTCCCAAGTTCCAGCCATCCACAAACACGTAACTCGCCGAATTGCAAATTGCGGCGCACTCCAGATAAGAAGCATACACACGCGAAAGCTCGCCGACGAAGGCAGAAAGACGCGGGAGTAAAGGGAAGGAAGGGAAAGGAGAGAGAGAGAGAGAGAGAGAGAGAAAGAGGGAGGGAGGAAGGAGAAAAGTGCGCGCAGGACGAGGAGGGAAGAAAAAGAGAGCCGAGGGAGAGAGAGAGAACGCAGGCAGGCAGCGGAGTATCGATCCTGGCGACTCTATTCAAGCTGCACACGACTCTCGGCGCGCCGCCACTGCAGCCCGGCCTGAGTTATACCGCAGTTGCTACCGCCAAGCTAAAGTAACTTCTCCCTCCCCCCTCCCTTCCGCCACCCCCGCGCCCGTCGCCGCCGCCGTCTTTTATTTCGCGACGAGCGCGCTGTTACATTGTTAAGGAAGATCGTGCACGCGTCCGTGCTGCTTTTTTGGTTAATTTCAAGCGAGAGAGAGAGAGAGAGAGAGAGGCCGGGAAGAGCTTTTTACAGGGACGTTGAACCCTAGGCTAACGCGGGTAAGGAGGGAAGTCGGGGCCAGTAGTGCCAGAATGCATATGCGTGCAAATCTTGCTGGAGACTTGCGGCTGAGGGGGGAGGGGGGAGGGGACGGTAAAAAGGGCTGGTGCCGCGGAAGTGCTGGTTGACTGATCGGAGGAGAGATTAGGTTGTTTGCGCTTGGGTTATTGTTTTGCTTTCGGGTGTTGCGTATACGATTCTGAAATTAATAACGAATTCTGATTGATATTTGGTAAATTAGCGATACGAGGAAGTATTCAGATCCTTTATGGTTCGAGTAAATTGGATGCTACATTTGTAAATTGTTTATTAAGCGTTATTTTGACTCGTACGGGATTCAATGTTTCGTGAAAAGATTACATCCAATTATTTAAAAATATATTGCATTAATGAATGAGAAATTGATTGGCTGCAGTAATAAACGAGAAGTATAACGCAAAATCCAACTATGGTCAATATAAATCGAATTCATTAATTGTCGGTTTTCAATCAAGCATGCTCAATATAAGTGAAAAGGAAACCTGATCAATGTTTCGGCCGTATAGTCGGTGCGGAGTGATTAACGAACTCACCTGAAACAAACGAATAAAAATATGATAAAAATGGAAAGATTTATTGCACGAGAAGTGTAAGAAAAAGGCTTTTAAAATCTTGGATAAAAGATCATTTATTCTCGTGACATTAAACAAGAATTAAAAATTGATAAAAATGGTTACCGTTACATCAATGAAAATAATAATATTGTACAGGTGAATTAAAAGCTTTATTAAAATTAATTTGGATATATAAATAAAACACTGCCGCCAGACATCAATCAGTCGCGAATTCCCCCCCTCGCTCAGCAGCTCAAGCCTTTGAAAAATTAAATCGCGCCAATCGTTTATACCCAAGCCCCTCGATCTTTTCCGCCTCATCCCTTCATCCCCAACAAATCCATCGCCTAACAAGCGGCGTCTGTCTCGCTCTCTCGACTGTTTGCTCGGAGCGATCGCTTCGTTCTCTCCTCTCCCTTCTTACCGTCGTCGTTTTCCGAATCAGTCGCGAGTTCGCGTAATCACGCTCGGCCAATTTCGAATTTACAGCCGTAAATTCCGCGACGCCGTAGCCACGTTTAATTAAAAAAAGGAGAAAGAGAGAGAGAGAAGGAGAAGCACCACACAGGGAAGATAAGAAGAGAACCCATATCGATTCGCTTCGGCGCAACTGACCTCGATGCATCAACTTCTCTCTCTCTCTCTCTCTCTCTCTCTCTCTTGCAAGCTCGCTCTTTCGCGTGCCGCGACTCGAATTTTAATTCGGGCGCACTATTTGCGAAATAAATGGGGCTCTTTGCGCGCTGGTTACTGCGCGCTCGTTACGCGAATTATATGCATTGCCGAGATCGAGCGCCGCCTGGGTGTGCCGAGCAGACAAAGCGGCTAAATTGAGACCCACGAATTCGAAGCGATGATCGGTATTTTAGTTTGAAAGGTATTTTTAAAGGATAAGCCGAAGATTCAGGTCTTATTGAAGAGCTGTCAGAAAGTACAGAAAAGACGCAGATTCGTAGAAGTTAACGTTTTCAAATGTAATGTAAGTTTGTCAAAAAGTGTCGTGTCTGCTTAAATAGAATATAGTATTTTTGGAACACGGCGACCGAGTGCATGTTTAAGTTATAATCAGGCGTATACATTTTGAAACAATAAAGTTGTCTTAGGGCACATAAAATAAGACATAAAGTAAACAATCATTTCGGCGCGAAGAGCTTCGAAGTTTGGTCTACATTAGAAACTTTTGCTTTACAAGTTCTAAGATGAAAAGTTTTTGTGGGATAATATAACAGTAATATGCATCCAACAACAACGCCTTCTGATGGAGCGCATTCAAATTTTAATTCAGAAAGTAACGATGATTTATGCTGCATATTCAGTTAAAGATTAAAACTTCAATTCCCAACTTCTCCCCGGCTTTAACAAGCAACGAATTTGCAGCCGTCCCTCGAAGTACCGCAATTTATTCATCGCTACAAATATCGATCCCCACTCCGAGCCGATAAAACAATCGTATAACTAATAAAATTAAGCCCGCCGACAAAAGGAAAATTCGCGCCGAAAAGCAAACCGGCAGCGAAAAAGTTCTCTGCGCCCGCCCAATCGTTTCTCCCCGGCAGCACTTTTGAATCCAGCAGCCGAGAGAGAGAGAAAAAGAGAACGAGTGCGCGCTTTATTACCTCCCACCGCGCGGACTTTCGACCTCGTTTCCGCAATCGCGGAAGGATCGATTTGCGAGGGCCAAAAAAAAAAGGAAGCCCTGTCGGTTCGTTAGCGACTTTGTAATAATGCGAGAGAGGGAGTGGCTGAAAATTGGAAAAATGGAATAATCAGCCGAGCGGCTCTTCATTGTCGCTAACAAAGCCGCAAGGAGTGTGGACTCTTTTCTTCGGGCCGGCCATTAGGTTGAGAGAGAAAGAGTCGGAGAGAGAGAGAGAGAGAGAGAGAGGCGAGCACTTCTGGTAATGCGTTTAGATGGAGAAATTATTTGGCTAAGAGGTTTTTGCTTTATGCGCCCGAGCAAATCGCTTGATTGGATGGAGCTTGCGAGGAGCTTTTTAAGATCGAGAGCCCCGTTGTTTTAAAGCGGATGGATTATACCGGTTATTTACCTGCTGCAGTTGGAAGTTTGCCTTTGTTACTTTATCGGTTCGAATACAACGCAAAACGTTTCGTCACAATTATTCATTTGCCGTTCGTTCGCGAAAGCATCGTATTTGAATAATATCGTTTCTTTGCCGCAAATAAAAGGCACTCGCTGAAAACAAAGCAAGAGCAACTGCTACTTCCCAACGGCGAATCAATTATCCCGCAAAAAGCAAGCGCAACACTTGCTTCGACGGCTTTACCCCGAGAAAAAACGAATTCATTTAGCTCGGAGAATCGGCCCCTAAATCTTCATTAGCCGCTTACACACACACACAGACATATACACACATCGCCGTCGTTAAATTAATAACGGACAAGCCTCCGCTCGGGGCGCAGCCTTAACCTCGCGGCTTATTTTTCCTTTATTTATCGCCTCTTTAAATTTAAATAGGGCGCGCCGCGCGCCAGCCGAAAGAGCGTCGCCGCGATTATCGACGCCGAGGAGCGCAAGAAGCCGGCAGCGGTAAGTAGCTCATTTGCGGCCCCGGAGCTTTTTATCCCGGGGAATAATGAATTAATGTGTATCTCCGCGCGGCCGCTTCTTCCCTCCGTTTCGTTCGCTGATGGCGACGCTATTCGCCCGCTAACGATGAGCTTGGCTGTACAGTCTCGGCGAGAAGCGCCAGGGTGAGAGACGGGGAAATTTCGCGTTGATCGGGTGCTAGATTTGTTTTATAACAAGGGGAATGCTTTATTTTGTCAAATTTGTAGCTATTATGTTTGATGGAATCCGTTAATTGTTGTTGCTACAGAGTATAGGAGCTGATGCCAATGATGATTTTAATCTTATTAGTACTTTAATTGCTTCATTCCTCCAGCTAATATATGTGTTTATTTAATTTTAAGCTGATTATTGTAGTTTGCATAAATTCTGCTCGATAAACTGATATTTTATTTACGACTGCAGGAATATGTAGAGCGGAATTATCTTCCCTATATAGTTTTGCGTTTGATATTATTTAATATTTCATAAGGATTTTCTAAAAATAAACAAAGCCGATGCAAAAATATTTTTAGACTCGGCAATAGCGAGGTTGCGCCTAATAAAAAAAGTAGCTCATTCAATAATAATACGCAGTGAATATTGATGAGATTGCGAGAAGTTATTGACGCAGGAACAAATCAGTATTGATTCACGAGAACGCAACTTGCATAATCTAGTAAATGTAAAGAAAAAAAAATATAGATTCCGATTTAAAGACAATCCGAAAAATCAGCCTCTATAAATGACATCGTCAAACGCCAATAAACGATCCCCTCCCGAAAAGTCATCAATAGCAAAGTTTATCCGCGCTTTGCTCTTTGAGTCGAGCCTGTACGACCGACGTAAACCTCGGAGCAATCGGATCGTGCTCCTCCAATATAATCGCCTGGCATCGTGAATATGCAAATGCGGAGCAGCGCCGCCTCACTTTGCTTGCACACGGGGACAGGCTTAAAAAGCTGCGCGCCTCCCTCTCCTCCACTCCCCTCTCGAGCAGAATTAACATGCGAGAACGCGCCAATTAAGAAATAAGCCACTCGCGCGATGTTTTGTCATGGGGAATCCGGATTTCGCATTGATTTCGCCGATTGCCGCCGTAATTATTTGCCTCATTTCACCTGGAATTTGTTCCGCGGCAGAAAAATGACGGAGCGCGCCGTCCTTTTTGCCCGTATTCAAATGAAGGGGGAGAATGGCATTTGTTAATGAGATGTCGTTAAAATTAAAATGAGTCACTCGTGCGTCTCTCCTCGCGGGACGGACGGTGTAATTGACGCTCGCGCGGACTTGTTTTGCGAGGATTGATTAAGTCGTTGAAAAAAAAAAAAAAAATCAAGCGATGGATTACGTCGCTCCGGCGTTTGACGATAAACGTCGGCTAAGGAACGAGTTAATCGAATTATAAGTATATCGCTCGGCGCAAATTGAATCGCAAAAAATCGCAGCCTCGCGAAGGCTGTAATAAACGGCGAGCAACGCCGCGCGGCGGATTCGGAATTTCGCCGCTAAAAATACAAACTAAATAAACATCGGCAGGGACATCGTCGAGTAAATCGGGTTCGAAAGAATTTAGCTCGTTACGTCGAAATTGACGGGCCTGCTGTACACCTTTTTAAACTCGTTAAATTAGGCTCGCGCGTCGCTCTGCTTTGCAAAATCTCCTTTTGTCGCGTTCCAGCGTACGACTCCTGTACACAACGAGCGATTTGAATTTTAAGCGCGCAAACGAGCGAATAATTCGATTAAACGAAAAAAAAAGAAAAAAAAAGACTGACGGACGCGAACGGCGAGTAAATAAAGAGTGATTGGCCGGGCATTAATCGCGGCAAGATTCTTTTATTCCGGCCAAGATCGCCGAGCGATTAGTTCGCGTCGGTCCCCGCGAGCGGGAATTTGGAATTTCCGGGGCATGCATCACTGTCAGTTCGTTTTCGAGCAATCAATCGCGCGCTGGCCAGTGGTGCGCCGCGCTGTTGCCCGGAGAAATAAAACTGTTAAAATATGAAGCTCCCGATGCGCGAATCGATGACTTTCGACGCTTCTCTCTCTCGCCGCGAGTAAAATATTGAATCGACCGCAGTTTTTTTTTTTTCGCTAATAATCAAGTCGTTCGGGCTCCTTTTTGCGAGCTGAATATTTATAGTTGATGGTTGTAATTTTTGATTTCTCGGAAACTCGTTGAAGCTTCATTTAGAACTAATGCAGACGATGATTTTTGGAAGGGAGATGAATTGGCGAAGAATTCTTGGCTGTCGAGATGAATAAGAAACGAACGATTGACGTATCGCCAGCTGAAGGAGAAAATGCTGCAGACATCTCAAGTGCAGTTTAAATCCTCTGAAAGGTTTTAATTTTAATCTAAAATAGTGTAAGAGTTTATTGCCACTTCGAGAACACGGTATAATTAAGTTCCTTTTTAATAAGTTATTTTCATTCAAGGTAAACGAAGTGCCATTACTCCGTACACGATAAGGGGGGTAAAAATTGTTCTAAAAATACGAAGCGGCACATTTTTTTTAATAAAAGTACACGATCATAGGCCGCGATTAAACGTGTATCAAATGTTGTAGCACAGGCGATAGCAACGAATGCGCACGAACGGGCGCACACGTCTCAATTTCTTCGTTGTCGTTGCCTGCCGCTGGCAGCGGCTCGAACGTGACTTTTGAGCCCGACGCACAGGTGGATCGAAAAAGTAAGCTGCCGAGCTTCCGTTTTTTCAAAATGGCACAATAGGACTTTATTCAAACGAGGCGCCGCGGCAACTCGGCACGTCGCTCTCTCTCTCTCTCTCTCTCTCTCTCTCTCTCTCTCTCTCTCTCTCTCTCTCTCTCTCTCTCTCTCTCTCTCTCTCGAGCTTTCGCGCTTGGAATCAGCACCCGATAACCCGCACGAAACGATTACAGCCTCGTAAAAGTTCCTGCCGGTTACGCGGGATATTCATTAGCTCGCGCATAATGAGAAGGATTTGTTGCCCCCGACAATCGGTAACGCAAAAATTATGCAGTGGAGACGCGTATTTTCCTAACGAGAATAAACATTCCGATCGGGAAGAATGTTCCCCCGATAATAAATGATCAGTATAACTCGAGTCTTATTTGCTCTCCGGAGAGGGAAGGGCGACTCGTCAGCCTCTCCGTCATTTTTCTCCGCTAATCCGAGGCTTCCTTTGACTCGCCTTTGACTGATATACTATTTTAGGCATTGACCTCCGGGAGTTGTTTTTTTTTTCTCGCGAACGCGTTGCGTATGCGAATTGGCTTTTTTTTCGTTATACAGAAAGGGCGAATCAAGGGAGATTGCAGCTCTCTTTCATGTCACTAGTTTCTCTTTCGTTGCGTTCGCGTGCACTTTAATCTCCGAACGAGTACAATTTGCACGAACCGCCCTTCCTTCAAAAAAAAAAAGCGGTCTCTTTTTTCAGGGGATGTATTAGCGGCGCGTGCAGTTTTTTAAAAAAACGCCTGTATTGGCAATTTTTCCGTATCGAGCTTTGCTCCGACGCCGGTAAATATTCGGTTTTATTAAACGGCAGCGGCGCGAGGACGGGAATGCAATGTTTATTTCGTGGCCCGGAGCTTTAATGAACCTCTTCGACAGTCGCGTAAAAGCAGTGCTATTAATCGCGAATAAGAGCGGAAATTTTTCGCTAACGCGCGATAAGACAAACGGCGTCGCGCATTGCGTGTTTTATTGCGTAATTTACTTAATTTAATCACCTTAAGTTTTTTCCGCGGAGCGGCATAAATCAGCCTAAAGAGATTTCATAGGGCAATAAAGGCAAAAATACACCGGGCGCGAGAGCGAGATTCGAACGAGACACGCGACGAGAGACGTAAAAACTCGGCCAAAATCGCGGGGACAAACAATAAATATATATATGGATCGGCTCGCGTAAAAAAAAAATGGACACCCGCGGATTTATCTCGCTGATTTCGAGCGGCCTGTACAGTTATACATAAATTCGAGTGATTTGTGCTCGGGAGTTTTTATCCGATGGCTGAGGCGCTTCTTAGGCCGGCCGGTAAATCACGGATCAAGAGATGCGCGCGGCATTCCTGCCGTGACGAACTCGAACGATACGTGAAAGAGTATTTCGATTGGCAGACGCGTAAAAACGATATTTCGCTAATTTAATCGCGGCCGAAGGCAGGTAATACGTCAATGCTATTTTTTTTACTCTGTGTGAATAATGCTGTTTTTCAGTTAAAGATACAAGATTATGAATAAATTGCTAATTCGAAGAGAACTGGGGTTTGGCATGGAATGAAATTCCCCCTATACACAGTATTTTATTTTTGGAATACAAAAAAAATATCAATTTTAGATATTATTATTGATTTTCCTATCCTTTTAAGTTTTTGTATGAAAATTGATACAGCTAGGCGAAATATAATCCAGCAAATCCGTAAAACCAAATATTACACGAAACAGCAACAGGAAAATTGCAGCGTAGCCGAGTCCAATGACCCACAATATCAGCCTATATATTATTTTCTCTTTCATAGATCGGCGATAAACTACATACACGCCGGCTTTTTCCTAGTGACAAGACGGATCATCAGGATTAGAACGTTTTATATAAAAAAAAAAGGAAAAAACGGTCATTTTTTTTAGCCGAAAAGAGGGGGAGGAGCGGCTTGTCAAACCAGGTTCTCGTTCGTAATGCTTCAAAAGAGCTGCCTGACCTATCGACCGTGTTATCGGCGTGCACAAAAAAGGCGTAAAATGCGCGCGCAAGCCTTGTCAAAAAAATTTTGCCCTCAAAGCCGTTAATCAAAAGAGTGAAGAGAGAGAGAGAGAGAGAGGGAGAAGGGGGGGGGGGATGCCGCGCGCAAAAAAGCTTCGGAAAACATTGCCCAGAACTTTTATAAAGCGCTTCTAGGCTTGAAATCTCCACCTTTTCATTAGGATTTAATAGAATTTACTAATTTATCAGCTTCAGCTGTTTCAAAATAAAAGTAAGTGGAACTTTGTTTCTATGTATCGGAATAACTTGATGATCATATAAGATTTTTTTAAAAATAATTTTATAGGCCATCAGATTCGCCTCTACATATTCATTGAAAATTTTAACAACAATTTATCTTTAACGGATACTATTTACTTATGAGTTATGTATTTTCTAACCTCATTCCATACTTTTTCGAACTAAAAAAGTATTCCTAAAAATGAAAAATTTCATTTTCCAGCTTAAAAAAAAAATTTATTTAACAGCGAAAAATAAAATATTTCACCAAATATCAACGCGACCAGATATTTTCCAAGCATTGTCTAATCTCTCGCTGCGCGCGCAGCTAAAATATGGTCCCATGAATTCAATCCGGGCTATTTCCCCCGTGTTCTATTAAACGCAGGCCGGCTTGCGCGCACTACAATCGGCAGATAAAACTGCAGTGCGTACAGGTTGTGCGAAAGAACACCAGCAATAAAGCGAGAGGAGAGGGACGGGGAGTGCCGATATATGGAGCATTATCGAGAGCCGCACACGAGGTCATGTGTCGCTGATAAAGCCACTTTTGCTCGGTTAATGCGTAGGCGCACGATATTTTTGACTTCCTGTCGATTTCGATATCCCGGGGCCCTTTTCGCTCTACGGCCTGCTTTTGAAAATATAATGCTGTAACTGTAGACCTTTAATGCGCGGAATAACGATAGCGGAGCTCAAAAGCTCGGGGTTGGGTGATATTATATTACAGTGCAGGTGGATTCAATTAATATTAAAAATCATGATTCTAATTTTTTGGATTGCAGTGTAATTTTGAAAAATTAAATTTATGTTTTCTAAATTAATAGATTGAATAAAGTATCGATAATTTAGAGAAATGATTTATTTGATATTTCCACTGTAGCTGATGAGGTTAATTCTGGCAGTTCAACTGATGTTTAATTCGTGAAGCATAAAATCTATTTGACCTGGAAAAATATAAAAATACAAAATTCACAGAACCGGAAATCTGAAAAAGTTTTATTAATAACTTCTGAAATGACCCTCTTTCGTTTAGTTTGCGAGTGAATTTTCAATCACCACATCAATTTCTACTTTAATATCCTCCATTCGATATTGGCAGAATTAAACATATATCTGCACAAAACGATTCTCCCCGATGCCCAAGTTAACAAATTATTTCGAAGCTCCGAAATTAGGCATGAAAAGCTCAATAAAACAATCTAGTTACGCATTGAAGTAATAGAACTTCAACGCTTAATAAACCCCATTATTGTTATCGTCCAATCAAAGTCCCAATTACCAAACCTATAATCCGACCCAATAAACCGTCCGAAAGTAGGATAAACGTCAAGCTTTTAGCCCAAATAACGCATTTTCACCTACTGCGTTCCACGCGACGATAAAATTTTAATTTTTCTTCTCCCTCCCCCCCCGCCCCCCTTCACTCGATGTCCTTTCTCCCCCTGTCAGTCGCCGAGCGGCTAAAGCTTGTCACGCGCACGAAACTCGCTCTTACGCACACCCACACGCGCGCGCGCCGGCACAGCCGCCGGCTCACGCGATTTACAGGCACGCACGGTCAAAGCCTTTGGCCGAGCGAAGAAGTCGGCTGCTTCAATTCGTTTGGTAATGATGATGTAATGAAACGAGAGAGAGAGAGAGGTTCCAGGCCGCGGTTTAAAAGGAGTGCAGGGGATGGGCGGGGGCCGAGGGAAATAGTTAAAATGAATGTTAATTTTGAAGTTGAACTTTTTATTAAAAAAGTATAGCCTTTTAAGGTTTGAAAAGTTTTTAAGCTTTCAGCTGCGTAGAGATTATTTTAAAGTTTATGCAACGTGAAAACTTCGTCCAGAGTGTATAATTAGAATGTTTAAAAAACAAAATATATACGCTTACAAAGTCAAAAAGTACAAGTATTTAAGAAAAATTCAAGTATAGAATTATCACATTAAAATCTAAATTCAGAAAATGACTATACCACTCAATTACGAGAGCGTACAACTCCAGTCGAAAGCCTAAATGCTACATCAATAATTCCTCCCCTAATAACAACCTCGCTCTATTTTCACGTTTCAAAGCTCCCAATTAACCGCCTCGACTTTTTTCTAACAATCCTGTTTACCTCCTTCACGCACACATACGCACGCGCGCGTTACATCACCGAAAACGCGAGGCGAGCAAGGCTGTTTGCCGATCTTATCGCGACACATCGGCAAGGAGTTTGACGCGAGAGGCAAAAGTGGACGTTATCGATCTATCGGCACGAATTTAACGAATGGCTGATTAATTGCAGGCGAGCATAAGGTGGGACCTCCCCGATTCTATCGGTTGTGACGCGATTGCGTGATACGATTTTTTCTCTCTCTCTCCCTGCCGAGCGCTTTTCCCCTGACGTTTTTAGAAGCCGAGGTGAAAGTGAAGCTTGCTGTTTATGGAGGTGTGTAATATAGCCAAGTCGGAGTTTATTCCGCGCGTCTACTGCCGGATGACAGGGCAATAACGACGCCGGGGGTATTTTTATGCAAATATCCGGGAGAGTGTGGCGATGAAAGTTATTAAAAAGCAAAATGAGCTTTGCTTCACCTGAATCAGCTGTGCGCGGTCTTGATTTTTTGGTTAATAAATAGGAATCCAGGCCGTCGAGGGGCTAATCTACCATTTCAATTTCGAGTTTGTTTTTTACACATAAAAAAGGTAAGGGCTTTTTGCGTACAATTCGCAAGCTACGTTAATTTCAAATTTTACATCAAAATTTTTATATTTATGCAATTTACTTTCGAGCGGAGTGGTGAATTTTCGTAACCGCGAAATAAAGTGACTTTCGTCGTGTTGAAAAGAAAATGCTCCGATAAAAATCATGAATGCTGTTTCCTCCTAGAGGAAGCTGTAACTCCAATGTACTTGAAATTTCTATTTAATTTTTTTCAAAACGAAAATAGTGTAAAAAGGTAACACCAGGTTAAAATCACCTTTATGCTCTTGTAGTGAACATTATTTTTTGATACGACTTGTAGAAAGCTTGATTTAGTGCATGATTTTTATTCAAGCTGGCGAAATCGAGCTTTGTGCAAGGAATTTCAAAAATTCTGTTTTTTAGAATTTTAAATATTCCAATAACAAAAATTTTATTTAATTTTTGTTTGCTGTTCATTAAATTCTAAAATGGACATAGAAAAATAAAATCATAATACAAAAATAAATAATTAATTAAATATACAATAGTTTAATTTTGTTGAAATCGATTGTTTTTAATAAATTTCGGAGATAATATTGTTACGATAAATTAGTTAGGAGAAAGCTAAGTGCCAGTAAATTGATAGCGGTTTTTTATTAAAATTACGTCAGCATATCCAACGAAATAATTACAGTTGGTCGAGACTCTAAAATTACCATTATATTGCATGAAATTTTACTAATATCAAATATTTCAATATGTCCAATTATAATATTCAATTTTGCAATATGAATATTAAATTGTTGCTACATTTTCAGTCATTTTCTGAAAAAATTCTCAGCAATATTAAATTTACCGTAATTTACTGTCTAAAATTATTCCATCGAATGCATTTACAGCCACTAAATTATTGAGTATAATGTATTAAATTATTGAAAATGCCTCATGACGTTCGAAAATTCCACCTACAAAATACAATCTGCAAAATTTTCCGATTCCATCGCATCCGAGCACTTCTGGGCAAACCGTAAACGAGACCATAAACCTCGATAATTCCGCCCCTTTAGCCGTCTCCTCGCGGAGGATAGAATCCAGTGCGTCTCCTCTCCTGCGCTCTCGCATTTCGAGGTGACGCGCATAATGCGGCCATTTAACAGGCGCGAGAATCTCATCTCCGGCTCGCTTTCCCAGCGCTCGCTTTTAACAAATTAAAGCTCTCGCGAGGAACAAAAGGCGCGGCGCGCGGATATATTCCCCGGGCGTCCCCCCCCCCCTCTCCTTTTTTTTCGCTATTATTCTGATTACATTCCCGAATGTGCAGTTCCGCGAGCGCGCCCGATTTTCCGGAGCGAGTCGGCGCGCCGGCTTGCGTTTGCTTGATTTACCACGCGACTGGAACTGTCTTGCTTTTTTCGCTCCGCTTCCCTCCGCTCTGGGTGCTCTCCCTTGCCTCTTAATGGATTTTCATTTAGACGCGTTCTATCTGCGCGAACTTCGATAACTGGATCAAGCCTCGACGCGTGCTTAATTCGAGAATGCCGCCGAGCTAAGCGGCGCGTCTTGAGTCACGCGGGAAAAGTAATTTTAAAAATTAAATAAATCCCGGACGAAAACCGCGAGAACGCAGTTCCGCGAGTGTTCTTTGCATCGGCGGGTAAACAATATTCATGAAATTATTCATTTTAAACTCTCGGCGAAGCGTCCCTGCGTGTCTGGCCGCCGTAAATCCCCGAGTCCAGGAAGGGGAGAGTCGAGAGAGCTCCGAGCAGCTTTTCGTATACATTTATTTCTCCTTTTCTTATACTATTATTATTTCTTATCCTTGGGTTTTTCGCGCTCGCGCGCGAGCCAAGTTATTGTAAACATCGCATTGTTCCGGGCGACGCGGCCATTGTTCCTTTTCTCTCCCTGTCTTCCCCCCTCTGGAGGTACAACGGCAGTGCGTTTTATTTATTTCACCGGTGCCCGTCGCGCGCCGCCCGGCCTTTCTCTGTTTTCGCGCGCGACTCGCGAGCCACGGGCTTTAAGGGTCTCGATTTGTGATAGACTCCGCCCGACGAATAATGGACTTTTACTCATTGCTTGTGTTTTTCGATAACAATGTGCCGCTACGGTGCTCTCTCTCTCTCTCTCTCTGCCTCTCTCTTCCTCTCCGCCCGTGCATAACCCACTGTCCAGGAAATCCTGTTACAATCTTTTTGCGAATATTTCATTTTTTATGCGGGAGGAATACAGTTGGGTGGGTTTTTTTACGCCTGCTTATTCTGCGAACGGCGGGCGACGATTTTAATAAATTTAAAAAGTAGCTTCCATTTTTAGAGATGCATTTTATATTATCTGGATTATTTATAACGCATTTATTACTTATTTATGCGATAGGCTTGTAGGTGTGTCAGTTATCATAGACTCGAATTATTTCGTTAGCTTATGCGTATTTTAAAAAAAAATTATGCTTTACTGCTTCCACGTTTACGAACCAGAACTATTAATATTTTACGTCCCGAAAGCAAATAATTAAACAACGAGGAAATACAGAGTAGGCAATGAATATTTTATCAATTGTGGAGCATATCTGTAAATCGATTTCTGCGTTGTCTAATAATTTACTCGCTTATTTCTTATCCGGTCATTAACAATTCAAATACGACTTCACTTTATTACACGCATTCCGCATTTACAATTCCAGCTGACTTACGGCACAACGCGATCCGACGCACTTTCGAAGCTCCAAAAATATGCCCGCTCGCGCAATTTCCCTCCTACGAAGTTCATTTTCTCCTCCGAAAAAAAGAGAGGTGGGCAAAAGCCCAGCACTCCCGGCTCGCAATCTCGCGCCTTCGAGTGCCGTCATACGAATGCGCGATCTCCCGCGGTGTATTCATGAGTGCGTGCGCGCGCAAAAAAGTGAGCATAATCGCGCGAAAGTCGGCCACCGATAGAGAAAGAGAGAGAAAACGAGTCGTTGCAAACTGGAAAAACGCGGGCTTTTTTTCTCCTCTTGCGAAACGCGCTGAAAGTGACATTAAGCGCAGCGCCGCTGAATTAATTCGGTCGCGTTTCCGAAAAAGGCGAGGGCAACCGTATAAGTAAGCAATTGCTTCGAAGGAAAAAAACATGTGGGTCGCATCGATATTCAATTTTTGGCGCGGCGTTACTTGCCGATATCGAATTTCGGGTTATTTGATATCATAGATGCTCGGGGGCAAATGACTTTTCGATAACTTGCCGGTGCCGCGGTGCACGGTATCCCTTTTATGGATTCGTTTTAATTGGACATAACTCGGTGTACTTGCGCGGCAGTGCTGCAAAAAGCAGAGAGCTCAGCGAGCATTAATTTATCGCTTAAACGCACTTGGCTATGCCACTTGGAGCCTCGACAACCAATTAGAGACAGCTGCTTCGTTTTCCGTTGACTCTCGGGACGGGTTTTCGCTGAATTTCGTAACGGATCGCGACGGATAGCTGAAGATATCCGCAAGGTCGTGTGAGCGAATTCGATTCATCAGTTGAAATTTTCATCGCAGGACTCGGGGGAGCCATCGGCTGTTTGAACGCGCTGGCAAATCCGGCGAATCATTCAGATTGCAGGAGCGGCTAAGGCACAGATTTGACCAAGGAACATCAACACCAACAGCAATAATCAGATTCTGTTTAGTGATGCTCGTAGTGGCCACTCCAATATAGCCCCGGACATGCACCGTTGGAGAATATCCAACGTTCAACGAATGTACATATTGGGATTGAAACGGTGCTGGTAATTGTTCATTAAAGGTGATGCTGCTTTGCAACCTGCCTTTACGGGCATTACCTGGTTTGCTTGAATTATAGCAAATTTGGATCGAAGCTTAATTGTTCCGGTCAGAAAAGTGTATTCGAAATGTAATTTCTTAACAATTTAGTAAAAATAGTAAATGAATTGTACAATGTATATTCTCGTGTATGTGCCTTGACGTTTTAGAATATTGAACATTTTTCAATGAAACTGTTACCAGTTATAATCATTTTTCAAAGAATTTTGGCTGCACGTAAACGTTTCAAAAAATTTTCAGAGTTAAATTAGTTAAATAAATCTGTAAATTTCTCCACTTGTCCAAAACATTATTAAACGAAAATTAATATTCTGGTTCAAAGCAGAACAAGAAATTTAAATATTAAGCCGTGATTGAAGGAAACTATTAATAGCTAGAACCAGAAATAGTTAAAAATAAACATAATTTCCATTCAAATTCCGACGTAATATCACAATTGGAATCTCGTGCAATCCAGCCAGACTCCCCCCCCCCCTTTCGCCCTGTATTTTTGTAGCGTAAAAGTAAGAAAAGCTTTCTACAATGCAAATAGCACTCGACGTCGCAGCCTTGGCAAAGCTCTCAGCGGCTACTCCGTCCGGCTCCGCTTCGTAAGAAGCAGACGGAGAACTGTACCAACAACAATAATCGGAAGATTCTGTTTAACGTCACTCGTCAGCGGTCGCCTTAATGCATCCCGGGAGAGAGAGGAGAGAGAGAGAGGAGAGAGAGGGAGAGAAGAGAGACAGAGGCAAGTGCGTCGCAACGTTAAGCGGACGGCCTCAAGTGGCTCGTGCTCTCGGCTACTGCCTGGAGTCCCCAGCGTGCAGCTATTTCGAACAGCGCCGGATTATTCAAGGAGAACGCAAGCAAGAGAGGGGACTTGATAGTTATTTGCATAGCGCCGATATCGACAAAGGAAGGTTGACGACCGGCGAGTTAAGTATTTTTAATAGGCGGTCAGACCAAAGGCGCTCTTACATCTTTCTCCCTCCCTCCCTCCTCTCTCTCTTTCTCTCTCTCTCCGTTCATTCTCCAGGCCACATCAAGTGCAATTGATTGCCGGGCTGCTTCTGTACCGAGAACCGACCGGGGAGATAATCGCGTAGTTGACTCTGCTGACGCGGTGCGGAGATGAAAAAAAGGAGCGGAGACCTGAATAATCTACCCCGAGAGATAGCCGGCCTCTAAATTTCCATACCGAGAGAGATCGCCAATGTAAATCGATTCGCCCGCGGGACGATTACTTATGCGCCGATCTTTTGTCTCCCCCGAGCCGACCAATTTCCATTGCTTTCTCGCTGCTTTATATCCGCGACTCGCGGCTTTGCATGTGCAGAGGGGATCTTCTTAATTTAGAGGCGCTTGTCGGAGCTCCTCTCTCTCTCTCTCTCTCTCTCTCTCTCGGTTACTTATTAAATTGACCGCTCGATTGCGAGCAACGAGTTGCGCGGGTTAAAGAACTCTGATGTCGCTCCGTCGATCTTCTTCTTTTGAATAATCGATTGCTCTGAGTAATTGAGGCCGACACGACAACGAGGGATATCGAGTGCCATCGGATTGCGATTGTAAGTTATTAAGCGGGCGAGCGGCTAAAACCGAGTGCGCTAATTTTTCCTTGCAAAACATCGTTACGTGTGCCTGTATTTTTTCCGCTCATAATTCATAAGCATCAGCCACATCGCTCATTCCGAATAGACAAGATGACACGTTTGCGTTACAAAAAAAGGACTCTCATACATTATGCACACGCGTTCCCATCGGACTAAGTAGCCCCAAGTTCATCAAACGTTTTTCGCCAGTCTATTCCCGGAAAACTAACGCGGTTAACACGCTAATCCCGCTATCAGTCAATCGATGCTATCCGAGTGCTCCGACAAAAAGGGCCGATGTACACCCGCAAGCACCTTCCTCGCGAAAATCCGGGCGTCCTCCGATAAAGCACGACGCTCGAGCAATGAAGCATCCTCTCTGGAGAAAAAAAACGCCCGCCTCTCGCACGCGCTCCGCCAGCCGCTCTTCCCAATTCAATCGCAAGTCCTACGGATGAAATATTTAGCGGGGCATTTCCCCGCTGTATACGTATGCGCCTCATCCCGGCTAAATAATTCAGCGCGACCCAAAAATCCCTCGAGGGATTTACACATCCGCGATGTATATACGCTCGCTCTATCTCTCTCTCTCTCTCTCTCTCTCTCTCTCTCCGACGCCGCCGCGCATTGGATTTTCGGGCTTATAAAGCACGTAACATTCAAGATGAGGCTCCAGCCACCAATTAAGGCTTCGCGCGAGAGAGAAAGAGACTGTATACGAGGGAGTTCGATGAAAATAATGACGCCTCCAAGTCAATTAAAGTCCGCCGAGAGCGAGAGTAAAGGGGGAGAGCTGGAAAGCCGCCGAGGAAGGAGCCGCTCTCTCTCTCTCTTCTACAGCTTATTTGGAAAAGATGTGGGGCTGCAGGGCTTTGTTTGCCGGGCTGATTGCTTCCGAGATTTTCGGCTGTGTGTGCAGGCGTTAAATTTTAGCGAGGGTTTCGCTTTGAATTTATTGATTTTAATGGTATTTTCATATTGCGGCGCGGAGGACGATATTTTATTGCGGCGCGGAGTGGCGCCCGAAGAGCGTGCTCGAAAAAAAAAATTACAACGTAACGGAAAATAACACCGAAAGGTTTTGCAGAATTAAAAAAACATTGCAGATTACATATAAAACATTGTTTCATCCTTAACCCCTTCCGGCAAAAACTAAAAATCCCCTCGAAACGAAGCGAGGGACTGAAAGTGCGATATCAACGCACACACTCGGACGACAAGTAGCAGCAGCGACCCAGGAGTGCAAGAAGTAGGGAGCGTCGGCTCCGCGTCAAGCACAGCGCATTTAAAACCGGGAGTACCTAAGTACGAGCGTGAACGGACAAGAGGCGAGAAAAAATGAAGAGCGGGAGTGAGAGAGAGAGAGAGAGAGAGACGTTGGGGGTCTCTCCATCCATAAATTACGTCACGTCCTGCAGTGGAAAGCGGCGGTGCGGCGCCCCTTAAAGCTCAAACGCGCCGTGTGCCCGCGCGTCATTATTTTCGCGCGGCGCCGACTATTTTCGCGTATTAAGCGCGGGGCGCCGCCGTGCCTCCGGTCACGAACAGGGCACGCGGACGCTCGCACAAAAATTCTAGCTGCGTTTGTTTTCATTAAAACGCCGTTCGCCTTTATTAAGCCCTTTTGCTTGCCCTCGGCGCCTCTCCGCATTCTTCGGATTATCGCTATGCGCGTGCGATATATGCCGGATTCTCGAATTTCGATCGCGTGGAAGGGCGAGCTTTCGGTTCGGGGCGCGCGACTGATTGACGCGCTGCCGGACTGCAGATTGGAAATTAAGGTCAGAGGCGAAATTTTACACGAGTGACATCGGCGCGGGCTGAGCGGTTTAATAAATCTTGTTATCTTTTTACATATAAGTTTACGGCACTTAACGCTTCTCTGCCAAATTAAAGCCGTCAAAGCTTTCCATATTCGAAATTGACTACATTTTTCGTTTTGTATCAGAGAGTGCAAACACCCGGCTTTATTAAAATTTTAAAACAATGACGCGGAGGTTTAATTAAATGCCTTTTTTTTACAAAGGGCTCGGGATAACAATAACATATTTCAATTATTTTTATTACGACCGTTTTTTCCAGTGAATGAAAAAATCTCTCCTTCTGGCAATCAGCCTCTTTATAAAGGAAATCAGACGCATAAAGCAAAAAGATGTATTTACTAGAAACATCGTTCATTCTAACCTCAAAATCAGGGTCATTGCATGCATGACCGAATCGATTTCACAATTATATACACTTGCAGGTTGATTGCGCGAGACAAAGCGCGATCGCTTTAAAGCCGACGTATTATAACCGTACAAGTGCCCGAATCCAGTCGGAATCAGTCGTTCGACAAAGCTTTCTAAGCTTAGAAACTGATTTTCCCATTGCAATCTTTCATTTTTCATCGCGGCGCGGGGGAAAAAGAAAGTTATCACGAGCAGCGGCGTTACTTATGCAAAGAGCCATAAATATTTCATTGGGAAAGCGTGATTTCGGGCCGAGAGAGAGAGGGAGAGGGAGAGAGAATGAATTTTCCAAAAAGAATGGCATCGCTAATGGCGCCGTAGACGTTGAGCTACGACTCGGGTAGGGCGACGGCATTGTTACATGAAAAGAAAATAATGAAGATTCGCCGGAGCTCTCTCGCGCCCGAAACTTACTGCGGGCTTGCCAATCTCTTTTTCTCTCTCTCTCTCTCTCTCTCTCTCTCTCTTTCTCTCTTCTTCTTCTTCTCCTGCACTCGCGCTCGAATCGATAAGGCGCCGCGGGATTTGCCAGACGACATCCAGGAAGGAACCTTCGAAAAACCACTTGACGAGAGGGAGAAAAGGATGGAAGCTGCCGGGAAGGAGCGCCCTGAACGATTCATAGCTCCCGCAGGTCCAACGACCCTAACCAAACAACTTCCCTCTCGCTCGTTTTTTGCTCTGCGGACTCGAAGCCCTCGTGATATTTTTTCGGATTTCTCTTTTCTCTTCCGGCACGGACGTAAATCACGGACTTGTTGTCTCGCTTTGTCCCGAATAATTCAATTAATAAACGAGAGCTTTTGGTTAGGGAGGAGATTACATCAAAGCTCTCGTTTGATTGAAAGACAAAGAGCGGCATTAGAACAATCTCCTTTTTTCGCTGTATACTTTGTCATCGAGTTTGATCTCGGAATTTCGAGTCTTCTTATTTAGGATCGACTGTAATTTAAATTAAAGCTCAAAGTTTGCGAGATATCTGCGCGCCTGAGTACAGGCTCGAATTGCCGAAGTGAGCGCGAGGTAGCCAAGGACTGTGAATACTTTTGTCCAGATTGATGAAGCCGTAAGCGATAAAAGTTTCATTTCGCGTCTCAGTACCCCGAGTAAAAAACCACTTGAGTTATGCATAAGCGGGAAAAATGAAGGCGGCAACTGGCTTTCACTACCGGCGGAGCAACAAATCTCAACATCAAACCTGGCGAGGGTTCCGTCAAACAACGTAAAACCAATCCCCCAAAGCGCCTTAAATCCGAATCTCAAGCATGCAACGGCAGTTTATGGCGGCTATTATCGGCCGTATATCCCGCGGAACCTCACGCGAGAGTCCACCGAAAAAAAAAGAAAAAAAAAAAAACAGCCGCCCGGGAAAAGAAAAATCGTAAAAAAGGACGCACTCGAAAATATACAGCCCGTCGTAACTCAAGGGGCGAGCGATAAGCCGAGCAATTCGCCGAGTGCCGTAGGTGGAAGCGTCGGCCTCGCGATATGGCGCCGGCATTTCGCGAAACGCAAAGCTCGGGG
>JAWWML010000001.1:13412442-13477353 GCA_035047165.1 Ormyrus rosae | reverse complement strand
GGGGGTGGATAGAGGGGGGGGGGGAGGGAGCCAAGGGCGTATAAAGGGATTTAAAGTGGCGGAGGCGCACTTTCGCAGTCGTCGCGAAAGTTCGCGAGTTCGGGGGTAATGCATTCGGAGCGAAGCGTCGGAACAATGTGCGCCGGGGCTAGAATTGGATGGGACGGAATTGGCTTTTTATTGCCTTTTGTTCGATGATACTGCGCCGCGGTATTTCGGGGAGGGGGGGAGGTAAAAAAAACGCGGAAAAATCGCCAGAAAAAACGCGCGAGATTACTCCATCCAAGCGAAAAGCTTGGATGGAGTAATCGTCCGACTGCAACGCTTAAATAACTCAAGCGTACCGGGGGCATCGAAATCCGTATACCATCGGCTTCGCGAAGTCTACATCGTTTCGGGGATAAGCGTCGGGCGAGTTAGACGAGAGGCGGCTAGTCCGGATTCTCCTTGGAAAAGTCTGATTATGGTAATTCCGGCGGTGTTTGCCGTCCCATTCAATTTTCATGAGGGGCGCCTCACCGGGAGCGCTTCCGTTTCCGAATAATGCGATTCCGATTACGCATCATTCTGGACGCTTGATCAGCATAATCCGCCGCGAGATGAAACGCGAGCGTATCGGTTATATGCTCGAGGAAAACACGCGTCCGTCTTCCCGCCTGCGATAACGAACGAGAGGCCGGTGCAGGGCGTATTCCGCTCTTTCGACGCAGGCCACCGCTTGATTTGCATGAGGACAGTGGGCCGCTGCATAAAGGCCCTACCACCAGCTTGGCAAGGACACGAATGGGCGTGGTGGGGGAGGACGGGGACGGGGACGGGGTAGGCCTTTGACTTGGCAAAGGTCGTGCGATGGCTGTGTACACAGTGGGAGTAGACTCACCTGGTTGGTACATTGGTCCTCCGTGGCGAGCCCGGCTACGGCCTGCAGTATCATTGCAGCACAGGACACTGGATTATCAAGCACACTTTAGATCATCACCCCTCTACAATACACTTCCGCCTCTCTCTGCCTTTGACGCTTGCGAAGAGTCCGAAGAATCAGGGGGGGAGCTTGTTAATCCCTGGCTGTATCACTGGGGATCCGGCACTGGTCCCCCTCCCCCTGTCCGCCGGAGAGAGAGAGGCGCGAAAAGCTCAGGCTCGCGCGCCACTACTTCCGCGGTGACTACTATACTAGCCGTTCGTCACTCTGACGGGTAAAAGCGCGGGAAGTACGCGCAGGATTAACGACCTCGGCCGGGGGCGGACTGTCGTCCTTCAAGCACCGGCTGGACTTGCAAGCTCCTACATCCGCTGCTGGCTCTCAGTCCTCAGCGCAGCTGAGTATATAGAGTGGAGAGTGAGAAAGAGAGAGAGGAAATTTGGCGATTACACGCGCCGGGGATCGTAAAAGACTCTCGGGGTGTTCGCGATCGGAGGCCAGGCGGTGCACTGACTGCTCTGCGTCCGCGGAGTTCCTTGCTCTCTCTCTCTGTCTCGCTCTCTTTATCTATCCGGCCGTCTCGCTCTATCGTACGTCGTTCGTTCGACCGAGGCGGCAGCGCCGGAACACCGCGCTGCGCTGACGCGAGCGCATGCGCCCCCCCGCGAACCAGCCACCACCACCGAGCAGCCAGGGTGGTGGAGGAGTCGAGTCCGCATCCCCTCCGCGGCTCTCTCTCTCTCTCTCTCACCTACACGCGAGCCTTCATCCCCCAAATCGGCGACGCTCCCCTGTAACTTTCCCTCCTCCCCGAGGCCGATGACACTAACACCCGGGGACGGGCCGGCCCGTGTGCGTGTATCCTTCTGCTTTTCGGGCCCGTGTGTTCGTGCAGGGGAGGCCTCCCCTCGCCAGCACACCTAGACGTCACTGCGACGACGAGCCGAGGAAGGCCGTGCCGCCCCTGCGGCCCGAGCAGTGTGGGTGCGTGCGTGAATTCCGCGGCTGCTGTCTCGCGAGCTGCCGCCGCCGCCGCCGCCGCCGCCGTTGCTGCTGCTGCTGCTGCAGGATGAGTCGATTAACCCGCTTCTGTAGACGGCCGAGGCTCCTCTCCTTATCGAACTTTTCGGGGGACAGAATTATTTTCCGGAACAGGCAGTCGATGCCCCGTTGGTATTGGTTTAATAGCGGGAGAGATGAGCTTCGCCGGCTGCGGTGAGCCAAGCTTGATTGCGATGGTGCTTTGAGGATTGATTTTGTTTCGCCGGAGTTTTTCTGGGGCTGGCTTGGAACGCGATTTTGCGGCTACGGCTCTTTTTCGTTTCGTAGCAGTTCGCTCGACGTTTTTCGGACGAGCTTGCGAGATTAACGGAAAAAATTGTTTATTTATCCGCACTACTCTCTAGCCTTGATGGACATGCGAATTGATGGAGTTGCGCTTGAGTGGAAATTCAGCTTTGTTTAGAATTATTTTTCATTGAGAGCAATGTTTATTTGTTTCTGTCAGTTTTTCAAAGGTTTTTATTAATATTGCAAGCAGTGAAAGTGATACGTTTTTATTTTATGAGCTTAAAAACTGATGTATATTGTAAATCGTTCGACTGAAAAATTATTTACGTTTTCCTGTTGATTGCGGTGGAATTAAATAATTCGATCGCTTTTCAATATTTTATCATTAAAAAAAATTAAATTAGCGAGATTTTTCTCTCTACTGGAATGACACAATTGCCTATCCCGTGTATACATGTTCTAAGACGGTAAATCAATTAACCCGTTTCTTCTCGAACTATCAGCAAAACAAAATTGAATTCCGTCCTAAATACGTGCAAGTGAAATTTTTCAAGTGGCTCAAAGTACAGGTTCTCTTATTTCATCGATTGAATAATAAATGCAATTTGTTTGCTTGAATTATACATTATTTATATTACTCTACAAAGTAATACCTATGTTTTAAAGTATATCATTATAAAAGATTTTTCCTTAAATTCAAACTCGCTTGAAAAAAAGTTCGATTCCCCATCTCCATAAACAATTAGCCCACCGAATGCAATGTTATGGAAAAGTACTCGAGGACGGCAAAGAAAAATTCCAATGCAAAAGCGATCGCCTTCATTAATTTGACGAAAGAATCGACCTCCGGCTAAGCATATTCCCGCCCTCTCCAATCTCCTCGCAGCTTTGACAAGTTAAGCACAAGCTCGGCGTCGTTCTTTGAGGCCATCGCTTCGGGAGTTCGTTATCATACCGGAAACACGGCGAGTCGTCGTTGCCTCCCCCGGCGTCGTCGTCGCTCGATTATTCAGCGGATCCACGACCTGATTTCTCGGAAGTGGGATAAACGCTGAATGCATTCTCATTACGATCCGCGCTCGTGTCTGTAACGAACGCCGTCGTAATTTCCGGATTTCGGGTGTCGAGTGACTCGCTTTGTTCGACAAAAAAAAAGAAGAGAGAAAAAAAGAAAAAACCATATTGTTTTATTGACCCGCTCTGCTTTTCTCGAGAGCGATGAGGTCTGTGGAGCAGGCTCTATTTCCAGCTGCGCCGCCGACGCGGTTTTGCCTCTTTCGCGCAAAAATCGAGTAACTGAGCCGGGAATAAAGAATCGATCGCGCACGCAGTGCGGTTAAGCTGCGAGAGGTGTGAAGTAATTGGCTGCGTTTCTGCCGCGGGATGCTTAGGTGGTTAGTTCAAGTTAGCGGGAGTTATTTCGTTCCTAGTCGACAAATGGTTCGTAAAGCTAATTGTACGAAATTATCATTTTAATTGTAAATAAATCGGTCATGAAACGAGTTTTAGAAATCAGCTGTTTATTACTGCAGTCATATCTGAATACTCCAGGCGATACTGTTTCTTTTTTAGCAAACCCAAAATTAGTATCACTGGCGACGATTCAGAATGATCAATTTTGACTAGCAGTTGTGAAAAAAAAAATGACGTATCATGGCCAGTTCAACGACCGGCGGCTCCTCTCATCCCCAAATTAACCACAATAGCGAGAGAGCCAGTCTGGCCTACCTGCCAAGCACTTGGAAGATGACAGTCGAGCTCGAGGGACGGGGGGTGACGGCGGGGAGAGCGATATGAATTTTCCACGTACATATTTGGAGGCTGCAGTGACTATACTCGCTTTGGACAATCGCGCCGAGTCATCTCTCCCTCACCTGGCCGGTCGATTATGTCAGAGCTGGTTACCGGGCGCGTTTGTTTATCTGATCTCGCTTTATAACGACAGCCGGGCAGACAGGCTACCGTTGGATGCTGCGCACGCTAGGGAAAAAGCCCGAGGGCGCGACGCCCGCAGAGCAGACAGAGAGAGAGAGAGACAGAGAGAGAGAGAGAGAGTGAATGTAGCTCTTTCTTCCTCCTCGTGTGGCAGACCGTAGATAGGACCGCTTGCTTGCTTGCTCGCTGTCGCCCCGGGCGAGGACTTCTCTTCTTCCTCCTCTTTCTGTGTCGTGCGTTCGTTCCTGAACTTCTTTTTAGCTGCTTTTTTGTACGGCTAACAGCAGTCCCTCTCTCTCTCTCTCTCTCTCTCTCTCTCTCTCTCTCTTTGCCCTGCTTCCAGAGGTGTACGGCCTTTCTTCCGCGAGACTTTTTTCGAAGTACTTGTTGCGATATTGCTTTGTAAGGTTAGATAAGGGAATTCGTGCTGCTTTTTTTGCGCTCAAGCGGAGTTTAGAGTCTTTGCGGGGATTTGGAGGCGCAGAATGTTCGGTGTAGATGGCCAAAATGCTGGAATCGAGAGACGATGCACCATTGAATTAGATGAAAAGGCGGAGCCACAAGTAGGTCGCCAGTGTTTATTTTTACCACTTTGAACTTGACGAAAAATTGTATGTAACATTAAGGAAGTGTATGTCACGTGATTTAACAAGGAAACGTATAGCTTTAAGTAGAATAAGGTAGGACGGTCAGACGAGAAATGTTTGAAAAAAATTCAATCTGGTGTATGTATTATGTGTCAAAACAAATTATTCAGGTGAAATATTAAAACTTGCATTACTCTTTCTCGTGTATAAAAAACTTAAAGATTCTTAGCCAAATGATTCGCATAAAAATATAGAGACAAAGCGGCATTAAAAACGCGTGAGAACATAAATGAATAAATGCCGAATAAAGTCACGACAATGCCCGCTGAAAAGTCGGTCTACGAGGTGCAGTAAAGCAAAAGCGCAGCGCGCGTCCTCCTTTGCTTCGGCTTTATCACCTTATCAACGCGAGGCTCGTCGCCGTCGGCCCCTTTGTGCGGCACTTGCGACCGTAATTCTCCTCTTCCTACGACGAGAACTAGCCTCTGTGCTCTCGCGGCTCGTGAATGAATATTAGTGTGAATCACGAAGCAATTAGGCGCCGAGAGGCCGCGGCACGGATTTCACCGCGAGCTCCAGCTGCGCTTGTATATTTATCGACTTGCCCTTTTTTGGGAGCGGAACGGAAAAATGAAGGAAGGTCGTCTCTGGATTCGGAGGTCTTTTTTCAGGAGGAAGCGGGAATGAGCTGTCGATGTTTCTCCACTTTTTGTCATTGCATTTTATGCGCAGGTGCGCGTTGTTAAGTCAGACGAGGCTTTCTTTATAAAGAATTTTCTCGGTACTGTTTTATGATTATGATGGCACGTCACGAAGGACAGTCGCTTTTCCTGGTTTACGTGCATTTCTTTGTCGATTTCCGAGCTCCGGGAATTTATTGGAATTTTCATTTTTTTTGCGATCGGAATATTTTAATAAAATATATTCCACATACGAAGCAAGTATTGCATACAGTTAAGATCGCGGCTTTTAAAAACACACGGAAAGAAGAAGCAACGATGCAGATGGTCAAGGAACTGCAACATGCCCTCCGCCTCCGCAATATTGTGAAACGCGCCGAAAGAAGGAGAGCGATGAAGACGCGAATATCTGTAAGAAAATTTCATATTGCAGGAAATCATAAATCTCGACTAGAGGATAATAAAACAACGAGGAGAGGCGACGAAAAAAGGAGAGCAGGAGAGACGGAGAGAGAGAGAAAGCGAGAAAGAGGAGGAGCAAATATAAGACGGCAGAACAAAAAGGTAGGTATACGTACACGGCGGAAAGAAAAGGGGAAGGGAGTAGCAGAGCTCCGCTCGCGCTCGTCGGCGACGAGAGAAAAATAGAGGACGGAGGCGAGCGCGAAGGAAGAAAGGCAAGTTTACCCACCGCGCGGATTCTCGCGCGCGCAAAGCAGATGTATATTTGCGGAGAGATCCGCGAAAAGCAGCCGGCGCGGAAGCTGGATGAATAATAACGTTTGAAATTCGAGACGCGGAATAAAACGATGTCGCGCGGAGGGAGCCGAGAGCGCGCCGTTCGATCAAATGGAATATCTAATAAGGAACAAGTGCGCGAAAGGGCGCGAGAGATCAACTTTGGCGCTTACATCGCCGCCGCCGCCGAGCTTGATTGAAAAGTTAAACAGCCTCGCGTGCGAAAACTTTTGCAGTGGGACATGAATTTCGGAAGTTTTTCTTTTTCAGAATTTTAAATCGAAGAGAGAAGCGTTCATTTTTTTTTATAATTACACGATAGATCGCGTTTTCTTTACCCTTAACAAATAAAAAGATAAAAGCTGTACTATTTCAATTTACATTCGCGTTTTCAAGATATTTTTTTAATTAAAAATCTGATAAAAATGAACGAGTATAATGGAGCCTGTTGACGTCGCAAAAAAGTTAATTCTATAATAAAGGAGAAAAAGTAGTATTCGAGAGTGAAAATAAAATTAAACTGGAAAAAAAAAGTATGGAGTTATTACTCTGGGAAGTCTGGCAACATCGACGTATACTAAGAAAAGCAGCTTCTCCTCCTCTTCTCTCATGCCACTATCTGGAAGAAAATCTTTCTACGTCGCCTCGCTCGACGTTTCTCCATACTCGCGTCGTCGTCGCGATTTTTTCCTCCTCGCATTTTTATTTCCCTCCCGGCCGCCTCCTCTCCCTCTCTCTCTATTTTCCCCCTTTTCCTCTCTCTCTCTCTCTCTCTCTCTCTCTCTCTCGAGCGGCGAGGACGTCACTTCCGATCCCCCGATATCGAGGGTATATAGAGAGGTCGCACAAAGGGGAAGAGTCGAGAGCCCCGCGCTCTCCATTCTACTCGCCCGAGCTTCGGCTGAGTGCTTTAATCCAAAGGCGTAAGTAAATTGTATTCGAATAATTATGCCGCGATACTTCGCCTTTGAAGCGGCGACTGTCGCCGAGAGAGATAGAGACGGGAAGGAGGCTTTCTTCTTCTCGCTACTTTCGCATTTCGTTATTTTGCGCTCTACGGCTTGGCGCCGATAACTCGATTTACATTTCAATTGATTCGTCGATTATTAACATAATGCCGCGCGCTCAAATCTGGTACTGAATAATAATTGCTCGTTTAACGCACGCGATTAATGGACGCGGCGGCGAAT
This sequence comes from Ormyrus rosae, assembly GCA_035047165.1. Lineage (NCBI taxonomy): Eukaryota > Metazoa > Arthropoda > Insecta > Hymenoptera > Ormyridae > Ormyrus > Ormyrus rosae. The sequence goes on along the minus strand of JAWWML010000001.1, from coordinate 13,470,011 downwards.
GCTGTCTGGGCTGCGCGTCGACGAATTGCTTTTTGTTCTGATTGGCATAGGTCGTTTAATTGCTGAAACTATCAGACGTGCGATGTACTTCAATTATACTTTTATTTGCTATTTTCAAACCAATACTGGCCTTTGACGAGCAGAAAGTCCGATTAGCGCTTGCATCTTCATGCACGCCAGCGTAAAGTTCAAAATACTAATTAAGTCCAATAATACAGCTGTAACCCAGCTTTTAACCATCAAGACCAAACCGACTCAACGCAGCGATAACTCAAGCTCATTACAAGACCGAGGCAGCAGGTACGTTCATTAGCACTCGTGTAAACAGCACTGCAGCGAGGCAGGCAGCACAATTTCGGGCTCTTTGGTGGAAAAAAAGCGCGGCCCCGCCGTAAACAAGGGCCTCCGAGCTTCCTCATTCCGGGGCTTATAATCCGAGAGGACGAGGCGCGAACGGATCGCGAATAAGCGGCGTGTCGTCTTCTTCGGGGTTCCCCCGTCTCTGACAATCAGCGGCGCATAGCCGGCGCGTTTATCTCCCGAAGAGAGTGAGAGAGAGAGAGAGAGAGAGCGGGCCGAAAAAGCGGGAGAGACGCGACAAAGCGGCCGAATAAAACCTCCTCTCGAGTCGCCGAGGCCAAGATGGATGGCTTCTAAAGTAGAAGGGAACGACGTGTCTACGTGCGTGTAAGGAGATGCCGAGATCCGGACGACTCGCTCTGAATTAAGGGCGAGAGGGATCGCGCTCGGGATTCCTCCTTTTATTGAGGCTGCTTTCGAGTTTTTTTTTTAACGGCCAATCGTTACCGTTTGTTTAAACAAATTTTTTACAAAAAAAAAAAAAGAAAACTTAATATATCTGGTAGAGACGTTCGTTAATGCAGAGGATTTTAATTAAAAGTCATTCGAAAATCTCCCGTCCATATTTCGAAACGTAATATACATTCGTCACTGTCAGCCGCCTCCGAGAACGGCGATAACCAAAATTTCAGCAACGCTCCGATCGACATTCGGACAGCACTTACCTCACTCGCAGTTTAACAAACAAGTCGGCGAGTTCCGCGCGCAAAAGGACCCACAAATAATTAACGAATTTATCAAGATCATTTGTCAGAAGCATATTCGAAGCCAGTCTCGCGCGAAAATCCCCTCGCTCCTCTATTCATCCTTCTAACTCCCGATCCAAACGAGAGTAAACAAACCGCGCGGCCGAAGAGGAGAGAGAGAGAGAGAGAGAGAAAAAAAGCGCGGCGAAGAAGAGGCGAAGGGAAAGAAGATCGTCGTTTATTTGCGACAAAACAGAGCGCGGCCGGGGCTCACAAAAGACAGGCGGGGGTGTTTGCGGTGTGACACAAACGTGTTTCACGGGATGCTATCTTTCGCGCTGGCAAAAGGACGGACGTCGCATACGTCTTATCCGCGCTTAACGAGCCGCTCTCTCTCTCTCTCTCTCTCTCTCTCTCGCCCGCATCTCTCCCGGGAGAGAGAGTCGGCAGGTTCCCATCGGATGCCGAATGCAAAGTGACGAGCGGAGTAAGATAATACAATTAAAGATTCGCCGGGATGCGTGTCCGCGCTCGCCTCTTTTTCAGGGCCCTTAATTCGAAGGGAGCTCGGCGACGAGAGAGAGAGAGGGAGAGAGAGCTGACGAGCCGCTTGACGGTATAATTTATTTATCGTCGCTCGACCGGAACGACCGACGTGTAAGAGAGGTGAATTCGAGCTGGCAGTTTCGTAAAAGTCGAGATTAGCCGCTGCCGCTGCAGGTGGAACCGGTCGAAAATCGAATTTCGGTATTAAAGGGTGACATTGTTTGCGAGCTTTTGATGTTGGCTCCGAACCAGAGCACGGAAACTAATTCATTGACTCGATATTGATTAAGCTTCATTTTATGCTCATATATTTTTCGAGGGGGGAAACGAGCTTATAAAATGAAAGTTACATTTTAAATTTGGTCTCGCCTGCAACGAAATTAGACAATTGTGACTTGCTTCAAAATGAAAATGTACCATTTATTATTTGCTCTTTTTGCGACTTTTGCAATTTCCTAAAATTATCGATTGTAAATTATTCAAAACTTTCCAGCAACATTTTTAAAATGCAAATAAATATATATATATATATAAATTGTAATCAACCACACCCAAAAAGAATCCCATTCTCAAAATTGAGAATAAGTACGGAAAATCCCTGCCCAATAAACCCGCGTCAATTCCAGCGAAAATTATTATCATCCTCATCTACCCGATCGCCCTTTAAACCACGTCGTTACGGCATAAATTTTCGCGAGACGAAATTCGCTCCTCCTAACGATGAAAAACACGTTAGCGAAATGGAACGACAATAAAGCCAGGAAATAAAGCGGCGAAGGAAAAAAAAGCAGAGAGAGAAAGCGAGCATCGGCCCCGAAATTCTTCGCGTGCGCTTATATCGGACGATTAGATCGCCGAGATTCTCTCCTGTCTCCCTTCCGAAATGAATTTATTCACGGATGGCGGCTGGCGACGCACGAACAAAAAAAAAAAGGAGGCTAAAGCCGCCTACGTAAGACGAAATGGAAAGATTCTCGCTGTTTATAATTGGCCGCTTATCTCTCGTTCGGATTCTTTTCGTCGTTCTGTTATTCGCCTGTTCTAACGTCGACGGGATGCTGAGGAGAGGCTGCCACTCTAATGAAACTAGTTCAAACAAGTCTTTTGAGCTTAAACGGGACCGGTGTTGAGTTTTATTTTTCTGATTATAAATTTAGCCTATACAAGGAATGATTTAATTTTATCTTTGAATGGTAAATATTAGGGTCTTAAGAGTAGATTTTTTAAACATTTTATTATTATTTCGTTAACTTCTTTAATTCACACGAAATGGAATTAAAGATATAGTCTTTGACTATTTGCCAATGTCGATAAATCTGCAATTAGAATAAAAGCATCCAGTACAATAGAATCCAACGTGCTGATTGCTGAACGTGAATTTTTTTGCATGTAAAATCGACTTTCCGCAGTGGAATTTGTTTTCAATGCGTGATCGGAGTAAATAGTAATAATAGTAACTAATAATAATAAACTTATTTCATGAATCATAAATCTGTGCAATAATTGCCATCCACGTACCTAATTACAAAATCTATAATGGATTATTGATCGTCGTGTCTACTTATTCATGAAACAGAAATCTTTGTACAAAATGTAGTAAACAGAATAACGAATAAAATATCTCGATCTTTCGACTAAGAAGCCGTCGTCGTTTACCCAAAAAATCACGAAAAATACCGAGTAATCGCGGCCGACTATAACTCGCCGCATTAAACCAAAAGCAATCTCGCGGACAAACAAATCTCGGCGGACCGTCCTCTCTTTCGCGCTTCCGGAGTTCCTCTCCCGCGTCGCGTTGACCGAGACTCGCAGCTCGTTAACTCGTTCGGAGGGGGCGACTTTCGGGATATTACGCAAATAGAGGCTAATTAAAAAGTCGCCGCGAACTTCCGGGGGGCTTCCTGCAGAGGAGCCGGAAAATTCTTCCTCGCCCGCGGATTACCGGGGGCCAGGCGTCTTTTAAATATTTATGGAAACGCGAGCCTGCGCGGATTATAAATTGAATATTTAAGAAGAATGCGAGATATTTGTATATTTATGACCTTGTAAGCAGAGTCGCGCGGATTAATTACGTGGAGGTGAAAAACTTGAGGTGAAAAAGCGCGACGGAGGAATTAATTCGGATAGAATTTGCGAGGATTTCGCGGGAATTGTTCGTTCTTATCAAGATTGTCCGCGGATAAGTTGTGATTGAATTCTTTCAATATTTGTTACTTTAGATTCCAAATCTGTTTTGAAAGCTTAACTTCGTTAGCTTGGCTCCAAGTTAAATTTTGCTTTTGAGGTGCATTAATTAGAGAATGTAATTTAAGTGACAGTAAAAAATTACAAAGGTACCCAAAATCAACTCATTAAACTTCCAAAGTACTCTTAATTATCCAAATAACGATCGAGAGCCGCTTTCCAATTCCCTTTGCGTCGAGGCGCGCGCAAAAAAATTCTCCGACTCAAAAACGCCCTTCTCCAACTTGCCCGGCAATTTTTTCCCTACTTATTTTCGCGGAAAGTTTCGCGAAGCAGGAGCGCGAGCAAAAATCAATAGCCCCAACTTCCGGCGCGTGTTGTTCTTGACCGGGGAACCTGGAATATTATACACACATCCGGGCGGCGAATAATTCGCGCAACTCGCGACTTATTCCTTTGCAAAAAGCGGCTGCAGCGCGGCGGCGGCGGGGGCCTGCTTGTTTGTTCGGCAAGTGCATCAGACGGTGAGTAATCGAAGAGTCAATGAAACAGCGCGCGCGCGTCTTCCCTATTTATCCGGTCGCGCTCGCGCGAGTTATCGCAAATATTTGCGATCCGCTTCTCTCCCTCCCTCTCTCTCCCTCTTTCGGCCGCGCGGTTGGAAAGGTGAGGAGAACGAGCGGAAGGATAGTTTGCGCACAGGAGGAAAGAGAGGGACTGGCACAGGAGCGGAGGTGGAAGGAGAGATCGCGAACCGAGTCATCCGAGTCTAGGTCGCTCTGAATACAAAGTGCCAATTGCGGGAAAAAAAGTGAATTTGCGGATCGTTCCGTTGGTTTTGCGCTCGCAGGAGGAGGCGAAATTTTTCGTTGCCCGGGGACGGAGAGGTTGAAACGGATTTTTTTAAGGAAGATGCTTTTGACGATACTCCCGCAGTTTCGAATGTAACGTTCTTAAATTTTTTTCTAAGAAATAATTTTATTTATTTCCATCCTTAACAAAAAAAAAAAAAAAGAACAACTTCCACTTAGAAATTTGAAAAAATCTACCGTTCTTCCCAGATGAATCCTCATATCATTACCTCCCCTTCCTCGCCTACCCCCAGCCTAGCAGCGCAATTAACTTACACGCCTCATCCCCGGCTACTTACCCGGCAAAACATCGCATTTAGCCTTTATAAATAAGTGAGCCCGGCTGCCTTCCGCGTCGCGATAATCTATTCAGCGCCCATCCATACTCGGGCGGCGGCGCAAAACGCTCGCAGGGGGAGGAAGGGGGGAGGGCGTGCACGAGCGCACGCAACTCGGCGAGAATCTCCGAGACGGCACAGCGGGGGAATACGAAATAAGCCCCGAGGAGGATGCAAGTGCCGGGAGGGCTTTGGAAAAGACTGCCTCGTTGTTTTCCGCCGGGCTGCCGGCGCGCGGGAGGAGCTCCGCCGTCTACGGGGGGAGGAGAGAGGGGCCTTCGAGAGGCTGCCGGAGGGTGGGCGGCCAGGTGCTCGGCAGGCCGTTAGCGCGAAGGTGTTGTCGAGTACCGGGGGCTTCGTTGCAAGTGGCCCGGGCGAATAAATAGCTTTTAAAAATAGAGCGCGGTTACCTTTTAATTGGTCGTTTAAATAAAGTTTTGTATAGGGGGAAGCTGGACGAATATTTGGCTCTTGGAGTACGCTTGAGGTATGGTTCCAATAATATTCGATACTAGGATTTATTGATAAAACTATCCTCCGAATAAATTGATTCGACGGTTTTGTTGGTTTTTAATATTTTAAAATGGATATGTAGATACTAACTGAACAAGACGATGAAAAATTTTAGCGTCTTTTAAAACAATGAAGAAAGACCAATAAAAAGCACTAAATCCCGCTCTGCGAAAGCGCCTCTCCGTGTCGCTAAAGCCATAAGCCCCGAAAAGAAGGCCGTCAACAGTCTCGGTAAAATCAGCGGCCCCTCTCAAAATTCGAATCGGCACCCGCGGGTAAAAAGGGCGAATAAAAAAACAAAAAAAAAAAAAGACGGCCGAGACGTTCCGCGGGAAAGCGCCGCGCGTCGCTTGCGCGCGCCCCGGGCTTCTACGTGTCTGCGAAAATGTTGGCGGGCGGCCGGGCGGGCGGTTCTCGCATGCATTATTCAGCCGGCGCGGCTCACGCAAGTCGCGACGCATCTCTCGCTCTCTCGGGCCCCGGGAGGAGGATGCGCGTGCTGCGCCTTTATTGGCTCGGGGGGAGAGAGAGAAATAAGGTTTTCACGTGCGCCCGCGACAAACTATTGCCCCGCGCGCTGCCTTTGATTCTCCGGGATATATCGATTGTGCAGCGGCTCTGCCTGAGATTTTCTTACCCTCTCTGCAGCCCGCGTTGATTTATAGAAATGTTTGCAGCTTTCGAGCTCGTTCGCCGACTGCCGCCGGCGCGTGACTTTGGTTTAGAGCTTGTAAAGGAGGCTTTAGTCGCGCGATTGCTGCATTCGCTGGATGCCGGACTGACGGGGAAGCTGAATATCTTCGTGATAAAGTTCAGATTTTTTATAGAAACTTTAAAGCTTGATTTTTTATAGCTTGAAAGCTTGCCTTGCGAGATGGTAACCGTCGCTATAAAAAAATTTATGGAATGGCGCGGAGTAAGTAAAATTAATTGTTTAATTCTCTCTTCATAAAATCTACCAAGTTAACCACCTCTCAACTCTATTTTCCCAAAGGAAGCACACCCAACGGCATCACTCGCGATCGCGAAATTCCTAAAATTCGATTAATCCGGAAGAATAACCTGGCGCCTCATCGCTCGGGCCGCACAATCCGCGGGCATTCGACCGCTGTGCACCGCCGCAGCAAATAGCTGCGGGGGCTTGCGCGCAAAAAAGGAAAGGCCGCCGGGGCGGGAGGGGAGGAGGGAAAAAGCCGCCGGAAGCGGACAATGAGCACGCGCCGCTTGCGAACGTGTGCGCTAGACAGACAATTGTCCTCGGCCGGTACTCCGCGGAGGGAGGAGGGAAAGTCAAAGGGAGGTGCGTGGCTGAAAAAAAAAAGAGAACGGGAAGGGTCGTGTTTGCCCCGGTAATTTCTGCGCTCTCTTTTGAATGCGGGAGACCGGTTCCGATGCATTTTTCACGACGGCTAACCGACGACGTCTGCCTGCACGCAGATGCCGCGGCATTCATTCTGTCGCTCGGAGAATCGGGGCCACGGCGCCCCGAGGGGGTGAATTAACATTTATGGGGTTTATCGTTTTTTCCGCCGCGGCTGGACTCGGGCAATTTTTTTTTTTTTCTTCGAGGGCAGAGGGTGCTCGAAGGAGGAGGGTTCGTCTCCGCGGTTTCGAGAACTTACCTGAAGACTGCTGGCAGAGGGCGCGAGGGGGTTGCTTGCTTTGAGTACTCACCTGCAACAGAAGGGGAAGGAATCGAATTAGTGCCGGTTAAGATTGAAAAGTAATTAATGCGATAAACATTTGATCAGTTCGATGGTATAATTATGCTGTTTTTTAGGAAATATTAACATAATGTTGCTGATACTTTTAGCTTGCTTATTTTATTATTATTACTATATAATTACTGATAGATAATATTATTAAGAATCTACCAAGTGTATAAATAATCTGATCAATTATAGGAATCGTCATTTATTAATCTCTGAAGATATATAGGAATTCGTCGCTATTTAAGGCTTCCTACAAATAACCGATTTTTTTGGAATGCAACACATTCGGCGCACTTAACAATAGAACAGTCTATTTCCTCGCGCTCTGTTATCCATTCCAGCTCGCTGACACTTTCCAAAATAACAGTAGCACTCGCAATAAGGAAACGCTTGAGAGCGCAATTTTAGACCCCTAACAATAACCTTAAACAAAGTCCTAGCCAATAAAGATTAGCCAGCCTCGTAAAATGATTCGCATCCCTATGCGAAACGGCCGAAAAGGCAAAGGCTCCCGTCGCGTATATTTTAAGGCTGTTCTTCATCGGCCGCCTGCAATAGCGGCGGAGCTCGCGCCGGCCTTTCGTCACCCGGTCCCGAGCGCGCTTGTTTCGTCTGCGACATCCGCGAATATTAGCAGCTGTCTCGCGGCGCATTGCGCACGTGCGCAATTCCCTTCCCTTCCTCGGCGAGAGGCGCCGCTTATACGTGCACGCGGTATACGTATACACATACTTCGGAAGCGCGCGCGTGCCTTTTCTCGAGGAGGCGCAATAATATCCTTTCGCGCGCCGCGGCATGACAAATTTACGGTGGCGCGCGCTTTTCCTTTTTTACTTCGCCGGGTGGAGCGGGAGCTGCTGAAAGTAGTCGCGATGCGAGTTATGGAGGTATAAATATTTAGGGGCTCCCTTTCGAGAGGGTTGCCGTGCAGATGTGCAGTTCTGTAGTGTAAACAAGGTTAAATTTTGGATTTATGTCGTTTCAGACAACTTGGATGTTACTACTGAAATTTGTTTCGAGGAGTGCGACTTCTCTCTCCCTCTTTTATTTCCCTTTTTTTTGCCTTTTCGTGACGTCTGTTTGGTCTAGATGGTATTACAAGTTTTACGTAACGCGAAATGTGCGATACACTTTCGTTGCTAATTATCTGTTGTTACGTAGCGAGCGCGCTACATCTAATATTCTTTGCGGTTTACTAGTTTGTAAGAATTTAACGAAATAAGAGACACTATAAGTGGGAAAGGAAGTCACTTCCTTTCCCACGAATAAAACAATTTAGTCCGCTGAGCTTACGTCTTCTTTCGAGCGCAAGCTCAAGCGGTAGCGAAATTCAAGCCCACGAAATGCGCGGTTCTACCAGAACCAACGAAAAACTGAGGGGAGGCGATCTCCCTAAGTTATCGTGAGTCTTTTTTTCGGATTTTCACCAGAAAACTTGTTACCGGACTTTGTGCCGCCACCTCTATTTGTAATAAAGTATCGTATCCAAGATGTATATTTTTCTTTTTTATTTGCAAGTCCTTTATTTTCCTCACCCTCAGTCCGAGTCGACCCGATCTCTCACGACATTTCCATTTATAAAATCGTATTTATTTCCAAGTTCGACAATAAAGAAAACCATCGAAACAGAGTGCCCACGGGAGCTCGTGTTCTGTACTCCGCCGGGCCACGCAAATCACGACATTGTACACGAATATTTCGATACATTTCTCCGTTTAACGCTGGTTCGATCGTAACATAATTAAAAATTTCATTAGAATCAATAGTCAACGTTACCTCTAAAAATAATCTCAAAAATTTCGCAGAATTAAGCCGCAGGATTTACGCCACCATTTTTCCGAAATTTACGATTCGAAAGCGAGTTTATTACTCTCCCCATTGAAAAAAATTTTAATTAAACCGGCATAATTATTCATCATTAACTCGCTCATCAGCGCTGCCGGCGTAATTACAGCGCGAAAAACCGAAAGCCCCATGCATCATCTCTTTCGCCGCCGAGCAGCAGCAGCGGCAGCGGCAACCGGAGTCCCATTTTCACCCCATAACCGCGCAATTAAACGATCAAAAGGCTTAGGAGACGAGGGCTCGACTTCTTTTTACGGCTCCCGCGCGCGCAGCGAGGTCTGCGAATAAATACAGCCGCTGCCCGGGAGTATCGAATTCGCGGCCGATTAATTATAACGATTAATTGCGCGGAGAGGGAGAGAGAGGAGGAAGCGCGGGCGACATAATCGCCGCTGTGCATCTCGTTATATAATGCCGTAGAAGGAGCCCGACGTACAATGGTCCCGGGCGCGTACTTTGCGCTAATTATCGGTAACGACCGTAATTATTCTCGGAAAACGCGAGCGCGCGTCCCTTAACGGTCCTCTACCCCTGCCCCTCCCCCCCCCCCTCCCGGCTCCTCCTCGCGCGTTGCATTTTCCGTGCGCGGCGCGCGTCTCCGATTTCCCCGTCGGCGATAAATCCATTCATTGTTTTCTCTCTCGCGAGGACCCCGAGGCGACGTTTATTCGTTTCTCGCGCTCTTGCGAGAGAGAGCCCTTTTCTTTTCTACGGCGCTCGGCAGGGCGTATACAGAATAGGCCAGTCGTCGCGGAGAGGTATATACCGCTCTCGCGTTTTGTGTTTCGATTATTGTACGGAGAGGAGGAATGCCGCGCGCGAGGTATGCCGAAGGGGAACGGCCGCATTGTGGGTAATGATTTCTAAGTAATTAATTGACTTAAAGAGCTCGTTGATATAGGGTTATAAAAGAGATGCCCCGGGGGGACGATTGCAATTACGTTATTAAGATTCTAGCCAGCTTCGGATTTCCATCGATTAATCTTGCTAAACAATTCTGTTATTTATTATTTATGTATAACGGTATAATTCATTGTAGATTAATTATAAGAAAAGATTCACAATGTGATATCAGAATTCTCGTGGTTTCATAAAAAGTTTATATATAATGTATAATTAAAAAGCATTGACAAACGTTCACTTTCCTTCTCGACGTGTCGCAGCGTACGACGCATACAATCCCCTATATGCAATAAGGCAGCCGTTGCCCATATTTTTCCCCGGGCAGAATTATGGGATTCCTCCTCTTTTCCTGCCCGCAGCGGCCTCCACCTTCGGCGGCATTCTTCCGTGCGACACTCGGCGCGCGGGGCGGCCGCGCAAGTTTTGCGCCCCCGACGTTTTACGCAAATGTAATCGGCAAATTGCATTTTGCGACGAGAGCGCGAAACGCCACAGAGCGGCCCGGTGGCAGCGCGTAGCGTCGCCGCGCGCCACCGAAACCGTACGTCCCTCCTCGTCCGTTCTGCGTGTATATTTTAGCGTCTGTGAATAATCAGCAATCAGCAGCGGTCTGTCTCTCCCTCTCTCGCTCGCGCTCCGGTAACAAACTGCACGTGTACACAGAGAGAGGGTGCCGAGCGAGCAGCTAGACATGCAAATTCCGGAGGGGCACCGAGAGAGAGGGAGGGAGCGACCTTGCCTCTCTCTCTCTGCACGGCCTAAAGTGCCCAAACTGCGCTCGTTAGCGGTACGCCAGAGCCGTACAATTGACTTTTGCGAGCGAGCGCGACGGCCAATCGCTCCGAGCTTTTCGGTTAAATGCAAAATGCCGAGATACTGTTCTCTTTCTTTCCCGGAATGGGAGGATCGTGTTCCCGGTGAAGTTGGATCGTCGAGGCAAGTGTATATTTCTTTTTTTAGATTCGGTTGAAGAGGGCACTTTATAATTCGGGTAAAAGTGCAAGCAAAGGATTGTCGGCTTTTAATTTAGGAAAAGGAGAAAATCATATGTAGGGAGTGTGTCAAAAGTGTACAAGTAGTTATTAAAAAATGGAATTAATATTTACAAAGTAATGAAACGTATTCAAAATATTTTATACTTATAATGAGAGACCAGTAAGATTGTAATGTTTGTATGTAAGATTTTTCGACTAATTTCATACAATTTTCTTAAATAATGTATAATGCATGTACAAAACAGAAGTCTAATAAAATATTGCGTAATTTTCTAATAATGGAACAACTTTAATACGGTTTTATAGCCTTAACAAAAATGGCATTACATTTACAGTATCTTTTGGGCGATATAACCTCTACTTTAGAGCGTAGTAAATGAACGGTGTTTTGTAAAGATGTAGTTTAACGGGCACGTTCGCCCGTTACTAAATTCCCTTTTCGTGACCATTATAAAGTTATGTTTACCAAAAAGGTTAAATAGAAGTATTTCCTATAATCACGCTCCTTTCGATTTTCTACTAATTTTAAAAGCATAGTCCAATTATTATACAATTTATTGAGATTTTTATTAAATATTTTACATTGTCGATTGTGTGTATCGTAAAATAATGAAATTTTTTCGGTAGTCATATTCAACACAATTAAACCAAAACAACATCAACGTAGATTGAAAATAGTAGTAAAATAAGTAAAAATCAATAACTAAAGCCATGGCAGTACTGCTTTATTAACAGTTTTGAATACAAGTGATTAGTTTGGACTTTTTGCACTCTTGGACTGCGCACGCCAATGCCTACCACCAAAAAAGTGCCATGTACAGCTTGAGCTTCTTCAGGAAGGAGTTCCTACTATACAAGCAATTCGCAGAATGAGTGTATTAGAAGAAGTTCATTGTATCATTCGTATAGAAATAGCTTAGACTGGCTGTATGCGGAAACTCAAAGTAGGTCATATTTTATGGCTGATCTTACTTGCAAGGTCCTGCGCGTGCGTCCACCAGAGTATCTTGATAATTTACTAATAGGATAGAAGCGCACGCTGTCTATGAGGGGGTGATAAAAAGAAGAGTTAACGAGCCCGGCAGTCCGCTCAGAATTTGGTCTGAATTCGTTTTCAGTCCAAGGAGCACGACTCTGGAACTTAATCCCGTCTTCTATCAGAGACTTGGCGCCTCTCTCAGCCTTCAAATTGCTGACTTGGAGACACTTTTCGAAATTAGATTGGTTGCAACGTTTTCTTTAAAGTACTAATTATAAATTTTATTTTTAATATTGATTTTTGACTGTCATATCACTGCTGCTATTTAACAGCAGCATAAATTTTATAAAAGTGTTTACGGCAAAATTATACAATTCAACTAGTTTCAATTACTTTGAGTTAATTATGTCATCCAGACAGATACACAGTGTGCCTTTTATATCAACGTTTTTTAGCGAAAAATATTTGTTTAATCGGACGAAATCAAGGTTTACACCGAAGCCGTCGGGCTCGCAACATACGTTGCCGTAAAAAATCATTAATTTCAGAGGCGAGCGTAGTTACACAATATCGAATAACATCCTCAATAAAAGCCTCACGGCGAGCGCGGTGCAATTAAAAAGCGTGAAGCCAAAAAAAAGCGGAGCGGCGTACGGAGCGGCGCAAAAATCATGAAAATTAAAAAAAAAAAAGAAAAAAAAATGAGCCACCGGCCGCGTGTCGACTCCAGTTTTTTACCCCCCGACGCGCTTACGCATAAAATCGCGCGTTAAATCTGCTGCTGAGCAATTGTGTGCGTTCCCTCTCTCCCCGGTCAGTTTTTGTCCTGTCCTGTGCGCCGCTGACGCGATTTTCCTCCGAGCGGCGTGTATATAAACTGCAGCGCAAACAGCGGGACCGGCGCTAATTCGGACCGGCCTCCTGATTGGACAAATCGCCAAAGCGTATTTTCGAGGAAGAGGAGAGAGAGAGAGAGAGAGAGCGCGCAGGGAGAGAAAAAGCCCCGGCGCGAATTAACGAGTCCCTTTTTGCAAAATAAAGCGGCGCGCAGCTAGCGAAACAACGAGCGATCGAACCTTTGTACAATCGGCCGTGTTTATACGCGAGCTGTTGGGATTTCGAATGTGAAAAAGAAGTAAGTTTGCCGGTGTTTGTCAGGCGAGGAATCTGGAATTGCTAATCGGTCATGTTGGGATTTATGTAAATCGATGCATGCTTTGCTGCACTTTTTGTTCATTATGCTGTGTAAGGTTATTGCAAAACTGGACTTTGCCTGCAAGTTAACTTCGACTGAAATCGTCCGCAACGCCTTTGGTAGAAAATTGAACAGTGGTCTTATTGGATTGACTAGACTTCAATTATAAAAGGGTAACCTTTCACTATTACGTTTACTATTGATGCATCTGATGCGAAAATACCGAGTAAATATAAATAATGGTAAAGAAACGAATATTATATAAAATGAAATCGCAGAAAGAAAGCTATATTAAGAAAAAAAAACGCTAAGTTATTTGCCTTCCCCGAGCACTCAAGCAAAAGTAACCAAAGATTTGTGCATTCTTAATAAATATTCAAGTTTAAGAGCAAGACCAGCCGTGAAAGTCGTATTATTTTCTCCTCTTCAGAGTCCAGTTAGAAAACGAGTTTTTTTTCGAGTTTCTGTGGCGATTTAATCAGGCTTCGTAGTCAGAAAATCTAGTATAAATGCACTAGCTTGATTAACTCTGATTAACTCGGAAATGAGTCTATCAAGGGTCGGGTACTCTAGCGTTTGATCACTTCGGAAGAGGCGTTACACACAATTTCAATCGTAGTTCACTTACATCAGGTAAGTTCATTCCATTGTACAATTGCACTCCACGCCTCTTCCGAAGTGATCAAATAGTATAATAACTACTCTTCTCGTCATTTGATCACAAGGGAGAGGCGTGAAATTCGATAGGCGATGTCGCAGTATCACTGAATCATTTATTATGTTGAAAACAAATATAGATGATTCAAAAAATAAATCAATAAAAAATCATTCAATAAATAAACTGATAAGATACTTTTTTTTTCATTTTGAATAAAACATGTCAACTCAATTTCAAGAAAAAAAAAACTACATTTCAGTCAGGTTCGCGTCAAAACAAAATCGGCCTCCCGAGCAAAAAACAGGGGCCGACAGCTCCAGGAGCCACGAGCGAAATGAAGTTCGCAGAGGCGCGAAAGAATCCGATGAATCACCTCGCGGCGGCCTAATCATAAATCCTTCCTTTTTAGAAAGGACTACGGGGCCGCAGCGCGCGCGGCGACGCAGACTCGTGTTTCTCATGGTCGGAGAGCTTCACGGGCCCAGGTAGGTAATTGACAGGTGGCTCTCTCGCGCGGCCGGCGAATAATTGGCGATCCTATCTGGGCGCCTTTGCTCACCAACACACCCGCGAGGAAAAATGCCGGGAGACGCGCCTGTGTTGGACCCGCAAGGTTCTCGAGCCGAGCGGGAGACGGATGCGCTCGAAATTTCTCGGGCATCGTCGATGCCCGAATTCTACTGATTTCTTTTTCTTTCTTTTTTCAAGTAAGCGTTGATGAGCGGAAAAAGCGCATTCAGGTCGCGGAAAGGTATTTGCATACGGCCTTTGTTCGAAGTAATGGTAATTACGGGGAATTCGATGAATGCGGCTTTTTAAAGTGTTGCTTGTTTCGTGTTTGCGTAGCTTTTGAAAGTTTCCTCCTAAGAAAACCGCTGCAGCCATGAGAATTGCGGAAAACAAGATACAGTCGAATGTCGTTTTAATTTACAAGTAAATGATACAACAATGCGAACAGTGCCGTTATTTGAAGAATTTGGAAACGCTATTTGAAAAGAACTTTACGAAATTTAAGGAAAGCATCGTGATTTGCATAAAAATTTGCAGATTTTATTTCGTGAAATTTTAATGTTACCCAACCCAACTATATGCCCTATTGTACATTTTGCTTCCTCCTAGAGGAAGCTTTGTTATAGTAATTTTTGGAGTTGTTTGAAAAACCTGTTATAATTGTAATTAAAGTATCAGGAACAAAAATAAATAGTTTTTGAAAAATATATGGATGTGTGTGTGTGTGTGCGTGTATACGCATCAAGCTTTGATCATGGAGTTCCAAAAATTCTCTGTTTTTTAGGACTTTAAATATTCCAATAACAAAATTTTTATTTAAATTTTGTTTGCTCTTCGTTAAATTCTAAAATGGGCATATAAAAATAAAATAATAATACAAAAATAAATAATTAATTAAATATAGAATAGTTTGAAATTATGTTGTTCAAATTGATTGTTTTTAATGAATCTCAGAGATAATATTGGAACGATAAATTACTTAGGATGAACCTAAGTGCCAATGAATTGGCAGCGGTTTTTCATACGTCGGATTGTTAAAGGATATAAAACAAAACAATAATTTACGACAAAGGAGATAAAACTTCTGATAAAACAATATGAACTCCTTTCAGTAATGACCACCGCTCTCGGCAGTGCGGCTGCACCGAATGGTCGTAGTCAGATTGAAAAGGAGCTCCCTTTGTGCCCGCCGTCCATCGACAAAGAAATAGAATAAACCGAAATAAAAGAGACGGACGCAGCGTCAAAATCAGAGAGAAAGAGAGAGAGCGGCCAGTCATAATATGCGCATGACATTAGGAGAGTAGCAGCTGCGCAAAAGGACATGGAGTAGGTCAGCGCATATAACGCGTACAGAAGCGAAAAAAAAAAAAAAATCTGCAGAGCCAAAGCAGTCGTAAAGAGCGCGGAAAAAAATTGAACCATGAAATGAAAGGGCATAAAAGGCCCGGCCATGAAAATGATGATCATAAAGATATAAAATAAGAGGAAACGTCAATAAAAGATGATTTATACGCGATAGGACAGAAATCAGTCGAGGATATATACGTAACGGGGCTCGGATGTATGTATGCGCCGAGCGCGAAAACTTCCCGCCCCCCGAGTAACCGAGCAGAAATCATGATGATTTTTAGGTGGATCCGAGGGCGGGCAAGGAGTGACTCACTCGCGGAAGTGATACGCCGATCTTATTGCGAAGAATATACGTTAAACTGAGGGACGGCGAAGGCTGGGAGTCGACAATAAAGCTATTCGCGATATTGACGGAAGCCGCGTCATGCTGGATGTAATAAAAATACGAGTTTCAATATGCATCGGATTGGCGCACTGTGTTTAGCTTTTAAGTTTCGGGCTTTTAGGGGTGAAAGAGATATTCTTCATGGTATATTAGGCGTAACGTAGTGCCATTCTTGGTGTATCAAAAGTTTTTACAACATCTATGAAAACTGAATATTGATTTACTATCACAACGTAAAGTCACTGTTTATGCTCACTTTTCAAGTATTAATTTAAAAATAAATTTCGTAGAAGTAGCTACTATACGGTATTGTTAAAATTCCAAAAGAAATGACAAAAGTATTTAATATTAAGGAGAAATTCAATCAAAAAAATAAATTAATTTTTCTATCTAAAAAATTAAAGAAACCTAAAATTATTTCAATTAAAATCAACATTGAATAATTTCAGTGTAGATTGAAAATTCAGCCTGCAAAGGAATAACTGAATAATTCCTTGAATAATTCCAACTCGGCGATAAACTTGCACGATGAAATTAAAATTGGAAAAAAAAAATCGAATAAAATATTATATGAATAAAAATTTTGATCTTTGAAGAATCCAATCGATCTTAAAATCACATCGAAAAAGGAAAGGGGAAAAAGGGTAGGTTCGCCTAATTATAATCAGCATATTTATTGAAACTCCAAGGCGATCCCATAAATAATCATCGGATAAACGACAGCGATAAAAGCCAAACTCATAAGCTCGACAAAGCTGTCCTTCCTCCCCGCACTTGGAGACACGCCGAAAATCCAGCTAAAGATGAAGGAGTCCAGATTGTCCCCTCGGAGCCTCGGAGTTAAATTTGATCTCGATATACCGGCGGTCCGATCTGATTGGTCCTTGCGTGGGTGCGGCTCGAAAGCTCTCTCTCTCTCTCTCTCTCTCACTTCCTCCCCTGTTTTGTATTCCCTGGCCTCTCACGTCGCAGATAAAGCCATCCTCGCGCCGGCAGCTCATTTACATCGGTACACACACACATTCACACACGCACACATACAGGTGAGAGGGACCAATCACCGGACGATGAATGTCCTCGGGAGAGATCAACTCGCCAAAGGAAATTAATCAAACCTCGACGATTTATGGCCGAAGAACGGGCTTTACCTCTTATTGGAAGATCCTTCGGCTCTTTTACGGGGAAACGGGGAGCGAGCTTCTGGGGCAGATGAGAGCCGGCAGTCGTTTTGCTTTAGTTTCGCGCGAGGAGCGGACAAAACTAGTCAATTAGGGAGCCGAGTGCCGAAAACGACGGAGGAAAAAATTAATGGATCGAGAGAGGGAGGCTGAAAATTTTATGTCCCGGGTTATTTTTGGAGGGCCGTTGAATTCTGGAGCGGTGACGTTTTTGCAAGAGGCTAGAAACTTAAAATATGATTTATTGCCGCTTGAGAGTAAATTGGAAATTTTAAGATCTTTAGATTCGCTGAGAAGTTATTTTTGGAATTTTTAGCCGTGCAGTTAATTGCGAACGTTTACAAAGATGCATTCGTTGACGTTTTACTCATCGTTAAGTACTGCATTCTGCGATATAATTTTATAAAAGTGGTCAAGGATGCAAAAATAAGGTGCAAGCTTTTTAATTTTTAAAAGGCTAAATCTAGAATTTAAATTGCAGTTCATCTATCACATTCGCTAATTAACTCTAGGAAAATACAATCTGACAATTTACTCCCATAAAATATGATTTACGAGGCTCTTCGCAAAAGTGCAAATAGTTTTTTTTTCCAGATCACGCGTTGAGATTGTTGTGTATACATTCGAAGTGTAAAAGATACGTTTTTAAGGGCGCAAGAAAAGATTAATAGCCTCGGTAAACGCATAATCTATATCTAAATTCGAAGCGAACTAAAAATTCCGCGGTGCGGTTTAAAATAAGTACACATAAAATATTTTAATTTCTTTATAGAACTGATCGGCGATAAATGAAATAAAATGACTAATACCAGCTGGATGCGACGACGTAAGTGACATATCATTTATTACAAGTCCGCGCACTTAAGTTGAATTTGCTCAGTTCAAGTTTATGTTTATTTCAGATAGCGATCAATGATATTTCAAGTAATGATTATATGCACTTAAAGAAGTTCGTTACGTTCCGACTTTTAGCTGCTCCTTTCTGTAATGATTCGGCAAACAAAATTCTTCAGTCGTTCACGGCGAATAGTAAATTTAAACTGAGCAAGAAATTTTCGACGAATCGACTATTCCAATCTATGCAAATGAAATCATAAAAAAATACGATCCTCTTACACAGGTATTTACACTCTCGCCTGGCAAAAAAAGGCCCGAATACCGAGTTATAACGCAAAATTCCTCGGCGAGCAAACTCGCGGCGAGGAATCGCAAAACGAGCTGCAAAGCCTTAACGCGGCGCTCAAGAGGCCGCTTCTCGCGGCCTTAAAAAATAAAAGTATCCGCGGGGCCCGAATGACGAATGGATCTAAAGTGCATTTTCGCACGAAGCGGGCCTCCTCGCCTTCCTTTTCTCTCCCTCACGGCGCCCACATGCATATACGGCTTTTTAATTGCCGAGCGCGATAAAGTCCTTAAGAAATCATTTATAATTCATATCGGCGATCGCGGCGCGAGCCCACATATCCATTCGTTTTATATTATCTATGAAAAGCGCGTCGAGGAAGGCGTAGGAGAGGGGACGGAGAGAGAGAGAGAGAGAGAGAGGGAAGAGCGGCGTCGTAAAGTTTGCGGAACGTCGCGCGACGCGGCCGAGTTTAAAGTTAGTTGACATTTGCGCGCAAGCAAGGAGATTATCGCGATCGCCATAAATCGTCGCAGTTTCCTTCCGCTTCGAGGCGAAGCCGCGGGGATCAAAATCCGACAGTCTTTTCGATAATCCCCGCGAGGGGTGCTGGAGATATCGAGGGGGGTGGATCTTTGGGGGCGGCTTTTTTCCGACCGAGTTTCGCTCTGCTTAGCGAGCTTCTGATATGTGATTTAGTCCTGCAAATTAGATTGTGTGCAAATGTTTGAAAGTTTCAAATTGGAGATGCTAATGCCAGAATTTCTACGATAACTTGATCACCATGAATCATTTACTGATACTATTTTTGAATTAATTTCATCATCCGTGTAAAAAATAAGTTGACTTTTTTACCTTGATAACATCATAAGCTCACAAATTAAAATAAATTTTTTTATTTCTAAGCGATGTTATTACCGCGAGCAGCGCGCGCGTACTGAAACTTTGATGCTAATGACACATATAATATACTTTATTTATTTCAGAATTTTCGTAACAGCGATATCAGAAATAATAGGGGGTGTCCGTTTTGCCCTACATAAAACGAATATAGAGTCATTTGGAGCGAATGAAATCTGATTCTTTAATGTCTGTCTTTATCGTTGCTACTAGATTCAGTTTTATAGGAATGTGAAATTAAACTCTAAATATTAAATTAATTTATGTATCATTAGAGATTAACGGTGTTGATTTAGTCAAGGTCAGATTAAAAGAAAACTATTTATAGACGTACCCCATACAACTTTTCTGATTTACCTTTTTCCATGGTAAAGACAAAATTATCTGGTACCTTTCTGGCCAGTCCACGGGATAGTTTGGGGTGAAACGCAAATAACTTTACATTAACCTTGTAATTTTATTACCCACTCTTGCTTTATACCTTTTTCTTGTGCGAGTGTTTGGTGTCCTTTAATGTAATAACCCAATCGCGTAAAACGAGTTTATTTATTATATTACTCGCGTGCCCATTTAGATTCTTTCACTTCGAATTATATACAGTTCCGCACCTAAAATATGAAAAAATCCACATTGAACATTCCGAATTCTTAAAAAGCCTTCCATCAAATCGGCTCTCAACCTTAACCCAGCAACCTCGCCACTTTCTTATCTATCGTCTCTAATCTGCCGTTCGCTCTCACGACAGCCACGGTCCCAAGATCCCCGTAGGCTCAGCGAAAAGCAGAGGGAAAGAGGGAGAGAGAGAGAGAGAGAGGAGCGACTGAATCGTCGACTTGCATTCCGCGGCATCGAGTTTTACGGCCTCTTGGCGCGCGAGGAAGTAAACGCCAACTTTTGATGTACTCGTCGCAAGCCGGTAGCCGCGACTTGCCGAGTTCACTTGCTACAGCTGCCGATGCGCGCTACCTTAATACGCCCTATAACCTATCGTTTAAAAGTTCGACGAGCGTCCCTTTATACGTGACACCGAGTCGCAAAAGGCATTTTTTTTCTGGAATGGGGTTTCGTTTCAATTGGAAAGCGAATCAGGATAGAGTGCTGAACGGGGGGTAACAGATTAGGCTGTTATTTTCACTTGAAACCAGGGCGGTTTGGAGAGAACAGTTAATGGGTTAGATAAGATTCAGTTAATCGAACGATGTATCTTCTTCATTCTCTTTCTCTAATTGTCAGTGAGAAATGTGTTAGCTAAACGGGATTGGTGCAATCTTTACCGATACGAATCTGGAGGAGAGAATGTAGGCCAAGCTTTTTCGTTTAGACAATTATTTTCATTGTTAAAACAATCTGAAATCAAGTAAATTTTGCTCTTATTGACAATCCTTAAATTTAGCTAAATGTTTTAGTCCGAACGTCCGAAAATATATTGAAAACCAGAGGGTACAGAAATCCGTTTTAAGCATAAATCAAGTTCACTCGACACGAAACCGTAAATAACTTCACGCTGATTTTTAATTAAAAAGTAGAGCAAAACAGGCAGCGAATTTCCTATCCTCCTTGTTCATCGCAATTAGCAAAAATATAAGAAGGTAAGGCTGCGCAAAAAAAAAAAAAAAAAATGAATAGCCCTGTCTATTTGGTAGGGAATAATGCCAGGGCGAAATTTTTCATATCGGAAGATTCATAACGCTTTTATATTACAAAGCGAGCGCGGCACGGCAGTTTTCTTATTCGAGCAACGTGCGTCGACATTCCTCCACTTCGTTTGTCCTGCTCCTCTAAACCTTTCGTGTTTTACCTCTACCTCTTTTTCCGGCTTTTCTCTCTTTCGACCGTAACGCGTTCTCATTTTCTTTCCTGCGCCGGGATTCGGACTGACTTTTTTACGTGGGATTCACGTCTTCTTTTAAAAAGCTGTCGAAATTTCTCGGCAAAAATGCTATATATTTTACGAAGGTGTTATGAATTTAATCTTGTTACCTTATTATATTAGTCAAGACAATTTTGAGAAACGAATGTTCTTTCGCTACTAACAGAGTAGAATACCATCTTTTCTTTTAATAAAAATATTCTAAATATTACATATTTATATCTTGTACTAAATACGATTTTGTCCAAAAATGATTTGAATGTCCTCATCGTAGTTAAAAAATTTTCGTTCACCTCAAAAAAAGTTACCAGAATCCATTCACTTACGCAGATTTGAAGAAATTCTATTTCGAACCGAGTCAAAATTCTCGGGTACATAAATCGGCGAACTAACCCTAATTCGTCTCATTCCGCAATTACCCCAGTATCCCGCTTTGAAAAGCTCGAAACCTCCAACTCCGCCCTCTTAATTCCCGCATTACCCAAAGCGGCAACTCGGCGCATGCATCTCCCTCTATTTACCCGAACTGCACTGCTCTCACTCTCCTCGCCCCGCGACGAGAAGTTATTCCGAGAGTCGGGTCCTGCGCACTTGTTCCTGACCTCTCTCACGTAGGTGTGCCCCGGGGCTCGTTCGCGTGTTCCCCCTCGTCGTCGTCGTCGTCCTCGTCCTCGTCCAGCTTTTCAGGAGCTCTCCTCGGCGTTCGCCTCGTACGTGGCTGCCGACGAAACTCGTGTAATCCCGGCGCTCTTTTATTTGCTTCGCTTTTCTTTTCGCGGAAAACGCTTGTGGTACACGTCTTTTGTGCGGACACGACTTACACGCGGCTTGACTTCTAATTTCGGCCTGGTCCCGGGCTCCATTGTCGCCAAATGGAGCGTATAATGCTGACCTGTCGGACCTCTGGACCGCTCGACTTTGCGACTTTCGGCTGCGGCGCCGCTTGATGTTTATTTTATTAGGGGAGTTTGATTGATCTTCGAGGTAAACTTTCTGATTAGTTGAGCGCGTTTGAAGGTATGATTTCGACGGTGTTCATTGCTGCCGATAAGTAAATGCAGATTAATACTTTAACTGATTTTACTTCATTAATTTTTCATTGGTTGTTTTAAATCGATGCAGATATAGTAGTAAAGTTATATCGTTTACAGTTCGTTCGATACGGGAAAGTTGGACAGCCGCATTGCACAATTGGGTTTATATGTTGTATGCAATATTACGAGATTCAAAACTTAGTTTTGTAAAGTATTGATAGTTAACTTTATAGTTATAGAGTCTGAAGCAGCGTCATAATTATGAAAGGATCTCAATTATCAAAATAATCTTTCTAACCAGAAAAAATTTTAATTATTAAAATCAATAACTGATAAGAATATGAAAACAAATAGATGATATAAATTTAATTATTTACCTGGTGGACATGTTCACAATTTCTTGACCAATCTAAAATTGGCTAAAAACTATAGAAGTACAAAGCAGTTAAAATAAATTCCCTAGTTTTTAACGTCAAAACAACAAGGAATTCCTATTTTATTTACGATTAAGAATCCGATACATCTATAACCGTACATCAAATACGATTACGCTTTAATAATTACAAATGATTCTTTCAAAAGAATAAACCATCCATTCCATTAAATTTTATTTCCCGATCAATCCCCAAGATATCTAGCCTCCTCAACAATGAAAACTCTCAACATGGCCGATCAGACTCCTCGCAAAAAAGCTCGAGCGCAAGGTCAGAACTGCCGGTCTGGTCGGCGACCCGCCAGTCGGCGCGACGTTTCTTTTTCTGCTTCCCGTCTGACTGCTCTCGTCGATGCAGCGGCAGTAACAGCCGGAGGGGGGGACAAAACGACGCGCCGAAAAGACCGCGAAACGTGGGTGGTCGCGCCGGCCGATAGTTATGATTCGGTCATTTCGCTCTCTCTCTCTCTCTCTCTGCCTGCAGCCGGTAATGATTTTTTTGTTCCTTCTCCACCTCGCCAAGTGCATGTGCGAGGCTGCTCTCGCGGAGGAATGTAATTTTAGTTTCTTTGTATGCGGAGGCGCGTATCCGGTAGCGGAGGTAAAGAGAGCCGCGGCCGAAATGAGTTTTTTGGCAGGCGAAAGGACCCTCGTTTATTTTTGGTAAATATTTTCGGTGAGCGCGAGGTGCACGCGGAGGCTCTTAGTGACAGCTTTTGACGGATTTAAGATGCGGAAAGGAAACGTTCCGAAACGCTTGATTGGTCGTTTCGAGCGTGGGGAGTTGGAAAACACTCGAATAGGCGGACAAATAGTGATTACATGGTCTATTTCTATGTAATTTTTTGCAACTATAAAGTAACTAATATAATCCCTTTAAGATCAGAGAAAAAATTCTTAAATAATTAAGACTATTTTGTTTAATTGAAGATAATCTGCTTTAAAGATTAACTGCATATATTATCTCTTAATCCAAATAATAATTCTTAATAAAGTGATTGCTGACCTGCTTGTTTATTTGTGATAATTTTCCAAGAACTAAAAATGTAAGAATCTCTTAGAAAAAAAATTCGTTTTTTAGAAAAAAAGAATTTTTCTATTCGTAAATACTAAAAAAGTACTAAATAACTTTAAGCCAACTTCTACTTAACATTTCAACCTAAATTAAGATGATTAATCATTTTTAGGAAGGCTGAGATGAAAAGTTCTTAATGTAGTGCTTAGTCGTACTATTTCGCCTTAAAAGCATAAAACACAGCAGCGGCGCTTTCGGAATCTCGATTAATAATGCACCACATGCAATAGAAAGTTAATAAATCACAAAGCACTCAAGCCTAAATGTATCCAGAAGCTCCGAGCAAACAAAGCGTAAGTCAAGCTCCTAAAAGGGCAACGGGGCCACAATAATCACCGTGAGATTCGACTTTCTCCACTTCCTCAGCCTTTCACCCGTCTATTTCCCCGATCCGCTTTCGCCCTGCACCCCCTCGAGCTCTCTCTCTCTCTCTCTCTCTCACCCGTCCGTCGTCGCTCCGGCGGATTCGCAATCGCACGCACACACAGCGTCTTCGGCTGCGAGAGAGAGAGAAAGCTCGCTGCTGTCCTCTGAAAGCTCTCATCCCCCGTCGGAGGAAAGAGGTCAAGAAAATACAAGGCCGGGGAGGCAAAATCGAAGCCGATATTTTCTTCCCGGCTTTGTTTCAGCTGCATCGCTCCGCTCGTCCCCCTTTCGCCCGGAATGTGCTTCCGGAGCGGCGCTGTGATTTTTTCGGGGACGAATAAATAATAAACAGCGCGCCGCGCGGCACTCTGTGCAAATAGACGACGTTGGGCCGCTTTTCGGATTGTTTTTCGAATTGATTTGCGATTGTTTTAGTACTGCGGGTCTTTATATTTTTGTTGGGAAGGGTGGAGTCATTCTTTGAGATGGTTAGGTCAATAATGATGGATGTTGGGTTTGGGAATAAGAATAATTTGAATGAAAGGGCCATTAATATTTTCTTGGTGTAACTTATTATAGTTACATAAATAATACAGTTTTTTTACGAATTTATAAAAATTATGTAATTTGTCAGTTTCTGTTAAGAAAAAAATATAAAGTTTTTTTAAATTGTTAATACAGTGAAACTGCTGTAGCGTTGTTTCAAAGCAAGTTTCCCGGTGAATTAGTTTACGCAATGTATAATTCCGAGTTTTTTTTATCATGAATTATTAAAATTATTTGCAATATTTTTTCATAAATTTCTTTATTAAAAACGTAAAAAAGATAATAAAAAACTCGTTATTTTTCGTTATAAAAAGGTAGATAATAATATTTATCATACGAGCCGTACTTAAGTAGATAAGTGCACGCGTGAATTTTAATCTAAATGAACGTATGACTTTCTGCAGTGGTGTATTAAAGTTTACGACATCTTTGTGAAATTTTTAAAAATTAAATATGACAACGAAATTAAATTAAATTTTGCAAAATTAGAGTGGTCGATATCGTGCTTGTTTACGAAGTCAATTCAACCCCAAGGTTAAAATAGTTTTCTTTCTAGACAATTAAGAAGGTAAGGTAGTTAATATATATTTTTTTGATTGTTTTTCGAGAGAAAACATTTTTTTTTTGTTATCGAACCTTCATTAGTTGAAAATTTTTTGTTTTAGGTATAGATAATAATGTTCATGGCGTGTTTTCCCTATACTCAAATAGGGAACTTGCTTTGAAAGAAGCTATTACCGCGTATTTACAAATTACTAAATTTTTTTAAAAAGACCTGCCTGCCCCATCTCAAGTTCAGCCGCGGCGCGATCGCACATTTTTCCATGCATAACGAGTCTCTTCAGAAGACCACCGACTCGAGCGCTTAAAAGTCCCTTTAAACCATAAACGCGGCGCATCTTTCAGCTCGGCTTTGCGGCCGGTGAACAATTAAGGAGCCTTGAGGCATAACGCGCCTGCCGTTAAAATATTCCGCGTTCTGCGCAATTTCGCGAAAAGAAAGTCTCGCCGTCTCCGAGTCTGAGTGAAGGCGGAGTGCAGCATCCCCCTCCCCCCTCGATGCGCGCAATGTTTCCCCTTCGCTAATGCGTGCCGCGCCGTTGGAAGGGCCGCGCTGCTCTTTCTCCGTCGCTCGTCTGCGAAAACGCAGGGAAATAGAAAAAAAAAAGTACGTCTGGATTGCGAGATCTTCAATTAAATTTAATCAAGGGCCCGAGAAATTGCGGTTGCTTTTTGCGGAAAGTGCGTTTTTGAGGGTGAAAGTAGAGAAAGTTTCTTGACGTATTTTTACTTACAATGTTATTTATTTATTTATGGAATGAACGTTTATTTATAAGATAGTTGGAAGGTCGGTGTCAATGACCTTTGAATGTTTTATGTCGTTTAAAATGGTTAAATTTATACCAAAATAATCCTTGTTCGCTTGTAACTGCTTCTTTTTTTAAGGATCAATTTAATTTACTTTTTCAACGATAAATATGATCTACGTTTCGAACATCTATATTTTCCGCGTATCAAATGTATGCATAGCAAGTCTTTTAACAAATATTAATCTAACCAGCTACCTCTATTAATTAAAGCGACATAAAGCCACCGAGACCGCTTAACACTCGAAAACCAACGTTTCCTCAACACCTAATTGATTTAAACCACTCCTTCTTCAACCCATATCAAGCACCGACAACGGCAATGAGCTCGGCAGCGGCGCTTATAATTAAATTCTAGGCGATACTCGCTCGATGACATTGGTAGTGGCGCAAAGCCCGGTAAAAAGGCCACGTCAAGGGCTCAATTAGCGAGCGGTAACGAAGGGTAAACGCGGCGCTTTGACTCGTGGCCGCGCGGCTCTGCAGGTGCGCGCTTTGCATAATTTCCAAGCTGACCTTTTTCCGTTTTGCCTCTCCCTCTCTCGTGCACCTTTGTCGCGATCCTCCAATTTTTTTTTCTTTCGCCCTCCGCGTGACAGGTCGTCTGCTGCCGCTGATGCCGCGCTTTTTCGCTCGTTATTTGGGAGCTTGCGCCCGCCGATGCTTTTAACGCGCCGCTGATTGTTTGCGGGAGATGCAGGCACTGGCTGCGAGAGGGAGACTACCTTTTGTGATGTTAGAGAACTGGAGGGTGTGAAGGGATGGGTTGAGACAAGCTTCGTCGACATTTTGCGTTTAATTTTGTAATTTATTTTGATAAAAGACTTGCCAAAAGAGAAAGTATCTGTGCTGCATCCTTCATTTCTTTGTTGTAAACAAAAGTGGCGGTAAATTTTTTGATAAAGTTAAGCAGCAAAAATTAATTTCGTTTTTACGTTTAGAAGAATAAAATATTTTATATTCTTATTATTAATCAAAGATCTTTAAGTCAGGCAGCTAAAAAGTTTTTCATTTTTACTTAAGATAAACCTTGACTTCCTACTGAAATTTAAGTTTCCATAAAATCCTAATAACTTTTACTGCCTCTAACCCGGCAAGCTCATAAGATAAGTGTTCGAAATTTAAAAATTTTTATGCTCCGCGTGAGCGTTTTAATAAAACGCATCCTAAAGCACCACCCGAGGCTCTTTCGCCCTTCATAAATACTATTCCTCCCAACTTCCTGAAATTTCAAGTCATCCAAAACCGTCGCGGAGGGGGGGGGGGCGGCAGATCCCCCCATTTTGCCGCGCGAGCAAAGAGCTCATGTTCTGCTTTGCAAAGTGTCCGAAAAACTTCGCCGCGGCCCGAAAGACAATCTCCTCCGCTGGAAAATTGCGAATGATGGATCGGCAAAGTTTCGAAGCCCGGCGTTTTCGATGGACTCTTTGAAGTCTTCCGGGCTAAAGGAACTCCGCCTATCTCGCTCCTGCTGCTTTCCACCTGCAGGCTTCTATCGCTGCGGATCCTAAGTTATTGGTCCTGAAGCTGCAAAAGTCTGGCGGAGAATATTTCTCGTGCGGTTTATACTTTTTGTACTCTTGCTGGCAGAGTGGCCCGACTTTTGTATCCAATTACTTTGAGTATGTTGCTGAGATTGCAAATATTGGAAAAGATATGCAGTTTATGAGTAATTACACCGGCATATATTTTTAATTATATCTAATAAATCTAAATGAAATTAACAAGAAAAAAAAGGGGTTTCATTTAAGCCCTAAAAATTTTTTTATTTTGAATTTGGATTAGAGATATAGATTCCATTGTTAAATTAATTTATTTATTCAGGATCAGCTTGATTAATAGGTATAGTAAAAGCTTGATTCAGCAAAATTTCTGCATTACGCTTTAAATCCAAGTTCAATGTACTTGATCAACCTCCAGATGCACGGATATTATTACTGTCGATTACTGTCCGAAGCAATCGACCGACAATTGTGCAATACATTATAGCTGTATATGGAAAAGCACTGTCAATCAGTATACATTCATTTTATAAAAATATAGTCATTTGATTTTAAGAAGGTTATCTTGTGGTGGCCTTGGATTTTGATCCCTTTTAATAAGGTAAATAATGGTATTTTAAATCGTACGGTGTTGCATACGAGTCATTCTGAATCAGGGTGAAAACCTTAACTTCTAAGTGAAATATATCTCACAAACTATGAACTTTTGAGTCCTACAGCTGTGGAGACTTGTTCTACTCTTCAAGAACTGACATTTTCCAAAGTGTCAGAAACTTTGACCGACTACCATTTTCCATAAGGATTCTATGGGATTTTTTGTAGAAAATATTTCAATTTTGTTATAAAATTAATAATACTGCGTACTTCTTTTTAATAAATAGTTATCTGCATAGCGGAACAGTAATTTAAGTTATTGGAGCCTAAGTATGAATGAATTAATACCGATTTTTATATTACCTAACGAAAAGAATACTAGTATCAATATAATAACTCTAAATAACTCTAGAACGAACTACGAAATAACTGAAACGATAATTATTAAAACTGCAATTACAAGCTTGAGCAAATAAAAAATTCCTGCATTATACCAAGAACCCAACAGCATTTCAGGTGAAAGAAAGTGAAATAAAAGAGCGAGGGTGGAGAGGTGCGCACGGGCATTTGAACCCTTCCAGCTCCCTCTTAGACTCGGGAGCTCGGAGGTATTACCTACGTACGAGAGCGCGGAGAGACTTAACAAAACGCAAAGTCTACGAGAGCCGGGGCGCGTGTTTGCGTTAGGTGTATGAAAACGGAAAAAGATGAGATTGCCCGAGAGAGAGAGAGAGAGAGAGAGAGATGAAATGGTAGGAGAAAAGGCGGAAGGGGGGGGGCGAGTTTGATCGGCGGGAATTGAGCCTGTATCAGAAAATGATGATGCCGACGATGCGTGATGGAAAATGCCGGCTGCTTCGCGCTTACGTACGCCTTCGAGTCAAGTCACCGGAATGAAATGCATGGATTGGTTTGGCCCCCGGGCAACCCGCCGCCGCCGCCACCGCCGCCGCTGCTTCTACTTCTGGTATAGACAGTCTGTGATGGATTACCGGGTGGAGCGGCACGCGCACCGCTTCTAGAAGGTTCCGCTGTTTGATCTAGGAGATGTTGATGCTGAGGGCATTCAGATGTTTTAGCAGAATTTCAAAAATCTGTTTTTCTTTCATCTTAAACATGTACTCGAAGTATGACATTTAGAAAACAAATTATTTTATTTCTTCAGTTTCAAAAATTGCAAATCTGTGTAGTATCCATCATGTAATACATTGTGTAGGTTATCGAATGACAATAAAGAATTCTTCCTAGCTTTATTCTACACGTCATTACAATATTTGTCGCAGACTTTATATACCACTAGATTTCTGACGTAATTGAAAATTAAGGCTAACACGAAATTGATACAGTAAACAAAATTACATATTTGCCATACCTAAATCGAATTAAATTAGATTAAATAGAATTAGGGAAGGGAATGAATCATGCTAAACGTGTTTTTAGTACAAATCCTCCCTTTCTTTTAATTGATCAAATTTTCAATCAAGCAGATGTTTCGGTTCAGCTAAAAATATTAAAGTTTCCGAATTACTCGTGTCTATTACTAAGATAAATTTATACAAAACTGGGTGGGCGAAGATGACTTGGAAAAATCTTTATGCATTGAAAATGCAAATTTTGTCAGTGAAACCGATATCGATTTCTTGAAAGCAATGACAAGCTCTTGTGATGGATGGCCTAAACACGAAATGGGAGGAATCTATTATACTCCAACCAGACATTAAAATGTACAAACATCGATGTAGTATAAATAAACCAACGGCCTTTCGTTAAAAAATCTTGCTTTAATCTCAGTTCGAAAATTGAAAGCTTTTAAACGGTTAAAAAGCTGATTCTCTTTCTTTCCTCCGTCTCGCGTCGCGGCCTTTCCGAAAACTCGCGGAAACTCGCTGTACAATTTCGAATTCCCAGCGCGGCTGCACTGCCAATTTGGTATTCAAACACGCGTAAGAGCTGGCGTTTAAGCAAACGCTTACGCACGAAACAAACAACCCGGCTCTCCCCGACTCATCCGCAGATTGAGAAGCCTCGGCGCGTCGCTCTCGCGCCGAGCTCGATTGTGGCATTAATTAACGATTCACGTCGTCGTCGCGAGAGAGCGCGCCGAGAGGGTAGATAATGGCTTTGCCGATGAAGGAAGCAGCTCGAAAGGGTGTTACATAGCCGGCAGGTATTTACGTTCGCCGAATGCGCGCCTGCAGATACACGAGCCACGCAGAATACACACAGGTTCCGGGGCGAATCTTGAGAGAGGAACCCCTGAATGGGGCCGGGAGAAAGAGAGGAAAGAGTGTGTGCACGCGGCCCTTTTTTCCTACCGAGATTGCAACCGAGGAAGGGGGGGAGGGGGTTGCTTTTTAGAGGAAGATGCACTCGCGAGCAGGCTGGAATACGGGTTAGAGTGTCAGTGGGAGATGAGCACGGGCGAATAGTTGGTCTTTGCTTTTTTTTTTGCGCGATGCTGCTAAGTTGCGCGGAGAAGTTTCTTTATGTGGGTCGAAATGGAAAGTTTGGTGTGTTTGTTTTGGAACTGCTCGCTATTTTTTTGTCCGTTTTAGTTGGGAGTTAATAAAGTTAGATCTAAAGGTAAATAAAATTTAGTAATGTTCGTTTATTATTGTTATCAAGGTGTCTTGAATATTTGTTGTTACTTTTTTTACTGTAAAAAATGAAATGTTGCTTTCTCCTAGAGGAAGCTTTGTGATATTAATTTTTGAAATTCGAAATTTTTTTGATACAACATTGTTTGTTTACATCTCATAAATGTGTATTTAAAATTTCAGATCTTAATATTTTAGAAAAAATTTAGGAAATAATCTTGTGAAATAAAAACTTCATCAATAATTCTTATAAAATAAAGTTCTTTAGTATTTCATAATCGTGTGTTATTTATTTAGCCCTTCTTCTCCTTAATTAAATTACCTGCTATCATTTTTATTTAAAACTTTTTTAAAAGCTTTTATTTAGCTCTACTCAAATAATAGTTTTTTTTACCAAGCTGAACAACTTCCGCGGAAAGATAACTGCATTGCAGTGCTGCACTTATTCACAAGTAATAGTTACAGTAGCAGAAACAGTTTTTGAAATGCTAATAGAAAAAAATTTAAAAAAAAGACCCAAATTTGAGTAGCTTCCAGGTCGGAGATGCCAAGTTTACTTAGAGCTGGTTTACCTCTTTTAGTGTAATCTAGGCTTCGCTCTTCGCGGTTTTCTGCGCTGCGGTGTACGATAATATTTGGTAGCTGATATACAAACTCTCTGTACAAGACTCTTCGCAGGTAAATTGCAATATAAGCCAAGAGGTCTCGTTTCAGCCTTGTTAACTTTGGAAACAATGTTTTTAAAGAAATTTAATATGTTCGAAAATTTGACTAAAAAAATCTTGCTCGTTTTAACTTATATAAAATTAAATGAGATAATTATAAGTAAGAGATAACAATTTTAACTTTTATTGAATGATGTTCTTACGGAGTTTAAATGAAATATTTAGTATAAATTCATATTTTTATAGAATGAAATGCACTTTTAAGATATTCATTTTTTTCTTGTATCCCTTAAAGCTTTCAATAGAAATGAATTAAAAACCTGGACCACCTTTTTCAGATAAACAATAAAGTACACGAGCAGGACGATTCTTCCCGACGAATATCTTCAATCTTCACTCATACATGCCCCCGCTGTTCTTCCAGCCCGAGATTATTAAGACGTCAAGGGCGCATTTAATCGGGCAACGAAACAATCCACTCTGTCATCGGGGTCAAACACACCGGGAGAGAAGTCAGCTAATAACGGGCGATCCTCCTCTCTCTCGGCAGCGGGCCGTACACGCGATTCCACGATCAGTGCCTGGCGTGCCGCCGCGATAAGTAGCAGACGCTTTAATAAGACGTTAGGAGGTGTTGCCTTATCTGGGCTCTGCCAGAATTTCGCTTTTCCGACGGGGGCCGGGGGAGGTGGGATCGAAATGGAAAATTCGTCGGTCGCTGTCTGATAAGGCCTGCGGCAATTGCTCGTTTTCGGCCTTTGCTTCTGCGAGCTCGTGCTTGCGACGCTTTTTGAAAGCTGATAAGGCTCGGGGAAGGTCATTGAGAAATGGCTATTAGACTGCGCTGTTTAACTTTTAATGGGAAAACATTTTTTTTTTTTGGGGATTGCGGCTTTTGGGGAATTATTTTTTTATTGTATAATCTGTTCCAATTTTGTAATAACGGTTTAACCTTGAGAGTGGCTTGTGGGCGATGAAAAAGTTTCAATAATAAGTTTTTACGATATATAAGATAATTCTAACGAATTTTCAAAATGCTTTTATGTTTATTGACTAACTGATAATTTGTTACTATCATATTCCTTACAAAGGTTCGAACAAGCGAACAACAACACGCGTAGCACACTGTAACCTCTCTAATCCCTTTCTAATCTTCGAAAGCGCTGCTTAATTTTTCATCTCGTAATCGATAAGCCGAAACAAGAGGCAGCACCCATTGATACTTAGGAAATCTTCTTAACAGCACCTTATTCATCGTTTTTACGCAGCTGGCGGATTAGTCGAGTCCACATTTCCGCATGAAATAAATCCCCTCTCTCGCTCTCTCTTTAGCCAAAGTGAAATATAAAAGCATCGCAGGACGCGAGAGAGAGAGAGAGAGAGAGAACAACATCCCACACTCGCTCCTATTACCGAGCACTTGACTCCCATTAATCCTCCTACCGTTTTTATCATTGAATAAAATATAAGGGAGCAAAAAGGCGGCCGGCGTAATTTGACGAGGAGAATCGCGCGCCGCGCGATCGTGTAACTCAAGCGCGATCCTTCACGTGCGAGAGCGCCGGACCCCCGAAGCCGATTAGGCGATTAAAGTGAGCGATTGCCGCGCGAGCCGAGGAAAGTTTTACGCTACCGGCCGTCCGTTTCATCTATGATTTACCGCGACGCGTCGTCGTCGTCGTCGTCGTCGTCGTCTTGGTCGTCTTTGAATGAGGGAGAGAATCGATTAAAGAACCCTCCGGGCGATTCGTCGTCTTATCGAATGAAGTGCAATTCGCGAGAATTATATCGCGGAACGACCGTAAATTCCGAGAGTCTTCTTCGTCTTCTTGCCGTCCCTCGGCCTTTTTTTTCGCTCGGGCTTCCGTCCTTCCTTCCTTGGGATGAAGTGTCGCGACGAGTCCGAGGGGGGAACTTTCACTTCCGGTCGGGAATTCTTCGCGTTCCTTTTTGGCAGGCTTTATGTTTTATTGTGCTGGGTGTCTTTTTATTTTATTGCCGGCCGGCGGGTTTTATTTATTACAGATTGTTTACGAAATAAGATGTGCGTAAGAGCTGGATAACTTACGTCAAGTAGAAGATGTTGATTAAAACGTTTAACGTACCTGAAACAAAAATGAAATTAAAATTTATAATACTTTCTAGCGTGATTTTAGTTTTGCTGAATTTAGTATCATTAAGTGATTTGAAACATTAATGCTGGCTCAATTTTTACATGCTTTTAACTGTGATCTATGTTTACTTAAATATAAAAACTAAATGTATCCGACAATGATAGAGTTGTACTATTATATTCCACTGTAGTACATTGTCATCGTAAACATTGCAGTCGTAGTTCCCATGAAAATATAGATTCCCAAATAAATTTTGATGAAACATTACCTTTATTTATGCGATATATGTTTTTCGCATTACCGAGTTTCTTCTCTCACAAAATTGAGAATAAGAAAGAAGAGCGAAAAAGCGCGTAAAAACGGGATAATCCCGCAACTTACGACAATACCTCACGGAAGCACTGCGTGGGCGAGAAAGTCGCATCTTTATAGCCATTCTGTCCAGCAGTGTGCGCTGAATCATATAGGCCCTAATTAAGAAATCCCTTGATTTACTCAAAACGACTATTGCTCCCCGTGACAGCAGTCTCCCGTCACGCTGGACTCCAAGCGAGTATTGTCACTTTTTTTTTTACCGTTTACGTCAATGAATCTTCGGATGATTTCAGATTGTCGCGGGCGAAAGCTCTCGCAGACATTAATCTCGCCTAACGACAGAAACACAGGCGCGAAGAAGGGCGGGGCGCTTTTCTCGTCCGCGAAAGGCTGTCGGAAGCCGCGGAAATCGGCGAAATAAACGAAACGAAGCATCTCCTTCCCTCTCATCTCGCTCCATCTCCCCCGCCCCTCATTGTAATTTCCTCCCTCACGTGTTCCGGGGCTCGGGGATCAGCGAAAATTCCTCGAGACTCACGGATACGCGCGCGCGCGCCTGCGCCGCGGTACAGTGGATCGCGACCCTCTTTTCCTTCCTCCTTTTTTTTCTCTGCCCCCCCCCCCCGATGAGTGTACGGAGGCGCAATAAACAAGAGCACGCGCCACTGACACCGTTTTTCCCCGAAATCGCCGAGGGGATATGAGGCATCAGCGCCTTCTCGGCGACGCGATATTTTTTCGAGATATAAAGCTTTCGAGGGCTCCTCCTGCTTCTCTCTGTCTCTCTCGCGGAAGCTTTTATTTCGCGATGGAGCTGTGTGTGCTTTAGTCCTGGATTCGTTGCGGGAGAGGATCGGATTTCGCAAGAAATTGCTGATTTCGATGGGAGGGAGGGACTTGGATTATTGTTGACGGTGGAAGCATTTTTTATCGGCGGACAGATTTCGTCTTGTTCTAGTTGAGGTTTTCGATTTGAGAGTTATTTTTATTTGAATTGGGGGATGGTTCTTTTTAAATTTTGAGCGTAAATTGGGTTGGTGGAGACTGTGAAATAAATCTCTCTGTTGTTACTTAAGTGTCGGATTCATATTCCTTCAATCAAACGGGATCTTAATCGTTGTAAAAGCCATGCAGTCTATTCACAGAAAATTTTTCAGATTCATGTCCAATTAGATTTTCTGCTCGATGCCTCAGACAACACGAGTGATTCATAGCTTAAATTAACGCAACAATAGAGCAGTCCATTCAGATTGCAGAAATTGCAAACGCTGACAAATCAACTTAATAGAGCCTCAAGTACATACGCAGACTCTCGAAAGACTCTATCCTCCGATTAAGCCCGTTAAAGCGAAATGTCCCCATATAACCTCTCTCTTTTCCAGCTTATATCGAGTTACGCCATTACCGGCGCTTGTCCATTTTTTCCCCGGCGACGCCCCTCCGAATTTTCCCTCATCCAGCCATCATCGCTCCTTGCACGGCCTCTTTTTTTTTTTATCGGCGCTGCCCGCCGCCGAGCAATTATTCTTCATTTGCCGCAATGTGCGTTTCGCGCGCGCGCGCGTGCTGAGCCCGGCGGCGGCGGCTTCTCTCGCAATTAATTTATCGTCGGCATTTTCGAGCGTCGCGAGTGAGCTTCATTGCGGATTAGTCGGTGCCGCGCGGCCCGTTAATGCGCGTCACTTATCATTTTTATGGCCGCTTTTATATCGTCCTCCCCCAACGCATTATCTCCCAGAAATTGACTTTTATTACTTATTTATTTAATATTTATAAATATGCCTTTGTGCGCCCCGGGCGACGACGAGGAAAGTGTAATTTGATTATTTCGCCAAGAAAGCGCGTGTTTGATTTAACTTTGATTACTACGTTTAATATGCTTCCGGGATTTTTAACACTGGTCAATCAATTATGATAAGCATACTTTTTGGTAAAGTAACAGAAATAGTGCATTACACTGCAGATTTTTCGAAAAAATCCATTTATAGGATTCCAATAAAAATTTTCAATTTCAAATATTAATCTCGCTGCAATCCAATTGCTCCCATAACTAGAAGAACAGACCACCCCGCGCGCGAGCGGCAATTTCAGAATTCATAGAAAAGCGAATATATATTTAGCAGGAAAAGCAGAGGCTCGATCCAACGCGGCGAATGAGCAAAAATTCATAGACGACTCAACGCAGGAAGAACAGAGGCGGAGATAGAGAACAGCGGAACCGAGGACAGAAGGTCCTGAGTAGCGAGAGACGAATAGAGCTTTTCCCGAGAGCGTCAGGTGGTTTTTTCAGTTTTCGTCTCGCTCTCTCAAAGGCGAGGAGAGCACGACGTCTTCAAGTTCCTCTCCGAGTCGCTTTGCTTCTTGCGGAATGTCCCCCGGCTCTCGCTCTCCCTCCCCCTCTTTCTCTCCCTCTCTCTCTCTGTCTACGCTTTTTCTTGGAAAAGCTCGGGAAATGTCGCGAGTTCGCGGATTATGCACGGAATATTATGGCGCACCGTTGACGGAAAAAAGTTTTCGAGTATTCGCGGGGCGGACGACTTGCCCTGCTTTCTCCCCGCCTGTATGCGTATATATCTCTTACTTTTTTCTGCCTCCTCTCCTTTTATTCGTGCCTCTTCTTTTATTTTATCCTTCTTATGGCCGCCTCCCAAACTTCGCCTCGAGCCAGGGAAATTTTTCTTGGATTTTCATCGTTTGGCGACAAGCCAATTATATTTTACTCGAAGGATTCGAGAGGACGACCGTATATAGAACAAGCTCGGCTCAAGGCTCGGTTTCCTCCCCGCGCCGCTGTAGTTTAACAAAGGAATAATTTTCCGTTCGGTCGATTCGATCTTCCTTCTTTATTTTTTTTCGAGTTACGAGAATCCTCGCTTTTGTCTTTGCTCCCGAGCTCTTTATTTTTCTGGTGCGCATTAGTTTTTATATTGCGGCGCTTTATATTCGCAAAACCGCGCGACTTCGTTTGCCGACTTTGCTCTTTGAGATGCAATATGTTTGAAATTATTATGCACTAAAGGATTTTATCGGTCGGTGTATAAATTTCTCATAATAGATTATGCAGCCCTGATCCGAAGCCATAAAATAATAGTCGATTTTACGTCGTCGTTTCCGTGTTCCACTTGAAACGCAAGGAAAGGGATTGCGCGATCGCAAGGTTGAATTTCGAGACTTCAGACGGATAATTAATTAACAAAAAGAAAAAAAAGGAACGTTTTCAGTCCTCTTCAATAATCTCCTTTGAAAAGTTGATTCTCGAGCTATATAACTGCACTAGAGGAGGAAGCTCGCATTGTTGCTTACCTCGGATCAATCGATCCTTTCGCCCAGCCATCCCTAATGGATCGTCGTCTCTCTTCTCGCAGACAGGCTACCGGAGAGCACCCTTAGAGAGAGAGAGAAAGAGAGGGAGAAAGAGACGGAGCCGTTTCTCCTTTCATCATTTTTATTATCCCGGACACTTGGCAAAGGATCTCCTTTGCGCACACACTTGCGTCCAAGTCGGAATGCAGCAGGCAATTGCTCCTCAATCGAAGATCTCTCTCTCTCTCTCTCTCTCCTCCCGCCGACGCGAAAAAGGATCACTTTGACGTTATCTCGCGCTCGAGCAAGCGGAGGTTATCTGGCTCCGCCGTCGCCGCCGTCGTCGCTGCCGCTTCTTTGAAGGTTCGCGCGCGTAAATAGGTGCCTCGAATAAATGATGACGCCGAGGAGCTGCCGCCGCGAGAGAGAGAGAGAGGGAGGGAGATAGCGCTGATGCCTTTGTGAGGGACGCCACCGACGTCCACGACGCGATCGGGAGCGACTGCCGAAGCTCGGGAGCTCACGCCGCGGAGCTGAATAAAATCTTGAAAATGACGCGCCGAGGAAGAGGATGTGCCGAGGTGCGAATTCACGGAGAGTCGACCCGAGGTGCCGAGATGCGCTTCGTTGCGTTTTCGAGGACGCGATGGTTTTCGGATTGTCCTTGCGGTAAACCTCAGTTTTTTGACTGTAATTTAAGCTTGATTTACTGATGGATTATAATCTAGAAGTTTAGATATTTAAATACGTATAAGGGAGATCGTTGTCTTCTTCGATTCTAATTTTTATAATATAAAAAAAAAACAGAAATATTGCTCATTAAAAAAATTGTTTATGATGTGCAGTAAACTTATAAAATGTATATAGCTTTGGAATTATCATATTTGACAAGATTTAAAGTTTATTTTTCAAATTTACATTTTCTGATACTATTCAAGCAGAATAATAAAAATGCCAATCACGAACTCGAATAAGAAAAAATATTATAAAATCAGTCGAGAAGCAGCCTAAAGAGGGTCCGAACCAATACGATTTGGCATTTTGACAAGGGATTGAGAAGGATCTAAATTCACCTCCGCTTCTACAAATATCTGAAATACTTCAACAAAAATCTCGAAGCTCAAAAAAACGGAAAGAACGGAAGCCGAAGCTCTTATTTTCGTTACCCCCCCCCTCCCAAACAGCATTAACGGGAGTTCAATCAGCGTCTCAATTACTCCTGATAAATTTAAACTAAGGACAATAATGAATCGGCCCTCGAAGCAAATCGATACCCGAGAAATTCATTAAACTTTAACTTCTCATTTAACTTCAGATACGTGCCGAAAGCGGTAAAAGCCGCTCCGACTTGATTCCCGCCCGATTTATCGAAGATCGATGATCGTTACTCAAGTCGGATTAAAGATTGCCATCCTAATTGACGTCGACGAAAGGGAAGGAGAGCAAAAAAAAAAAAAGAGGCAGCTGCCGCGCGAAGGAAAGAAGCAATAAACCGCGCGAGAGGTAAGACAACAGCTCGTCGCAATTGTGCTGCGGCTCCGCGAAATTAAATAAAGAAAGGAAGGGGCTGCCAGCCGCTCGGCGATCGGCCGCCCCCCGCCAATTATTAATTGACAAGTTTGCTTTCCTCGTCATTAGGCGACAAGCGAAAATCGAAGCGAAACTTTTCAGTCGCCGCAATTACGATTAATAAGTTACTCGTAAACTCGGCTTCTTTTCTTTTGCTTATTTCGTTTTCTGTTGCTTCTTCCTTCCTTCCTGCTACTCCTTTCTCGATCGGTTTTTGTTACCTCGGGAGGAGGGGGGGAGGAGGAGGCGAGTTGCCGCCTCATTAAGAAACTTTCGCCCCCGCGTTTCTCTAACGACTGCTCGTACATTCGGGAATTCAAGCTGCGCGGCGCTGCCGGGGGAGAAAGAAGGAGTTTGACACGGCGTTTCAAGACAAACTACACACGCTCGCGGACTCCTTAAATGAGCGAGATTTGCGAATTGGATTTTGCGAGGGGACCAACTTTCGGATGAATCAAGTTCGCCGTTATTTGTGAAATCTTTTTCGGCGGAGCCGCTGGGAACTTGATTCAGAAACTGGGTACGAGTTTACTTCGAATTTATTAAAAATGGGTTTATTTTCTATAGAAATGTTGAGGTAAAATCATTTTTCCGTATATACCAGTGGTTAAAAAAAAATTATAAGGTATTTAAAGTTTATTTTTCATCGATGACTTGATTTTACTTTTCAAACGATTCTGCATTCCTTAGATTTACTGTTCCAGTTATTCAAATTAATTACTGCAGCTGTTCAAACTAGTTCATCATAAATCATATATTAAATTCCGATAAAACAACCGCATCGAATGCAATATAAATCGAACTAGAATTATACGAACGCAACATTTGATGAAGCATTTGAAGAAATTAACGAAAAAGGCCATTCTGTGCGCTTGAAAATATATAAGTGAAAACTCGAAACCTTAGATCTCCGCGTCAAAACAAAGTCTGGACGTAGCAGCTTTCGCTGCGTCGGATTTTTCTATCATCCATCCGGCGCGGAGAAATGCTCAAAGAAAGCCGAGCATCGGCGAAATATTGAATGGCATTGTAAATCAAGAAGAAATCGAACGAAAGTTGAAATCTCGATAGCTCTTGGGGAGTGTGTATATACGCCGCGATGGAATTGTAAAAGGAGAAACCGCTACGGAGCGGAGCGCGGAGAGGATGAAGAGAGAGAGAGAGAGAGAGTCTGTTTTTACCGGTGTAGGATTCACGCTCCTGGGGTAAATCTGAGAATCAAGGTCGTTCGTAATTTAAGCGTTTGACGTTCGTCATTGCCGGTCGAAGAAATCGCGTTTCGATATCACTGCCTAGCTTTGTCAATGGTTAACGAGCTACGACATAATTGGTGTCGGTTTTCTGCTGTTGGGAGGGTTTTAAGGGAGTTGTTGACTCTGGCATATACCCGTTTTGCGTGTGGTTAAATAAAGAATTTTTCCTTTCCAAGTGTGCTATTGTTGCACTGTTCCTGATTCTTAATGACATTCTAATGGGTTGACAAATAACTAGTTTTTATTTTTCCTGGAGAAACTGAAGCTATAATTATACGTACACTTAAGTAAAATTGTGTAAGGTTTTTTTTAATTTACTTCAAGAGAATATTTTTAGTTTTATTGCATTTGTAGCGTTAATGAGAAAAGATGGTTTTAAAACATTTTACTCCGAGTAAACAATCGTACGTTAAACTTCCGCGGAAAAGACGCGCTGTTAAAAACTGGTTGATTCTTAATCCGTCTAGACTTTTAATTAGATCCTCCGAAAAATTCCCAGCCGCACTATATTACATGTAACGACGTAAATTCTTTTCCGCATGGGAGCCGAAACCCGCAGCCCGAAACCCCGCCAGGTAAATCCCGTGATCCGGCGACAAAAGCCTCGCTCTTGCCTCGCCATTGACTCGTTCCCTCGTCGGCCGTCCGGCGTGTCGGTGTCATTGGCTCTGGAAATGGGAAAATCGTGCAGGTGGCGATCGTCGGCGGCGCGCGGCGCGTCAGGTGCAACCGGATTCCTGGCCGGCTAATCGTTTCACGCGAGGCTCCTTTAACGGTCATGCGCGCTGCGCCGCCTGTTTGGAAATCGATTAGTCGCGGTCGCTCCTCGAGTCGTTATGACTCGGCGTCATTGTTGCGAGAGAGAGAGGCCACTATATACTGCGAGTCGAAGATATATAATTGCGAACATCAAAGCGCGCGCTTTTAACGTCGGTCCGCTCTCGAGAGGCAACTGGGTCATGTGGTTTTTTTTTTTCGTTCGAAGGTACACTCGCTCGTAAAAGCGCGCATGGGCTCATTAGTGCGTGTGCAATTATGATGGCGCGGCGCTGGCATGTATAGTTTTCATGACTGAAGGAGCTAGAAGGATTAGACTTGTTTGCGCTGTAGATAAATGGGCTTTTTGCTGAAATGGGACTTGATTGCTTTTGCTCCTTTGAATAATGATGGAAAACTCAGGCGCAAAAAGTTATTTAATTAGTGGGTTAATTGGAGATTTAAATGCGTTTAGTTAAAGAGAGCGGATGTTGTTGTTTTTCTAGTTTCTTCTAAAATGACTCGCGCGTCTCTTCCAATTACTTTTTTCTTAAATAATATTAACTTTATTATCTATACGTATATGAATACTAATGAATAGTTAAGAATTTTAAATAATAGTGTTATTAACAAACATAAATCGTCACATTATTTTTGTGCAAATAAGGTTTCACAAAAACTAATTAATTGCTAATTTATTATCATCAACGCTTTAAAATCGATTTTTA
The DNA here is from genome assembly GCA_035047165.1 of Ormyrus rosae. Classification (NCBI taxonomy): domain Eukaryota; kingdom Metazoa; phylum Arthropoda; class Insecta; order Hymenoptera; family Ormyridae; genus Ormyrus; species Ormyrus rosae. Next base: position 13,428,710 of record JAWWML010000001.1, on the reverse strand, counting down.
AAAATGACTTTTACAATAAGTTATTATCATCAGATTTATTTTTTAAGAAGTACGGTTAATCAAAACCTAATGAAACCTATCGCAACAAAAGTTAAAGGTACTCATAATTAATATACTTATTATACAAAAAGTAATGAAATCAAGCTGCCAGCTTAATTACACAAATTCCAGCAATAATCACAAGCCAAGAGCAACTAAATCAACCTTAATACGTCAAGCTCCCCGCAGAAACAAGACGTACGCACTCCGCAGCCTCGGCCGAGTGAAATTAATCCCATAGACCCGCGGAGGCCTCGCCGAACGAGCTCTATAATCAACACCGCGGCACTCGCCGAAAAAGGACGAAATCCCGGCACGATTCGCACTTGTCAATCACCATTCGCCGGGCGCGCGCGGAACTTAATTGACCTCGCGGTGGGAGACAGAGAGAGAGAGAGAGAGAGAGAGAGACTTGAAGGTTTCGTTGCCGCCCAGCGAGCCGTTCGAGGAATCGATGTGTGTGCCAGCCGGCGTTGGTGCGCTTGAAGATTCTCACGCGCGCGCACGAAATCGTAGACGCCGCGGGGTGAGAAAGCGGCTGCGCGATCGAGATATAAGCCGGGATGTATTTTGATGGATGCCGCTGTAATTACTGTATTTCGAAGCGCGCGCGAGAAGGATATTAATAGCGTTTAGGGAGATAAATATGCTTGCGGAGTTTTGGGTGGGGGTCGGTTTTTGGGATTGGTTTAATGACTCAATAAGCGGTGGGGAATTCAATCGGAGATGACTGTATTTTTACCGGGTGAGCACGGGTGAAATTACACTCGGATGACAATCATTTTACAAAGGGAGCAATCCTTTCGTCGTAAAAAGATCTCGTTCTTTATAGTTTTGGTATTATAAAATGATGTTTCTTAGCGTTAAAAGGTAAATCCATTCGAATATGACATGTCGTTTTACAAAAACATTATTTATTTTTAATGCATCATTTTGTGGGAAGAATATCTGCTCTCCGAGTGTCGTTTTGATAATAATTAATAAAATTTGGGGCGAATAATAATAACGCTGGAAGTAGAGCATGTTAAGATCGAGCGGTACTAGCTATAGGACCTTTAATTTCCTGTTTAAAATTAGAAGAAGAAATGTGTTGAGATAAAATTTACATGTTGTACATGGAAATAGTATACCTGGCAAAGGAAAGGAGTTTCTGGGAGTAAATTAATTTAATCGCTTTTTTATAAAAGCTGGTATTAAAAGTGAAAATTTTATCATTAATTTAAATAGATGAAAACAGGTTTATTTAATAAAATCTATAAAGCGAAGTTATTTATCTGTTTATACCTGCACAAGCTAAATATAGAATAAAAGATTTAAAAACACAAATTCTTTTCAAACGAATTTTCAAAACCGAGATAAAGCCAATTTCTAACCCCAAGAGTAACGCTTCAGCCTCGAAGCAAGCAATCAAGCTCACGATCGATCGATCCATCCTCATCGCGAAATCTGACGTATCGTCGCGGCATTAAACGCCCGGCAACGATCGCGGACACTTTGATTGATTTCGCTGCGCAAACAAACGCGTTGAGCCGCGCTGCACCTAATAAACCGGCTCGCTCATTGATATCATTCGAGTTGCGCAATCATCGTAATGATCACCCGGCAAAGCGACACACACACACACAACACGCACGGCTCGTGCAGCAAGACGGCCCTCCCACGATGCCCGAGAGTCCGCCCGTATAATAAACCCGCGCCTCGGCGTCGGTATAATAAAGCTGGCGCGCGAGGATAATCATATCTCGGCCGCGGGATGATATGGTATTATGGGCGCGCGCGCGTGTGAACGCCGGCCGGACTTCCGGCGCGCGGGGCGACAGAGAGAGTTTGTTTTTTGCGGGGACGCGTGCCCGGGCAGATAGCGGATGAAAAGGAGAGAGGCCGAGTATCGCGCGAGCTGGTGGTCTTTTCAGCCTGGCCTGGCCGCTGATTGGCCCGACGGCTGCCTTGCGATATAGGGTGCAGTCGTTCGACGCTGGTTTTTGCGATTGTTATACCATCGGGCGCTGCGCGGGAGCTGATTTTATTTTTAGCCGAGGATCGGATTCAAAAAAGGTTTGAATTACTTCATTTGTGCGCGGGCACCGGATTAATGATGATTGGAGAGCGAGAGCGGATTAAGAAATTATAGGGCCACTTTTTCAATTTATTTGGAATTTTATTGCAGGGCCGGAGAATTGGAATGCAGTGGCTCTCATAGGCTTAAGAAATTTTTTGAGTTTATAAAAATATGCAGCGTCTGGATAGAAACGAAACATCCTAAAAACGTTTAAAATGGTTTTCAGATTAGAAATTGTCCCATTCGAAATAATACAACCAAAATTTCTTATTGCATTGGCCAATAAGTGCGACCTCAAGATTGTATTTTTTCTATCCATTTCGAAGAAATTTAAGAAAAATTATACATTGCACAAATATCCGAGCAGACGATTTTGCGCAATACTTAACAAACGTAATCCAACCGCAGCAATAAAGTTGTAAAATTAGCAATGCTGATTGCTCATTTCGCGACCAAAGCAAGGCCCAGGCTAAAAGCAAACAAAGCCATTCCCGGGAAGAAACCAAAAGGTTTCTCCGGGAAAATAGCGTTCCCGCGTCTCGTGGCCCGCACACTTTATACTTCTCGATAAGCCTCGGCGCTCAAACTAAAACCTCAAATCGCCGTCGGAACGTTTTCTTCTCAGCCGCCGCCGTGCCCGTTTTAACAAGGTGCAGCCGAGATTGCCCCCCCCCCTCCCCCCTCTCTCTTCCCGCCGCGGCCGCGGTAAAAATAGCCGCGCAATTTCCATGGCGTATTACGCGCTGTCGGGGGGCCCCGTACCGTTTTAAATCATCTAAAACCGAGCGCGAGCGCGGTCCACTTTTGCCGGTAGGTGTCGCTTTATTATTCAGAGAGAGCGCCGGTAATCGGCTTTATGAGCGCGGAAAAAGTGGAATTTGAATCTTGAAAGAGGACGCGTCGGTTCTGATCGTTTTTAAGTGGCAGCGAAGAGCGGTGTTTGGCTCAGGCGGTAAGATTCTTGCGTCCCAAGACAACTTAGGGCACTAGTTCGAATCCCGGTCAGCTCGAATTTTTCGGAGGCTTTTTCACAAAGAAGAATCCAGATATTCTGTGTCTGATGACGGCGCTGAGCGTAGGAGAACCCACAGTCGGCAGTCTCAGGTCTGCACGACAACTTCCCCCGCATAAAAAATTTGTAAAACAAAAAAAAATCAAACTATCTGGTCATGGCCTAAAAGTTGAAATAACTTAAAGGCCAACCCTTCGGAGAAAACATTGCACAAAAAAAAAGTGGCAGCGAGCTCAAGAAGCTCGTTCGTGTCCCTCTCCGCTATATCGGTTATACGAGCTCGGGATCGTAAAAGTGTTGCCGCTGCGCCGGAGAGTAAACGGCGTTGGATTACGCGGCCGGCAGTTTATGAGCGAGCGCTAAGGCTAAATGTAATATTAAAAGTTTTGCGCTCTCTCTCTCTCTCTCTTTCTCCGCGAGGCTGCCGTTTGCGTCGGGAGGAGAATTTTCGCTCGAACGCTGCCGGCAATCGTGGCAATGGTTTCGGTTTTTCCGAAGCCGCCGAATCTCGCCTGGAATGCGACACGGTTTTCCGAAAGCTCGCTGAGAATGGATTTTTAGATGTTTCGAAAATTGGGGGCATTATTTCTGTTTTGGATAACAAGCGGAGTACGGTAGAAGATTAAAATTGATCTTTAAATTACGCTAAAATATTTTTGGACTCTTTACGAAACAGTTCCTTTATTATCCAAAAGAGATTTTTGTATATAGAGCTCGACTGTTTACCGCAAATTATTTGTGACTTTTGGGAACTATTTTACGCTTTGAATGTTAAAGCAGACTAATAGCATTTAAATAGAGTTCAAGCCTTCATTGAAAATATTTAATAGTTATTTATATCAATATAAATTTAATGTTAAATGAATCTTCTATTGATTAGAAAATATTCAGCACCGTTATTCATGGACCTAATGAAGTTAAAAAACGTCCGCGTCGTCGATTCTTCAGGGCGTTGAAGGCAAAGGCAATGGATCATCGTCGCTCTCGGCTGATTAGCCCCGCAGCAAATCTTTTCATTCGCCGATTCAATACCGTCGATCTTAGCGTTCTCGTTAAAAAGATTTCGAGCCCCGCAGCTTCTATACCTCGGCGCTCGGAAGCGCTTATCAATCATCGTAACCGATACATTTATAACAGCGTTCCGGCTGGCTGCCGCGCGCGCAGAAAACTTTTCCGCGGGGCCGCTTTGCTCGCCTCGTCTTTTTATTCCCGCGGCGGGACCCAGGGCGAGCGCAAGAAAAGGAAATAGAAAAGTTCGGCCGTTTTCATCGTTTCGGGAGACGGAGCTCCGCGCGCAACTCCGGGGGAAATAAATAATCCATCGACGCGTGGAAGACGGATGACTTTAAAGGCGGCCCCGAGCGCCCTCGTAAAACTCCAAAGTTTTACGAGAATCCGAATTAATCGCAGCCTCCCTGGCCTAATCTCGAGTGAATTAAACTATGTCAGCCGGATGTCATCGCTTTATATGAAGGGTGTGCCTCCCCCCCCCCCGCAGCTGCCGGGGCTAAATTGACCAATGTCAACTTGCGAGCGATTCCAGTTTCTTGCCGGAGGCGAGGGAAAGGGACTTTATGACTTTTTTACGCCCGCCGAGGAGTTGGTTTTATGATAAGCCGCTGGTAATGACGGGAGAGCTCTGTAAGGTGACGCAAGTTCTGGATTCCGAGCTCTTAAGATTATTGCTCGGTAGCGATTGGGATTATTAAATCGCGGGTACACTTTTCAAAACTTCCAGCTAATATTGCCAGCTTAATGGGAGGAACTCGAGCGCTGAGCTTCTAAATAAAGAGATTAAATTTACTGAAATAAATTATTTAAAAAAAAAAAAAAAAAAAAATACTTAATAAGTTCTTCGAAACAGTGTGCTCGCAATGTCTCTTCATATTATAGACTTATGATTAAGCAGTAATGAAAACAAGAATATAGACCTTCCCAACCATAAAAGAATATGGAATTTGCTTCTGTAGTGTTTCTGGAATGAATTGATAAGCTAAGAAAATGCGTAATAAAAGTTTCATTTATTACCTTATCTCCTGCCGGATAATAAAAAGTTATTTTATGAATCCTCCGACCCATACAACATAGACAGCGTCTATATTCAAAATCAATAAATTTTAAGAAGCATTATTAAACTTTGCTCTTATTACATAAATAAATAATTTACGACCGCCGGCTAATGCAAAATAGTTTTCATAAGCGACTTTTCGTAAGAAGATTAATTAAAATTCACCAAAGTAAGAATAATTCATGCACAACAGGCACGCATTAAACGGCATTAACCTTTTTTTCCCATCGAGCGAAAACGGCGAACAAGCGATGAATTTTACAAGCTCCAATCGCTTCTTATTAAATTTCCCAACAACCTGCCCTAATTAACCATAAAAAAAAAAAATAACCTTCCCCGCAGTGCAACTTAATCAAGACTCGAGAAAAGCACTCGAAGCTTTCTTCAATTACCCTTGCGGCAGGCTTTCCGAACGAGGCATCCGCCTGAAAATAGCGCCGCAGTAAAGGAAGACGCTTAATAGAGGAAAGCGAGCGAATTCTTAAATTCGTAAAAACAGAGTGCCGGACGGCTAATTACACGGACGGAGGGGCCGCCGCCGCCGCCGCCGCTTGTTTATACTCGGCGAGTTAGCGCAGTTAAAAAATTTACTCCCGCGCGCGACGGGGGCTTTTAAAAAACGGGCGCTGTTATGGGTAGGCGATAACTCGGGCAGCGGCCGATCCTTTTCGACGATAGCCGCCGGAGCGCTATCGCCCCCCTCCCCCCTCCTCCTCCGGACGTAACGAGCGGGCGTAAACGGGCCGCGGGGATGCGGATAATTTGAAAAATAAAATATGGCCGCGGCTGCGATTTTGAGGGTGAGAAACGGGCGAAGGTATATATATAGTTTCGGCTGGTTTGGAAAAATAAAGCGGGGGAAATTGGGTCTTCCGATGTTTGGGAAAAGTAAAAATGCCGGGTCGGCGTACTGAAAATCATGAGATGTGTTTTGCTTTCTCAAAGAGAAAGCTTTATAACGGGTAAAAAATTTTAAAGTTGAATTTCGTTGATTTTCGATGTTTTCGAGGTTTTTGAGTCAAAAAAATTGTCTCAAATAGAAAGATCATTAACGTTAGAAATGTTTAAGACCGAAATTTTTTTTTAATTTGATGATTTTCATATTTCAAAAATAAAGTCATTTTTCATGATGTCTGGATGTAAGTGCGTATCCCTAATTTTGTCCCCACGATGACTTTCGAACGGTTGGATATAATGAGCTGGAATTTTGCATGGGTTTTGAGCATGCTTTGCAAACTTTGAGAAACACTGCCAAACAGAGCTAATTCTTGTCAAACCTTTTACATTACTGCCTAACACTGCTAAATGTCCAAAATAACTACAATATGCCTTGGCATTGTTCAGCAAGGATTAATAGTGTTTGGTAGTGTTTCCGAAATTTTTTCAAAGAAAATTTTTTCACTTGGGTCTATTAGGAAGTTAAAAAAAAAAAAAAAAATAGAGAACAAACACTTCCACCTTCTGAAAACAATCCCCCAGCATTTTCTCGAAAATTCAATACGGCAAACTAAGAATGCCAGCATATCTCGCAGCTCCTCTTACTTAATCAAAGCTCGCTCGGCGCGATAATTCACAGCTCAGACTTGGACTGCTTGCCGCCTCGCCGTGGAAATTTCGGAACAAATTCGCCCAAGGCGGCGGGGGGTTCCCCTCGCGCCAGGTGCGAGGACACTTTACTTCGCGCGAGGAGTTATGTAGCCTCGCCCCTCGTGCTTTTAAGACTCGCGCCGCGTTTCGAGCACTTTCCCTCGTTATGCCGGCGGGGCGATTCGTGCAGTTTTCCTTTGGCTACTTTTACGATTCTCTACCGAAGCTTTCTTTTTTTTAATGATTTTTTTTACTCGGTTCTCTCGCGGAGCTGCGCTGGATTAGAATCCAGTTCACGAGCGAAGGAATAAAGTGGTTGGTCTCTGTTTGGAAACGGAAAGTATGTAAATTGCAGGCGAATTTCGTGTGGAAATAGGAAATTGTTTTATGGAAGGTTATAACATAAAAATTGCTCGGCTGACAAAAGATTGTACGACATTCTCTACATTTATTTTGTAAGTTTTATGGTTGTCGGCAACTATGTACGGACAGTAATTTTAAGAAAATTTTTGTACGTAATCCGTTTTTATAGAGTGCTAAAAATTGGAAAAATTATTTAAATTACTTAATAATTTGTATAAAAATTTTTGCTAGTTTTTACAAAATCCTAAAACAAAGTAAACAAGCGATAAGGAAGTGAAGTTTCCCTTTAGTTATACCATTAATAAAACATCTTAGCATAAGCATGTAAATATTTATCCAAATATGTAAAACGCTCTCTCGTCCCCAGTTTTTGCATATAAACTAAAGAATGTATTTAAACTTGACCCGCAAGAAGCCGTAATAACACAGCAATTTCCTCGAAGTACCCCAGCCTTTTCCAAACACTCTCAATTTCTCGACTCCCCGTCGAAAAAGCTCCCCAAAAGCCCTCCGAAAAAAAAGTCAAACCGCCTCGCTTCTTACCCTCCTCCCCTCTATTTACACAGCTCCGCTCACGATGTATCGCTCTTTATTGCCCTGATGATCCGGCGGCTCGTCATTAGCATCTTCGTTAAGAGCGCGTACGTGCGCGCGCTCGGCCGAAAAAAAGGCGGCGGAGGAGCTGAAAAAAAGTGAAGCGGCGAGGCTCTCTCGGAAGACGCAAAAAAGTCTAGGAAACTCTCTATCTCTCTCTCTCTCTCCTCCTTGAAAACTGAACTAACAACTCGGCACGGCTCGCTGCACTATGCATGCGCGAGATGTTTTTCTTTTCGGAGAGCGGCGGCGGCATTCTGCAGCTTACGTCCCGGGCGCTCACTAAAAGTTAAACTCCCTCCCGCCGCCGCTGTTGCCGCGCTGCTCTATTCAGGCTGTGCGCGGCCAAGCTGCAGCTTGAAAAATTCAGGCGGACGTGTAACGATCCCCCCGCGATGCTGGGGAAAGAGAGAGAGAGAGAGAGAGAGAGAGAGAGAGAGAGAGAGAGAACGGTGACGAGGTCACTGTGCGCCGGGCTTTTCCGAGAGTCGGATGGATGATGGCTGGCTGGTCGGTCGGTGCGCATCGGCTTTATGATCCAGCGGTTTCTTTTGCTGCGATATGCTAATTTTCCCGAATTTAATTTTGCTGTTTGAAGAGCTTTAAAATATACTCCCGCGTAAAAGTGATGAAAAACGTTTTCCTTATAGCGCAGTATAACAAAAATGCCGGCGCCACAGATTCGAAATTCAACGGCTCATCCAAAGGGTCATCGCAATCAGCCATCAGCGCAACAATTATAAAGCGAATTACCGCCGACAAATGGATATCCGCCGGCAGCGTTTGGCGGGCGTCGGCACACATTAAATTGCCTTAATTAGATGCTAATGCACGGGGCCACATCTCGCTGCGGCGGCGCGCGGTATCCCTTCAGGTATACGGACGCGTAATGGAAGTTTGCCTGGAAATGCTTTGGCAGCGACGAGCGCCAGCCTGCTGCGGTGCCGTGATTCAATTCGAGGACCTCCCCCAAGCCTCCCTCCCCCCTCTCTCTCTCTCTCTCTCTCTCGACTCGTATCACGCGGGCTTACGCTGTGGGTGTGCGCGCGAGGAGAGCGGCGGCCTGGGATGTTATGATGTCGCGCTGATTGTTAGTTTTGCCCTAGATCGATTCTTTCTTGGCGGTTCGGCAGGTGCGGGAGGTTAATGAAGTTTGATGCTGGTATGGGCTAGGAATTAGACACGTTGATGGAATAATGGTTTTCGTGCGAAATTAGGATAGTTTGAAATTGCAATCATTGACTGGTTGTTTAGAGTAAATTACTTCATACTGTTTTTAAAACGTTCTTTTTCATCTTTATTTTAGTGAAGAATGTACGAAAGAAATTCTTTTAATAGCAGGCAGGTTTAGCTCGAAAATTTTTAGAATTTTAATAAGGTCATAAAATTCTATCCGACACGGACAGTAATTGATATAATAGGCCAATTTTCACTATTTTCTTGTACCCCCAAAGTATCGGTTTCAAAATGGTTTTATTGTATCAAACGAATTTTTCAATAAATTTCTCGAATTCTCTATCTCGAAAACCTCTCCTTCGTACAAAAACATACCAGAAAAATCGAAATATTTTCCGCTTTAAATGAAATTCTACGGTAAAGAGAGCGTTTTCATTCAGTTTATCCGTCGCCTAAGCGGCGAGCGGTAATTTTCCCCCGAAAAAGCATCTCTCGCTCGCTCGCGAATTTTCGCTCGGCCCCCAAGAAAATCCACTCTCCGCGCAGGCCAATTTACGTGTACACTCCTTGCGGAGGGAGTGCAACGGGTAAACGAGCCCAGTGCTGCGCTCGGTAAACCGCAGGGCGCTTTCGTGTTTGCGGTATGACACTGTAGTTCCTCCCTCTCTCTCCCTCTCTCTCTCCGGGCTTCGTCTCTCTTTCTGTCCTGGAGTCGAAAGCTCTCGGTCTAGGAGTTGGTGGCCCAGCCGCCTTTGTCGTCTCGCGAGAGACGAAGGCGAGAAGCCGAGGCCGCGCCACGGGCTTGGAATACCGACGGAGGCGCGCGCGAGAGAGCGCCTTTGGACACTCGAAAACGGACCAAAGGGCCGGATGTGTTTCTTGCACTCGCGGGGCTTCAGTTTTCAAAGTAAATAGCGCTGCCAAAGCGAACGACGCGCTCTCGGGCCGAGTCTTCTTTCTCGAGTCGCTCCGCGGGGATTCTTTCGGCGCGGCGAGCTGTCGCGTTAATTGAAATTGAAAATTTCGAGAGGGGAAACCCTTTTGTTTGGAATGCGAGAGCCTTTTCTTGCTGCTGAGCTCGTGTTTTTCTACTCTGCATTGTCATTGAGGTTCGTTTAACTTTGGGTTTTTCTTTATTGTTTTTTGAAATTCAATCCTTACATATTTTTAAGGTTTCACGTGTAATCAATTTGAATTCAGACAGAAAAAGTTCTGAATTTTCTTCTAGAACGTTACATTTACATCATAATAGTGAATGTATAAATTAACAATGCACGCATTGAAAGTTATGAAAAGAATGTATTTTCTCTAATGATGGGAAAAAATCGTTCACCATCGCGTTCCGTTACAAGTCTCCGAAGAATAGAAAACTTGTACCCCTCGCGAAGAAAAGGTCGGAATATACCTATATAATAGTCAAGAGAAGAATAAGAAAAGTAAGCACCGGGCAGTATATTGGGTCAGTTTTTGTCCGGCGTACGCGATTTCGAAAAAGCCCCGCTTCCCGAAAAGGGAGTCCGCAGCAGCGCGCGCATACAATGTGTTTATGACTCCGAGTCGCGCGCAATAATACACGCAAGCGGACAAATACGCGCGTATTTTAGGGACCGTTTCCTGAAAAGCTTATGGCCAAGGGCTTGTCGTCCGCGAACAACGACCGCTGAATGTAAGGGTAATGCAATGGAGCAGTTACTCGAGCCGAGCATGAAATGTAATATTGTAAGAAAATGTTATTCACCGATGCAGGAAATAAGAAGCCCCGGGTTTAACGTATACGTTTTGACTTTTATTTTCATTGTTTCGTTGAGAAATGAATATGCGAGTTTGCAGTGTTTTTCACAAATTCTCTGTTTTTAACATATATTAACTGAAATTTCTCGTGCACAAGCGGCGTATTGAAGCAACAAATTTTTTGTATAGTTCTTGAAATTTTTAATACAGAAGAATATCTTCTAAAGGTTATAATTAGAAAACGAAACGAATTTGAAATAAAATCAAACCACAATTCAATTTCCAGAGGCGTTTCGCGGCTCGAGGCGCTCGCGTGCACTTTCCGCCAGAGCCAATCGCATCACCTACGAATCCCCCGCTGATTTATCCTCTCGCGCGCAACCGCGCAAAGAAGGGCCGCGCAATCACAAACGCATTCAAGCCCTGCGCGCCGATGCGCGCAGCGGCGGCTCCCGCTCGAACTTAGCCTCGACAATGCATCATCACCCCGCAGCCGGCCGCGGCTGCAAACGCGATTACACGCACAGCTCGCAATCGGATAACGGCCGCCGACTTATCTCTTAGCGCGAGACGAGACGGGACGCGCGGCTCTCCGTCCGGCCTAATGTCCTCTAACGACACGACCGGGTAAGAGCGGCTCAGGGAGGCGCGGCCAATTTTCGGGGGATTTTTCGTGGCGCGCGGCGGCCCCCGCTGATTTACGGGGGGCTTCATTGTCGGAGGCGCGAGCGCGAGATGGATAGCGGCGAACGCTTGATTTACGCCGTTGTTGCCCCGGAGAGTCGGAGCGCTTCTTTTTTTTTCGGGCTGAACTCGACGGCGCGGAAAAGCCGAGCTGCAGCGGGGGTTAATGAGGCGTTATAAATTTTGGATTTTCGCTTTAATGGACCTGCAGCTTTTTCGACCGGACGTGTGTTTGCGGGCGCGTGAATTATTTGCTGGAGGCGGTGTGTCTTGCGTGGTGAATTTTGTCTTACCTGCTGGTGGATAGAAATGTTCTGGATTGCGAGGCAAAGTTTGATTGTTGTACGTACCTGAAACATAAAAGTGAAGAATTTATGATTATTTTTGTTGTTTCGTAGGTTAGTATCATGTTATAAAAATGCATAAAAGTTGTATTTACATATTATATTTGAACATCTGCAATCAAATCACTTATCGTTTATTACTAATAACTATTGCTGATAAATAAACAATTTTCAAAGCGCACTCACGCTCAAGGTGCAATAAGCAAGTGAGAAAATTATCCTTCATAAACTAATAAATTTCGATTTAACAACCAGCCATGAAACTACTCGCAGCCAATTAAGCCCTGTCTTCTCACCCGAGGCCCCCCGACCGTTCCTTATCACCCAGTTGCAAAACGACTACAAACCATACGTTACAGCGAGCGCAGCTAGAAACTTTTCAATTAATCGAAGCCTGCCCGTCGAGCCGCGATCCATCCTATAAGCTATTCCAAGAAAGCACCAGGGCACACCCCGAGCACCCTTTTCCAGAACGGCGAGCTCCATCGCGCGAAAAAAAGGATATATCGCCCCAGTCAGTCGGAGAGCCGTCAAAACTCGAAGGCGATGCGTGTGCCCCGGGCGATGTATATACCGATAGCGATCCCGCGCAAAAAGGAGGAATACACCGGGAACAGTGGTAAAACGCGCGGGGGCCGCCCGTTGTCATTCATGTATCACGCTTGGACGGCGGGGGGGCCCCAGCATGGGGCCCCGGGACCGGCGCGCCGCGCATCGCCCTCAAAGGCCCCCCGATAGCCGCGCCGCTTTATTGATGCTCTCGAGTCCCGGGGAACGTAATGGATTCGACTTTTCAGGTTATTAAAGCGCGTGTTTTGCACGCTTAGGGGCTACGGTATGCTCGAGATCTTGAGGAGGCTTTAATGCCTGTCGCTGCGTGGATTCTTCGGAGGTGAGCTGGAGTACTTTTTTTTTTGCGGAGCTGCGGGATTGATTTTTTTTTCTTTTTTTTCGGAAAGGGATTCTATTTACATATTTGAAAATGATCGATTGGTTGGGGAAACAATGGCAAGTCTTGGCGCAGAAATAAAGTTTAGGAAGGGTAAGATGGCAGGGAGATCAGAAAAAATTAACAACTTAAACTGATATTTCAGTGCAATGTGAAGCAACTAAATAAAATTGTTATGAACGTCATTCTAATGTTTAAAGAACAAATAATAAAAAATCACACGGCTTCATTCAAAATAAAAATTTTGTTTTCTAAAGAAAACAACAATTTAAACTAAAACAATGAAGGTGTCCAATTTTTCAGACAAACAAAAAAATAACTAAAGTTCTTCAATAAAAACCATCAAAAAAGCAAATATAGTTTTTAATTAAAAATCCTAGAATACTCTCCACAATAAAAATAGAACCGAGCAAAGATTGCAAAAGCGAACGAATTTGTACCACAAAGACTCTCGTTAAGCGAAACTGATGCTTAATAACGATCTCCGCAACTCGAAATTCACGGCGCGATTAAAACTCCTTGCAACAAAGAAAAGCCCGCATCAGTAGCTACCCTCCCCGTCTTCCCCCCCCCGAAGGGTCAATTAATTTTCTCGCGCCGACGCACAGCACAAAAACGGCCCCGCCGCGCGCCGCGGGACAAAGCGCGCCGATGCGCCAAAGTCCACCGGTGCATTCGGGGAAATTTTCAATTTGACGCTAATTACACGTGGCGCGCTGCGCCTGACACAATTCGTTCGTTATAACCGCGCGAAATAATAATTGTTATGCCCGCGCGCCTCCCCTCCCTCCACCCCTTCGGCGCTCGTCACCGGCAAAGGAGGCACCAGACGGAGGCATTGACATTTTATTGCGGGGATTCCGCGGGGCGCGCGGACCCGCAATATGACAAATCGGCCCGGCGCGTGTCGGCCCCGAGTGCCGAGTTTCAGCGAGCCGCAATATTCCGCCGCGCTCGCGTCGGCTGGAAAAAATTACGGGGACGAGGGAGGGAGAATTTTTCTCATTTTTGGAGGTTAACGGGCTGATTTTGAAAATTGTGCGTCGGAGGGCTGGATAGTCGGTTGGGAAGGAGGAGATTGAGAGCATTGTAGTTTTATAATGAAATTGAAATTGATTATGCACGGAAAAATGTTGGAAGCTGTTCGTTAAAATTAGAAAAAATCCTCTTGAGGAAGGTTTTATTAAAAATATTGCTCTTCTTAGAATTTTTAATAAAGCCACAACAAAATTTAATAGAGATTAAAATCTTTGCAAGCTTATTGGAAAAACTTTATTGAAAATTCATTATTTTGCTTTATTTTTCTTTTTTGTTTCCCCTTAAAAAAATGTACGTGCTTCATCCTACTTTCTTTATAGAATCATTATCAAGAACACGTAATTCAGAACATAAAAACCATCAGAATTGCATTAGCGGTATCTTAAAATCTTTCATATAACTCTTAATAATACATTTATTAAACCAAACGAAACTTTAATTTTCGTTCAATTGCCTTCCACCCAGATTTGCGGGTATCATCAGTCACTTACTAATATTTCATTGATCGATCGAGCAGCACCCACCGTCGCATAAATTTGTACGAAGCAATGCGACTACGTGACTTTCTAAGACCTTTCTTTCTCACACCGCAACCGCGCCCGTAATTACAGTTACGTTCGAAACTCTCCCCCGTGAGTAATACCGCTCACGCGCTGCTCGAGATATATGGGACACTTTTTGCCGTTATCAACCGAGCGGATCTCGCTTATTCGCCGTTGTTGCAATTCTGATTTCCGTAACTGCGAGTTGAGTCATCGCCGCAGCTTTTCGGTGTTCCGTCAGGCTTCGCTGGTCTTTACTTTTCGGCTAATTAGCGACCTTTGCAGTCTAATTAATCGAATTTACGACTGGCTCAAGAAAGTGCTGCTTAGCGACAATGTTTAATTCATGCGCGTTTGCATTGCAAATTCACGCTCCCGTTGAGGTTCGACGAATGCGCGCGCGAATTAAGTCGTCAACCCTATATTTTCGTAATTGTGCGGACAACTTTTTTAAAACTAGTTCCCTAAAATTATTCACCAGAACCAGAATAACCTTCGTTTCGACTTAGACCTCAAAAATAGCGCCTGCCCACCGACCGCAGCTCCCGAAAGCTTAGCGCCGAGGTCCATAAAACGATTAAGCCCGTCGGCGTAACGGCCGCGGCTCTGGTCCAGGGTCCTTCCGCATCGAATTTTTCGGTGCGAGCGCGCGGGGCTCGCATCCGAATGGCTGACGAGTCTCGATTTTATTTCGGCGCGCGGCGAAACTTTGCCAAACGAATCGGGCCAGATATCGCGGCGCGTTTGGCTGGGGAAATGCAAAGTTCGCGCGGCACTGCCTGGCAGGCGGCCCAGCGCTGTATATGTGCCGGACCGCGCGTCTAGACGCTAACGGCTATTGGAGTCGCGAAATATGGTACTGCCAGGCTTTTCACTGTGTTTTCTTAGGAGGCGGGCAATTAGGCTGCGGGAAATGTGGGCCCTTCCGGGGGAGGGGAATTTTTGCAGTAAAGCGAGCTTGACAAAGTGGGGGAGTGGGAGAATATGGGGTTGGGATGTAAATTTTGCCTTCGCCAGCTTTATGAGTTCATTTAGTACTCTATTTATTTATCTTGATTTTATCCTTGAAAATATTTGAAATTTGTACAAATAAAATAAAAGGTACAATGATTGATTTCTAATAACGTAATAATTATTCAAAAGATGTTTCAGAGTTAAATTTAAAAATGTGTTCTTTTAAAATCTTAATTTTCGACAGGCCAACGGCTGCAGGTGGAGAATTGGGATCAAAATGAGACGTCGGCCAACTTCAAGTCCTGTCAACGCCAAATAACATTCTAATGAGGTAGATAAAACGCCACCAAATAATAATTGCTTTCTCCGAATGATAATCTCAATCCAACATCCATTCCCACATCAGCCTGCCTCGAAATCTCTCCAACGGCCATCTCGAATTCGAAAAGCCGGCAATCCCCTCGAAAAATGTCAGCTGCTCCTAATCTCCTCGCGCCCTTAATCCCTCCATCTCGTTATCAACTACTGCGTTCAAAAGGGCAAACAGCGCGGGGCAGCGGGCCATGACGAAAAAGTCAGCGGCGGCTTTCGGCACCGGCGGTTCGGCGCGGTCGACGATGGATACGCATGTCGAGCGGTGCGTCACGCAGTGCGTCCGCGACAGAAGCGTGTCAGGGCCAGGTGCTGTCGGTCGTGTGGTTTCGGCACTGCACCCTCTCCGGGTGTATCTTGACTAGAGCTGGCGACTACCCGTAGCTTCCCTTACCGGCAGTGGCTTCGCTTATTTGCGAATTGTGGCCGATCGTTGCTGGATTTGATCAGTGACCTCATCTTTCATCGGTGATTTATACTTGGAATTTACTTCCTTTAACGCGTTCTGAGACTTTTGTATTGAAAATTATTAATCTTAAGAAATTATGATGATAAAGTTAATACTTTTTCTAATGATGAATAATTTTGTACCCCTACCAATGATATCATAATAAAACAGTAAGAAAATTTAAATAAATTTAGAGCTTGAAGACTTAAGGGGGTTATATACTGATTTTTTCCTCCTATAAAAAGCCCTGAAAAAAAAAATCTGTATGATTATGGTTTCTTTTGATAATATCTATCAAAAATATAGCA
>JAWWML010000001.1:13361669-13412342 GCA_035047165.1 Ormyrus rosae | reverse complement strand
GATAAAGTATAGAATCAAAAAATCAAATAAAAAAAAAATTGATTTTTGGAATCTTTTTCAGTATATAACCCCCTTAACATTATTAACGATAGTAATTTCGATATTAACTCAATAAAATTATTGCACGATTAATTTAAGCAGCCAACGCTATAAAATTTCTCTATCAAATTAAAATAAATCTTTATCAAGTCCGCGAAGCACATTTATCGAGCAAGAAATTATCTAGAGTGCTCTCGGAAGCATCAATATCTCATTTAAAAGAAATCGAATTAAAATCAAAACACAAGATTTATCGAGCGCATAAAAATCCAATATCATCGGGTTCTCATTCGCACTCTCCTCCCGGCGGAAATGCCATCCGGAAGAAAAAAATCACCGAGCAAAAACTAATCGCATCATCACACTACATTGACCGTTCCGCGCGCCGCCTGCCGAAGAAAGAGATAATTTATTTATTCGCTCTCTTTCCCAGAGTACATCGCTCGTTCATCAAGCTACTACACCCCCCCTGGCGCTCGAAAAAAAAAGCAATATCGAAAAAAATGCCAAAAATTCTCCCGAAAAGATAACCCCCGGCCGGCCCCATTTAGCTTGCTTAGCCAAGCGCGAGGCTCCGTTTTTCCGCATCGCGCGCCGCGCGAGGATTCCACTCTCGCTTTTCTTTTTCAGAAGCAGCCTCGAGGAGAAGAAGAAAAAAAAAGGAGCGCGCCGTCACGTTTCGCACGACGACCGGACCGAGAATCAAAGGGACGAGGCCGGGAGAGTGGAGACGGCTGAGTCACGGAGTGTCGCTCCTTCGCTTTTGCGCCAAGCGGCGTAATAAATTCTGCAGAGACAAAGATGATGCCGGCCGAGAGATACGCGGGTGTGAAGCTCGCCGTTATTGTCGGCTTTTTGCTCGCTGTGGTGTAAACGATGATTTAGCCTTCGATTGAAAAAAAAATCAATTGATCTTTGTTGCTGGTATTATGGGGTATGGAGATTATTTTCCAATTAGAATTATGTATCGTTGCAAGAAAAAAGATTAGTTTCTCTTATTAATTCGACAGTGTTCAAACTAAAAGTTCTTTTGTTTTTTCCGGTATGGTTTAGTGACTAAGATACCTGATAGTCAAAGTTTATATTTTAATAACTGTTTTGAATAAAGAATGACAACTTACTTCTTAGACGTAATTTCTTTATTTTGAACCTTTCAAAACTCTTAACGCCAGAGGTAAAATTTATCAACAGTCTTGGCGGTCAATCTAATTCCAACTCTTTCAAAATATTCACACCTAATCAATCTAAACTTTCAAACCAGCGAATCAAAGCGAAAGTCCGAGAAAAAAAAATCCGAGAAAAGAAAGCAACACTATAGGAAATCACGGGAGCGACGACAGAAACATCCGGTTCCGGCGGGGCCGATACACGCGCAGCCTAATACCTCGACTCTATTGGGGGTCGCTGAGTTAATTAACGGTCCGGCATGCTCTGCCCACCCTCTTTTTCACTTGGGGCATTTCCCGTGCTCGCGTGACCGAATAACTCGCGCGTGCCTTAATTCGCCGGCGAAATTGACGAGCGCGCGAGACTTCCTTAAAATGGGCTCTGATTGACGCGAGGGAGAAGAGTGAGAGAGCTGTGTGCTTCGGCTTTACGTAACGCCGGGCGGACGGAAATTCGTCGTTTTCGCCTGCGAATTGGCCGGCCAGGCCGAATGATCGATCGGAGGATGAGGTGCCCGAGGAAACGAGCCACGACGGACGCGGGGTCTTCTTTCGGCAGGGCACTTTTTCTGCGCGATTAGGAATTAATCGATGCAGCGCCGGGGATAAACGAGCAGCACGGCATGTTGTGCATTCGCGCCGATGAATTCGTCGCTCGTATAATTTAAAACTTAATTGTACGCTATTAAGAAGGAGAATTAAAATTCCACCGGCATCGAAATAATATAAGCCCCCCGGAGCCGATGAGCAATAAAAAAGTGGAGGTAAATCAATTTCGCAAATGAAACGTTAGCGAGGAAAAAAGAGGGGGGGGGGAGGAGGAGGCAGCTCCTCGCTCCGTCCCCAGAAGTGCACGCCGCTGCGGGCAGCGAGAGCATTAATCGCGCAGGTACGCATTATTACATGTACGCTCGTGCATAACCAGCGGGCCGACCTTGAACGTCGGTAGCGCGTATGCACAGTAGCAGGAGCCGGCTTTTGTAGATTATAACCCGCAGCACGCGCTGCCGCACGGAAGCCGAGAGAGAGAGAGAGAGAGAGGAGGCAGGGAAAAAAAGCGAGCAAAGCGTGGAGGAGGCGGCGGCGGCGCGTGTATGTAGCCCCGCAGGTAACGAGGATCCATTTATTCCGGCCAGATGGAAATGTAAATTCCGGGGTCGCGGCGACCCAATTTATCTCCGCGCGAGTGCATGCGCGGCTATTTAATTGTGCGCCGCCGCGGCGGTATGGTAATTGCCCTTCCCCTTATTTATATCCATAGATTGGAAGACGCCTTTTTGCCGAGGCCGGCAACAATGCGCCGCCGGAGCCCTTTTTAAAATTCCCGAGTTTTTCGGTGCGTCGTCGTCCTTTTGGGCTTTGTGCGCCGCTGCTGCTGCTGCTGCTGCTGCCGCTGCTTTCGGAGGGGCAGAAAATGCAAAGCTTGCGCGATTGTTCTTTCGAGAGTCGCGAGGCTCGCCAGAGAGGTGGGGGAGTTTAAATGGGCCGCGAGTTTATACACGGCTGCATGTGGGCTTTGTTGGAATTGCGCATCGATATGCGAGGAAATCGAGCACGATGTCGAGGTCGTTTGCTCCTGAAATTGTAAATTGAGTTGGAATTATAATGGCCTGGGTAAGGGTATTTAAATTTTGCTCGGAATTACTGTCGTTGTTGGCGAATGTAGGACTTTTGGCTTTTTGCAAAACGCCGCAGAGAAAATAAATGTTCCGGGTAAAGAATGGCAATTGCGAAAATTCTTTTATATGCGATAAATATTTGAAAACAATTTATTTGTGGGTCAAAATTCAAAATGAAAAAAAAGGATTATTTATTAAAACACCATTGTTTCTGCCGATTTTTTTTCTGTAGTAGAATTATTTAAAATTTTTTACCCTCTGTTAAAAAAAATGATAGGAGAAAAGTGAAGCCACTGAAAACAAAATCTGATTGGTGGCCTGTAATGATCTGTAGAAATGGCGCAGAATTTAAAATTAGATTTTTGAAAAAACAGTTTTTATGGTTATAATCTTTATATAAAATGTAGAAAGAATAACCTATGTATAAAAATAAGCAAGTTTATTAAATATTTATTGTGAGCATTGTTTGTTCAAGTAAAAATCATATATATAATGAAACTGAACATGTTAGTTTTGCAATCCGTTCCTAACCTAACCTAAATAGAAACAAAATACAGCGCGCGCGCAGTGCGCTAAAGTATCCCTAGTATGTTAAATGTTTGATTCGGGGAAAATTTTCTATTTTTTAAATAGCATTTAGGTTAGTTCAAAAAATGTATTTTAACAGTTACGCGTAGATACCGTTAGTTCCTCAAATATCTTTGTTAATCATACACTAAATAACAATTTTGTTTTTGACCAGTAGCCGCTATTTTCACTTCAATGATTCAAATATTTCCATAAATGCCGTACAATCAATCAAATTCGACTGTTCTAATCATCAATTTGATTTTTGATTAAGTTCTATTCATCGGACGTATTATAGTTCAAACACATACGTTGCTTTATTCGAGCGTTGAAACTTTTTATTTTTGATGAAACGAACGGTCATGCATGAGCGTTGATTTTAATACGAAAAAGCGGTCATTGATCTATCAATGAAGCCAAAGGCTACGTCACGTGAAAGTAATGCGCGCGCAGTGCCATTGATGAGTTTTCGCTGGAATGGTTCTTTATTGGCCGAATCGGTCATTGGGCATTCGATAAAAAGAGAATGAGAAGAGCTGAAATAAGAGAGACAGGGATGTAGTAAATGTCGCTGGCGAATTATGAATACGTTGCTTTAGTTTTGTCGGCAAATACCCGGAGGTATTCAACTTTTAATTAAAATTATATGTTTTTGTAAAATTCAGGATAATGATACTCATTCTTTTTTTAATTGTCAATCATACATTAAATCGAACGATTGATTCAGAATAAAATTGCTGTATAAAAAATTTCGTCTTTAAAAACAATTATTATTACCAACATTGACTTGTCTCTTTAAAAAAGAAAACAACTCAAATTCTTAAATTTTTTCGGTACATGCATATCCTTTACCCAAGACTGATAACGTCTCCGAAGAAACGAGAGGAACTCAGCGTAATGAATGCAGCCTCCATTAACTCTCAAAAACGCAGTTTCTCCCCCAAAAAGAAGACTACCATCGCAGCCGCGGTTGACGCGAACGACAGGCAGGCAAAGAGAAGTGCGTTAAAAAGCGGCGCATTGCGTGTCGTCGGAGGCTCGAGAATTTCTAATTAGCAGGGGCGCGCCGCTTAATTAAACGCGGCTGTTTTCATAAAGGCGTCGCAATCATCGACGCGGCTGCAGCCGTCGTTAAACGAGGCAAGTACAAAACGAAGCGCTGATTAATGTAGTTGCGTCTGGATATTCCGATTCATTTTTTGAGCCCGTCACTCGGAGCGCCCGAATCTGCGTGCGGGTGACGTCTGACGCGATTTTTCGTCGGCCTTGCCGAGGCTGCACGCGAGGCTTGTCTTCGGAGTCGTGCGAAAGCTTGCCGGGGGAATCCTGTTGAAGGGCGTAAAATTTTGAGCGAACTTTTTTATGGAACGAATGTGCTCGAGCTTTTTGATTATGACGGTAAATTTCACGCTTTATTATACGTTGATTCGGATCTTTGTTTAGACTTTTTTGATGTTTATATGTGGCATATTTTTGGTAGGGGACAATTATTTTGACTGTCGGTATTTTTATTTAAATATATTAAGGTGAGATAAGGAATAATTTGAAAAATCGATCTAAAAATAAATATTCTTTTTCATGCGTATTATCTTATTTAACCCTTTCAGAACTGAATTAAATATATATATATCACTTTTTTAAGTATATTTTGACTTGTTATGGTCTAAATATAAAATTTAAGTGGTAAAAAAAAATATACGTGCATATTTACAAATATAAGTGTATAAATACATCTCTAATGATCAACACAATTATTTACACAGATTATTTTAAATTGCAGATTGTTTGAATCCTTCAATTTTAATTTTTTTCAGTTTTCCCTGTATTTACATTCCAATGTACATTGGGTCTGAAAGGGTTAATAAGCAAGTATAACGAAACAGCAAAAAGACCATTTCAAATATATTTCAATAAATTGAAATTCACAAGCATTGGGATGTCGGTACCAAAAAAGCGAATAATAAAACTAGAGGTAGAGAATAACTCGTTGAATAGCTAGCTAATCTTTTTTCTGCTTTTTTTTTAAATGTGAGCGTTTTTCCGTCTGATCGAAAACACATTTTAAAAAATTCACTGAGCGCAATAAATTGTTATGTATCGATATATTTGAAAAATAAAATAATAACTAATAATAACTAATAACTTTATTGCTATTATTATTTTCTGCTCAATAAATTATTAAATCTTGCATAAATGTTATAATTTATCGCTTGAAATATAATAAAAATTTTAAGTTTTTAATAAATCTTCATAAAATTTAAGTTAATTTAGCGGTAAATTGATTAATCTTATCTCTAATAAATAAATAAATAAAAAATCAAACACTATTAAGTACATTATATGTTGTCTTAATACAAATAATTCAACCCGAAAGCAAACGACTTCCTCTTCAAATAAAAGGGGGCGCAAAAGTAACTTCAATCAAGGTACAAGCTTGGCAATACGTTATTATTTTAAACTGTGCTCCGGCGGGCCGTTATCGTTAAATAGGTTCGTTATAAAGGCTTTTAAGAGGAGATTTTTCTTTGTCGCCGTTAAAAACGAACGAACCAAGGCGCAAAAAATCCAAAAAGTCGCTCAACCCCGAGCGACGACGAGAAAAAAGTGTCGTCGAGGTCCAAAAGGAGAGCGAGACGAGAGGGAAGGAGAGAGAAAGGAGAGGCATCGTGAAAACGAACGACGTACCGGTAATTGTCAGTGTTCCTCGGTACGCGCGTCCCGGAGAGCAAAGGGGACAGAGCAAAGCTCTCTGAAAGCTCTACAAATTGCGCGCTTTCCTGCGGAGTTTTCCTCGCAGGTGTCAAGAGGGGGAAGCGAGAGAGAAAGTCGCCCGGGAAGCCATAAATTCTCATTATTTTATAGTCAATGCCTCGTTTGCATCCACAACAAGCGAGATAAGAAGAAGCTCCCCCTCCCGGCGCTGCCATCTTCAATTTCGCGGCTCAGCCGCGGGTATACACTTGCGCCTCTTTTTCTTTTTAGGAAGAGACGCTGAGTAATACTGATATCGCGTTTGCCCCGCTTTGTTGGATTTTGAAAGAGAACGCTACTGACGGCGTCGGGGGCAGCTTTTCAAGTTTTTTTTCTTTCCAGGGAGGCGGCCTTGTTGCTGATGCTTTCCTTTTTTGTTTAAGCAAGAGATTATGGGATGGAGAAGTTTGGAAAATTTTGCGACGATGGATTTTATTAGACACTGATAAGAGGTTTTTAGTGATTCTTTAATTTTTCGGCACTTTTTATTTTACCTCTGACCACATCCCTTTTATTTTAGTGAACAATTAATTATCAAAGTGGAGATTGAGTATTATATACGAAAGCGTTCGACCATTTCGAGTAAGTTTGGTCTGGCAATCAAGAGCTTTCGTAATCTAAACAACGCACAATACATGCATTATAAAAATGATCGAGCACTGCAATTATCGACATCAAACCAGTTAATTTAGCATTTCCCAACGCACATTCATCGATCGTACCACATCGATCGGTAAAATCAAGTTTCGCAACTAACACTCCTACCTACTCCATTCTTCCAGGACGCAATCGAAAAGAGGCTCGAAGAAAAAGTCGGCAGAAAGAAAGAGAAAATGACCGATCCTCGATCAGCGCGGAAGATAAACTCGAGAGAAGGAGGCAGGGGAGGGGAAGTCCATATATACTAACGAGACAGTCGAACGCGCAGTCCGGAGACCGTAAATTACGCTGGCTCGCGCGCGCGCGCCCGCCGACTCTGCTTATGCTTGCGCACGCGCAGAGATTACGAGAGGCTTATTAATTTACGATTTATAATTGCCGTCCACTCTTTGACCCGCCTCCTCCTTTGTCGCACCCTGCTGAAATAAATCTCGCGCGTCCTTTCGCTTTCCTTCGGAGCGGCCTGCGAGAGCGCCTCCTTTCCTTTTTTTCGGGATGGCTAAATGAATTGCTACTCGCTGCCGGAGACCTTTTTGTCGTTCGCAGCTGCTGCTGCTGCTGCTGCTGCAGCAGGCCCCCGAAAAAGATTGCCGTCTGAAAAATGCTGCGCGCCGCTCGAGTTTTATTAATTGGGGGAAAATCGATTTGCACTTTTTGCCGGGCGCGACTGTTTGAATGCGTTATGAGCTTAATCAGCCGAAAACATTTCGGAGTTATGACGTCTGCGATTTGTGAGGCGGATTTTTAATGAATCCCCGAGCTTTGTTCATTTGCATTTATGACAAATTTTTTTCGGTTTTATTCGCCGCGGGAAGGGGGAGGGGTAGGGGGGCGGGGTGGTTTCAATCAAAATTCGATATCGTTGTTTTCAATTGCAATTTAAGGTAGCCGCGTTTTTGCCGTCGGAATACAAGTTGACAAGGTTTTCAATCAAACTTCGACGATGGAATGATATCCCGTTAACGTATCGATCGGCTGCTATAATTGACAAAAATAGGCAATTCCAGGCTGCTCAAGTAGATAAAGACAACTTGTTTAGGACATCGTTTTAACTTCACGTCCATCTACCTAAATGGCACCGGAATAAAAATGAGGCAACCTTTTTACTGATATTTTTGAATGCTCTATTTCTGCCCCTCGAATCTCAACCCGCGTAAAAATATGAAGCTTATTTTGCAAGTAATATTTTTGTAATTTATATGAATTTTACAAGAATTTCCTTCGTTTGCGCCCTACTTTTGAGACCACTAAAAGCACCTGCAGATCTTTAATAGCCTTCTATCTCTTCAACTCTTTTCAATTCAATCCTCCTAAATAGATTATCGATACACAATCTCTTCTTTCCACCTTCTTGGTTCGATAAATCGCGACCGACTTTCTCGCTCTCATTCTCTCCCTTAATTCTTTCTACAACCACTTCGAGAAGTCATTATTGTCGAATCAATTGAAAGGAACAATGGAACGCAAAAATTTGTAAGGGGAATCCAAAAATTTAATTACAAAACGTTGTTTTCGAGGTAACAGTTTGAGATTTTTATCCCCGATAAGTACACGTAATAGTTTTCATCTCCAATTAAGGTCTATTAAAACTGTAAATACCATGGAAGTTCGCCTTTTTAAACTTCTTTCTTTTCTCTTGATGATTTATAGATAATTAAATTATATTCCGGATAACAAGTTTTCAAATATTTCCTTTTGGCACTATATAAACATTACTATAGTTTACCAAGAAATTAATTGATTAATTCAGAATCATTAAAAACATTGAATTCGCAGAAATATTAGCCTCTGGCTTTTTCAATGCACCTCGGGCTCCAAAAATATAGCTCATGAAACATTTTCTGATTGCTCGAAACGAATCTGGCCCTAATAAAGCAATCTTGGCGCACTTATCCAAAAAGCAACTTCCCCGGCATCGCGAGTAAACGTCGGCGAAAAAAGTCGAATCAAGAGCTCTAAAAGCCCAATCCATCCCTCCCGGCTCTCTCTCTCTCTCTTTCTCTTTTAGCTTTCACCTCAATCCTCGCAAATGGATTATCGATACACAATCCCTCGGCTCTTCGGGCTTCCTCTCGCTCCGATAAATCGCAGCCTCTCTCTTATTAACTCCCTACATCTCTCCTCCCGCGCATCGGCCCGAGCGCCGTTACATCTCCGGATCCGCGTCTGCGAGCGAGCGAGCGAGAGAGAGGTTATGAGAGAAAATAAAAGAGTTTGCGTTGCACCCCGCGGTGCTGCCGCTAATAGGGAGGTACGCCGACGTTTAATTAGCCCACCGCGAGATCTATGGAGAGAGGAGTACTCGGCGCTGCACCTAAGGACACGTAACGAGGGCATCGGCAGTCCAATTAACGTCTTTCCGACGGGCCCGGGGAGAAAGGGAGAGGGAGAGAGAGAGAGAGAGAGAGAGAGAGAGAGAAAGAGGGAGATACACTTTGGCCTTCCTCCTGCCGCTGCCGTGTGGCGTTTAAACTACCGTTTATCTAGCCGAGATCTCCCCGAGAGCTCCCCCCTCCCCCCTCCCCCTCCGTACTGTCGCCCCCGCCGAGCATTTTTTATACGTCTTCACTCGGGAAGGACCTGACGGGGATTGAGCTGATTGCTCCCACCGAGCGGTCGAGCTTATTTGCCGGCCGTTTTAATCTGTCGCGTTCGGTTAGACGAGATCGGAGAGCGAGAGTGTGAGCTATTTATCTCCCGCTGCATCGTTTCGAGGATTTTTAGATCGGCCGCCTTGGGAAGTGGCTCAATGGGAGTGTGGGAGAGCAGAGCTGCGATTGGCTTTCAATTATTTTTGAGCGGCGTTGCGGCTGCGTCGGGCTGCGGGGGAAAAAGCTGCGATCTATCGGTAGCGAGAGGATGTCGGAATGTTGGAAGCAGAAAATTGTTTGGTTTAGCTTTCAAAGTATTCATTGCAACGGACGCATAATTTTTCGGTGATTTATCAAAATTTAGATAAGTGTTCTATAAGCTTAACTGTCACTGCAAATTTTACGTAAGATATTCATTATAATTAGTGAATGTTACAATTAACTTACTTCTTAAATGAGTCAAATGAGCGAGGCATCGTCGCCGTTTAAATTCAGCCCCACCGCACGTTTACACGTATTTATTGCCAGGCAGCACGTCATAAAGCCTCGGAATCGGCCTCGGAATATCATCAGCCGAAAATACCTCGGCGTCATAACTCCCGCATCGACAGACGCACAGCGATAATAGAATTCAATAACCGACCAGTAGAGCGAGAGAGCCGGAGAAAAAAGCCAGCAGCGGCGGCGGCGGCGGCGGCAGCATCCCTCCACTCCGGCGGTGCGCCGAAATTCATTTAAAAGATCGAAAGCAATTACGAGTCGGGCATAAATTCCCCGTCCCCGGGGCGCGTAAAAAGCGGCCGCGGCGAAAAAAGGCGAGCGGAAAGGAGACGAAGCTCAGGAAAGAAAGGATTAATCAATTTTTGCCGAGCCGAATCGAGCGGAAGAAGCGAGCGAGGGAGGTCTCCCTCTCTCTCTCTCTCTTTCTCTCTCTCTCTCTCTCCCTCCCTCGCATGGGAGTGTCGATCGCGAAAACGAAAGCGGAGGGAGGCCACCCAGGTGAGTCTAATTTATTGCTGCTCGGTGCCGAGCGGATTATACAGGTGATCGGGCCCGAGGAAAAAGCTCCGCGAGGTACTTGTTGTTCCGCAAGGTTGGCAGAGAGAAAGAGAGAAAGAGAGAGCGGCGATCTTTATTTTTCCGCGGGCCCGGGCCCGTGTTCGACAACTTCCTTTATTTTGCATACGACACGTACGAGTGAGAGAGACCCGCCGCGTTCGTGCCTTAGTCGTTGGGAGGAAATTAGCTCGTTGCAGTTCTTTTCGGTAATTGGGACGAGAATAGGCTGCCTTTTTACCCTCTGCTCTTGTTCGATTCGAACCCTTCAACTGGCAATGGCGATGGAAATGTTCGATCAGAATTTTCTCTCTTTTGTTCAAAATTTCCTTAACCTTTCTTCAGCTTCACTTTTTAGTAATGATAAAACTAAGGTATACGTTGCTCTGCTAAGGATTTAAACAATTTTATTACTTTTCTAATTAACAGTTGTCATATTTACAAGAAAAGGGGGCAAACAGATTAATTTAAACTACCAATTATCCCCATCAACTGTCAGCCTCTTATTTACGATTTGTTTTGATAAACTCATCTGCCCTCCTAATAACAATAACCCGCAAAAAATTCCCTCTGAAAATATCATTAACCCCGCAGTAAAACCATCCCATAAATCTCCAGCGCGAAATTTAATAACCCTTCCCCAGCAACAATCCCGTGCAGCCAACCCCCGTCGAAGAAGTCAACTCCGCGCGCGCCAGTAGAACAGAAGAAATTCCGCCGCGGAGCATCGCGGCCCTCTCTCCCTCTCTCTCTCTCTCTTCCGTGCGAATAGTCTCCCGGGTGATTCATTAACGGGCTTCCCTCGCGGGCAGGCCGAGATAGCGATCGGCCCCCGAAACGCGCGTGTGGGCGTTCGCGAGCGACATCGGCCGCGGCTAATAATTGGGCCCCAAGCACGTGAATTATCGACCCGTGGCCCAGGCCCCGAATTACCGTCGCTGTTACGAAGATATACTTCGCTAAGAGGCCGCCGCCGCAGAATGAAATTCGGGAGAGAGAGAGAGAGAGAGAGAGGAGGGCCCGTAGCAGGGAGTTCTTTTGTTTTGCCGAGCAACGAGAGGAACATGCCGGGTAAGAAAGTCCACGATTTTTGGGGACTTTATGAGCAGGTTAAGGCCGCTGGGAATGCCGTATCGCTTGCTAAATCGCTTGATATTTGGCTTGAAACTGCGGGGAACGTTGAGAAATTTTGCCGGTCCTTTTGGCTTATCGGGATTTATCCTGCGAAATAGCAGTATTTACACCGGTGCTCATTTTTGGACTTCATTTTTGTAATATCATTTCGATATTTATAAATTTAATAACGTTGGCGTTCTTTTTAATTAAATAATTTTTGCGATTATAACCGTAAATAGTTACTCCAAAATTCTGCCCAGTTCCACGCGGCTAAAGTCAAGGTTAAGTCTTACATAAATAAACAGTCACCGATACACATCGCCAATTCCCAAGTTGCATTAACAAAGCCTTCATAATTTCGTCGCAGACATTGTCCAAAGTTTCCAGTCGAACAAGCAGAGACTCGTACTCAGCAGCCGCTTA
Organism: Ormyrus rosae; assembly: GCA_035047165.1. NCBI lineage: Eukaryota > Metazoa > Arthropoda > Insecta > Hymenoptera > Ormyridae > Ormyrus > Ormyrus rosae. The sequence goes on along the minus strand of JAWWML010000001.1, from coordinate 13,400,354 downwards.
TACGCTCGAAACTTTCAATAATTAACGCGAGCACGTGCAAGCGCGCGCGCGCCTCTAAATAATAAAAGAAGGTGGCAAGCGAGACCCTTTAGTTTTAATCAAGGCCAAGCGCCGGGAAGAGGAGCGAAAACAGATGCGAGCCCCCTTTGGTGCGCGCGCGATTTCGGGGTCGGAGCGTATATAGTAGCGGCAGACGAAAGACGATTTCCGAGCAAGCACATCGGGGAGGAGGTCCTTTAAATTACTTCGGGGGTGACAATAAAACGCGCGTACTTTTCATTTTGCGCGCTTTTTTTTCTCTCTCTTTTTTTTAGGGGGGATGCACTCGTTCTGATGCAGGGGACTGCAGGCGCTTTTGATTCAAAGGTGCCAGGTTTCAGGGTTATTACTTTTTGCGAAAAAACGAGGAATTTTTATTTGCCTTTTTGTACTGACACTTTTGGACAGGGGTCGTAGGATTCTTTTATGTATTATTACACGCTAAAAAATTTATAGCAAGACTATTATAATGACTGTTAACAATTTGGTAACAGACTCTTAAAATTTATAAAATTACAATAGACTCTAAGCAAATTTTGTTATTACAAAAATCTGAAACTACGACATATAATTTTTACTGCAACGTTTTTCCTATGCACGGATTTTTTTTTTTTTTTTAAAGAATAACAAGTTTTTCAACCGAAAAGCAATTTTATTGAGTGGATGTGTTATTCTTGGATTCCACGTATATATATTTTATTTGTGTGTAACGTTTCCGAATATTACGGTTCCATTTATCAGCCCAGACCAAAAAGCAATTTCGAAATTTTTGCTATATCAAAAAAATTGTTCTGCATGCCTCGTATACGTAGTACCGAAAATTTCGATTTCGATTTAATAAAAAAACTTATGCCTGGAAAGTTTAATATTAAATTTCAGAAAAGTTAAATGAAGCTTAAAATAAACCAAGTTTTAAATTTCCAAATAATGAACAAATATTGCCAAACTTTATTTCGATATTGAAAAAATTTTAAACTTTTATACAGCGAGACCCCGAATAAAACACGGCTGCCTGCCGTTCGCAAAACGGACTTCTTAATTTTGCTAAACTGTTTACAATCCATTGCAGAGCTCGCGAACTTCCATAAAATCTCGAGCTCGGCCAAGCGAACCCCGGCGAAACCCTTGGCACGATTTTCCCTCTCGGAGGATATCCCGGATTTCTCCTTGGGTCCAGCCGGGGCCTCTCTCTCTCTCTCTCTCTCGCCCACGAGTTAATTCAAACGTAATCTCGTCCTTAAACGTTTTGCCTTTTCATTCGATTCCGGCGTCGCCGCCGTCGCACATAAAACGAATTTCAAGCCAGCGAGAGTTTTCCCCGAGCTTCGCGACCTCCTTTCAGCCTCGGAATACGTGCCCTGAATGCGGCGTTTCGCCCGGCGAGTGATTCGATTTTGGATTTACGGCAAGCGACTCGATTCCATTTTCGGATTCTCCGGGGGGCGAGGAGAGGGGCTGAAAAGTGCTGATACTCGTTCGCTTTTTTTCTTGTCGCATGGTCCGGACGACGGAGGGAGACCAGGAATCGCTGGCGAGTCTGAGATCGCCGCTGCCGCTGCGCGGCAAATGAGCAAATAGATTCCATTGAAATTACGGGAATATCGAGGACGCCGACGAGCTTTCGGTCTGATTGATTTTCGAGGAAAGTTTTGACGAAGTAACTTTGGAGGTGGATTTTGTCGCTGTAAAAGGGGAATGACGACGGGATGCGGAAATAATATTTTTTGAAAAAACTTCATGTCGAACAACGATTTTATTAATGCAATTCAATCGTTTTATAAGATTGAAATTCTGGAATATAACTTATAGACGGGAATAGGCAATGGTTTTATCGACATTTTAAGCAAATTTACTGCAATATACTTTGTCATTTTTATTTCAATATCCACTGAATGTGTTCCTTTTTTTAAAAAATTACAAAATATTTTCATAATAAAAAAAAAACTTTTCAACACTAATTACTAATTAGCACTAAATAGGAACCACTCAACTTCGCCATAACATTACTCTTATCAAAAGAAATACTCTCCCTTCCTGGGCGAACTTGAACTTGGGCAAATGAACATATTCTTCCGAGCACATCGAAAGTGTCCCCGCGGTCGATGAATATCGCAGCTTTTCACTCGATTCGTTTCCCTCCCCGCTGGGAAGGGGGGGGGGGCAGAAATTGGCGGCGATAATGGCGGGGGAGCCGTCATATCCGAAGAACTTTTCTTAGCGGCTTTTAACGCTAATGGCTCTTCAAATGGGCTATCCGAATCGCATTATAAATAACGCCGGACGAGCAAACTTCTTCGATCCGGTCTGGTCCGATAGCGAGACGTCGCCGCCGCCGTCGCTTCGGTAAATCGCGGTTAATAATTTCTGTTTTCGCGGAGATCGTTCACGCGGCCGACCCTGTGGAAACTGCGCTGATTTTCCTGCGTCTGCGATAAGTTTAATGCTGAATTTTTATGGGGCGTCGCTTTTTACCGGTGTACGCGCGACGACGCCGGGTTGAATTACACAAACGACGGTGTCGAGTCGATTCGTTTCTGAGTTTTAAAGTTATTTTTAATTAATATCGAGAGTTTTACAATAGGATAATTGAAAAGAGCGGCGAGGCATTTTTTGTGGAAAGGGAAGCATTTTCGCTCTCATAATTTCAAGATTTTTCCAATTCTACGTGAATTCGAGAACTTTTGAGTGTAATTGAGTGCAGTTTCTGAAATATAGACTTTATTAAATTTCTGCTCGGAACAGAAAGGTTCGTATTAAAAGCGGAAAGTTTTTTTATTCGATTTCTAAATTTGGTTCGTGCATTTGCTGCGTTCATTAGCTGGGGAATGCGATTCCAATATATAATAATGATTGTTCAAAGTCATGAAGAGAAAGCAAAGCAAGGAAGTAAATAGAAGGATATCCTAATGAATGGCCCATTAGCATATGACGTTTGAATGTGTTGCGTAATGCGAGCTTTCACTTTTTGCAGTCCATTATCAATGAGCATTATGAATCGATCTTTTATATGCGGCCTCTTTTAGATTGAAAACAATCACACAAACGTATTCTCTAATTTTCCATTTGAGCTCTCCTTTTTAATCAAATTTCGCTTTACTTCTTTAGATAGCCTTGAATAAACAAACTAATAGTGCAGAATAATTTTTATAATCGCGACGTTATTAAAGTAACTGAGAACGATTCTCTTCTTAACGCAATAAAAATTACACGTCTCAAACTTACGCAATTTGCTTGAACTACCTAGGATGTCTTTTCAAAAAGATCGAATTCAAAGGATAATTCGCTAAACGATGTCATAAACGGCGGCGGCGCAATCAGTTCCCTAAAAAAGCGAAAATCGACGGAAACAAAACCGGCCTCTGCCTCGCGCTCAAGAACCCCCCCGATAATCGTTTCCACTTTAATTCCTATCGTCGATATTTAGCCGAGTATTTCTCTGCTTTTTGTCGTCACCACACACACACACACACACACACACACACACAAGCAAGCCGCCGCTTTTATTTCCTCGCTCGATCATTACGAGCGATTCCGAAGGAGCTTCGCTCGGCTGCGCGTTTTCCTCCCATAGCCTTCGGCTAGCTTTCTTTCCCCACCCCGCCTTTTTCGATCCTTCAGGAGCTTGTTTACGAATTAGACTCGCAGCGCTGCCGCCGCTCATTTCCATGCTTTTGTCGGGGAAAAGGGAGCCCCGTGGCTCTGTCGTCAAATAGAATTTCAGGTCTAACGCAGACGCGTTTCCTTTCTCCCGCTTTTTTTTTTCTTTCCGTCGAGCTGCGCGCTGCGTCTTCGCCTCCTCGTTTTTTTCTTCGTTTTTGCGATGCGTACGGGAGGGTCGGATTCGCGAGCTTCTTCCTTTCTATACTATTTGTCGAGGGGAGTTTTCGGCGGAAATTATTCGCGATTCACTTTTTTTTTCGGCGAGAGCTTTTGGATCTCGCCGTTTTTTTTTTTTTTTTTTTTAAGCTTGAAATGCAGAGTTGGAGGTGAACTGCAATACATTAATCATTCACGGTGCGATTTGATTGCTTTATACGTTTCTTTGGAGGTTTATCAGCAAAAGGGGATTCTGAATGGGAAAACATAAAATATTTTCGTATGAAAATTATAAGCCTGTGTTTTACTTAGCAATTATTTAATAATTTGATTCAACGATTAGCAGCTCGTTTTACTTAAAAAGAAAAAGAAATTAGATTAATCTAGATTTGCGTAGCCAAGATTTTTTCCCAAGCACTTTATGCCGACGATTCCAGCTACAGTTACTTCCTCAATTAAAATACTTCTCCCAAGCATTAGATCACGTAACCGGCTCTAGGTATTCAACAATTACGTTCCATTAATCAATAGCAATCAGCAAAGTTCATTCATACGCTTCACCGTTGACAATTCGCGGAAGAATCCAAACGATCCCCTGCACAGCTCCTCTCTCGGTCCATCCCCGGCGCGTCCGTCTCGCGGCGTTCGACGAAGCCCGCAGCGCGAATATATATATTCGGCGCGGCCCTCTCTCGCGGTAATTCACCGTCTAGGAGTCGACCGATTGTCAAAAGACAATAGCCAATTCCTCAAGAAAGAGTCTCACCCCGGCAATTCCCGCGAGGCGTAATAAGCCTTTCTTCCTCTCTCTCTGTCTCTCTCGGCTCGGGATAAATCCGCGCGGATTTTCATTGATTTCCCTGCGGGCAGCGCAGGCATAGATCCTCTCATTTCGGTGCGCGATGTGTCCCCCCGCGACGTTTCGACGCGCCGCCGCCGCCGCCGCCAATGGACTCGGGCTCTTAAATCAAGCGGATAAGCAATGTGCCGAGGGCTCTCGTGAAACGCCGGGATATATAAGCAATCGGATTAAGAGTCGGAAGAGCGATGCGCCGAGCGAGCCGCGCTCATCCATCGCCGGTGTCACGTGTGCGCGCGGAGCTGCGCCGACTGCCGCTTGCCGAGAGAGAGAGAGAGAGAGAGAGAGAGAGAGAGTCGCGGAAAAAAGAAAAGCGCAAGCGTCGCTGTGGGAGAGAGGGCCTGACGAGAACGGACAAAGAGTGCTGCTGCTGCTGCTGCTGGCTCTCCCCCTTCGCGATGACGGAGTGCCGCACAATTGCGGCACGAGGGAAATGAGTTTTGGATTTGGCCTCTTTGACGGTGGTCTTGGAAATCATTACCTGTCGACGCTTTACCCGACCTTGCTTTTGCTTTATTTAGCGACAGTAGCGAGCTCGAGTTTTCTATTGGATTTTTGTTTTGGCTAATACTAATATAGCGATAAAGATTCTTCGAAAAATTTTGAAAATTAAAAATTTCGCGACAAAATAAATGTCTAGCTGCTCCAGAGCCCTCTATAGCAGGAGAGAGTTCAAAAGTGACGGTGGAAAAATGCTAAGTACAACGGAGCGAGCCCTTTTTTACATAGCTTAGCGACTGCCAGCCAAAGAGTCTAACGCGGATGGAGTGCGAGTGCAGCGGGAGAGAGAGAGAGGGAGAAAAAAATAAAGTAGCAAAAGGGAAGAATGCACGGAGTAAGAGAGGAAGACGGCGAGGATCGAAGGAAAGTCAAGCGCGTCTTTTCACTTTGCTCGGATCAAGCGGAAGAGACAAAGGCGCTGGATCAGCAGTGTGCCGCGGCATCCCCGTCTCTCTCTCTCTCTCTCTCTCTCTCTCTCTCTCTCTCCTCGCTGCCTTCAAGTCCTTTACCTTTGAAAAAGGAATGCTCGACTGCAACCACGAGTGGAAGAGCGAGACGACGCGGAGGCAAAATCGTCCGGAAGGCTTTAGCTCTTCCACCGACTGGCCAGCGCTCTCCGCTTCTTCTTCTTCTTCTTCTTCTTCTTTCGATTCCCCGCGTCGCGTTCCTCCGCCGCGAGCACAAAGGTAAATTCTCCTACCGAACGAGCGAAGCTTCGTTAAACGTCCAGATCCATCCTCCGACGGAGAGGGACTCTGGAAAACAATGGCGCAAAAGCGAGGAATGCAATTTATTGACGATCCTAGGGGTTATTCCTCAAAGAAGTGGCCGAAAGTTTTCGGCCCCGCGAGCCAAACTATTTCCACTCGTCACTCGTCGCCGCTGCATTCCGCAGGCTGGGTCCAGCTTTCTCTCTCTTTCTCTCTTGTGAGCTTTGTCATTCGTTTCTGCAAAAGCTCTCTTTTTAGCTCTCCGGCGCTTTTTCTTAGACAGCTTTATCTCGCGGACGAGAGAGTAATCATCTGTGTAGGAAGATTCGCCGGGCGCAATGAAAGCTGCGAGTCCGCGGAGCTTTCGAGCTTCGAGGGGGGAAATCCGCTCTCTTTTACCTCGCTCTTGCTGCCCCGAGCTCAACTTTGCGGCCAAGTTTTTCGGAGAGGAGAGACGGGCACTTCTAAGAGTTTAGCTGCAGGTGAAAGAGATTTTTGGCATTCTCGCGTTACTTCGTTTGATTTCGAAAATTAATTGGTTGCAACGGAATTTTTGCGTTCGGTAGACTTTTATTTTAGTAGTTGCATCGTTATTACGTTTATAAACTTCTATACGTATAGAAAGGTAATCTGTGCTTTTCACCTTTTGAAATACCTGCGTGTTTTGCAGTTTAAAAGGGAGCTATAAAAATTGCTTCGGAAATGAATTCAACATCCGTCATCAAAACGATTTCCTCCGTTTTACACTTCGTCCAATCAACCCCTGCAGCTTTTTCGCTTACTTCATCCGCGCTTTAAAATAGTATACTCGCTAAAACCGTCTGGCTTTCACAAAAACTCCGTGCAGCTCGCAGAAAAAGCAAAATATACGTCCACTCAATAATCTCCCAAAGTAAAAACAGCGCATTAATACCCGAGCATCCAGCAGGAATTCCGCCCCGATCAAAGGAACTTCCATCCCAGAAAATTTCCGCTCGGCGAAAGAAAGCAAAGCTCGGCGGCTTTTATGCTCCGCGAGTTTTACAAAGGTGTAAAATGCCCGCGAGGGCCGCGATCTGCGCGCGTACTTGCCGCGTTATCGCCGATACTTTCCCCCCCACCCTCCGGGCCTCGCTCGAGTGTGTTAACAACACGGCGCGGAGAGCAGCTCGAGAGCTTTTTTACGCGACTTTTTCCTTTTGCTCCCGAAGCCGCGTTTTTTTTCTGCCGTCGGGGAGCACCGCGAGCGAGGAGTGGGAGGTGCGCGGATGTAAGCGGGTGGGGGTGAGCGTCCGGTTAACGGCGAGCTTGCGTTATCGGCGGTGTATTACCTTCGCTTGACTTTTGTCGCTTGATTTTTTAAATAATTTAGAAGCTTCGTACGGAAATGCAATGGTAAATTTGAATAGGTTGGCGGTTATTACTATGTAAGCTTGTGAAATGAATTTTTAAGTCGTGACGAGAGGGCTTTATTTTAATCCGATTGATCTAATTTGATAAATTAAAACTCGATTTCAAGGAAGTGTTTAAAGATATTAGAAATAAATATATAATTATATTGGTGCAGTCGGCAGCATTGTAAATGTTCAAATCTTTAATTTAATAGCTATCGATTTCAACTGAATACTTAAGTATTTAAACTGTAATAAAAGAAGCAAAGCTCCGAAGTAAAAGATCTTTTCCTCAGTTCGGAGCAAACGGCAGGTAAATAAAAATCAATAAACCCTTTTCACAAACTCATTCTCGCCTTTCCGTCTCCTCCCGCCTTTCGCTCCTCTCTCTCTCTCTCTCTCCTCCACTTTTGTCTCCGGCGCGTAGCGCATCTATACGTCTCCTCGGCGTCTTCGCGTTCTGTTTCGCGCCCAATTTGCGGCCCATCATCGCTACGGAAGAAGCAATTTCTAACTTAAATGAAACTCCCTCTCGTTCGCCATCGATGCACGAGGGAGAAAACGGCCCCAGACCGAGAGGGAGGACGGGAGGGCTTCGCGAGAGCCGAGCAAGCTGGCCGGGAGTAAAACGCCGGATGTATTGTACACGATGATCTACATGGAAATTATTGAATGTTCTGCATAATCTCGGATTGAAAATTCCGAGCGGCATCTTACGCGATGATTGGCCCTTCCGTGTATCGTAGATTACGAGGTTATCTGATTTTGGACAAAGTGCTGTTTGTATGTAAAGTGTTGGGCTAATTGAATACCGAGTTGAGACTTGGCCATGCAAATGAAAATATTAAACTTTTAACATTTCGCTTGAAATAATAATATTGTAACATTCCCATCCCTTTACAATAACATATACTTTTTTATTCATAACAATAAAAATGAGATATTATTGAACTATTGAGCTTGCATAATTTCGAGTAACTTTAAAAAATAATAATAATAATAAATCATTAAATCACTTTCTAACAAAAAAACTTTCCAAGTCCAATCAAAGAATCTTCCTAAAAACCGTGACAGACAACGGCTCCAGCCAGCCGCGAGGCAGAAGCTCGCCGAGTCAAACGTCGACGTAGCCGGGCGAGGAGCGCGGGGAAGCTCGGCGGATGGAGCCCGAGCGAATGGGCCTCTCTCCCGGCTCTCGTCATTGCGAATGCTTTTGGCAAGGCTCCGTGCTTGCGTGCGAACGGCAGTCGATTCGCCATAGTCGCGGATTTCCGGAAATACGTCAGTTTAGCCGGCGCGAATATGTCACTGAGGGGAGGGAGGCCGTCGAATATTCGCTCGAGGAAATTTCACCGCCTCGAAAATCGACGTCTTCCCGCCCCCCCGGCTTACCCCTCGATATCTCCCGACGTTTCTTTTCCTTTTTCGCGTCTTATTCTTAATCTCTCTGCCGTGCAAGCCGCCCTTCCGAGATGCGTCTCTCTCTCTCTCTCTCTCTCGCTCGGCGCGCGTAACCTTTTCAGAAGTTGAAGCTCCCGCTAAAAGTGCAGGCTCTCGCGACGATGTGTTTGCTTAACATTTCACTCGGAACGCTAGAAATGTTGGATTTTGAAAATGTTACTTTTGCATTGATAATGGATGGGAAAGATCGGTAAATAGGGTTGAATTTTTATTTGAATAACTTTTGGTTAATTTACAGATAGGACGGCATATTTATAGTTTCGTATAAAATTTTTTAATTTTAATTTTAGATTTTTCATGTACATTTCACGGTGTTGTGAAATATTATTTGGGAAAATTCACTCGAGCTTTTCTTCAACTCGTAAATAATACTTAAAATGTTAATTACGCTTTTCATTTCTTCATTTTCGAAAACTAAATCAATCCTTTCAGTCATATCTCAAAATGAACAACCACCTAGACTACTTCTGAATGTTTCCAACTTCTTAAAAACTGTTCAGCCATCCCACCGCGACCTCACAGTAGAACGAACGAGGATAACTAAAACTCGTCAACTGGGGTATAACCGATGCCCCTCAATCAATGATCCCTTACCATCGAAAGCCTCTTGCACGCACGACTGCGTTCTCCAAGCTCAGCCGTTCCAGCAGCTCTCGCAATAATACGAGCTAATTCGCCGTGCGCCCGCGAAATTCCCGTGCAGGGCCCCGAACGTCTTTCCCGACTCGGCAGGTTGACTTTCATCGATAGAGGGATTAAGGAGAGCAATTTAGCGCTGTTTCTCGCAGCCGATAAAGATGCTACGCGCGCGCAGTTAGCTTCGCGAATCCGTCGGTGCAGGCTTTCTCTCTCTCTCTCTCCGTCTCCTCCTCGTGGGTAGCCCGCCAACGGCACACGCAACTACTTGCGCCTTGGCTGAGAGATTGCCTGGAAGCCTTCAGTAGGTAGATTGGGTTGGTTAGTCGGCTGCTAGATGCTGAAGAGCCGATGAAGCCTGCCTATATATACGTACGTATCAGAGCCGAGGCAACTTCGATAATCTTCCGTCCTTCGCCCCGGCAAAGTTTGGCAATCAATGTGCGAAGTAACAGTTTAATTAAATACGCTAACCCATCGACGAGGGAGCGCCGCCGCCGTCGCCGTCGCCGCCCGCCTGGGCTTCTCCTCGACAACGCCAGACTCGCCTCGAATTTTCATCTCGGCTCGCTCCTATCTATTTCTCTCAAGGAGGAGGATGAGCGGGATTGTATAATCGCAGCCTCGGGAAAAATTTCCCGATGCCGCCGGCGGGATTTTCAGTTTTACGAGCGGCCCCGGGATGGATCTTATTTGTAATTAATTGCGAGCTGGATGAGCTGTCTTGTAATTGTGATGAGTACACGCGGATGCGGAAAAAATTGATTTTAAGGTAATTAGCTAAGTTACGAGGAGTTTTTGAGTGGCTTGGATGCTCGTAGATTTTCAATTTGCTAAAGTGTTTAAAGTGTTTTAACCGTTCCTGCTGAGTTGTGATGATATTATAGAGAGTTCAAGTTTATGTTTTAGGATATTATTTTGCATGACTAAACCTCAAAAAATCTCTATAATATCGTTTTAGAAAGTACCTTTTACTCAACAAACTGTGTGAAAGGAAATCTGCAAAATATTCCAGTGCGATATTAAAAAAACGCTTTCTAAATTTTTAAAGAGACTTTAAAATACAGGCAGTCAGCCGAAAACTCAGTCACCTGCGGCTCTCTCATTTCTCCCCTAATCCCCGGCTGCTCTATTCAGAGGTGCCGGGCTATCGTCTTCATTCCTACTTAGCATAAAACAGGCCTAGAAACACAATAGCCGAAGCCTATTACGTCCTCTATTTTTATTCCTAGGATCGGCGCACCTTTCGAGCATAAATACAGCCCGAATCTACACGGGCCAACAAAAGGGGTATTACGCCTTCCAGCCATCGCATCTGGCCTAGAATCGCGCGGTCCCTCTCTAGAATTTCCTATTAGCCGCCGCGGCGCTTTTTTATTCCGAGGTCAAAAGAGAGCGCGGACTGCACCTGACACGTCAGGTGGGCGTCTCTCTCTCTCTCTCTCTCTCTCTCGCGAGTTCTATCAGGACGATTAAAGGAGGGCGCGCGCGTCGCTCGCGCGCACCTTCCTGGAAACGTCGAAGTAGTCGTTGCAGGTGGCGCCCGATGAAAATCGCACCCTTTCCTCCGACTTATTTACTCCGCGAGCTACGGAGCGCCCCTCCGAGTCTCTGGCCCCGTCAGTCAATCACCGGAGCTTTCTGCCTCTGACTGGAGACGCACGTCGCCCGAAGACTTATTTGGCTTAATGATTTCGATTCTATTATACAACTGGAGGGCGGCTTTCGGGAAAGGGAAATTGGTCTAGCACGCGTTCTCGCGAGGAAATGAGGAAAAATTATACGGGGGGGATTCAAGGTGGGATTATTGATTTCGAGCTGGATGTGTCAGGTGTTTGAGATCTTCTTTGGGCGGTAATGCAATGAGCAAATTGATTTGGGATTAGCGATGTGGTAATGTGATTAATCGAAAACCGAACGCCTTGTTCGTGAATTAATTAATTGAAAGCCGAGAAAATTTACTTGAGTATTCATTACTTTGAAACCGCTTTACTGTTCTGTTACTCTTTTCTGTTACGTCGAGCGCTACCCCAGAAATGAAAGAATCAACATTACTGTAATACATAACAAAAGCTAATAATAAAATCCATCACCGCATCTTCCAGCCATTAAGCCCATACATCTCCCGAAGCATCAAGTCCCAACTTCCTGCAGCTCACGATGACTAAATCATACCGCTCGCAATAAAAGCCAGCACAACAGCACAGCCCTCTTTCCGAAAAATTCGGCACGCTTCGGGAGCGCGGCTCTCTTTCCCATCGGGCGCCATAATGTGTGCCAGTGGCACATACGCCCGACTCTCTCTCTCTCTCTCAATCATAATCGCGGACGGGACTGACGGCGAGGCTCGTGAATGATTGAAGAGACGCCTTTATTGGAGGAAGGCCCGAGCGGCAATTGTCTAACGCCGCGATGACGACGATAATTCGGGCCGCATTGTCATGCTAATTTCGCCTGTTCCCGCGGATAATTGCGCGCCTGCGAGCGATGCCCGAGTGCGCCGAGTGTGAAATGCCGCCGCCGACGGTGCTTAAGGCCCGCGGAACGCGAAAATTTAGCAGGTTGCTTGCTGAATTTTCGGCTGTCTCGTGTTTCTGCTCAATTGCTCGAAGAGTTTATTTCTGTTTTATTCTAACGATAATAATTTATTAGGTTCCGTTAAAAAGACGTGTTTGGGAATAAAATGATTTACGGGCTGGACAAAGTACCAATATTTAATTAAGAAGTACATCGCAATTTCCGGTCAAAGCAGAAACGACCCGGAATTAATACATGCCGAGCAATCGACTCTAATTCGTTTTTTTTTTCTTACACGCTCCATCGGGCAATCGATCTTCCCTGCTTACTTAACAGCGTCGCACACTTGTCTGAAAAGTAAGCAGTGCCAGGAGCGAGCAGGCGCAAAAGAAAACTCCGCGTGGAACAGCCGAACGAGCGTCCGTTATAAACGAGAGCAAACATATAGCCGCGTCGCTCGGCTCTCTCTCTCTCTCTCTCGGCGCGGTTGTAATCAAAAGCCGCGAGGAAACGACGGAAGGGAGACGGAGTGGGTCACTCCGCGCGCAATGTAACGCGCAGAATCGTGCCGGCGCATTACTCAATTCGCCGCGTGATGGATGATATGGGGCTCCTCGAGTTTTGCAGCCGTCGTATATATAGATGCCGCGGGAGCCGCGATCGGGGAGGGGAAGTAAGATTTGACGCCGAGGCGAAAGTGTTTACGGAAGTTTCGCCGATGAATAAAAGAGCGCCGTTGATTAATTGCGAGGGATGATACTCGCCCGATTAGAGGAGCCTTTGATTTATTGCAATTATTAATGTAAAAGTATCCGGGGCAACGGGCTCTGTAGGCTTTTTTTCACAGTCACTCTGATGATGCGGATTTAATTAATGCTTCGTCCCTGATTTTCAAAGTACACTTTCGGTTTAAAAATGGTTTTTCCATACAAAATCAAGACGAGACGTATTTAGCGCTGTTCGTTTCTCGCATTAAAAACGTATACATAAACAGCAATCAACTAATTCCCCGACACTAATGAAACCATAACGGCATCGAATCGCAAAAGCCCCTCGATTCAAGGGGGTAATTAATAAAAAGTTTGAAGCTTCGAAGCACGCTGGCACCCCTCAAGGAATATATACGTCGCGCCCTAAGAAGGGTCGCGCGCGCGCGCTCTCTCTCGGCGCGGCTGCAAAAGCCGGCTTGTCACCGAAGATGACGTATCGCGGGCCGCGCGACTTCTCGCCCCCGAGAATATGCAGAAACGGCCGAGTCAGCGCAAAACTCGACTCGCAAGATCGATTCGTCGGCACAAAACGGACTTCCTCCCTCGCGGTAATTAATGCGCTCGTGCATTTTCTTCTTGTCTGCCGACCCGACCCCCTGTCTCTCTCTCTCTCTCCTTTTTTCACCCCGGGATATGAATTTTATTGCCGGCCGAGGCAAAAAGAGAGCGAAAGAGAGAGAGAGAGAGTTGCTTTGTAAGTCGAATGGCTCGGCGTACGCGACGGAGCGCCGTATAAACTTAACGGCAGTTTGATGTAAGTTTAACAGGCAGTCGGCAGTGTTAAATTTTAACGGCGGACTGTATTAAGAGTGGAGGCGACGGTTTAAGGCGAGCGACGCTTTTTATACGAGGAGTTTTTGAGAGCGTACGCTTAAAGGGGTGGTTAACATTTTTGGGGACCGGTGATTTGCGCGATTTTTGTTTATTAAAATTTACGGTATGATTTATGAAGTTTTGAGGTTTACGGCTGGGGAATACTTTTCAAGGTGATAACGGAAAATTAACATTTTTGCCGAGAATTCATTTAGAGATATATGCTTTTAATTGGAATAATTCAGTTAAAAATTTTTTACCTTTAGAGAGTACTTGAAAATTTTCTCTCGAGCTTTACTGTTCAAGGAGTTAGCAGTTTATTTCCTCTAGAAATATATATCTTTATGTTTTTTTTTACATCATTATTTATTAATAAAAATATGGTTGTATCAAAAGATCATCTTTCATTTCCCTTTTTATAACCATTCAGCTCCTTATTAGGAAATGATTATCTTCGCATGCTTCTCATACACGACTCTACATTCCACATAATTTAGCTTACAAAGCACTATGTAAATCTTGCATCATCGTATCCGCCACATCTCGAGCAGCGTAACGAATCGTCTCCTCCAACCACCCGAAACCCCGGCTCTTTCCCGCCGGCGCTACATAGAGATTGATACGGAAACCGCATCAAAATTAATTCTCCGCTTTCTTCCACAATGCGTCGCTCCCGCTCGAAAAAGGAGGCAGAGAGAGAAAAAAAAGAATCACGTTTCACCGTGCATTTCCCCCGCTAATGACTCGCCATTGTGGGGCCGTAATTTCGGCTGAATCAGAGTGACTTAGACGGGCCGCGATTTCAGCAATCATGCAAATGCGCACTCGCCGTGAATATAAACGTCACCCGCGACACTCTCGAGCCGATCATCGATCAGGAGCGCGCCGCCGATGGAACAAACAGAGGGGTGGCTCTCCTTGTTTAGGAAAGCGCGGACGCCGGAATTCTGGCCGGATTATCCGCTCGCCCGGGATTTATCTTTGACGTCGTTGGATTTGCTGTTTTTTTCTTTCGCGTAGGCCGGATAAGTAAATAAGTTTGAGCGATGGACCGGGAGGAGGAGGACACGTGTGAGGCTGGAATGCGATGTACATATTTATGAGGTGTTTTGTACGCAGAATTAAAGTGACGAAGCTTCTAATGTAACGTTTACGCAGGAAATTTCAATATTTATCGTTTGCTCATGTCTGTAATCTTTCAATGTAGCTTATTAATTTAAACCAAAGTTTTTGTTCTGTTTTAAATGTTAAAGAAAATATTATTAATTCAAAAACTTTGTCTGTAGCTGGTAATAATCAATAAATGTAAATTTTATTTATTGCTTAATCGATGTTTCCATGACTATTGCAGAACCTTATGTTGTATTAAATAAACATAAGATACACACTGATTAAAAATAAAAATGCCAAAAAAATAAATATCGCATCGAAGCAATACCCAAGCAACAGAAAAGTAAACCGAATCCCGGTGAACTCGCTATAGCAAACCCATAATTAATAATCGAAACTCCAGATAAAGGAAACGAGAGAGACTCACCGTTATGGACGAGGAGCGTCGAGTCCCTGGCGAGGTTGGTGAGCTCGCTGTCGGTGAGTGTCTCGTCGGAGGCGTTGCCCGAGGTCGGCGTGTCGCTGAGTCCGGCGCCGCCCGGCACGTGGTAAAGGGGGTGCTGTTGCTGCTGCTGCTGCTGCTGGTAGGAGCGTTTGGTGCTGTGCTGGCCCGAGCCGTAGTGGTTGCTGCCCGGGTAGCCCCGGGTCGAGGATGCGCCTGAGCGGTGGCTCGGGGGCGCGTTGCTGCTCGTCTCCTCGCCCTCGCTACCGCTGAGGCTGTAGCCCGGGTAAAGGCGTCCCTTCCCTGTGAACGAGAGAGAGAGAGCCTTTGTATTGCTTGTTTGTTTGTTTTTTAATTTCATGTGGATATAAATGACATGGAAACTTTATGATTTTATGCTTTTTAGATTAATAGTTTATAAGAATAGTTTATAAGAAAGAATAGTTTTATAATAACAATTCACATATGATTAAAAATTTACAAAGCTACAGTTCATACTTAAAAGTTACTTTCTTGTTAATAGCTTAGACCATGCATCGATAAGAAATTTAATTGATGTTCATACACACGTAGAAATCAGAATAAATTCGCGACACAAAATTGAAATAAGAACGTTAAATAAATCCAAATAATTCAACAAAATGTGCCAATAAACGCAAGAGCACAAAACTTTCTCAAATAATAATCGAGAGCGCGTAAAAAGGCGCAATTTTCTCTTCAAAAGCCTCGTACCCTCCATTCGCCCGCAATTACAAGCGCTCATACATCCTCTAAATCCTCCATAAAGCATCGATAAAGCACGCAGCAACGAGCGGCTAATTCACTAATTGAATGTTGCGAACCTACCACCTACGCTGCTTAGCAGCCGTCATTACACGCCGGTGGGATAAGCGTACGAAAGAAAGCGGCCGGATAGTATAACGAGGTGCGCGCATCTAAGCCTTCTCTCTCTCGCACGCCGAAGCGTCAATCGGAGAACGCGATAAATCGAGCGCGCAAGGCCTGTAATAATCGAACTGGCGGCAAATTGCTCGGCGTGCAATACGTGCACGATGCACAAGCGTATACGCAGGCGTATACACCGCGCGCTTATCTGGCGCGCACCTCTCGTGTGCGCCTCTCGCTGTTTCGCCCCGGCACCGCACTCTTGGCGAATCTGATAGAGGAGCGGAAAATCATATGCTTCACCCCGCTGAAAGTGAGACATTCCGATACGCGGACGATGCGCGGCCCGAGTTTTTAAGCGGGAAGGGGCTTATTTGGAGAAGGAGAAAAATAGCGGGAGGATCGAGCCTCTTTTAAATTGCTTTTTTGGTCGAATTTTAGATTGGGAATTATATCGATTCGTGTAATTTCATCTTTTTCGAAATTTCATCACGGATTATTCTGAAAAATTGTGTCAATATTTATAAACAAAAATTAATAATCACAAAAAGCGTTTCGATTATATTTCAAGCTTTCTTAACTGAATATACTAGCAGTAAAGAATTTATTTATAAGCTTCTTAAAACATAAATGTTGTTTTCGTGCATTTAAAAAAGTTTAAAAGAGAAAATAATGGCTTAAATCCGCGTCTTTATCTGAAGTGAAAAAAGATTTTACTGAGACTTTCCAAGAGACGATTTTAATACCCTTACCCATAATTCCATAATGTATTTCAATTAAAGTATTTATTTACTTCGATTCGAAAAATGCAACAGAATTATAGTATATGCAAAAAATCCCCTCTTGCAGCAATTTTTCCCCGAACTTTTCCACACATTAAAAAGCGCGCATTAACGCGCAAACGTCGACTTTATTTTATTTTAGCAAGCCAGTCGCCTCTGGATAAACAAGCAGCAATTTTCCAATCAACGCTCGTCAATATATGCAGACAGAAAAAAAAAAGAAAATACACGTAAACTGCATAATCCACGCAGGATTTTTCAGCAGCGCTCGCCGGGATGTACGCCGCGTAGCTCTCATTTCGTCGCGTCGATGCGGGAGATTAGCCTCGCAACAACGTGCGCGAATGTAAACGCCGCAGCGAGGATACACACAGAGAGGTGCAGCTTTTATTACCGCCGTGGAGCAGGAATCGATCGCCGAAGTGAAAACTTTCGTCTCCCTCTCTCTCGCGGGTCACTGGGTGAGCTCTCCGCGCTTTGCTTTTATGCGCGACTCGTGAGTTCGCCGGGGAATTTTTCCTCGAAATATCGGGATGCAGCGGCGAAGTGAACGCCGCGGAATTATTCGCGCAATAACGCAGCTGCGCGGGGGGATTCTGCGAGCGGAGGACGATTCCGCGCCGATTCGATTCTTGGCCGAGTTTTTCGACCGGGGTTTTGCATTATTTTGTCCAGGCCACTGTTGAGTGGCCGGGTAATGGGCGGATTTCGGGATTTGGCAAATAGGAGAATTGAGTTTTCTTGGACGTTAAATTTTGTGGAGCTTTTTAACGGTCTTTGAAGCCTCTCAAGATTGGCTTTTCCACTTTAATAATATAACTTTATGATTTCCAAGTTTAAATGCGGTCTTCTTCTGAGCTGTATCGATAATTCAGAATTTTTCCTACGCGCGCAGACGGACAAAGTAAGCAGATTAATAATCCCAAAATTTTCGTACATCCCTTCCTTAAAGCTTGTCATACATATTTATCGCTTCCTAAAGAAAATTCATGCACCGCGTAATTCTCCCTTATTTACAAAAGTACAATGCGAAACGCGCATTAATATTTATGCATCGATAAAGCACACGTATATACGAAGCTGTGCTTAAAACGCAGTCATCTTAATACATTTCCGAGAATTCACGTTTATCGAGGCGCACACACAATTTGTCAAATAATTCATTTCTCCCGCGCATTGAAATTTAAAAGTTATATACGTATATATTCTATACTCGCGCGAGATAATATTCTTTTCTCGTTCGCCGATGAATCGTCAGTCATTACCATGCATAAATTCATAAGCCCATTGTGGAGCGCGCGCATCCCTTCAGCGATTCAAAAGAGAAATTAGGGATAACGATCGAGGGAACATCATCATCATAATGTACCTAAAAAGCTCTCGGTCTCTCTTTCCCTCTCTCCCCCGCGCGAGCAACAATGAACCGTCGGTAAACAAATTTGCATCGAGGCGAGCGCCGCGACAAAAAAACCCTTTACCCTTCGCAGACCTCCGGAATTTACAGCGCGGGGTGATTCACTTTCGAAACGTTTTCTCCCTCTCTAATTGCCGGGAGCCTCGATTATCAACGGATTTCTTCGAGCAAAAAAGGAGCATTAAAAGTTCGTGTTTGGCGACCTTTTAAGTTTACGTGATTGCAACGTTAATCAGAACAATCGTAGAACTAAGAAATCTTCTAAAATTAATTATACTGCGATTATTTTCTTATTAATTAAGCTTAAAACGCGATAAAATAAATTTATTAACAAACGAATTAATTCAATAATTTCGGAGGATACAATAAATCAGCATCACGCTTAAAGTTCGCTCGAATTTATCACTCGGCCATTAAAAAATCGAGCAATTATTATCATTTTTCATGGAAAAATTGATAGACACCCCGCTCCCAGCACGCGATTGCCTGCAGATCGATCACGAGACCGGCATTAAAATTTTTCACGCCAGTCTCGGCCTGCACTCGGGGAAGCCTCGTCGATCCCAGCCGCGTCGAGTGAAAAATTTCCCTGGCCCCGCGACCATAAAGGCGCGACGACGAGAAGGCGGGAATAATATGACTGATCGGCCGGCCACAATGCTCCCCCATTGTAACCCGATAATGTATTCTGAATGTGTGAAACTCGAAAGAGGGATCCACCCGCGGCAATTGTTCCGTGAAAGTGAGAGAAGATAGAGAGCACAAAGTACCTAAGAGCGAAGAGGGGGGGCAGACGCTCGGCTCCCGGTTGTAGGACCGCTTTTTTTTTCCTTTCCATCTCCGGCCTAAGATAACAGTCTCATTTTCAATAAGATCCGGGGTGCTGGGTCAATATAGACGCGAGCCGACCTTTTTTGCCTATGAATGAATTTAGTCTGCTTTTCCTCTTTATATACCGCGGAGATAAAGGCGGATGGGTTCCTTCATTTTCACTTTGCGCCGATAGCTGCCTTCGTAAGAGTTGAATAATATTTGAATAATCAAGCCTGGGTTTTTAAGCTCTTGAGCAAGTTTTGTTTGTTTCAAGTAATGCTATTGTCAATATGTGAAGTTTAATAAAGCTGGAGTTTCAGGTGGTTATTTGTGTATTGTGACTGATAAAAATGGAAATTGCACATACAAAATTTAACTCGGTTCTAGTATTTTAAAAAATATAAAAGGTTTTTTGAAATAGAAAACTTTAAAATGTACACTGGCGCATACACTGAGCTAATACTTCTAACGACTTTAGAAAAATACGAAGCTAATTTTTAAATTTATTTTCGTTCGTTCGTTAAAAACAAGGAGGAGGCAAATACGCTGTTTTTCGCTCTAAGCCGTAATCTTGATATTTATTTGACTTATAATACTTTGAGGATACTTTTATTTCCTGCCACTTAACGGCGACTCTAATTAAAATTTAAGAAAATTGTTTTCCCCGGGACTGAGCGCGAACTTCGAAATTGCGAAAAGTAGCCGGAAACTTTGGAAGATTTTCTAGCCGGGGCGCATAAAAAGAGATTACACTACAACGGGCACGCGAGAAAAGTATACAGCGGCGAGCGCCGCTCCGTATAATACTTGACGCTCGTGAAAGAAGTGGAACAGTAAAATAATAAACGGCCGCTGGCCGGAAAATGCTATAAATTCTATGAAATTTGATTTATCGCGGGAGAAATTATCTGCAGCTTGCACGAGGAATCTCGTAGCATCGTAGCTTTCATTATTATCTCGCAATCGTTCACGAAATATCCTGCTACGGAGTAAACAGCGCTTCGAAAGTCCGCAAAAAATTTATCAATCTTCGTTAAAGAAGAAATTATCCGAACGAACTTAGTCGCGTCGGGGGAAGGCGCGGCAGGGAAGAGGAGCCTTTCTATTCGCGCCGTCATAATTTTTCTAGCGCGGCGCGAGAAAACGAGGAATAGGGCCTTATAACCCAATTAGAAAATCGCTAAACTCGTTAAGCGTTAAAACCCTGGGCGCAAGTTTGTTCAGCTCGCGGCATTTAGAGAGGATATAGCGAGGGACTCGGCCGCCGGCGAGAGGGACGGACGGACGTGTAAACATGCGCGCGAGCCAAAGAGAAAAGATGGAGAAAGTCGGAGGGTTAATTCGGTTAGCGGGTGCGTGAGGGCTGCGGCCCGTCCATTAACGGTACGCACGATCAAACCTAATTACGATGGAGCGGAGGAGGATTGGGAGGCTGTGTTTTTGCAGGAGGGAAGAGGCTGAGCTCTGATTGTAAAAATTTCGCTTCGTGCGTTGAGTCGAGTGAATGCTTTGTTAAGGAGTTGTCGTTTGGTTTAAGCGTTTTGCGCGATTACGTCACTTTTTTGTCTGTCTTACAGTTGGAATAAATGTTAAGGCAAAGTTCTATTCGGTATTCTAAATATAGCTTAGAAGTTCGATAAAATTTCCGTTAATGGGAAATGAGTGTGGATATGGAGTTAGTGAAACAATGTTAACAAAGAGAAAGGTTTGGTTGCAAGTATAAAATAAAACTTATTCTTTAATATTTCGTTAATTCATGATTTAGCGTTTGTTTTTTGAAACATTAATATGTAAATAGAGGAATTAAAATTTTATTATGTGGATTAAATTTTTTACCATTTTACTTTGGATTAATAGTTTTAAAGTAACATCCTCTTCTTCCAATAAAACTAGAAAGTTGATTATTTCAAGAGAATACAAAATATTAAACATTGCGGTAAGTAACATCTTTTTGTGTTCCTGTGATTTTTATTTTTATTTTTTTCTTAAAAAGTATTCTTTTAAAATTTAAGGAGATAATTATTGATCGTTGCTTTCACCTAGAAAGAACTGTTGTTATCGTTGACAGAATACAAAACAATACTGAACTTTCAAAAACTTTATTTAATTCATTTTCATCCGTAAATCTATTTGATTATTATAAAAACAACGTTTTGGAAAAATATCAACGTTTTCGCAACATTTATTTACTGAAAGAAATACATTTTACGAAGAAAAATGTTGTTATTATCAATTCTGATTTGAATGATTATTTTACTAGATTATTAGAAGATTTTAGAAATTCTATTTGGTGAAATCACGAAGCACTTTTTTTAATAATTAACAAAAATTTAAAAACAGGCTGTCAAGTAGCTTCTGTATTTTTGAGAATCATTTGGTCATTTAATATCTTATCTGTATTATATTTATGTCAAGCTAAAAATAATTTATTATTTCTTTTTACTTTTAATCCATTTAATAATCTTGTTCCAAAAATGTGGAGAAAAGTCGAGAATAATGATTCATTAAATGAACAATGGAATTTATTTCAAATCATTTTCAAGAAACAAACGAATATAGATTAAATTACGGTGAGTACAATGTGTTAATAAAATTTTAAATTAAATTTCTTTCAACAACTTTAATTCTTATTACAATCTATGCAGATTCATCCCTTCGAGACATCTTGTATTTTGATAAGACTAAAAATTTAGCTGGTTATGAATTTAAAATTGATCTTCTTCTAGGTAAAGAAGATTGGTATGATACAAAAAAATTTGAA
This sequence comes from Ormyrus rosae, assembly GCA_035047165.1. Lineage (NCBI taxonomy): Eukaryota > Metazoa > Arthropoda > Insecta > Hymenoptera > Ormyridae > Ormyrus > Ormyrus rosae. The sequence continues at coordinate 13,378,655 of JAWWML010000001.1, read as the reverse complement.
TGCAAATATACTAAATATTTAAGTCGTAAAATTATGTGTATGGTTTTTATAAATGCAATAATGCAAACATAAATGCAAGTTTTATTATAAAAATACACATTAAAAGTTCTGTAGATTCTCAAAGTCAACCAGGTGGATTAATGAAAAATATCTTTTCTAATAATGTCAATTTCTCATTAAATTCATTTTTTCTGCGCGATTACTGGAAGTATCAAATGTATCCACTTGTTAGTGAGAAACTTGTAATTGTAACTATGCCAGTCTCTGAGACACATTTGAAGCAAATACTAGGGAAATTAGAAACAGTTTTTTCTCGGTTTGGAGTTTTTTTATTTTTAAGTTTCCTTATATCGATCGTAATTTTAAAATACACTTTTAACATTTCGGTAATTCTAGCAGCCTTAGAATCAATTCAAATATTTTTGAATAAGCCCAGCTGTCAAAAGCCTAAATATTTTTCTCAAAAAATAATATTTCTTTTATTAATATTTTTTTTATTTTTAATAAATACATTGATGTTCAGCCTCTTCAGTGCTATCAATACCATACCTGGTGATAGATCAACTATTGATTCTTTAGATGATTTAATTAAATCGAATTTTCAAATTTATGGAATATTTACGCATAAACAAGTTCTTTTCAAAGAACAACTGTTACAACGGTACAAGATAATTTCGAGCTTTTCGAAATGCAGAAAATTGTTGTTAAGTTCTTTAAACGTTGCCTGTATAGTTTTTAAAGCAACCATAGATCCTGAAGATCACTCAATATTTCACATATCTCCAAATATTCAAGATGTAGGTTCATCGCAGGTATTCTCAGAAGATTCGCCGTTTTCAAAGACGTTTGGTTGGATTTTCTTGCATTTAAAAGGAGGAATCACAAATAAAATAACCTTATCTTATTTTTACGTCTTATTTGGAGGATATACAATAACAATTTGTGTCTTTTTCCTTGAAATTATTGCTGGTAAAATAGATTTTTAATAATTTTAAGAATTTTACTGCGTCGAAAATATGTATTCAATAAAACGTGCACATCGATAGTGTTACCATGCATGTGGAATAGCATTTCGCGTTTTATTTTCATTTCAGCCTTAAAGCCTACTTTCGCTTCTTCGAAGCGCGTTATTTTAAAATTTTCAGAACCACCCAGCCTTAACCGTCACACCCCGAACGTTGTTTCAACTAATTTCCCTCTCAATCCGGAGCACTAATAGATCCTTTGCCCGAGCAATTTGCTTTCAAAATATTTTCGGATTGCGTTTCCCGAGGATTTCCCGAGAAAAAACACGCGGCGCTTCACGTATATCGCTATAGAAAGCCTAACGACGCCGGAAGCCGGCGGGTCGCCGATATTTTCGTCGGCACGTGCGCCGCTCTCGCTCATCGCTTTTCCATCGGGGCCCGGAAAAGGTCAGGTCAGGCGTTGCCCCTGTCCCCCCCCCCCCTCCACTCGGCGCAATCGTCATCAATCAGGGATCGGCGAATGCCAAAAACACTCGGCTGGTCAAGTAATCTCTCTTGCGTGCATGATGCATCGGGCGATATTAAATTTTTTAGCCCAGCCGGATGGCTTTGCAAGATCTCCGGCGCTTTGTTGCTGCAGGGATTCATTGGATTGTAAGTGATTTAAGCGCTGCCAGCGATTAAAGGGGATTTTAATTTTTGGAATTTTTGCTCGGAGAACATGGAAATTTTATTGGTTTTTGCAAATTTATTGAAATTAGTTCGTGTGATTGGTTGTAAGTGATACTTTTGTAAAATTTATTTTTATCTTTATCAAATTGAATTTTCTGGAATAACAGATCTGCTTTTATAACCAAGAGACGTGATTCTAAAGTGCATTTATCGATTATACTTTCAGTTCAAAAAGATTCTATTTTCAGCTCTTTATTTCAAGTGCGCATCTTTTGTCTTCTGCAGATTCGAAAACTCAATTTTTATACGAATTTTCCAGCTCGGCTATTATAAAAGCATCAAGTAGAATAGATCGCGTAAAGGATTCAAAATAAAAGGCAATGAGAAAATTGAATTTCATTTCAAAAGATTCGTAAGAATTTAAAAATAAAAAGTTTGTTCATTAAATAATTGACAAAAAACCCCTTAATACGAGCAGATAATTTCCAACGTCGTACATCATCCTTACTCATCGAATCACAGCGCGCAATTTACAACCGAAAATAAATGCCTTCCTTCCTCTCATTTGGAAGCCGCTAAAAGACACCGGCTCATCAATATCCCCCGGAAAAGTCAATATTTTCCCCACATCCGCCGAAAGCAGAGAGGAAATCTCCAGCGGAGCCTCCGTCCGTATCTCCGAAGCTGACGCTCTCCGCGGCCGTTATACACTTTCCTCTCCCTTCGGCTTGGCAACCGGTTCCGTCTCGGCCAACACCTCCTCGGAGAGTCGCCGCATCTGCTCGCGACCTCGAGCCTTCGCCGACAAGTCACGGTCGCGCTCTCTCTCTCTCTCTCTCTCGCCGTGGGAGCGATTAGTCTTGAGTTTCGCGCTCGCAAAAAGAGGCGCGCGTCAAAAGCATCGATCTCGTCACCTACTCGCGCACGCGCCCGAAAAAAGGTCGGGAGGGCTCAAACGAGCCGTATAACGACGTGTGTCCTCCGAGGGAGAGGAGCCCAGATGCTGCCACCGCTGCCGCCTGGAGCCGAAAAAAAAGGCTAACGATTCTAGGAAGGAGAGGAGTGTCGTTAGGGGGTCTCTTGGCTGGCGGCGTTTGATGAAATATTGATTGCCGCCGCGCGGCCTGCTTTTTCGGTGTTTCTTGGTTTTCGGAGCTGCACTGGGTGTCGATGTATTGATTCGATGTTTGTTTTGAGGTGGCAGAGATCGGTTTCTCAATATGTCAAACGTGACGGAGAGGAAACTTGAAATAATTATTTATCTGAATATATGCTATACCAGTAAAAGGATTAATTGCTTTTTAAATGTAAGCAGTCAATCAACTTTTCTTTTGTAAATAATAAATAATTTCGTAGAAATATTATTATATTGGTGCAGAAATATTTCTACGAAATTATTTATTATTTACAAAAGAAAAGTTGATTGACTGAAATTTCTTACATTTAAAAAGCAATTTTTATTATTTAATCAGTCCTTTATTATAGAGAATATCATTAACAAAACATATCATTTAGTTTTCAGTTGAATGGCAGAGTAAATATTTTAGTTACCAAATATGGAAAAGAAAAAAAATGTTTCTCGGAAATGGAGCAAAAAGTTAACTACGTTTTAATGAAAAATTATTCGCACGATTCATCATCTCCATTCTTTCGCCGGATCAGTTTACGTAACAAAAAAAGGTCCTACATTTTTCAGAAAATGATTAAATAGCCCAGCTATTTTTTAAATAGCTCGGGGTAAAAAATTAATTGGCTCGCGGAAGGTGAGAAGCTCATTTGTCAGGCTTACGAGTTTTAAATGATAAAGGATGCAGCTATAATTTCTCATGTAAAACGCAATATGTTTACCTTACACTTAAAAATCCGTTCCGACCGAAAACTAGTGCCGCACTTACTTTTTCATATTTTACAACAAATACGCGGAGATAAAAGGCGAAAGAAAATTTAACCGCGTCGTTCCCCCATCGGCTCTATTAAAGCTCCCTTAAAAATTAATCATCGCATTAATTATCGCATCCCAAGCCTTTACATACTCGCTCGTTACACGGCGACGGCGGCAGAAAAAGGTCTCTCGGCCGCTCTCGGCAAAAGACGCCGAAGCGCGTCTCGAAAAAAAGGGCCGCGCGTCTATACGGCGGCTAGCGGGCAGAAAACAAAAAATCCCCCATAAATCATACGGTAATTCCGCCGTTTAAATTCATCGCTCGCGAGAGCCGTCCTCGCGGAAACTTTTTTCTCTCTCTCCCTCCCAATCATAAAGTAGAAGGCCGTTCGCGGCGCAACTTTTTCGCAAGCTCATGTACACGCCTGCGAATGAGCAGGGAGAGAGAGAAAGAGAGAGAAAACGCATCGGAAAAATCCCGGCTCGAAAAAAGCCCGGTAATTCAATCGATCGGTGCGCGCGTCGGTAAACGGCTCTTGCGCTTATATTCCAGTTCCTCGCTCTCTCCCTTTTGCCGCGGCATTCTAGCACGTATTATCTCGTCCTCTCTCGCTCCGCGCGTCTCATTTCCTCGAAAGCTTTCCTCCAGTCACCGCGCGCAACTCGCGGCATTCGCCTTCTTTTTTTGTAAATGGGATAACAAGATCTCTCGCGGACGTACAAGCGGTCACGCGTGAGAGAGGATCCTGCAGCCTGTATGGACGAGCGAGGGAGCCGCGCCGGGAAGAAACGGAAACACACGCCGCGTCGGTCAAAAGTATTTCATTATCGTGAAATTTTATTGCCGAGGGGGGACGTTTTACAAGCAAAAACGCGCCGGGCTTATCGTAAATAATGCTTAACGACGATGCCTCTCTGCCGGGAAAAATCGGCGAGTCGCCTACAAGTTGATCAAGTTTCATTTGCCGACTCTGTGCCGTTCGTTTTTTGGAGTTTAACAGGAGACTATTTTTTTTTTTAAGGCCGGCGCTGAATGCGCATTTTGTTCGGGAAAATTTACACGGCGGAATAAAATTCTTTATTGCCGGGCATTAATCAATATACCTTTTAAGACGAGAAAAAAGAATTCTTGTTCAAATAAAGGCTGGAGCTTAAGTTAAGCGAAGCCTGGAAATTCTTTCGAGTACTTTTATTATAAAGTCAAATAAATTTGTTAAAGTAATTACGAAAGTTTGCAATGACGACAAAATTACTATGGAATAAGCGTCATAAAAATTGTCGGGCCAACGTGTCCAATCTATTTTCGGAAAGTGAGTTTCTTAATAAGTTGCATAAAATAAATTGCCCGACGGAAAATTAATTCAACAAAAAATTAAAAATCATTTTTTACGAATCTTAATTAAGTGCGGCGTGACAAACTCGGCTCGTAAATTTCTAATTTATTAATTCCATAAGCGTTTAATACTTTTAGCACTGTACATTAATAAAGGCAAGTGTCGAGAAAGAAACGAGCAGGTGGCAGCAGCAATCGATGACCGAAGGCCAATTATCCGTCCTCTCCGTCCGCCGCTCACCTCTTTTCCCGCCAAGGTCGACAAATCGAGCGTGCACGCACTCGCTCTCTCTCTCTCTCTCTCTCTCCCTCCTCTCCTCGGCGAAGAAAAATGGAAAAGCCAATTTGGTCAACGTCGAAAATGCGCGGTGTATTGAGTGACGCGCCGCGCGACCCGCATCGCGCTCCGAGGCGCGAGACCTTGTGTGCGCGCGCCCGTGGCGTTTCCTTCCTTCGTTTTTCGCCGCCACCGCGGCGCGCCGATTAAATTTCGTTTTGCTCGGGCGTTTTTTTTCGCGCCCGCCGGAGCCGCGGCGGCGGCGGCCTTTTTTCCTCGCTCCTGGAACGCGACGCGACGCCGCAATGGATTTTAAATCGGCAGCCGATGGAAATTCTGGCGGCAATTTATTATTTTGCCGATGAAAGGGGGAGAAGGAGGGCGAGTCTTGGATGAGCTGCGCTCGAAAAACTGGAACGCGCGCGACCGGGAATACTAATTTTTTTCGAGCGCGCAATCTTGGAGGAGTGGAGAGATTATTGCGATATTTTTGAATTTATGACGACAGTTTCTAAGCCGTGAATTAGCTCCGCGCGACTGAAATTACAGGGAGATTATTGTCATTTTTTATTTAATTTTATAGGTTATTATAACGTTCTGCTTTTTCGAAATTTCACGCAGAATAAATTTACATACTTGAGCGGATCATATTTTGACAATTTCTTAAAATTTTTATAAAATTCGATACTTTTACATCTTTCGGAAGAGGTACTTAAACCTAATTGTTATTCTAAGGCTCAGTCTTATATTTTTTGAGCCAGTTTGCTATTTTAAATTCGATAGCTTCGGCTTTCGCTCAAGGTGGCCGATCTTTGGAGCCCCGGAAGATCGAATGTCATGTAAATCGATTATTAATATTCATTCTTGGTGTAGAGCAGAGTGTCGCCGAAACAAAAGAGTCACCTGGGAGTTAAACGATTAAGACTAGCACCCGGCCGAGTCCATCACCTGCAAGTATATCAGGAATTTGCATCAAACACCGCCAACAGTTGGCTCTTTATTACTTGGAAACAGAATATTTCCTTGAATTTAAAGTTTGAGTTACGAGTAAAATGATTTTTCTCTCAAACTGTAATTGTTTAAGTGTTAATGCGTGATAATTGGCATCTTTATTTAACACCAATCAAATTTAAATACTTTAACTAATTATCTTAATTCCAATGTGAATCGATGTAACCAAATAATTTAAGTACCGCTGCATTGTTACATCGAAGCAACAGGTGTCCGTATTACATCGTTGCAGTAGACAGAGAAGCCGCCGACGCTTCATAATGTATTTTATGAAAAATTCTTTCAAACACCAGTATGAAAATTACACATAAAACGGCCTGTAATTACTATAAATTTATATTCTCTTCATTGACATCGTAGATTTACGCGCAATTAACTTTTGAAGATTCATAGTTTTATAATCTTGTAATAATATTTTTATGCCACACTTTAATAATTCAGTAATACCTGAACGTAAATGTCGTAAAGCGTAGCTCAAATATTTATTTAACGAACCCCCTCGACTATATGTTTATAGCCGTAATGTATTTTAAAACCTCAGCGCACCTACTTGAACGTACTTTAAACAACTCGTATCAATTATTCTCCGATCAAGGCAATAAACTCCGAAAGGGGACTAGGCAAAAATATATATATATATATATCTTTCCCCGCAAACTCATTAATCAGTAAAAAGGTAAAGGAAAATAGAAGCAAGTCGGTGCACCTTGGCAGCGGCACGACTCATCGAAATAACTCGTTCATAAAAGGCCAGCCGCGGCAGCAACAGCTACACACGTGTATCCTACTTTAATCCCCGCAGCCTGGCCGAGAGGAAGGAAGGGATCTCGCGGAATTTCAAGAAAGAAAAAAAAATCGTTGTTCCAGGATTTATCGACTCGATTACCTTAAACTGTATTATTTCGAAGGCTTAATGATAGGGCGCTGAAACGCAGCCTACGTATATAATAAACACCGCCTCTCCGCCCTTCACACTTTAGATCTTATTAGTTCCTGCGCACCTCGGTATCGGCGTTTTTTTAAAATTAATCTAAATAAATATGCGTCAAAAAAATTTCGAACGGGGCGAACTTGAAACACGGCGCGGGGCTTATTAAAAAAAACGGGGGAGAGAGGTACGACGAGGAGGAGAATGGAAAAATTGTAATTATGCGCGAATACGTAAGCGGGTTTACGGGAAAGAGGGGGCGCCGGGCGACCGGAATAAATTCGTAATATAACTTCAGAACGAGTTAATGTAATGTAAATAATTATAGGTGGATCGTAATTAACCGGCGAATTTCGAGGCATGTGGGTACGTCATTAAGGTGAACTGCCACCGCCGCCGCGCGAGCGGAGGGAGAGAGAAAAAAAATTGTAATTAGCAAAAGTGATGCGCGGTGTAAATAATTCGCGGATGCTTCGAAATTTCCTGTTTATGTATGGAGTTGCCGAGTTTGCGAAATTCCTGGGAGATATAATTTGGAGCCTTAATTACTCGTGCGAGATATGTCGTTTTAATTTTTATAGAAACGCTTGCGAAAGGCGTGCAATTTACGTGATTGAAAGAAATGCTAGAAATATCTGGAGGGATTTTTATTAATTTTCTTAATTTTTTACATTTTTAATTTACTTGATTTTTCATGCGGGTGTACAAACTTATAATCGAGTCTAACGGCCCAAGTCGATTATTAAAATTCACAAAGCAAAAGAGAGTACAAAAGAAAACATTATAAATTCCCCTATCCTTTTATAAACTTTCCTCTCAAATTCAAAACCCCATCACAACTCGACGATCATAACTGGTTCGAGCCTTGCTCCTCCGTATTAAAGCAAACTAGAAACCGCTCGTGCAGATATCCGTCAATTGCGCATCCCGAAAGTGCGGCGCGGAAAAAAAAGGACTGTCACGGGGAACAAAGACTCCGGGAGAGATAGCCGCGCCGATAAATTCCGCTATCCTCAATACCCTAATACTGGCGCATCTCTCGCGTAGCGGTCCGTCGTAAAAAGCATACATGCACGCTCCACAAATCATCATCCCCCTTCCCCACCGCTCTCTCTCTCTCTCTCTCGTCTTACTCGTAAACGACAATGCGGCTCGCGCCGAGCGATTTATCTCATATATGTCGATGCAAGCGGCAGCGTCCTCTTTCTTTCCCACTATGCAGGCGCGCGGGGGCAATAAAACAAGGAGCGAGAGAGAGGAGAGGGAGAATCGAGAGCGCCATAAACGGAGGCGCGAGCCTCGTCCAAGGTCGGGGCGTTTAGAGGAAATTATGGGCTTTTTGCTCTGCGCGCCGTGTTTTCTCCTCTCTTGGAGAGCCTCTCTCTCTCTCCGCTCTTTTCTTTATCTTGCGCCGTCTGCCTACTGCGGCTGTGTGCGGCTTCCCTTTTTTTTTTCTTGCTTTACGGCCGCTTCCTGTATTTTTCCCCGAGCTTTTATTTTCTAGTGCGCCGCGTTCGCTCATGTGGCCCTTTTGCTATTTTAGCCCGTCGCATAATCCGCTTTTTCGCCCGGGCTTTCGTGGGGGTTTATGCCGGGAGGGGGGGGGGGACCTCTGGGACGGATTTCGATTGCTATTGTTTTTTCTTTTCGAGATTATCGCTTTTGGTTTACGGTTTTGCGCGAGTGCGGTTGCCGCGCGGTAAGGTGAACCGGGGGGAGCGATTGACCTTGCTGAACTTGGAAATGAGAAATGTAACGATTTGTAAGCATCGCCGATGAGAGGCTGTAAAATGTCTAGACATCTGTTGTAACATTTCCATATTTTTGAGATAGAGTCGATTCTCATTCAAAGTTAAATTTCTTTTTTACAATATTTCTCAGTCCTACCCAAGCATTTTTACGTGGAATTATTAAAAACGTATTTATTTTCTAAATTTAAAACGAATGAAGGCTTTAGTTTCGACCTCCAACTAAACATACTAATCTAAAATCCATCAAGCGAGTCACCTTCTCAAGCCATTCTTCGCCATTCTCATGACTCCCAGAGAGTCCAGCAAATTTTCCCAGAAATACATCCGCGAAAAGGATATATATATATATACATTTCGATCGACAATTTCTAAGTACTCGGCATAAAATCTATCGCCGCATACTCAAGCACCAAAAACTAGCCGTGACTATTCGATACCCAGAGAGCGCGGAGCGAATTCATTTCCTTTTAAAGCGCGGCGACTCTCTCGATCGAAAAGCGAAAAAGCCGGCCGCGCGTCGGGATTTTTTTCGGGCCAGTTGTACTTGAGATGCTCGCGTGCGATTCCACTTATTTGTACATTCGCGCCTTCCCCGAGTCGGCGGGACTACTTTTTTAGAGGCTCGCGACGACGACGACGACTCGCCCCGCCGGCCGGTATGTATATGCAATCCATCGTTTTCCTCGACGATCGCAGAGGCCACACAACGTCCGCCTTTTTCGCGGCCGCGATTTTACGGTTTTTGCGAGAGGAGCTGCGGGAGAGTTATTTCGCGGCGCGCCGCTTTGATTTAATCGTAGGAAGGATCTGTGATGAAAGAGGCGGTTGAGTAAGTGAACTTGGCTTGTTAATTACGATGTTATCTGGCGGGGTATGTAGATTTTGTAGATTGGCTGCAAAGTGTGTAATGGGATTTTATTGCGGCTGAGACAATGGCTAATAGATATTAGCCAATTTTCGATTTTTTCGAATTGAATGAGTGTGTATAAATTATCGATCGTTTGTACCCCGAGAAATACGAATTCGCGTTGAAATTTCTGTATTGTAGATTAACACGATGCGTCAAAAAAAAAAATTCTATTTCAAGCTTACATTACATTCTTTGTTGTACTTATTTCCACTCTCAGCTCGCGACAAAGCTCCAGTTCCATTAATAAAAATCCAGCGGATACATCATTACGCGAGCTCGATAAAGAGACTGTTGCTCGCGACCGCGTAAATATTTGCAGGAGAAGGAGGAAAGGGAAACTGCCTCTCTCTCGCGAGAAAGGCTATAGGAGAATTTACGCGTAAACAAACGTCGAGGCAGAATTTCGCGCAAAGTTTCGCGGGGCGAAATATAAATTTTAACGGTTTACGATGCCGAGAGGCCGCCGGATCAGATAACGCCGCGCCTCGCAGCCGTTATTAGTGTACCTTTAACGCGATAAGTGCAGAGGAGAGCGGCCTTATCGATCGCGGCCCTTGCGCGGCTTTTCCGCTTTTCTCTATCGCTCTACCTGCACTTTTATGAATAGCCTCCTTTTCTTCTTATTGCTGCTTTTTCTCCTCTCTCTCTCTCTCTCACTCTCCCCGCATAGCTCTTGTGCTTTAGCCCGTAGTTTTACGGTGGAAGGCAAAGGATTTCGGCCGCACTGCGTCAGTCTCGGTTATTTTTTTTGGTTCTTATTGCTTTATGATGAGCTGTTTAGTTTGTACAATATTAGCGGGACGTTGGGCTTTGTTTTTGGAATTTATTTTAAATTAAATAGTTTTCAGAGTACAGTGAACTTTAATTAAGTTTTAATGAGGATAGATTATAGTTTAATTTATAATTTAATTTAATTTTTACGATGAATCAATATTTTTAAACTATACTTGACATAATTCCAAAGCTTTTTAAACTATTTATAAATAATGTAAAGTGTTAAACAAAGTTACATGTTTTGTTTCAAAGTTTATCAAATAGCTTTCAGTTGAACTTTAATAAACATATAATAGGTCGTTCATTAACAAAATTGTATCAATACATACTAATAAAAAAATATTAAAACACTTTCAAATCACATTACACTATATAAAATCATCAAAAATAATCGCATCACAGATAGTCCAAACAATTAAAACCCCCAAAATGCCGAAGCAAAAAAATAATCCGCCGGGCATAAAAAACCCCCCCCCGAAAATCCTCGACTCCTCTCAATAATTTCGATCATGAACTGCGCGCCTCTCGCCGGGCGCGCAAACACGCACTCGACCGAGCCACGAGCTTGCACAGATGACTACTACACTGGATGACTCTTTACATACGCTCGCTACATATTTTATGCGAGCGTAAACCGAAGCGTCGAGCGGCGGGGGAGGAGGAGGAGGGAAACCGCCGGAAGGTCCGACGGGCTGACAAACTGCGAAACGATTTTCGCGTTGGCTTGCCAAAATTTACGGCCCGAGCGCCGAGCTTTTCCGATACGCGGCACGCAGTTTTGCGGCGCTATCTGGCCGGCGACGATCGGCAGGCGAGCAAACAGGCCGATTCGTTATGTCGCGTATAATGTTCTTTTCATACGGTTCGTCGAGTCGGCGTTGAGAGTCGACGTGGGGGGAGGCGGGCGTATGGTTTGTCGCGGGCGCGAGCGTATTGAGAGCGCAGATTTATGGGGGCCTGAATTAGGGACTTCCGCGAGCGCGATGCGAGCCGATCGATTGTGTGTACAGAGCTTGTAATTTATTAATGGCCGGGCAGCGCTGAGTGCTCCGTGATGAATTTAGTTTTGCGAGCTTGTAAAGTTAAAGATGCATGACGGCGAGCGGAGCGTCTCTTTAAACGGTGATGTATTGTTTTTTAATGATTGATGGATCGATGCAACTCTTTTTATCAGATTTGAGTGTCGAACTGAAAGATTTTGATCGTTTTATGCGTTGAAAAATACGTATAGTTTCTAGCTTTTTAAAATTCAAAACGTTTGATCTTAAGAATTATACGAATGACATTAAATCTTTCCCTTCGTGCCTCAAAAAATTGCAATTATCCTTATGTATTATCGTAAACGAAGATTATCATCACTGTAATTAATATATGTAACCTTTATTGCAGGGTTTGCAGTTCTATTATAGTATAATAAGTACGTAGAATCTTGTAAGAAAAATAAAAATTTTCTTATTTGTCACTCAAATGTATAACACTTACATTTTTTCATTTAACGCATTATTTTAATTAACCAAGTCAATACTAACGGCGCGAACACTCAAATCATTGCAAACGTAATTAAAAATGAATGTAAATTATTAAATATCCCTTCCGACAATAATTAAAAAAAGGAGGTCTGTTCAGCGTTGAACGGCACAATTATCGCAAATTGTTCTCCCCCCTCCCGGGCGATAAAATCAAAAAATTGTTTCCAATTTAAAAGCCACCAAACTGTAATGACCGCGCATTACCATCAAATTGAATCGCCGCATAAACATCACCCGTAAATCTAAAAATCAGACTCGCAAATAAGTCAATGAAAGCGTCAACTAGGCGAACACCAGCTAATAACCCTAATCACCAGAAGCGTATCGCATTAACTTTCTCATCGGCGCAAACCCGCGCGGTCACGCATTATCAATTAACCCGCCTCGGAGATTACACTCGAAACCGACCGCCTCATAAATACATATGAAGAAATTTCAACGGCGGCGCGACCTCCGCGTCCACGCACGAAACCCGATAGCCGAGTTTCTTTTTCCCTCCCCGCGCCGCTAATTCATGCCGCACTTACCTCCGACACTCGGCTGTCATTAACCGAGAGCACGCACGCGAGCCGAGCGCCGCGCTAATTATTCCTATCGTAAATTCATTGTCCGCGGCGAATCCGATACGCGACGGCGGCGGCCCGCCACTACCACTCTTACACGCGGGGGCGCGGGGGGGCATTAAGCTTTCATGAGCTTTTCATAAGTCAGTCGTCGGCCGGTACGATGTGTACAGCCGGCGTTCGGATAATTATCCTCTACATTATTCATCCGACCGGTCGCGGAGATTAAGAAAAACAGAGGGCGACGGGGAATGAATTCCGATGGAAACGGCCGCGAGGAAGCGCGCGGATATAATTTAGACCCGCGAGGCAGTGACATTGAGGATGAATGTTTGCGCAGGGGATGAGAGAGAGAGAGGATGAGAGCGAAAGTGAGCGAGAAGAATGGCGAGAGCGAAAGTGTGCGCGAGAGAGAGAGTCGGAGCGGCGCGCCGTATAGTTTGAGGAAAAAACGAGGAGGGCGAAAGAACGAGCGATAGAGTGGAAAAAGTATTATAAGAAGAGCGCGAAAAAGAGAGGGGAAAGAGAGAGAGAGCGCCGGAGGAGGAGAGTTAAACAGAACGAAAGAATTAAATTTGCTAAGATTGCACGGGTAAAGAGATGCAGGAGCAAATAATTCGGAGCGTTCAAATAAAGGAAACGATGAGGAAATAATGGAGCGGATTGTTTTACTTGACGGTCTGGACGCTAGACGAAGGCGCGCAATTAATAATACCCGAGCTAAATATTCTCTACTTGTTTATATATACCCACAATCATAATGAAAACAACGTTCAATTAACTTTATTTAGACACGATTTAAGCGTTCAATTACGTTTCCACGCAATAAACGTTAAGAGTTCCGTAAATCTTTTTGATGGCAAAAATTGTAAACAAATAATTTTACAAGTCTTCCGCAAGAACTCTCGAGAGCTCGAAGACGGGGAGCGATCAATCGGCGCCCGGCTAAATTATAAACCGCGACACTCGATATTCCGTGGCGAGGTGAAAAAGATCCCCGGCCTGGCGATCCCCGCAGGAGCGCCCAGAAAACGAGAGAGAAAGTATTATATCCTCCCTCGAAACGAAATCGAGAGGATCGCGGCGGCGGGAGGAGGAGCCGGGAGGGGGGGAGGGCTCGTAATGCAGAGCGAATTTATGTCCCGCGCACACTTTTGCCCGCCGGTGTACACCTATGCTTTTTAATAATTGACGGCGCGGCGCGCGCGATATATATCGCCGGTTAATTCGGCCATTAATATTGAACCTGGCGCCATTAGCCGTGGGCCCGATGAATCATGGAAGCGCGCGCCGCCGAGGATTGTCTCCCCCTTTTTTCGTCTCGTTGCGCAATTGTGTTACCGGCGATGGCTTTCAGATATGGAGGGATTTAATGAAGGAGTTCATTTCGGACGACGGCCGCGACGAAGAGAAAGATGGGTAGGGATTTGTGGACGTCGCTGCAGGGCTGTTTTTCTTCGCGTTTGTGCGATATTGTTTTTTGTATAAAAGGAGTAATTCAGTTAATATATATTCAGCGATGCGTTGATTCAAGTCAGAGTACCCACTTTCTTTTAAATAGAAATATACAGAATAATTTTATTGCAAACAGTACTTATTTATAAAATTAACCAGGTTAATAGTAAATAAACATTTGCGCGAATAGTGAAAGTGAAAAGCAATTAGCATACAATTACTTTGTTCAAAATAAACAAAAGAAATATTTCCATCTGCACGCCTAACGGACAGTTTTACGATTAAAAAAAATTTTACGACTTGTTTAAAAATGCTTTACACATTAGAAAGTGCGATAAACCCGGCCCCCCGAAAAGCTGTTAAAACAACAATCCAAAAACCTCTAATCTTATCCGCGATCCATCCACCGGGCAATCATACCTGACCCTCCGCCGTCGTAATCAGTCACCTGCCTCGCGGCCCGAAATCCCGGCGCATCTGCAGCCGAAAATCTCGCGCAAACACAGCGCGCCGCCGTATCTCGAGGCTCCATCACCAGCTGCACACTCTCACCTACGCAATCACCGCTCAGCCGCCTGAGACAGCGACGAAGCTCATTAAAAGGAAAACAGCAATAAGCTAATCTTGGGGGCTTAGACTCCGGCGCGGGCCGATCGAAGATTCCCCGCGGGCCCCGAGAGGTAGCAGCTCCCGGTACGTACGGACGGCGTGTTTGCGCCGGGATTACGCGGCGCGACTTATCTGCCCGGATTACCGGGGCTTATCGGCGCGCGCCCGAATAAATCGCGAATCTTATCACTTATCCGCAAATTATCCGAGCCCGCGGAAGAGCCCGGATTGAGACGCCGGGAGTCCGACGATTTTTTCCCGGGTTAATGAGTCGTTGAGCGGCTGGATTTGCTGTCTTTTTTTTTGTTGCTGCTGCTTTATTTGCTGGGAGATTAAGCTCCTTTTTATCGGGACACTGTGGGCTCGGTTTGTTGAGATTAATTTAATTAATTTGGTTAATTAATTGGTTGACCGATCGGAAGACCGTTAAGGACACGTGTCATGGTTCTTGGTGCAACTTTGAAGGAAGTCGCGTCTAAATTAGCTAAATTCTAAGGAAAATCCACTTTTCTTCAATCGTCTATAACTTTTTTAAGAAAAAGATTACTGAAATTTAAGTGTAAAAAAGTATACGTTCTTCCTATTTTAATACTAAATAAGGAATAATTTAAGTAAAAAAAAAAAAAAAAAAAACAGAAATATAAAGAATCCGAGTATCTATCCCACCGGCAAAAAGGGTAACACCCTGGGGTAGAAGATCACAGAAAAATTAATGGAACGTTCCGAAAATGATTTGTCACCGCCGGGCAAAAGGGCGAAAAAGCAGCGCGCGCACATGTAAGAAGCGACGGCGGCAGCGCAGAAATAAGTCCTCCCCGAAAAAAAGGCAGCCGCGAGAGGAAGAAAAGGCGGAAGCCCAGAGAAAGAGTGAGAGATAGAGAGAGAGAGAGCGAACCGGATATTCCTCGCGGATCAGCGGTATGAATAATTCAACGGCGCGGGTCAGGAGGATCCTCGCGGCTCCGAATTAGACTGGAATCGCGCCCGCTCGAGCTTAACCCCCTCTTTTTTCTTCCTCCCTGACTCTCTCTACCTCTCTCTCTCTCTCTCTCTCTCTTTTTTAGAGTATGCGCGCGCTCGCAAATCCGCTTACATCCGAGCGACGTCTCCTTTCATTTTCCCGCGGGCGCGAGAAACTGCGGGGGACTTATACGCCGGCCCGTGCAAAGTGTCGGAGCTTCCCTTCGAAGTAGATGCGTATTTTACTCAGCGGCGCAAGTAGGCCAGGCGCCGAGCGAGGTTTATAAGGGAGGAGCCCGTGGAAAGAGAATCGTAAAGCACCGAATAATGGAGTCATTGTTTTCGTTACTGCGCTGCCGGCGACTCCGCCCCCGAGTTCTTTGCCTCGCGGGATGGTGTTTCGAAAAACTAAAATTTTCGAAAGTTCGATCAGTTTTTCGCTCGTGTCCGTTTGCAGGACAATGATTTTTTTTTAAAAACAAATATGTATAACCTGTAAAGCAGTAACTAGGTGTAGTTGTAGAGACGCAAGCACTGCGTAATTCACAACTCGTTCCCGCGGCTGAAAAAGTTGGAAGAACTGCATTTAAGTTTTCCTCCGCGGTCCGGTAACTTCGTAATTACAATTACGCTCTCGGCCATTTGTTCAAATAACAAACAAAATTGGTCTCATGCAAATAAATCCCCCGATTCCCGGGCGTCCAATCAGCCCTGAAAAAAAGGCGAAAACTCCATTACTCCGCGAAGCTCCTCCTAAAAGCGGAAGAAAAAGACCGCTCTCTCCCTCTCTCTCTCTCTCTCTCTCTCTCTCTCTCGCCAAAGAGCGAAGACCATCGCTCGCGCGAAAAAGGGGCGCAGGAGAAATTCGAAAATAACGAAAGAACGGCGGGAGGAGGAGGAGGAGAGCGCGGAAAAAAGAGGTGCCGCCGCTTTAGTTTGTCGACCTCGTTACCCCGTGATTGACGTTAAACGACGTCGTGATGTATATCCGTGCGAGCGCGCGCGTTCCCGACGCGCCCACCGTTACGAAGCCGGCAAATTGTATACATTGTTAAGTTGGAAACAAAAAGCGATGGGGCTTAACGATCGCTCTCGCCCCCGCGGTGAGCGCAGCCGCCTTTTTTGATAATTTAATACCGCATTGTCGGGGGCTTTTTGTGCCGATTTTTAGAGCGTTTTTCGCCTAATGTCCCGTGATTGATGGGCTTTGGCTGGGGGGGAGCGCGAAGAGAGTGTACGCCGCTTTTCGAGGTACATCGGTTTAAGAGTAATGTCGCTTTTTATTGCAACTAGTGATGTCTGTGCGCGCTTCGCGCGCGTACATGTAATTTTTTTTTCGTTTAATGATTTTATAAACATTAAAA
>JAWWML010000001.1:13341389-13361569 GCA_035047165.1 Ormyrus rosae | reverse complement strand
TATATGCTCTAGACCAATCACAATGCTCGATGATGAGCTTCAACTTACATCTCATGGATTTTTTAAGGAAGGATTTCGATGCGATGATATTGCAGCGAATGGGAGGGCAGTTTTAAAAGGATTTTCTTGGAAAAGTATATAGTGTGTGGAAGTTGGAGCCGCAATTGAAATTTCGGTTGCTATTTAAATATGAAATGAACACTTTACATATAGTACGAGTTCGCAAAATGATACGGGTTTTACTTTTAGTTTCAAAAGGGAATATAATTAACACAAAAAATTAATTTTATCGAAATTATTTCAAAGAAAAATTAAAATAGACAAATAATTTCGAAATAAACGTTATAAATTAAAATGTTGAAGAATAACAAGTGGAACCCTTAGTATAATATATTTTTGAATTCGTAATAGTATATTCTACAGGATCTCGAATTCTGAGAATCTTATTTTTCATGATTATTGCAATTTTAAAGTTTACTTTCCGCGTTATATTGAAGTGTTGAATAAAGTTGAAGTGAGAACAATATAGAAAAGCGATAGCAGCATCGTCCCTTCCGCCGGATATGGCCTCATTAATGCTTAAAAGCGACATCTATGGAAGTCGTCCTCATCGTCGTGTTCGATCGTCGCAGAAATTGCTCGTTCATCTCCCGGCTAGGTGAGGAGCGGCGGCGTCGAAACGAGCAGTTTTCGGCAAGTTTCTCCCGCGCACAATGAAGTACTAGCAGTGCATCCCCCAAACGCAAGGCGCGCCGTAACGCCTAGGGTTCCTTTAATTAATTAGTATAACTCGTGCAGCTCCCTCACCCTGCACCTCGTCTTTTCCCGAGTAAGCTATGATGCAAGGAGGCAGGTATTCGAAGCCGAGGAAATTGCTACTTGAGGGCTGTTGCTGCCGCCGCCGTCGTCGCTGCGCTGCTCTTCCTCCGAGCTAACTTTGAGAAATTCGGCAAGAGTGTAAGCGGTCCGAGATGTGCGCGCGGGGAGACGGGAATTTATATTCTGGAGCGGCTGGGAGAGTCGAGATGCGTGATTAAGAAAAATCGAGAGTCGAGCTTCTCGGGTTTACTCAGATTTATTGAAAAATTTACGTGCGTTTTTTGATAGTGTTTATCTGTCAGTTTTTATTTTTGCTTCATTATTTAATCTGTTTTTTAGTCTTTAAAAATGGCAATTGTATTTCAACGCCTCTTCCTCATGATCAATTGGTAATTCTGGCGGATTCTGGCGCGAAACGGGGGTACTACCAATTGATCATTTCGGAAGAGGCGTTTCATACACTCTCAATTGAACTTCACAGGTAACTTCGTTCAATTGTACAATTGTTTAGAGCATTTCAATTCTTGAAACTGTAACGTACTGTGCTTTTTTTTAAAGATTTGATACATGCATTTTATTTAATTTTCTTATTTAATTTCATTTCAAAGAGTGAAAATTGTTGAACGAATTTAAATTCTTGAAACTAAAAACTACAATTTTTAATAAAAGCACTGATATGTCTGTTATTCGAATACACGCATGATATTCACCTATTTTCAATATTCCCCAATACAATGCAGTCAAATTTTCTGAAATTTTGTACAAGGCCCATTAGTAAAAACTATTTTTGAACCGATCAATACCAATTATATTATAAAAGTTTCTTCTATAAGAAAAATAAATCCTTTTTTTGTGCTTTCTATATATTGCAAGTAAAGTACGAAAGAGACCTTTACAGTTGGTGTAATACAGATTTTACATTTACTAATTACGATTATATCTATTCACATATACTGCTATTTGTTAAATTCCTCACGCACACCTGTAATTACAATATTCCAAGTTTTAAATTAAATGATCTTATATGCTTAGATTTTATATGCTAGACGATAGAAAACTTGGATATTTGAGAGAGGAGCTAAGTGTCGTGCACCGTTTACCAAGTTTGGAATAGCAATTTCGCACAGGATCAGTAAATATGAATGTTGGTAGTAAAGTTCTCGGCGTATCTCATAAAAAATACTATCTTTTATTTTACTAATTTTCTACAATATAATATACTAAGCACAAATTTCTTCTGCCTATATAGTAATTTTATTACTAAAGAACCGGTTCTTAAATGACAACGTTTTTTAAAATCTCTGCTACTTCTACTAATACTTGTACTAAATTAAAAGTGTAATTAAAAGAGTAATTAAAACTAAATTCTAAATCTTTAACAAAATCGCTTTGCATTCAATTTCCATCGCGTTTCCATTATTTCTCTAAGCAATTCTTTCCCTTCTCAAAGCTCACCTCAGCCAATTCATCAATTACTTTGCGAAACTCCTAACAATGGAGCTTTTCTTCGACACTCCTTCGAAAGAGGCTAGCCAGGAACCCCCCGTATAGCATTAAGCATCCCATAAGTATGTAGATTACCAGCAGTGTACCGATCGCCTGCGAACGTGGAGCGAATGCAAATCAAGCTACAGCAGCAGCAGCAGCTGGCTGCTCTCGTGGAGCTTCCCGAAGACGCGCAATTATAGAATTCAAAGAGGTTTATACGAAGGAGAAGCAGCAAAGTCCAATCGATGAATATACAAGGCCTGCACAATAAAATCTTTTGGGACACGCATCCCCCCCCCCCCACCCCCTCGGGCTGATCGGATTGGGTCCAGCGTTTCTCTACGTAAACAGCTTACATTACGTTACATCATCGTCCCGCGGCCCATCTGTCTCTGTCCTTTTCTCTGCCTCTCTCTCTCTCTCTCTCGCTCTTGGTTAACAGTCTCGAATCGATCGATCGATTGATCACTCGATCTCTCGCGCGTGCCTCCTCGCTCGTTAAACTGATCTCACAAAGTCCCTTTCTCTCAGTGCTTCGGAGAAAGAGCGGAGAGAAGGACGCATTTTTACCTGAGCATAATTAAATTATCAGTGGGAATATACAATTATCGGCAGATAAGAGACGAATTACGATCGGCGGGAGGCTCATTTTTATTTAAATCTTTTGTTGTATTGCTTCGAATAAATTTTGGAAATAAAATATTATTATTCGCCGAGAAATTATTGCCTCAAGTTAACGCTAATAATGAAAATGAAACACCTTGGAAGGTAAATGTTTTAACATTATTGAAGTAAAAACGTTTTTTTTTAAATGATAAATTACATAAAATTTATCTTATCATAAAATAATAGTGCAAAATGCAATGTATTAATTACCAATAAATACATTATTTAAAAATGTTCTTTCGGCATATATTGGCGATAAATACACATAAAGTCAGTTTTCAACTGTAGAGAGTAATAAAAGAGAGTTCAGTCTGTTTCTTCAAATTATTTCATCTCATGCAAAGGATAAACGGTTCATCCCACAAACTTTTCTTTCGTATAAGAATACAAAAAATTAGTTGTAAAAATATTTGAGTTGGAAAATTTAAAAATTGTTTTAAATGAGTAATTAAGAATGACTGTGGCAATAAATTTACTGGAACAAAAGCAGCTAATAATTCTTCTTAAAACCTTCATCCTGCTATATTTCTTTATCGGTGAAGGTGTAATTGCAGGTAAACATTGTTTTGAAGTCCCAGTTGTAACTTTAATTAAAAATATTAAATAAAATGTTACCAAAAACTTTTAACGTTTATCTTTAGATAAAAAACTTAGGAAGATGCGTTCAATATGCTGGCATGAAGGCAATTAAATTACCCTTCGTTGTAAACTTACAAAAATCTGGGCAAGTATGTTAATTTTCAAATTCTACTTTTCATTTTATGAACATCCATTATATACTAAATAATTAAAAGATTTTCTATAAATTGTGACTGATAACAATCTCATTTTTAACGTTACATTTACTTAATTTCAGTTTAAGTCTTTGACAGTTCGTATAGGGGAACCAAGCTTTGCAGTGAATTTGAAGTATCTGCTTGTTACTCTTTTTCAAGTCAACTCTACGGCTATTGTGGACAGTAATGAAACATTGCAACAAATCAAATCGGTAAGTCAAGAATTTTTCATATATATTTTCATCGTTAATTTTATAGCGGTGAAGAAAATAATTTTTTAATTATTTACAGCGTTTAGTTTTTGGAAACTGTAAAGTATATTATCATGGTCCGGTCAAGACTCCAAATGATAAAATTTATGAAAAAGTAGTATCTTACGGATCCGATTGCGATAATCTCAATAAAGGTTTAGACAAACTAGACGATAAATTCTTAGCAAGTATGAAGTGTAGACGTAATGGCGAGGTTTGTATCTTAGCAATATATTTGACTTGCCAAATTCTATTGGGTACTAGATGTGATTAAGTTATTTCTAGGAAAAGAGTCAGTGGAACGGAACTGGCCCGATAAGGATAATGTTTAATGGCAATAATATCCCTATTATCACCGAGTATAATTTAATAACAGATATAGCAACAAGTGAACCTTTCAAAAATTCAAAGCAAAAGTTAAAACTGGAAATGCAGTAAGTTTAGAGGTCTATATAGTTTAATAACATAGATATAAACAAAAGTTTTGAAATCCTGCACTTATTAATATTCTATTCCTTTAAAAATTATTTAAAAAGTGATATTCACATATGTAGATGATTTAAAAATCTAAAGTATGAAAAAAAACATTAAATTTTCCTTATACACAAAATAGGAAACTCTAATAGATGGTTTATTATTTAAAGAATGATAAAAACAAGCGATTGATTAAATAATTTTTATTTTCCAGTACAACCACAACCATGATTAATTTTGACCCAGAATTGTCAGTGCCGCAACGAACTATAGATACTAAAACATTTTCAAGAGTACTTTACTCTCCTGTTGATCGTTCAATTATGGTAGTTGATGGAGATGATATATTAAATGTTTATAAAGCTTTAGCTTGTGTATATGATGTTGGTCTAAATCCAATCTTAAAAATAATTGAAGTTGCTCATGATTGCAAACACTTGTAAAAATTACCATACTGTCTAGTAAAGCCACCACAGACTGTCAAAACCCAAAAAATTACACTTTTGTAGTACTTTTGACAGTCTGTGGCGGCTTTACTAGGCAGTATTGTAATTTTTTCTATACTTTTCTCTCAGTGTACAAAGTTAAATTTTAAAATTGCTTGAAAATATCATAAAAATTCGCATCCGCAGAATTTTTCTATTTACATACAAATTTTCACTATGTAACTTTAAAGTAAAATAACTTTTGAAAAAATCAATATTTTTTTTCTGAAAAAAGAAAATTAAAATTTAATACTTCTAATTTAATTGCCAAGTTGTATTTTATTAATTTTTTTTATAAAATGTCGCTAATTAATAACCTTTATAACTCGACTATTTTGAGTCGGTAGATCCTACAATTTTGGTTATTTTCATATTTCGGTATCGAAAAACTTTTTCAAAAGTAGATACCAAATAGATACCGAACGGCAGATAAAACATAGTTCACAACGATAAGTTGTCAATTTTCCAGCTGCATACATGACGAAACGATTAGCCATCCTTATTTTAAGTAGGAAAGTATCTTAGTAACACCCACAATCATGTACTAAAATGATTATCAGACTAATTACACCCATTACATATATTTCATTGCCACCGTAAATGCGAGATAGCTTTCGTGACAGAACGGAATTTAGCCAGATCGCCCTTCGATTTACTTGTATTTATTCCGTCTCCTTCCGTTTGTACTCTCTGTTTTTTTGTTTATATTATAGAAGTCGAAAAATGTACGTTCTCCAAGTGAAGAGAACTGGGCAGCGAAGCTGGAATTTCTTTAAGAGTACGCCGGAATTTGTCGAAGTATTTGCTGATAGCGAAATGCCGCGGTGTATCAGAATTCCATAGAAAGTGATTTACTACACTTCTTCGTTTTGGGAACCCTGCTTGCCCAAACGGATATTAAGGCTATTTTAAGCTGTTTCCAGAAGCTGATCGGTTGTAATGCTTCTTATTTTAAAAATAAAAAAAGACAAATGCACAAGGGAACAAATTTTGGAGACATCTCTAGAAATAGATTCTCTTCCGGATCTTGTATTTGGTCCAAATTTCGGATTATATTTGTAGACACCAAGGTATGAATAAGCGAAGTCAAAATTATAAAAGCTAACTCCCCTGGTGGAAATTGCCCATTTTTCTCCCATTTATGGAACGCTTTTTTCCACATGTTTTAACCATTTACTACCGATTTCGGTCAATTAGCCATAAAATGGTTAAAACATGTGAAAAAAAGCGTTTCATAAATGGGAGAAAAATGGGCGATTTCCACCAGGGTCCTCAAACAAGTTGATATAGACATTTTGACGTTATTTTAAGAAAATTATTAAAAAATAGCCTCTGCTTCAAATGCGAATAATTCTGCTTTAAATTGTTTTAGATAAAGTTTCAACAATGAAAAAAAAATTGGAGAAATTGAACTTTTATTTATCTTTTTCAGAATAAAAAATATCAATTCTTCCAGAATTTACTTTTGTTTAAAGTTACATTTAAGTTATGAGTTGTATACGGAGTTAAATATATGACTTATATTATACAAGTATAAAACAGTTTAAATAATTTAATAGATAACTCCTAAAAGTTTTATCTTTTAATTATAATAATTATGTTTAATTGTTTTTAAATGGTAAATTCTTATTAGTTTTTGTTTAAGTTGTATAACGCTACACGCTCCATATTACGCAGTTTAATTTGTTTCGCGTTACCGATCAGATTATCAGGCATTTAATATTTAAACTTACGATAAATACCTCACTCGCTAACGCTCGCTCCGTATTACATTTTTACTATTAGTTTATACAGCAAGCATAATTTAATAAAAAAAAGGTTATTAGATCGAGATTAATTTATACATTTTGAACCAATTGTATAAAAAAACATGAACGTTTTTAATTGTGACATTGTAAAAATTCCTAGTTTAACAAGTTCAGTAAATACAAAAACTCAATTTTGCGAATATGATTAGTAAATAAATTACAGATGAATTCATTAACAAATTTGAAGTCAAGGATACTAAGTCTGTATATAAACCTATTTTTATCGAGCGCTAAACAGAAAAATCATACAATCAAGTAATAAAAATGAGTTACATAAAGTGTTTAAACAAGTTGCTTGCAATAGAATTTTAAACACCGATGTTTCTGTAATTGAATTGGCTATTGAAGCTTAAAAATTGTCACAAGAAAAAAAGTAGGACACCTTTTAAGTTTACAAAAACGGTGTAATTTAATAAAGTGATACAAATTATAGATCTCCTGATTCAGTATTTAATTTTACGAAATAAGTTTTCCAGTTTATTTGTAAAATATACGTTTGCTAATAATTCAACATCCAACCTATTCCCACATCTCCATACAAATTTCGCCCAACTAACGATATAATCAAGCTTATTATAAGCACGGCGAACGACCGGAGAAGAGGGAAACACGAGAGTGGCCTAAGCAGTTCGCAACCGATAAATCGCCAATCTTCGAGCGACAACGACGACGCCGAGACTGTCCGTCGTTATTTCGAGCACGAGAACAGCAGCAGCTGGAGCGATTATCGGACTAACTGCTCGTTATGTATGTTGCCACCGTGAACGTGACAGCTTTCGCGGCGAAAAGGCATTTAGCCGGACCGCCCTTCGATCCCGGCGTCTTTCTCCCGCTGCTCTTTGTCTCTTGCTCGTTCGGAGTCGAAAAATCTGAGTGAATATTGTTCGGAAGAAGGCAAGTTGGACAATGGAGCTAGAATTTATTTCTCGAAGAGTTCACGGAAGGTTACGCAACAAGCTTTGTGTGCGGCTAACTTAGTTTGAGATATGCACCGCTGAAAAGCCGAATCTGTTGTGGTCGCAGATCAACTGTGATTAACTTCGGTTATTTTGATAATATTAAATTCAGAAATAATCTGTTAAATTAGATGCTTTGTGTGCTTACACTTTTCGGTTTTAAGATGCGGTAAAAATTTTGATAGAATGAATCTCATAACAAATTAAAGAATTTTTAGTTCAAAGCGAATTAAGGCCACCGAGAGAACGTCTCGGAAAATATTGAGGCTCCCGTCGATAACATACTAAAACTGTATTTTTCTAAAGCTGAAAATTCTTGCCAGGGCAATCTTAGGAAGATCGATATTTAAACAATAACCGCAGCCCCGATCTAAAGACAACTGTGTGGAAAAGATTCCAGGCACCCGATAATTGTGTGCTCAAATCGCGGCTGACGATAAGCCCGGGCAAAAATAGCGGAGCCGCGGAATGGCTCCTCGGCAGGCCAGGGCTTTGTCGATCGATCGTGCTTGAGCTGTCGTATTTTCAGATATACGCCAAATAAAATCAAATAAAGCGAAACAAAAAGGTAGCCGACGTATATATATATACATATACGCGCGCAAGCGGCACTCTCTATCCTGCATAGAGGGAGCCGGAGGAATAGCAAAGTCCCGGAGAGTCGCATGATTCCCTTATCCATTCTCTCATCAAATACCGATCGTGGATGACTGTAACTCCGCGGAATAAAGGCCACGGCGAATATTCGCTCGGCCGATGCGAGATAACCTCTCTATCTTCCCTTTATCTCCCCGGCGAAATCGCATCGTGACGTCGCGGAGAATACGCCGGGCTACTATACACATGAGCGCGCGCGAATGTGCGCCTGTCCGTGTGTGCGGAGGAGAGAAAAAACGAGCGGAGAGAATAAAGAAAGAGGGACGAAGATCGTTTCTCCGCGAGGAGGACGGGACAGAGGGAAAGGAGAGGACGCGAGATAAAGTCAAGAGTATTTAACATACGGGCGGAGATGTGAAGGGAGGGAATTAGAGGGCTTTTGGGGTGGCTTGCCGAGACAAATAAGTCTGGAAAGAATGCAATGTACTTGTAAAGAAATTTTACTCTTTAAATTATCGCACATGCCGGGAGCTCAGGCTTTGTCGCTTGAAAAACTCCTTTTTATTTACAGATTAATGAACTTGACATTACTTATACTCTTTTGTTAGAATCGAAAAAGGTCAGTTTTTACTTCTAGCCGTTGTAAAATACCAAGCGTCTTCGGTTACGCCGGGACTAAAACGTTAAAATCTGCAGATAAGACATTTCTGACGATACGATCATTACCGCGGCAAGAAATACCGCTCGCCGCCTCAACTATATCTCGTAAGTAGCGAACGGAACATAATCATTTCCCAGCGCAAAACTTACTCCTCGGTATCGCGCGAATTTCACGTGGCGGTGACACGGAGAAAAGACGCCAGAGAGAGAGAGAGAGAGAGAGAGAAAGAGGAAGCCAGCGGGGAACAGTTATCCCCCCGGCACGCGGAGAGCCGGAGAAATCTAAGTAGGCTATGGACCGGCTCCTCTTCGAGGAGACCTTCGCCAGGGAAGCCCGGGAGAATAAGAGATATTTAGGGAGCCGGGAGGACAGCGAGACAAAGGGAGGGGGGAAAAGAGTTGTAGCGGGCAGATACATCCGAGAGAGGGCCAAAGTACACACACGCGCCTAAGCTGCGCCCTCTGTATTTACGAGCGGGGGGGCCGTACTCGTGAACATGTACTCGCTCGGGGTTCCGGATCACAAAGCACGTCGCCCTCTTCCCCACCCCCGCGCCGGCGCACACGTACACACACGGACGCGCACCCTCACCTTGGTCCGGGCGCTTATCTCGAGAGCTGGTCAAGCCTCCGCCTCCTCGTCCTACCTGCGCGCGGTTACCTGTGGCCCGGCGGCGTCGAGGCCGAGGATATCCACACATAAATTTCTGTATCGGACAATGGGTAATTGTGCGATCCACCGGCCGGCCCGGAGAGAGAGAGAGAGGGAGAGAGAGAGAGTGCATGGGAGGAGATGCCGAGACAAGGCGAGTCACTCTTCCGAAGGTCTTTAGCATCCCGACGCTTTTTTTAGAGACCGCGACGCTTGAAAATCCGCTCCAATAATTATTGCCCAGCTGCCCCGGTAAATGAGGAGGGTATTATATAGCATTGACAAGATGTACGAATGCCGTTCTCGCTAAATGATGGGAAATCGTTGCTTGGGGTATTAATTGTGGATCATTAGTGTATTAAACTAGGAATTTATCATTGCGTTGTGCTATCTGTAGTTATAAATGGACTTCGAAAGGTCAGTTTGAAAAATAAATTTTGTGAAAATATTCTTAGTAGTAAGTTTGATTCAAAGACGTTATTGCAAGACAATGAATAATATCCCTGCAATTATCTGTTTGAAATTTTACTTTCCGATTCCCTTCTCATGATCTATCTAAAATATCTGCAGTAAAGACAAGTAGATACGCTTTGATATTTAGTGATTATGTTACTAATGTGTCTTGAATATGTATAACATGTGTAAATTAGAAACCACACGATGCTAAACAATTTCGATCGACTTGTTTTTTTTTTAAACCCCACGTCAACTCAATAAAAGCCCGATGACTTAATTTATACATAACATTTATTCAAGTCCGTCATAACTCGTAACCCGAAAGAAAAGGATGAGAATCCGGTCGAGAGATGAAAAAAAAAAAGTCCGTAAGAGGCCGAGTCAATAGACGAAGGAGAAGCCGCTCCGGCGAGTAGTGAAAATGAGGTGGAGAGAAGAGGGCATCACTCGTCGGGGTATACGTAATAAAAGGAGAATGAAAATTATTGATCAAAGATAGGGCGCGCGCGTCGAAGACGGAAAAATAATCAATGAAAAACGGAATAACATGCCCGGGAATGCGAAACAACGAAGGAGGAGAAAAGAAGCAAAGGAGATACACAAAGGAAGCCTTTCGAGCATATATATATATATGCACATGCACGTATCGTACGAAAGAGTAGGAAAGTAGCCGGAGGGCAAAGTGTTAGTGGGCGGCGCTCGTCGCTGTCGGATCTACTCGGCTGATATTCCGGCCACGTTGAGTTACGTCCTCTCTCCATCTCCTTTACCCCTTTTATTCTTTTATTCGCCTTCTTTTGGGTTAAAGTCATGCTTTTCTTCCTAATATCTTCCCTTAATATGATAGCGCACGAGTTTCTTATTAAGTTTTCCTATCGCTGGAAACGAGCTGCACGTTTGTTTTTGACGCGAGTAATGCTAATTAATGTTGATAATGCTACAATTGGTGATTACAAGTGTATTTGTAAGTGATTAAAGAAAAAATAACAGCTGGATTTGATAAATATTATACTTACAGTTAGATTCTGAAATTTGACAAAAAATGAAGGAATAATTTGTTTTTGAAAAGTAGGTTTGGCCTTTAGAAATATTTTGATTAATTTCAAATGTTAATTAAAATTTTTTAAAAATCTTTCTAAGGTTAACAAACTTATTAAAGCGAGTTAAGCTTTAAATTCAAAGCGGAAAATTATTTCCACTAGCCTTTATCTTCGACGGAAAATGAAACCATTTCTTATAATAATTAAGAAAGAGGAGCTTGAACCGAGGCATGAAATCAGATGTTCGCTTTGATCTTCATACTTTACAGGGACCTAATCCTTAAAGAGCCAATAAAACAATTAACCCCCGGCTGGAGCTCGACTCGAAAAAGGATAAAATAATAAGAATTCTTCGAACTCGGCTCGGCCCGAATGGAACTTCCTCGGGCAAGTTCGAAGCCCCCATTATCTTGGAGAACGCTGAGTTACGGCGTTCGCGGGAGCATAAATGAAAGTTAGGCAAAGTCCAAAAACGGTTAATGAAACATTAGCGGCGTCGTCCGTCGTAACGATATATTATCCCCCTTCGTAATACGC
Source organism: Ormyrus rosae (assembly GCA_035047165.1). Lineage (NCBI taxonomy): Eukaryota > Metazoa > Arthropoda > Insecta > Hymenoptera > Ormyridae > Ormyrus > Ormyrus rosae. Next base: position 13,349,904 of record JAWWML010000001.1, on the reverse strand, counting down.
CGAGAGCCCGGGAATCCTTTGTTGGAAACGGCTTTCGCGAGTAGCTGCACAAGTAGTCTCTCTCTCTCTCTCTCTCTTTCTCTCAGGTATAGGTACGCCTGGCTATTTCGACTGCTCCTGGCAAGCCTGGTTAGAAAGTCGTGAAACGGGAAGGTGAGCCTACAAAAAAGCGCCTCTCGCCTCCTGAATAATCTGCTTCATTATTTCATCTTAAATGGGGAATTGCGAACGATGAAGGAACTTTAATTGTCGCGCGTTTCTTGAATAAAAATTAAAACTAAATTATATTTTACAGGTAAGCTTAATACAGCCAAGAATATTGCAAACTCTGATTCGATCGTTTTTATTTTAAAACACGTGACAGGCAGAGGTACGTATTATAATTAATCCATAATTTCATACATTAGCAAAGAAGTCACAAAATTAATGAAATTCAATATTTTGAAAATAAAAAAAAAAAAAAAAGAATCCGTAACAATTAAATAACAAAAAGCCCAATGAAAATCTTGTTCCCCAGCAGCCAAGTGCGAATCCAACCAGCCCTCGAAGCGAAACTTTTCCCCGGCTGCAGCTCCTTTTTTCGAGCTTTGGCGGTCCGCGCGACGCAGCCCTCCGCGTAATATACACGTACGGCCAGGCGAGGCAGGCAGGAGGCAGGGAGGCACCGGGGCATTACCATATTCCGGGCTGGGGCTCCCGCTTTAATTCCCCACCCGTACAGCGCTTACCTACGAACGGGAGAGACTCGACTACGTAGAATTACTTCGTATTGCAGAAAGGGGTAATCCGCTGTCCACCCTCTTCTGCCGCGCTGCTACGCAACGAGGCGCCGGGGCTTAGGCACTTTGCCTGCTGCTCTTGTTTTACAACGTTCTCTCTCTCTCTTTCTCTCTCTCTAGTCGCGGAGACATTTTCGAGAGGGGCCGAAGCAATTGACATTTTTTATTAATTTCGGCCTGCTTTTCGGCTTTTATGGGGCTCGATTTCCGACACTTGTTGTCGAGCCAAGTCCCGCGCCGCGATAATTAGTTTCGATGGCGTCGCTCGGCGTAATTAGATAGCTTGTAACATTTTACGTCGAGATTAAATGTTTGGTATTTTGAGATTCGGGCCGCGTCGGCTTGGCAAAGTATTTAAGGAGAAATTATTCGAGAGTCTATTTGTACTTGAATCAGTTTATGACAGCAGAAATTAAACATTCAATTTATTTGTTTATTTGCTTTTTTTTTGTTCATTAAAATGAAGATTTTATCAAAGTTTTATATAATCTTTTTTGCATTGCAGTGAAAATGTTTGCAATAGAGATTTTTTGCAACAAGAACTAAGAGCAAAGTTTTCAAAGTATAAATTAATACTAATAGAAATATTTTCAAAAAGTAAAAGTCTGCTAAGTAAAATACTTTGTAAAGAGTAAAATATTTCGCTTGCAAATAAAAATTTATTAAAAGTTAAAAGTAACCTGCGAACAGAAGTAAAAATTAAAGTCAGCAGTTCGAAATAGTAATGCATTCGCGCGGGTGAAGGGTAATTACTATAAAGTTGCGCAAGAAAAGCGAAATTATCGCGGCACAATGTGCCATTATACTTTCTATTCGCAAGCCTGCCCCTCGAAGTCGGCGAAAAATAGCTCGCGGTCGTATATTTTTAAAAGAGCCTTTTAGTTGCTCGGGGCTCGAAAGAAAGGGAGAGAGAGAGAGAGAGAGGGAAAGTTTTTCTCGAAATACGAAAATTTGCCCGCTTACTCGAAAAAGTTCGGCCCTTGTTACGACTCGAAAAAGAAGCAAAGCGAGGCTGGGAGCCCGAGATCCGGCCTTCATAGCAGACTCGAGGTTCGATTCTATCGCGCGCTTTGGGCACAGAATTTTCCTCCTGTTTCGCGGGATCCCTTTCTCTCTTTATCTCGCTTTGAATCCCGCCGAGTTTCCCAACTTGACTTCCAGTTTTTCTCGGCTTCGCCGCGGAGCGTATAGCACAGTCGCTTGAATCGATAAGTCTGAACTGTTTCCCTTCCACATCCAAGCGGCAGCTCCTTTTTCTCTCTCTCCTCTCTCTCTCTCTTTAGCTCTCTTTTTTTCTCCGAGCCCTTTTTTCGCGACGCTGCGAAATCCACCGCGTGCCGAGGCTGATTCGATTAATGTCCTGCGGTGCTGTAGTTCTTTCTCGAGTTGCTGCTTCTGCTCATCAAAGGATTTCCCTGACGAGATTAGCTCTTGCTTTAGGTGAGTAGTTGTGGATGGCTCGAAAAAGATTGCTTAAAAATCGAGCCTTTGAAAGCAAGGCGGACGCGATTCGCCGAGATTAGAAACGGAGTGTTCGAATTGATTTGGAAGTGTAATTCGGGTTCTCGATTTCGACTGATGTTGGTGCAAAATTCGAACACTTTATTTTAAATGCAAAATTTAAAAGCGCAAGTCGAATGAAAATCTAAAATTAATTAAAATCGATTTTCATTTTCTGATGGTTGAAAATGTCAATTCTCATTGTAACCTTGATTGAATTTATTAGCAGTTATTTTTGCTTCCGAGTGCAATTTTAATGTCCTCCAATGTTGTTGCAAGAATAACGAATTTAGTATATTTTTCAAAATCAGAGCACGTTTCATTAAAATTTGCTTGCTACCATCAGCAATTAATAACTTTTACGGAATATTTCGGGGCAAAGCCTGGTGTTAGGTCGGTTATATGAAAGCGCTGATTGCTTAAAAGTTCTCTTGTGAATTGCAAACTCAAAAAAGTTTTATCCATCCCCCGGAACTGAGCTTTAAGCCGGGCGTAGTGATGAGTTATTATTAGATCAGGAGGAAAAAAAAGTTTCGCTAACTATTGCCAAACTGGGCTACGCGTTTGAAAATTTTATAGTATACGTAAATGCTGCAGCGTGGTTTTCCTCTTACGCCGCAATTGCTGCGCCAAGGTAAACTTCAGTATCGGCGGAACATTTTTTCCCCATTTTCGGTTAGAAAATGCGTTAGCCAACTTCAGTCAAAGTTGCTGTGTTAATACAAATCCAGGTCCAATAAGTAGAGTCTATAAATTCAGATTCTAATTCTCGGCTACTCGAATTGATTCGTAATAAAAGCTTTTAAAAGCTTACAGTTCTTACATGTTTATTAAGTCCTTTCATTCTCACCTTTCACAACTTAACGTCGCAGAATATCATCTCCTTTCCACGACTAGTTTTAGGACCCGCCTTATCAGAAAGCTACTCCCCTCAAACTACTCGTCCCATAAAAAAATCGTTTATTCGAGCGAGGCCCTCGCTGCCGGGGCTTCATTAGCAAGGGGCAGCCATTCGCCCGGCCGAATAGTTACGTCGACGCGTGTAAATTAGACGGTAAGAATGTCGAAGTCGCGCGAGGAGAGAGCATTTTCGTGAGCTCGGGCGTTAAACTACGGGCGAGGAGAGGGAGAGAGCCGTTAAAGGCCGAGAAACCGTGCCGGAATGGAGCACCTCAGCCGGCGGAGAAGGAGGGAGGGAGGAGGAGGGAAGACGCGCGCGCGGTCGTTACGCGGCACGATGAGTCTGAGAGTTAGACTCCCGCGGGAGTCGTACGGCGCGAGGCTAACGGCGCTCTATACCTATCCGGAGCAGTGTGCGGATTCGCTATTCCGCAGCCCCGGCTGCCGGGGCACTTTCCCTAGGCCTCGACCCTGAATTTTATTGACTTTTTTGCGCCGAGGCCCGGATCGGCGCTAAGTAGTTTTATTCCCGACGATTTTCTCCCGCGCTTTATGGAGGCTCGAAAGCTCCGAGGCGATTTCGGCTCGCGATGGAATAGGTCTAGATTTTGTTTTTTTTTTATTCCGGTTAAGTTTTTAATAATCTACGTGCAGAATTTTACAATGTTCCGGAGAATCAACATTTGACTATATGATTTACTCAGATTACTTTTTTTTACGTGTCCATTTCATTAATAAACTAAACTGTATCAATTTCAATTTTCAATTAATTCGTGAGTTTCAGAAAAATAGAAACAAGTGATAATAGATGGTTTTAAATTTTTTTTCATAATTGTATTCTTTTTGATACTCATATTTTCATACTGCATATAGACGGACAAAGTTAAATCGAAAAATTTGTAAAAATATCCTCGACATCGATATTCTGACAAAATTGAATCCGTCGTTAATATTGAATTCCTACAGCTTGAACATCTTCACCTATTTCACTTCCACCGGCTATCGTTCCCTTCATTCCTCTTCTCCTCGATTCTCGTATTTACAATTCCGTCTAAACTGAGGTTATTTTTCACGGCGGTTACAAATGCATGGCCGTTGGCGCGTCCCGTTCAAAAAAGCTGCTTTAAAAAAAAATTGAAATCTATTAAAGGCAGCATTGAATTGCAGATTTAATGGCCAGAAGAAAGTGCGCAGGAGCAGCTCCGGCGCAAAAATGCAGATAACTATCCCCGATAAGAAAAGCCGTTTCTGCCGTCAATCGAAGCCATCCTCCGTCTCGTTCCCTACCTCCCGCCCCGGTCGTCATCCCGAGTGGAAAAGCAAGTAGCGACTCTTCTTTTTCGGCGCTTCTCTCGCGCTCCGTGCCTTTCGCTCCGGGATCGATTACGCATGCATGCGAAGATCAGAGCCGGCGCGCTGCGCGGCAACGAGAGGAGCGCCGATGAAATCAGCGCGGTTTTCAATCGGCCCTCGGATAATCCGATAAGGAAAAGGACCGACGCTTTTCGGGGCGGGGAGGGCCCCTCTCGGCGAATCTCATCACCAGTCTGCGAGTGTATTCGCTCGGCTCCGGATTTCTGGGGGTGGCGAGAAAAATCGAGCCCCGAAGACTGGATGTGCGAGGGTTGAAACTGGGGGGGAAGGGGTCTCTGTATCTGTCTGTGGCTCTCGAAATTTTTGAGGCGGTCGAGTGCTCGAGAGCTCGTAAAAAAAGGCTGACTGCCAATTTGCTTCCGAGCCCGAGTGGGGGAGTGGATTTTCGTTTTGATGAAGGACTGCGGGCAATTTGACGGAATAGGTGTGGGAGATGTATACTCTTCGTGTGAGGAAAATATGCTTCGATGGAAGTTATCGCGGTTTTGGAGGTCGTATGCTCCTCTCCTTTGCAATTTTGGGGGAATGAATTTTTTTGTTTTTTTATTTTTTATTTATAGACGTATGCTTCTTTAAACGAAGAAAATTATGCGCACGAAATTTAACAAGCAGCTAAACAATGAAAATTAATTTCATCTGATAAATATAGGTTGCGTAATAACCTGTCTTGGATACATTGTTCTGTAAGTTTCGCGCAACATTTCATTCATCTCGTTAATATTTTAAAGGCTCTATAGTTACTTTATTTATTTTACGTGTAAAAGGTATAAAAATGCAGTTTAATCCTTTTTACTCTTCTACATTTTCTTCATTCAAGAAGCGGACTCGATCAATCGTAAGAGACATTTTTCAATCGAAGGTAATTTGATAAAGAAAAACGTGCCACTTTAAAGATTTAATTTAGTGATCTGATATTCACCTGGCAATAAATAATGATTCTATACTCTAAAGCATTTGCAAAATAACGCGCTTAATTCATAATTGAAAGAACAAAGCCCGCGTTACATTATCAACATGCTAATCCCATTATCTCGCAAGTCAATGAACACTCCATCAGATAAGCGAGAGCAAGGAGGAGTCCGACAAGAACGGCAAAAACAACGAAAATGTCATCATCCAGATGAGTGCGCGTCTCTCACTTCCCTCGCCAGAGAAAACAGCGCTGCAGCGGCATCGCGCGCACCGAGCCCGAGTCAACAAAGGAACAAAGATGTCTGCGAACGCGATGAGGAAGAAAAGAGCCGGGGGTATAAAAAGGGACGATGCGTGTATACACAGAGATCGACACCCACGCAGCGGCGCGCGCGGCGACTATCCTCCGCACTCCGCGAAAAGTCAATCAATCGTCCTGGGAGGGAGGGGACCCATTGTTTGCTCGCGGCTCAGCGCTAATTCCTATTTGCAGCGCTCGATTGTCGGCCGGATTTTCCTTTTCATAATCCGTAATTCCCGCGGTGTCGCACTCGAGTCACCCGAGCGGGGGGAGAGGGCTTCGTTCTGATTGCGGCCGGATTCGTTCGCAGGACGGCGATTCCACGGAATCTGACCGCACGCAAGTCCTTTGATCCGTTCCAATTGATTCCTTCGATTGCCCCCCCTCCTCCCCCGACCACCTCCTCCAAGCCATACATCGCCGGCAGCCGCAATCCCGTTAATTATTCCGTGCGAGTTTCGGCGGAGGGTTTGCGCGCGGTGATCGAGGCAGTGGCGCAATCGGCAGCGACATACGTAGATTATCGTAATGAGCGGCTCACTCGACTGTGTGCGGCTCACGTGATTTGCCGGCCTGGGGATCCGAATTCGTGCCGCTGATTTCGCACAGATGGCCGGACGCGCGCGGCGACTCGACCTTGGTTTTCCGGATTTCGGCGAAGTTTTCGACCCCGGGATTGGGTGGGAGTTTGGCCCCGCTTGATGGTAATTGTATTTTGGGGGAGAACTACTGCCAATGGGATTATCTTGGTTCTTTAAATTGAAAGAATGAATAGATCTAATTAGGAGTCGTTAGTGCGAGTAGTACGAGTAGTTTTTAGAACTTTCTATAATAGAACATTTTATACCTTTAATTCTTAATTTATTTATTACACTTCTTTCGGAATCTCTTGGCGTCTGTTATAACTGAAGCAGTTATAATTTTTATTAAAACTGTTTTTCATCAACCTGCCCAATAATACCCGGTTCAATTTATTATCTCGGTTACTGACGAGCTATTTCTTTCCCTTCGCTCCCTCCCCCTGATTAATATTTCTACATTAATATCCACTTTAGTCTCTATCATAGTTCGACGCACACACTGACGCGGAATCCGAGCAATTCGCCCAGTCGAGTTATGCATCGCTCTCGTTTCTCCTCTCCTCCGCGTCGCGCGCGTTTATTCCATACGACAAACGCATATAGCTATCTTTTGGGGGGGCCCCGAAAAATCCGAAGAATGCGCGGCGATATTGCCCCCGCGGGCGTAATTGACGTTTTTCTCGCGGGCGCTGTGTCAGCGGCAGCATAATTGCGCATTCTCTGAATCAACGCCTAATGGTAATGCTGCAGCTGCCCGCTGCACACCGGCACGTATAGACCAAAATCGGTCGCTATTTGTAAATGCTCACGCAACTCAGTGCATTAACGGTATTCGGGAGATGGAGCGAGGGAGTAAATAGCTGCTTCCGGGATAGATTTCCCTCGGACGCCGCTGCCCGCCCGTTATTTAACAGGCGCGTTTTCAACGTTTTCAAGAGCACAAAGGCGTTTTCTGCGTTATTGCAGGAATATTGTACTGATTCACGCGATGATCATTCTTCCTGCTTTGTTCACTATCTTTAAATTTACGCTTGCGAATTGATGCGTGGTTATTTTAGTATTTAGCTCACAAAACTTTTTTAGTTTAGGTTGCCTAATTTTATTTCTTATTATATATTTAAAAAGTAATAATAATTATATATTAAAATAGTAATAATAATTATCACCATTTTTTCAACTTTAAAATTCAAATTTCAGAAAATTCTATTTGAAGTTTGAATTCCATTTGAATTCAACGGCTAGCCATAACTTTCCTATTTCCTAAACGCGCCCTTCTAAAAAAGTTTGTCAAATTTTTTTTAAAAACAATTTAAAACACCATAACCTCTTCCTCGAAATTCCCTCGAAAATTCTTACCTCTCCGGAAGGAAGGCCATCCCCGTGCCACCCGGCGCAGATCGCGTTTAATCACCCGGGGCTCGCGCATAAGTCAAAAAAGCGTCTGCGCGTCGCCCCATAAATTCGCTTAAATTCAACAAGCGCGAGAAATCCAGGGGGCTATAATGGGGCCTCCCTCCTGCCTCTCGACGGAATTCGCTCACGCACGTCGACGAAGCAGCAGCGGCGGCGGCGGCGGCAGGACAATGGAGCGATTAACTTGCGTGGGCCGTTGTTTATTGTACGAGCCGGCGTTATTTGCCCGTGCAGCCGGGGCAAATCACTCGCTTAAATTATTCGTCGACGAGCGCTTGCAGCGAGTGCGTACCTCTCTCTCTCTGCGCCTTTTTTTCCCGATGCCCCTCTGTCCTCTTTTGCCGCAGAGAGGGAGCTTTTGTGTATGCACTTTTGACCCGCGGGGTGAGAGCTGCGAGCGATGCTGAAAATACAGTGTGCGCCGCTGGCTTTGCGGGCTTCGTTTAAATTAGATAATGCTTTGTAGTACATTTCGAAAGTGTTCTGCGGGGAGGTAAAAAAGCTCCGCGCGATACGACAGTGCGCGGCGGAGGATTTGTTGGCTGAATGTAATGTGTGAGAGGTAAAACTGAAATTGTTGATTCTAAAATTAATAATGCTGGGGAAGTTGTTAAATCCGGAGAATATTTAGGCAGTTGTCACGCTGTTTTAAAACTGAAATTGAAGTTTCTCAATGTATGTAAAATAATTCACTGCGTACAAGGCTGGTTAAATGAAATTATATATTTTATTGAAACTTGACGTCTTGTCAATAC
>JAWWML010000001.1:13317232-13333709 GCA_035047165.1 Ormyrus rosae | reverse complement strand
TGTCAAATAAATAAAATACTGAAAATCATAACTCAGAGTGTTCCAGTGTATTCAATCCCAGCCTCAATACGTTACAGTTTTATTTTAAAATTTAATGTACAGGAATTTCAATATACATAAATAAATAGCTAGAATGAAGCCTCCAAATAAAATGTCCATCATTGTTCCAGGCACAGTATTTAATGCGCTCAACAAACTAAACAATGCGATACTTATTGAAACTGAAAAAAATACTAATGAAAGAAAAATTATTTTTTAAAATTATTATTAGAAAATAATTCTTTAACTAATCCAGACTAATAGTATACAGTTTTACAGTGAAGGTTGCATTTATGTGTCTTATAACCCTAAACATAATTTTATGCTTGAATGAAATATACCTATCACATCCAAACTTTTTTTATTACAAGGAGGGCTGTCTGTACAAATAAAATCAATTTATTAATTATTAAATGGAGTATTTAGTGTTTATAATTATTTTTATACTCACGAAAATAAAAAATTAAATTGATTGGTTTCATGAGGTGGATATTGAAGAAAGGTTCATGTTGCTTCAAACAGGATTGATCGTCTACTTTTTGCCAAACTTTTGCAGCTTTGTTGTTGAATGGGTTGGAAGTGAAAAGAAATTGTAGATTTGTTGTAGTCTGACATAAACATACTATATAAAAAAATATTAAAGGACCAGACAATTTGTAAAAATTCAGATGCAATTTGACACCTAATTTGATTTCTATTGACCAAAAGAAACTGAGCTTCACTGTTCCACCAAATAGAATTCCGCAGATCGTTTAATAAATTTATTAAATTAATAGTATCGTTATAGATTTTAAGAAACCGTTCGTGTTTCTTAAAAACATCTCCATCATAACATCTAAACAAACTTATAATTATCGATGACATAAATAAAGAATTCATAATTTTACTGTTATCATTCAGTTTACTTCTGATAATGATAGTTTGTTTTTGTTTTTCTTGAAAAGACTGATCAATAATGGTGTTCTTAAAATAAAAATAGACAACGATTTTTCGTCAATCATATACGAATTTTCAAGTTAGAAAACAAAACGTCACTTACTAGAAAATTTTTCATTTCTTACACGATTTTCAAAATACCTACACCTTATATAATTCTAAACTTTATAGTACCCTGAAAAATAACGAACATAATATAAGGTATTTTAGTACAATTTGTATCGATTACTTATAATTCGCTTCTGCAATTTTCAACTTGAAATAATTATGCAACTATTGATAAAACAATTATTTCTTACATTAATATTAAATTTCCCGAACTAAATTTGTTACAAGGACACAAGTTTTATATTTCGACCTTTGCATTATCTATTTCTCGAATTCAGTGAAATTTCTAATAAAAAAACGCAACCCGTCGTCATAAATAAAAGAATATCTCCAATCTTTCACAGCAATTAACCAACCTTTCTCCCATCCGAAATTCCAATGATTTCCCGGTGATCTGCCCTAAATATGATTCCAGCTCGTTTTTCCCTCAGCCTCGGGTCATCGAATGCAATTTCCGTGCGCGCGGCCGCGCGGCAAATTAAAATATTAAGCCACATATCCCCGTCTCAGGCCGATCCAATATATTCCCTATATATCAAGAGCGACCGAATATCTGGTGCAGGTTCGATAAAGCGGCCGAGTGATTTAGATTCGTCCCGATCTGGAGCGAAATGCCCGGCATTCGGTGTATATCGCTTTTCTCAGCGAGAGCGGCTTTTTTCGAGAGCGGCTTGCGCGTCTTTATAGAAAAATATTGGCGCAGGAAGTGGCGTTGGGCAGAAAGTGGGTCAGGGATTCCTCGAGAGGATGTCTCCAGGCATTCTCGGATCATCTCCGGCTGGTCGAGCGGCGGTTATTAAAAAATTCCACCCCAAAGCTTCGCCGGGAAGCTACCCTATATGCCCGAGATACGGAAATTTTATGTTTCGCGCCAGTCAATGGTTACATAATAAATTATTGGTAAACAAATGCGAGAGCAATTGTACTTTTGACGATGGTTGTAATTTTATCGGTCTGCAATGTTAATGTGCATCAAATTGGGTTAGAATTTCAATTAGCGAGCTTATCTGCAAAATTCGGGGTCATTCAACTCAATTGAACAAGTAAATTATTCGTAATTGAACATCGATGCCCATAATATGATTAAAGTTTTATCTAGATGTCGGATATATTTATCTTTGCTTCAACTTACCAACTCAAAATTTTACAATCTGATGAAGTAGAACAGCTCAATATCTTACCTGAAAAGAAAATAAAGAGTATAAATATATATTGTATAAATATGAGAAGAATATTTTCTAAATCTAAATCACTATCAAAAGATAAAGCTCCTCAAATTCTAATAATATGTTACAACGATGCCTCCGATAAAATTCGAAGTTGGCTTTTATTTCGCAGATTTTTCCAACTCCACGCGATCGCGAATGCACGCTGGATCGAACGTTGAAGCGTCACGTGACTTGGCCGCTATCTGGCAAAGCGTCCGTTACGCGCGGCAGAAAGAAAGCTCGAGGAGCAGGGAAAAAAAGAGAGAAAAAAATAATGCAGATCGAAAGACATTAGCAGTCGCAGCGTCCCTTAATTACGCGCGGGATTCCATTTTTTCAGCCGGATATTTTTTTCCAGCGGCGCCACGGGCTCCCTTTCACTCTCCCGGCAGCGCCGACCACAACGAGCCTGGAATGCAATTGAACTGTCGGAATTAAGAAAACTCGCGAGAGGGAGACAGAGCGAGAGAGAGAAAGAGACACTCTCCGGCAATTCCGCATTCGATCGTTCGATAAGCCGCACGCCGCCGCCGACGTTTTCCTTCTTTTCGCGACGCTCGATCCTCTCTTTCTCTCTCTCTCTCTCTCTCTCTCGTGGGGAGACGAACTAACAGATGAGAGAGTGAGAGAGAGAAAGGCCGCGAGTGGGAAAATAGAAGCAGTAAAAAATAATCTAATTTACGATTGTGCAAAGTAGGTCGCTCCTCGCTCCCTCTGTGAGCAGTTCGGACGAACTCATCCACAAGTGGTACATGCACTTGTCGCAAAAATGTTAATTGAACAAATTTTAGCTCCGCTTTGGCTAAAATTAGACGCGTTTAAATAACTAATTGCACGGCGAATATAAAATAGGGACTTTCCGCTTTTTTTTTCTTTTTAAAGTAACGGGCAGTTAACTTCATTGTCTCGATCCGCTTTTAAAATTAACCCCCTCGATAATAAACAAAAAAAGAATCTTGTTTTCCGCGCAATTTAACTTATTACAAGGCCGTACAATTTTATTTCGATGCCCCATGAATACTTCATCGCGGAATGCATAAAAGAGCGCCCGAGCTTCGGCAGTAAATCGAAGTCTTTTATAACAATGCTCCGAAGCACCGCTAATAGAATCTACAGCGTTAATTTGCAAGAAAAGTAGCGAGAAAACGAGATAGAGACAGAGACAGAGCCCGCGGGAGGAGATAAAGAGCAGCGGGCAAAAGACGTCGGGGGAAAGGAAAGAGAAGGAGCACCCAGGAAGTGAACCGAGCAAGAGAAAGAGACCCAGACGGGAGAGAGAGAGGGAGAGAGGGACGGCTGAATGCCCGGGGAAGGAAGCCCGGAGAAGGACGCAGACATCCCAGCGTTAATATAAAAGGCGATCGATTCGCGGAATCGCGCAAAATTTGAATTACAAATACGCGCCGCGGCTCTTTACCGAGTTGCATTTCGTCCCGTGCGACTCTGCGCGCAAAAGACGCTGAACGACGGAAGTGACTGGACGCTTCCTATAGGGGTTAACGCGCGGCTGAGGTAGACGCCGCTTGACACGCATTATTTTTCCGCCGAGATAAAGCGCCGAGAGGGAGAGAGAGAGAGGCAGATATCGAACGGGGAATTGTAATTACCGGTTGGGTTAAGGAGAGGAGGGAAAGGCCTGACGCAAAGCTACCGGGAGGGTTTCGAGTAGGAAATGGGATTCCTTGCGAAATTTTATGCATATTCAATCATCGAGACAAGATTGTGTAGAAAAGTCTTGTGGAATAGACGATTAATAGTCCTCGAGGTCATTTATCACTTTGGGGGGGAGAAACTTAATTTGACTGTATTCGCATATTTCACGGATTACTTACTTCAAAATTTCGTTGAAGCAAATAAGTTTAATACCCGCGCTCTGACGTCAATCAAAAACCAAATTTAAATAATGAATACGCAGCTTTTACAATACATATATACATTTTTTATACAAAAACGCCTCTTCGTCTCGAAATGACGAATTGACCCTTAACCTATCTGTTACATCTACACGAGCAGCGCTCTCAAGTTCGCAGGCAAAGTCCGGCGCGAGTGTCAGCGCAGTTTTGATAAGACGCAATGGAAGGTTTACAATTGCGCAGGCGGTGCAACGCCGTTTTTCTCTTAGGTTCGCGCGATTTCGCGTGCTGCCCTGCCGTACGTTACGCCGAGATTTCGCCCCGATCTCCCGGCCGCTCTTTTATTCGCTTAGAGCGCGGAATTAAGAGCGGCCGAGTCATTATTTTAAATGATTACGGGCGTCGCGATAATCAAAGCTGGACATGGATGCATTTGATTCTGTCCAATGCGGTTATCTGCGGTAGATAAGAGTGCGGCTGGGGGGGGGGGGGTGCGAATGAAGGCGAAATTAATTGACGATGCCACCATCGGGAATCTGTTATATTAGCTCGGGTACGTAGTAAAATTGTAGATTGTAAATTATAATACTGACTCGAATTATTTGCAGGTGCTAAATACTGGTCTAATAAACAATTTCAATTATATAAAAATTGTGTTATTATTTCACAAACAACCTAAGTGGCCCTCCAATAATCTGGAAGTTACCAAGTTTACTCGATTACTTCAAAAATCAAATAATTTGCAGTTCTTGTATACCCTTTACCTTACCAAAAGCTAGACTGCTTACAATTGAAATTTCAACATAAAAAGTAACAGCAGCGTTCTTTAACAGACAGCAATTCTTTCGATCGCTTACTGAAAAAGGTCTCATATTCGTCGCAATTGAGGAGGGTACGATAATAATAAAGTAGCTCGGATCAGCGATAAAGATTTGGAGACTCGAAGGAATTAATTCGAGGTAGTCTTGGCGACGACGTTGGCGCAGCGTCGGGCAAGAAAAATGTTACTAGCCGAGGGGCTCACTCTCCAGCCAAGAGTTGCGCCGTTTTGATAACGTAACGACGGAAGGAGTAATTGCGCGATTGCCCGAGAAGAGCCGCGCAGAGCGAGTCTTCCTCCTCCTCCTCCGCCTCCTCTTTTCCAGCTCTCCGCTGCGGAAGAGCTCCCAAAAGAAGTCCCGCTATCTCGTCTTTTTTATCTACCCTCCACCATAGACGAGAAAACGAGAGAAAGTTAAATAGCGAAAAAGGTGGATGGAAGAGCGCCGGGAGAATCAAAGACCGACAGGATGGGGAGGCAAGTGAAGAGGACGGGCAAAGGTTTGCTGGAACAAGTGTGTGTGCTACTTTCAAGAGATTGAGTGCTTTCTGATAAATCTGAGGGAATATATTTTTTAATTAATTTTCTGCGTCGGCAAAGGCAAAGAAAGTGCTCTTTCTTAAGCGGAGTGATTTCGTTTTGACGGAAAATAAAATTATTCGTTGCGAATGTTTAAAAACAACAAGTATACATAAAATCGATAATATTGAAAAAGCACAGTCATTCATTATAAACAGAAATTCTCAGCTATTTTCGGAAGGTGTTAATTGTGTATCAACAAGTATTAAAAACATTTTTAAGACTGAAAATTGATTGCATTTATCTAATCGCTAATTTTTCAGGAATTTAAAAATTACTCATGGATAAGGGATTAATTAACTGATATCAGATTAAATAAATTGCCGAATTTTTAAGGACGTTTTATCAATTGTATAATTAAAACTTGTAATAGTTTTATTCATAATAAGATTAAAGTTGTTGGTAAAATACCTCATTCATAAGTAGTTCGAATTTACCTTTAAAATTTACAATATTGGGATAGATTTAAATTCCAAAATAATTGAAATCATTTAATATTTATAATTCATTACATAAACATACTGCAATATATTATTTAACATCATTTTGAAGTAATCAATATTTAAATACCAAATCGAATACCTTTATTAAACGAAAACAATTCTCTACTTCTACAATTTTCTACACTTAAAATTCTTTAAAAATCATTTCAAGAGGACCACAATCATCAGTTCATTAATGTTCCACGCAATTTTTTAACTCGCAATGCCTGCAGCCCGATGGAATCCAAACGCTTCTCTTCCAGATTTCCCGAAAACTAAGCGAATAAGCTGGAAAAAAAGTATTCGCGCAATGAGATAAATGGATAGAGGAGAAAGTAAGCGGGGGAGAGGGGGAGGGAGCACTGGCCTCGCGTATTGATCCTGTAGGGGTCGCGCGCGCGCAGCCGGCAGCCTTACGTTCCAGCCTGTCGCGGTGCCCAATCTCCGAGGCCCTAAAACTGCCCTACTCATAGACCAGCTGGCCCTTTGATAAGGGATCTGTATTTTCGACGTGAAAAGGCAACAGTGGGGATTGATTACTTTCTGGCTAGGTGTTAGGTAATCTGAGCCGGTGAAGTAACTGGATTAATAGTGCGACGCAATGTCACTTTAGATCAAATGTCATTTTAAATTCTTGAGTAGCAATACGTTCATAATGATTTGGCAAGCAGTTTTCTAAACGTTGATAGCGCTGTAAAATTTGTCTTTACCGGTTCAACAATATTAGGTTCAGGTAATGAGTCGAGGGACTACCGAAAGTAGCTCGGATCCTTGCCAATATGTGGCCCCAATTCCCTAAGCTGGAAGGATGAACTTATTTACATTTTTTCGCGAAGATTAATAATTTCAACTGATAGAATTAAGTTCCTCGGACTTGTGAGACTGTGTAAATTTTGTAAAGTACTCGAAATGGAATTTATTTACAAAACAAACTCTCTTTTATGATATAATTGGATTTCACGTTATCCCACTGCTTTTTTAATTAGTAAATGCATTCTTGTGCCGACGACCCTGTCTCTTGATATTTGTTGAAAGAAATATCACATGCATAAAAATATCAATAGAACTTGTATCGAATTAGTCTAGATTGATTAACATGTACACATCAGTTCGTAAACAAGCAAGAAATTATAATGAGGCAGGATTTTTAAAGCAAAATTATTGAGCTTTGGCAGAAGGATTATTGAGCTTTAGCAGAAGGATTATTGAGCTTTAGCTCAATTAATTTCAGGGGAATATACATTTAGGTCACACAATATCCAGCGAGTCAAATTATTTACCCCAGTTTATATACCCGTTCGACACAATGTTGACTTAGTTAGCAAAAACCAATTCGGAAATATTCATAATTTGCAACACCTCCGACACCATCATATCCCAAAGCTACGAATTTACGAGGTCGCGAATTCCGCAATTTTCCCTCGGCAGTCAAGCGTTCAACAATGCTCCTGAAGTGAAATCCACCCCAATGCAAGAATCTCACTTAGTTCCGCATTCTTCACGTTGAAAACAGCGCCCGACCAACGAAGCGTTAAAAGCTCGCGCGATACCCAAAAAGCTCTGGCTAACCAGAAAAATGCCTGGGCAAGTTCGGGTCGACAAAGCTCACGCAACCCTTTCTCCCCCCGATCGAGCTTTTTTCATCACTCCGCCCGTCCGTCAGCGAGCGACGAAGAAAAAAAAGCTTCGAAAGAAAAGAAAGCGGAGGTTTGACCCAGTTCTCGCGCCTTACTTTTCGCGCGGTGACCACTCGACTTTTATCCACTTGTTCGTTCGGGAATTTGCTTCGCTTTTTGTTCGCTCTTTAATTTCTCGCGAATGAAAGCTCGATTTAGAGCGCTCGATTTGTCTATTTCAGCTTTAAAGCTTCTTTTTTCCCGCATACTCGCCGGGAATAAAGGGGTTCGCTGAAGTGTATCGGAGGGAGGGAGGGGGGAAGCCGCGAGCAAAGCAAATCGTTGGGGATAAAAATCGGCCTCCCTCGACGGAACTTTTGTTGAAACCCTTTCAGAGCAATGGAGAGAACGCGTGCCGCGTCTCGTGTGACCCAGAAAACTCAAATGTCTTTAATATGGAGAAGTTTGGTATTTGAAAAATGTATCTGCGGAATTCTGCCGTTCAGCTTTTATGGTACTCGTTGTTCATAAAATAAAACTGAGCTTTCAACTATATTTAGAAAGTTTTCTAACTTTAGTTTTTTAGTTTAGCGAGCTGAGCTATTAATCAAATAATTAAAAAGAAATAAGATTTAGGTAACAGGCAATTATTTTCTACAGGTAATTTTTGACAATTTAATTTTATTATAGTAGATTCAAGCAGAACACTACAAAATATTGCAATCAAAACTTCAAATCAAATCAAATATAAATAGCAAATTTTCAGTGACAAATACTTCAAGCATCGATTTCACTTTTTTGTTAAAATATTTCTTTGGGACATATGAACCACTAGATCTTCTTTCTTTCCTTCATTAGCTCTATTGCAGAAGCAACGTAGACTATACTTTTCATTTTTAGTATATAATTTTTATGAATTTGTAAATTAAAGTACTTAAAGATTCTTCAGAATTACTTGATTAGAAATCAATTCATTATGAGTTAGTTCTCCAAAACGTTCGTGGATGATCTATAAACAGATTAATTTCAGCGTATGAAAAATTTATCATTTAAATACATTTATTAGAAATAAAATTTATATTATAGATATAAATTTTACTTATTCAAATGTACGAGTAAAGGAATTAAAAAATTGCTTCGTAGTTCCACCAAATAAAATAGTAAAAATAAAATTTATCGCAGGTAAACTTTTTTTCGTGAAATGTATTTCATTTAATTATTAATATCGACATTCGCATTCGTTATTCAATTTTTTTTTTTTATAATTCAAGCAATTTTTCGATATCCTCATCTCGAGATCGATAAATATTCGATAACTGAACGAATCTCGCATGGGATTTTTATAACAATGAAGGATTTCGAAAAGGCCTATGTTCTCTAAAAACAATACTTTAGTAATATTCCAATAGTTATCGATTATTTTCAAGCGAGTGTGTACTACTGACAGTTCTCAAATGTAAGACGATGACGGCGATAAAAATATATTACTGATCTCCAAACTTTATTGTGTATAACGAGCTCCAACAAAAATGTAAACAATCCTATTATTAAACATCCACATAAAATATAAAAACCTGGTAATAACTTTTCTGTGTTAAATATTTCAGCGACTATTTTTTCTTTTCGCAATGGATAATACGTATTATCGTTTACTATATTTCCAATAATTCCTCCTTGTTTTAAATAGGAAAATATCGAATTAAATTTATACGATAACGGTGAGTCTTCTAATAATACATAAGATACACTTCGCTCTACTAAACTTTCTTGAGATACATGCAACATCGAATGTTCTTGAGCAACAAACTTAATATCTTTTTCATCAGTAATGCAGGTCAGGTTTTTGAATTTCAATAAACGTTTAACACAGGTCTGTAAGTCAGAAAACTTTTGAAATCTGCTGATAATCGCTTCATTAGAAATCAATTCTTTATGAGATATTACTCCAAAAATGTCATGCTTTGAATTAATTAGATCATCCATTGAATCAACGACTGGACTATAACCAGGTACTGTATTAATTGCACTCAAACAACAAAGCATGTAAGTATTTATTATCAATAAAAAGAAGTGTAAAAACGTAAACATTATTCTTTGAGATAGATATTTTGCATTTTGAAGGCTTGGCTTGTCTGTAAATAGTTGAATGGATTCCAAAACAGCTACGAATCCAAAGATGTTAAATGTATACATCAAAATCAATGATGAAATGCAGAAACTTGCAAGCAAAATCAGACAAACGTTTGGATAAAAAGTAATAATTAAGCGGTGAAAGTAGCTTATTCGTTGCTTAATGGATAAAACTTTAAGTTTATCATTATAAACTGAGTACAACAGATATTTCCAGTAATCACGAAGAAAAAACGCATTTAAGGAAAGATCAAGAGCATCAGAAAATAAGTCTTTTACCAAGCCGTGAGGTGCTCCATGTAAATCTATATAGGTATCGTTATATATTTTTGTAATATAACTTACATTTAATTGTCTTATTACTGTACACATTATTCTTTCACCATAAAAATTATACTTTCTACATCCAGCTTTTTTTTCATTATTCAGTTTTTTATTTGAACCTAGAATATAACCTACTCTAATATTGTGGCCATTTAAATATTTAGCTTTATCAAAATACAGATTATCTCGAACTAATGAATCTGCAAAAAAAGTACAGTAAAATAATTTAAATTCACATTTTTGAATAATTCAATAATTTAAAAATTATTGTGCATCTTACTTAATGGATTGATTTCTTGTATACGATGTTGAAATAATGTCCATCGCTGATTTGAAGATATAATTTTCTTCCAGATTTCTGGAGCAAACTGAGTAAATGGATTAAAAGTAAATAAGTAAACAAAATCATTCGTAGTTTGACATATATATACTGCAGATAAAATTTTGAATGACCAAATGATCTTCAGAAATGTAGGAGCTGCTAAGCATCCGGATTCAATATTTTTATTCACTATTAAAAAAAATGCTTCGTGATTCCACCAAATGGAATTTCTGATATCTTTTAGTAAATTTGAAAAATTATTTTTATCATTAGATGAAATAGTAATAATAATATTTGTTGCAGGTAAATTTTTTCTCGTGAAATGTGTTTCATTTAATTTATAAACATTTCGAAAACGTTCATATTGCGTAAAAATACTGTTCTGATAATAGACAAATTGGTTTATAGGCACATATGCAGCAAATAATGAATTTATGATTTTATTGTTATCTTGAATCATATCGCTGATGACGAGAGTTCGTACCTGCTTCTCTTGGAAACAGTAATCTATAATGGCTTGCTTTAAAAAGAAAGTTAACATAATATTATTTTAAGGTTTAATAAACAATAATAAAATATTACTTACTGCAACGACAAAAATTTTATTTTTGCTTGAATTAACAAATTTATTATCTGTTGCGCATAAAGAGCATACTTGCAGGTTAGAAATTAAAAGTAAATTAATTTGTAATTTCAAGTATATGTTGAAAAGTTTTTTAATATACATAATGTCGATATAACGTTTAACGAATGAATGTATTAGGAACTTCATAATCAAACGTGTTGGTTTAGTATTCCTTAGTTTTGCAATGACATATGGATTTGCAGAAAACTTTTTAAGGAATTTTTGTTTCTAGTTGATTTATTGATTATTTTATTGATTAAACCATTATCTGTTATTTTTTTAAACAATACTGCTTATTACATACATACACTTAAGTGTGAAACTTAAATGTTACAGTTTTTTTATTAGTGTATAGTATTTTCAAAAATGTAATTATTTTAGAAAGAATTCGAACAAAAGTACTAAGATTATATTAGAATAATTTTCTATATCCAATCGTTAGCATATATCTACTTCTTTTTGTAACCTTTTGAAGTTCGAATTTTCCTGAATTTAGTTTAGTAGTTGTATATAAATTTTAACAATTTCACTGAAAATGTTTATTTGTGAAGCAAATTTTTTTTCTCTGTAACATGGTATTAGATTGGAGTTACAGAAACCTCCTCAAATCCTATATGATCTATTTGTGTATTAATTCGCTGTTTTATTGAAAGTAATTGAACTTTGTTGATTGAACTGTCAAAAAGGCTTATAAAATATTAGAAAAATAAACAGAGTTTGCTTGAAATATGCAAAATCATTCACCAATTTATGCACAATACCAACACCAGTCGAATCATTAATAACTCAATATATTGATGAATCACGAGAAAAGCCGCGTTCTTCCTCTTCTGATGGCACGCTCAATAATCAATCATTCGACGTAATTTCACCGATGCCCTTCATAATTCGCAAAAAAGAGACAACAAAAGTTTCTAAACAGAGAACAAACTCAGCAAAAAGTCGCTCGATAAAAAAAGCAACCATGTTACATCGGGCTGCATTTTGCGGATTTGCTTTGAAGGTGTTCCACGCTCCGCTGGACCGTCTATAGCGAACGTTATTTTATTCCATCCTAATGAAAGCCGAAACGCGGCAGGGGAGCGGCAATTTACGTTAATTTATTAAAGACAGCTTTTATTTAGTCGAGAAGGGAGAAATCGAAGTGGCGCTTTGCTAATTCCAGCGTTTTGGAAGCTTTCCTTGCGGAATTTTATTACGTTCTTTGATGATTTTAATAACGCAATAAAAAAAAAGCGCGTGCAGCTTTGTAAATTCTTTTTTCGGGTTCGTTCCCTTTTTTTTACGGTTGTTGCGCCGCGGAAAAATAACACTTTTAATCTTTTTAAGTGGCCCCCTCGTTGAATATCGCTGAGAAATGCTTTTTCCACCGGAAAAGTTGTTATTGCCCGGTTAATTATTAGTTGGGTTCGCGTTCGCGCAAATGCATTTGTTAATCTGAAGCGCGCGCGATTAATTATCGGAAACCGATAAAATTTCTGTGCGCGAAGATTAAAAGTTTTTCATTTAAGTAAAGTGTCAGATTCATTTTGATTTCTGTGCGAATCCCAACGAGGTTACTGTACAAGGATAAATCGATATGATTTTATGATAAAGGAAAATATGTTTCATTGGGTTTTTCAGATGTGCAGAAAAGAATCATGAATAAATTCGAAATTAAAATCATTATTAATTAATCAATTTTATGTTTAAATAAAAGAGTCTAACGGTTAAATTTTAAAATACTTGTTCCTATAATTTCTTTAGATTCCACGGCATCTAAATGACAGTTGCAACTAATTGATCATAAATATACACTTCCAGCATAAGTTTCATTATTACACTCATCAAAGTATTTAAATGAATTGACTAGTATAAAAACGTCGTTAACGATGACGAACGACTTTCACGCAAATTCCTGAATCGCAGGAAACGAAGAAAAGGAATGCACACAGGCAGGTCGTGCGCTGGGAACCGTATTTTCAAAGTGGGCTACGGAAGGGGCGAAAGGATGTTTTGCGAATGGATCCGGGAGAAGATATCGATTACCGACACCCTCGCGGATCGCATCAATCATTCGCCATCGGCAGACTCGCCGAAAACGAAACTATTCGTTTCGAGCGACTACACGGGGCCGCTCTTATCTGCCGCGAATAAATATGGAGATAAGGGCCGCGAATAATAAATAAATAAATCTCCCGCGGAATGGAGCGGCGCTGCGTGCCAGAGCGGGGATATGGACAATTTCCTTGGCTCGTTCGACTGGCCCTTTATCTCCTTATCGATGCGGCCGGATCTTAATAAAGTCGTAAATTTCGCCGGGCTTCTGCCTTTCTCCTTCTGTGTATTCTAACCGTATACGTTTTTTTCGAGGATCTTGGAAAACAAGCGAAACAATTGCCCGCAAATGCTCCCGTCGATTATACGCTGACATTCGAGCGATGACAGATAATTTTCTTATCGGAATCTATTACGCTCGTTTGTCTAGATCTCTTGGGCCTTTATCACCTATTTAATTAGCGATCTGCGCCGTTGTTATTTGTTGTGATGTATGAGCAAACCGTTCCTCGTTCTTGCCTCATTATTTTCGGAGCTTAAAAAAATTGATCTGAAATAAGTTTTTAATAACGATGGAAATAACTGTTCTGATTTTTAAAAACCTGATGCGCAGTGGAATAAAGTTCCCATCGATAAAGTGAAATGCATGGCTATAAAAATAATATTGCTATTTCAAGCAGCTGCATTCGATGCCCTATTTTCAGTTGTCAAATACGGGCTTCATACCATTGATTCATTTTCGTAAGGAAATTTCTTGCAATATTTATAGCTGCACTATAATATCAGTAAACGTAATTCAAATTGAAAACAATCAGTTTTGATTTAACCGTTAAAATATAATACCACTTAACGTTAAATTGGATATTTGCAATTTTTTATTTTAAATACAGTAAAAAATTGTAATTGTAATTATTCAATTTCCTTGACAACTATTGACAACTTTCGCGTAAATTTCGGAGCAAAATTTGACAAACGACCCTTTTTTAATACATATATTTAAATTTCTGATTGAAATTCAGAAATTTCCACCTAATAATTCAAAAAGTCAAGTTCTTAGGTAACCATAAGTTGCTGCGTCCAAAGTCATTAAAAAATCGAGCCGCCCCTTCTTTTCACTTTGAAAAAAATTTCGCTTACCAACAACACCTCGGCCAGCAGACGGGCTAATCAAAGCACCACTCTGGCAACCCAATTTCGCTCCTTTTTGCTCCTCGCTAACGAGCCTTCTAACAACTTGGAAAGAAGGGCTCGGAATCGATCCTGCGTCCTGCCGATCGGCTTGCGTCGGTGCGCGTAACGCAAGGTGGAATTTCGGGGCGTGACTCGCGCGCCGCGCTCCGTAATGTTATAGAGCCATATGCCCGGGGCTCTTAAATTACGTGCAGCTAAAGGAAAAAAAAGGGGCAGTGGGAGGCGGAAAAGAGAGATTTCGAGGAAGCGTCGAGAGCGTCTGCGAGACAAATCGCGCCTCTCTATCGGGTATAGTCGGGTAAAAAAATTATACGGACGCGAAGAGGCGCTGGTTTAACATATGTAATTTCGAAATTAGTGTAATGCTTGATAAAAATAAGGTTTAGCGTTATCGGAAGGGGCATCGGTTAATGGGGTATTTTGGAGAGGGTAGGGGAGCGTCAATTTCTGTTAATTTTGAAATAAAGGAACTTTTCTTATCTTTATTATATATATATGCAGTGAAAAGGCGCCAGGATTCTATTGCATTATTAAAAAATATTAAGAATTGTAAGTAAGATGGCGATTGTGGAAAAGAAGGAAAACTATTGAAAGAAAGGCTTAGTCATGCATGTGTATTAATTTATACATTATTTTTATTTACAATGTTAATGAGACTTTTATCAATCATTACCACTTGTATCAGTTCCAATCTTTCAGTCAAGATTTCAAGTCGATTAAAAGCTGTTATCGATTAAGCATGCTTTAGTATATCAAAGTACACTAACTAATTTTTCGTTCTAAATAATGAATAAAATGCAGATAGTAGATATAATAGCAACAGAAACCAAAGGCATACGATTTTTTTAATTAACGATTTGCGTATAGATTTTAAAATATAAAAGTAGAATATTTTACAATTGAATATATTTTTTATTAATTAAGCTCTCTATTCGCTCTACAAATTCGTAAAAATATTTTACCTTCAATAAAAGTATGTAAAAACTTTTTAATTAAAAAATTGTGAAATGTAGCAAAAGTTATGGCTATAAGATCCTTTCAGTATAAAGGTCTAATACGCGAAATAAAAGCGTGTTATTAATTGAACACATATCCATCTGAGTGAAACCATTCAAAGCTTTAAATCTGCTTTTTTGTTTGAATAATCCACTGTGATTGATGATTAAAGGATATCTGCACTGAAACATGCAAGTACAAAGAATGCACTTTTTTGATTGCTTTGAATCAGATATCGTGCTATTGATGATCGGAAATTGATAAATTGCAGTTAAGAGTATATAAAGGCGCTTCCGATGAGTTTATTTGCATACTCAAAAATGTTTTCAAAACTTGCTCTTCTTTTCTGCCTTTTGGTTGCAGTCCATGCGAGTAAGTATTATTTACAAACAATTACCTTGTTACAGTGCAAATGAAAACTAAATAAAATATTAACTTTAAAAAACATGCGTATTTACAAAACTTTAATTCACCCATATCTAATACATAAAATAAAAGCAATATCGTAAGAAGTTTCTTTCCTTTTATTTCTTTACACGTGTCTTTGTATATCAATATTTGCCCGATAAAATTTAATCTTATTAAATTTTCGCCTCACTTAGGGCGACCATACATTGGTCTTGGTGGACCATATTTGAGTGGCCGCATCGTAGGAGGCAATGAGGCCGATAAGGGCGAGTTTCCTCACCAAGTCACCCTGCAAAGAGGTTCATCAATCTTCTCGAGCCATTTCTGCGGTGGAAGTATCTTGAACAACTACTGGGTGCTGACTGCTGGACACTGCCCAATGGCTGTATCAGGAACCATCACTGTTAAGGCCGGAAAGCACTCGCTCAGAAGTGTTGAGAAATCTGAGCAGGTCGTCAAGGTTGCCAAGGTCTTTATTCACGAGAAGTATCCAGGGTAAGATTTCTACATACACTTATCTAAATAAGTATATTGTACATATGACAATTAAACGTTTCTCTAATTTTTAGCAATGTTGCTCCTTATGACATTGCTCTCTTGAAACTTGAGAAGCCCCTCGTGTACGACGACGATGTTCAACCCATCAGCCTTCCAGAAAAGAACAGCGATGTAGACGGCGACGTTGTTCTTTCTGGTTGGGGATCCATTTCCTCCAGCGGTATGGGTATGCCCGACACGTTACAGAAGGCTCAGCTACCAATCGTCGATGTAAAGACCTGCAAAGACGCAATAGAATCTTTGGT
>JAWWML010000001.1:13294550-13317132 GCA_035047165.1 Ormyrus rosae | reverse complement strand
CTCGCTTTACCACATAATATAGTAATTTTTAATGAATTTATAGTAAATTTTGAAATAACATTTTTCTCAGTGTAGTTATGTCGTACGCTTCCACGTGACAATCCAATCAGGTTCTGAGTACGCATTCAGTAATAATAAATAAATCGATACTTGAATTTCATCAGTGTTCTCTCTTTTGTTTAACTAAAACAATTTCAATTTCATGTTAATATTTTGATTGTAATTAATTATTACTTTTTCTGGCGGTCGAAATAATTGTGTCGTACTAAATTTGATCTTTGTTTAATTAAAAAAATTAAATTGGAGAATCGATTGCACTTAAATTATTTCCAGCTATTTATAATATGTCTTTAAAATATGTTTTTAGATCCTTTTGATTGAATAAAAATATTTATCAAATGACACCGTCTGATAATTATAAATTTCTATTTAGATATAATCGGACAAATAAAAGATAAGACAACCGGGAAGTCTCTTGCATCTTGCAGATAAGAGATGGTTTAGGACAAAAAGTACGACTAGTATGTTAAAAAGTATGTGTATATATTACAAAGCTTAGATTGATAATATAATATTAAAAGTTCCTAACTTTTAATTAATTTTTGTCAAGTTTTTTAAATTGTAAAATAGTAAATTAAAAAATTTGGTCTTGCAAATAGTATCAATCCCAAATGACAAAATAAATAAATAAATAAATAAATAAAAACGTTAATCTTGAGTTCATAAAAATTGATCAAATTCTACAGTAACTGGATGCAGCAAACTACAGCAACACAAATAAACGTTCAGCAAGTTGGGCTTGCGGTAAAATTCTTCAAATTGCTTTTTTTATATCAAAAGGATCCGCGAGTCCTATGGTTCATTGTATCCAAAATTCGATATGCTGATGCAACTATAATATAAAAAGTATAATGAATAGAATTGGATTGTTCGCTGATCTAGGAGATTACAGAAATGAGTAGACTTGTTCAATTGAATCAGTTTCTAATATCAAGATTTACATATAATCGAGTATTCAGATTAACAATTGGCTGAAATCATCAGTCACATTTGCATGACGCGGCGAAACTCTCGCAATTTCCTATATACAGATAAAAATGATAAGATTTGTAAAAATCAATATTTCGAAGAACGCCTTTAATCAAAGCGAAGTCAATGGAACATTTTATTTTGTTAACTTGTAGTAATTAATCTCTTTATAAAAATCTGATCACATTTAATGCACTTGTTTGATGTCAGATTAATTTGATTTTACTGTTATCGGCCACTTAGACTTGACCTGATAATTTAGTGCATATAAAAGCTGTCTTTGTGCTATCTTCCACAGTTGGTACAATGTTTCTGAAAGCGGTAGTTCTCTTGAGCCTTTTGGCTGTTGCCTGTGCAAGTACGTTGTCCCAATTTATTTAATACTTAAATTTTTCGTAACGTATCTTTAGCAAAACTTGCTCAATGGCAGAAGTTTTCATAAAGTTTCTATTTTTATTACAAACTGATCTTAATTTTTGTCGTTATTCTTATTTTTATGTGAATTTATGCACGTATTAAACTATTTGAAAACTCTAATAAATTTTTAAAAATTTGTTTAGGACGACCATATCTTGGTTTCGGTGGACCACCATACTTTGGTGGTCGCATTGTCGGAGGCAATGATGCTGACAAAGGTGAATTCCCTCATCAAGTCTCTCTTCAGAGAGGAAGTGCATTATCTTCTAGTCACTTCTGCGGCGGCAGCATTCTCAACAATAACTGGGTTTTGACTGCTGCTCACTGTCCACTCGCTGTATCTGGAAACATTTATGTGAAAGCCGGAAAGCACTCGATCCGAAGTGTTGAAAAGACTGAACAAGTTGTGAAAGTTGCCAAGGTTTGGATTCATGATCAATATCCAGGGTAAGTTTTGAGTCTATCTTATGAATGATAAAATGTTCTGATTTGGTATTTCATTTTGTAATTTTACATTTTCTAGCAATGTTGCTCCTTATGACATTGCTCTGCTAAAACTCGAGAAACCCCTCGTATACGACGAACACGTTCAGCCCATCAGCCTTCCAGAAAAGAACAGCGATGTAGACGGCGACGTTGTTCTTTCTGGTTGGGGATCCGTATCTGCCAATGGATGGGGAATGCCCGACACGTTACAGAAGGCTCAGCTACCAATCGTCGATGTAAAGACCTGCAAAGACGCAATAGAATCTTTGGTTGGTTCTGCTCCTGTTGTTTCAAGCAACGTCTGCACTGGTCCCTTAACCGGTGGAGTGTCTGCCTGCAGTGTGAGTGTTTTTCTTTCTAGTTGTTCAAAATGTGACAAGTGCTAAAATTTAAAATTTTCATTTTGCGATTGCAGGGTGACTCTGGTGGTCCACTGATCAAGGTTTCTGGCACGAAGACCGAAGTTATTGGAGTTGTTTCCTGGGGAATCATTCCTTGTGGTACTCGCGGTGCACCTTCAGTTTACACACGAGTCTCGTCTTACGTTGACTGGATTGAGAACATTATCAATAATAACTAAAAGTTTGTTTAGCCAATTTTTGTACTTTTTTATCAATGTGACGAACTATATTTTGTGAACTTATCATCGAATAAATCATTTTATAAGATAATTTATGTCGTGTACTGATAAATTTTAAGCGAATCAGAAAAGGTATACCTCTGAATACTTATCCATTTAATATTGACTTAAAAATTTGAATGTTAAAAATAATTAATTAACAGTTGTATCGAAAAAGAAAATTATAATAGGATAAAAATTTATAAAATATGTGCCGAAATTCGAACCCTCTCGAACAACTGTCCTGCCAGTCCGTTTTACAGCACTGCACTAAAGCAGAAAATAGTTCGGAATAATCTCGCCATGAATAAAGCATGGCTCCCATCGAAAATTACTGACCATGACTGTACAGTCATTCAGTCCGGTCTCAAAGGATTCCACGGGGGCCGGTCATCTGCAGCAGTGCGTACGCACGCACGGGGATCACAGTGCCCCTCGAGCAGCAGGCCTACTCCCTCTTTAGCATTCACTCGATGCGAATAATGCGCCATTAAATTGCCGGCCTCTCTCTCTCTCTCCGCGAGCCACCCCAAAAAACGATCGGCCGCCTCGTTACGAGTGCGAAAACTACGAGTCCGATGGCAGAAGTCACGGAAGCCTAAGTGTTTTTTGCACCGGCCGCCATTTGCATAATCACGTATTAGAGCAGACTCGTCGGGAGTGTGCCGCTGTTGCTGCTGATACTTATAGCGAGATGCGAAGTCGATTGGCAGAGCGTAATTTTAGCCTGGATTATTTCGGTGCGTTAGCGGGTTAATAGGATGAAATGATTGTATGCGATTATGAGACGTTGCAGACTTGCGTGCAACGCCGAGACTTTGTTTTTTGCCTGACGAGAGTCTTGTTAAAGGGATGCGATTTGGTTTGGTTTAACAGCTGCTGTTGATTGAATATTTAGTCGCTTTACGCTTTGAAATTTAGTAAATAATATGATGCGAGTTTTAAAGATATTTATTTTTCTGTAAAGAAATATTATATCAGTTTAATTTATTAATAGGGGGAAACGATAACAATAATTATTCACAGATTATTTATTTATACAGTAAAAATTATATATAATCAATGAAAAGTTTGGATTTATTATGTAACTTTTACTCATACATTAAATTACAAACTTAATGAACCCTTTATCCATCGAACGGTGAAATCCTCTTGTCCCTGCAAAAATTAATCGTAAAATCTCGCGAAAAAGCACCATAAAAGACAAATAAAGAAGCAAGGAAGTAGAATTTTTGATTAATTAATTGAATTTCGGCAAATTAAAAATAAACAAAAATATAATTTCAGCCGTACATGCATATTAAAGAGTTGTTCCACACACGTTTCAATGGCATTGTTCGGAAGAGTAGTGGCGCGAGGGGACGGAGACAGGAGAGTCGCCGGAGCGGTCGCGCCATCATTTCACGCGCGAATTAACCGCTCAAATTGGAATAATCGAAATCACGCGCAATATATGTGCGCGCGCGGCCGGCGCGAGAGTCAATTGATCGCGTAACAAAAAGTACCGATCGTCATTAGCGTTACGGTTATCGGCGGGGATAAAAACGTGATTATACGCGCGCGAGCGTTATATAGGGGCGAAACGATTATTCCCCAAACAACGTTTCCCCGGAAATCTGGTCGGCTCTCGGCGCTGTATGCGTTAATCCCGAAATACGATGATGTGGGTCTTGCTAACGCGCCATTGATTTCGCGAGTTCTGCCCCAGCTTTTTAGAGCGAATATTAGTTTCTTTGGCCCGGAAATTTATCGCCGATATCGTTCGTTGAGCTTTCAATTCGGTTTACTATTTTAATGCTTCCTAAAAATGACCAAATTTATTGATTTTTTTATTATTGATTTATTTTAATACATTGACAGGATGGTAAAGGTTCAGATTATATGAGCTTTTAGATGTAGTGAATAGACAACAACAACCGCGTGGAATAATTTAGCTTAAGTTCAGTGAAATCGATAAAACTGATCGTATCTGTTAAACAAGAATATTTACAAAATGTATTATTGATTTTTACGGGTAATGACAGAATTTTGAAGGTAACACTGTTAAACGACAAATTGTTCAAAATATATTTAAAATAGTTTAAAAAGTGGACTCATTAGCGTTAACTCAAATGATTTCAAAATTGTAAATACTTCTCTAACCCTTTGCAAGAGTTAATATTCAAACTCGTAAAAGTCACCGCTTTAATACGAAAATCACAAAGTTCGTATTTAAAAGCTTATTCAGGGGACCCGCCATTTTCGTGGATTCGGTAAATGAAAGCTTCGGCTTTGAAGCTCAAAAATAGCTTTGAAATTGCACTCGGTCGCAGAGGAAGGGCCGATCGCGATCATCAATCAAAAGCAGCAGCAGCAGCTCGTCGCCGGTCTTGGTTTCGCGCGAGCAGCAGAGAGGAAGATGGTATCGATGCGCCGCAGTGGCTGAGGGACGGGTGGTCCCGCTCGTTCAAAGAGGAGTGCGAAGCCGAGAGAGAGAGAGAGAGAGAGAGAGTGAGCTGGGGCAAGTTCAATTGAATTCGTTAATACGCCACGGGATGATTTAAGACTGCGCGCTGAGCGATCATTTGGATGCAGAATCAATGAGCGCTCTCGGGCGACCTCGCGATTAATCATCGCCTCTCCGATCTGATGGCGCGCAATAATTACCTGCCTCGTGTGATAAAATTGAAAATTTCGAAAATTGAATCCGCAAGGAGCTTGTGGACAGAGCGCCGGTGAACAATCAATCGTGAATTTTGAATGAGCCTGGTACAGGGTGAAATTTGGATTGTTAGTAGAAAACGAAATTACAGTGTACGAAGTTGTACAAATTTGATTATTGGCTGACCTGTTTCGACTCGTTTAGCGCTCGATTAGCTTTGTAATTTAGAATTTTACGATTGTAAATTGGATTATAAATGTAATAATAAATAATTGAAAGAAAAAAATCAATACGATTTCACAGAAATTTGGTTCAGGATATTTTTCAAAAATATTCATTTTTGAATATTTTTCAGAAATAATTACTTTTTATCTTATTCCATTTATTAAGTATTTAATAGATATTTTGAAATGGAATCGTTGAAAATGCCAAAAATAGTCATTGTTCCATCCGATCAATGCTTTTCATAGCTATTTTATAAATTGAAAATATTATCAAGGACAGGTTTAAAACGTAAAACTTCAAAAAGGATTTGCATGATAACCTTGAATTTGTGTTGTTCGCGGCTAATAATTAATAACAAAACTTAACTAACCGCTAAAAAAAGTCTGCCCATTAAAATCCATCTCACTATTTACACTTTCTTTAAATCCGAACAAGTCAAAGCCAAGCTCGGTCCTTCCCCCGGAGAACAAGATCCATCTGCCCTTTGAGCGGCTCGACGGCGAGCGACTCGTAGGTGCGGCGATAAGAGACGGATGTGCAGGGTTTGACTGGTTGCGGGACGCGATCTGATGCGCCGGGGCAATATTTATGGCGCGGAGGCCGGGATCGCATTCGTTTTGGCGCTTGTTCGCCCCCTTTTTAAATGACTTGCGCGTCGCCGCAGAGGGTTTCGTCCTTCGGGCTTTGATATTTAAAGCGCTCGATTTATCTTTCGTGACTTTTTTAAACGGACTGCCGAGTGTGAAAGAGGACCGCCCCGATGTCGATCCGCTGAT
The DNA here is from genome assembly GCA_035047165.1 of Ormyrus rosae. Classification (NCBI taxonomy): domain Eukaryota; kingdom Metazoa; phylum Arthropoda; class Insecta; order Hymenoptera; family Ormyridae; genus Ormyrus; species Ormyrus rosae. The sequence continues at coordinate 13,310,939 of JAWWML010000001.1, read as the reverse complement.
CGGCGCTCGATCGCTCTCTCGGGCGGGTTTGCTCCTTTTGCCGATGGGACTTTGCTGCTGCGTGATAAAGTGAAGGATTTAATTTATTTGAGAAATTCAGTGGGCTTGATTTTTTTTCTTTTTTTTTTTTTTAGGGAATTTGGTGTAATTGTCGGGTATTTTAACGATTGCGTTTTGGGATTAATTGGTGTGCAATGAATGAGATGAAATGCAATATTCGACTGCAAGCCCAATCAGGAACTTTGCATTTTGATTTAAAATGCTACTATAAAATTAAATTATTTGAATTGGAGTCTATTACTTTGAGAAATAATAAAATTAAATAGAATATTAATATTGAGTCAATATAGAATTAAAATATTTTCCTAAATCATTCGAAATATAGAAGTTTTCTTTCGTTGATTATTAATTGAAAATCGACTGCAGTGATGCAATAAACAGAGTATTACATTTCCACAATAAATAGTTTCTCGTTAAGAAAGACGAAATTCTTGAAAGTTCCTCAGTGCAGAATCCGGGCGAAGCCTAACAGCTGCAATGCACTAATTATTATCGCATCCTCTCAACAATATTATAATCGAGGGCCTCCCTTTATTCCATCGAACAATTTCGAAACTCGCGCTCTCGCGTGGCTTCATTCCAGGCCGTCTACGCTCCTCTAGCAGGGCCGCCTCCTCAAGAACCGAAACTTTTTGCTAATTAGCCGAACGCTCTAAACTCAAGACTGGCTGCGTCATCGTTAATTACGTAATTAGATCAGACTTTCGAGTACTCTAATAAATTGCCTAGCGGGTCGCCCAATCCTGCGTTGATTGCGCTCTTGAAAATTCCGCTCGCCAAAGAAAATATTCCTGGCATTGTGTTTTAAACTTTTCAGGGCGCCTCCTCCGTCTTTATTGAACCGAATTTTTCCAGGAGCGAAAGAAGCTGGGAATCAGAGAGGTCGGGTTAAGGGTAAATAAGACGTCGGTAATTAAATGAGGCCCGTTAAGAGGATTGTTTGTGTGCACAACTGCGAGAAAAATTGCGAAGCGAGGGTGAAACAGCGCTGAAAATCGAGTATAATCAGCAGGCGAATGAATAAGGAGAGGTAAGGCGAGGAGGCAATCGAGCATTAAGCTGAAAGAAAGGGTTGGCTCCGCGTTCATTTTAATGTTTATGAGTCAAAAAAAATTAGCTAATGAAGACTCGGACGAATGAAAAGCTCCGGAATATCAAATTATCTGTCTTCGTCTTTACTAATTTTATATTTAGTTGCGTACAATAACAAAAGTTTTAGAAATAAAAAGCTGCTTTTTGAAAATGGATGCGATCGAAACAGACGCGATTTTCCGCAACGGCGAGGCATTAAAGCCAATACCCGAAATACACAGACCGACAATAAATATCCAAAATCCCGGTGACTTTTATTCCTCTGCCCTATTCCAATAGAGCTAATCGCAGCTCGGGGCCGACTATATAAAAACTCGCAGCTAAAATTCGAGCGTGTAACTCTACCGGAACAGAGAGAGGCGCTCTGTCGGAGAGAAATTAGCATCGTCGCGGAGCCCAGATTAAACAGGAGGAAAACGAGGAAAAAATCACAGGGTCGGAAGCTGCGCGCGGCCCGCGGAAAAGCGCGACACTCGACACCGGTCGCGCCTGTTTTTTTGCGATATACAAACCCCGACGACGGCTATCGGATTTTGCACGGGGGAAACAAATGAGTCAAGCAGCTTCCCGGTAATCGTAGCAGTGTATATATATATATCTCTCTTTCTCTCTCTCTTTGCGCGCTGCTTTTTTCGAGCCTCTCTGTCGGTGCGGCAGGAGAGTCGATTTATTTTACAGTGTTCCTATGTTCGATTTATCGGTATATGCCTCCGGGACGGACACGAGCTTTTGTTTCTGGCGTGGGAAGCACGGCGCGGAGCATGTTACCCTGTAATTGGCTGTTGCGGCAAAGAGAGAGAGAGAGAGAGAGGGGGGAGAGCTCTCTTTCGAGGGCAGCGTTCGGGGATCCCGTCTCCATTTATCATTATCACTCGGTTTTTGCGCGAGAGGAGAGCAGAGCGCCCGGCGAGGTGCTTATGCACCTCCCGAGCGGACCGCTCGATGCTAAGCGCGTCGGGGCGCTTACTCGAGCGTTTTCATTTCAAGTCGATTGATTTTAAAGCTATTCGCTGCCTGTCCCTAATGAAATTCATATTTCGCGATTAATCAAAACGGTTCACAATGAGCTGAGTTCTTCTGCATTGCTAATTGTAATTACCGCCTTCGACGCTAACCACTTATTTATCATTCTGGCTTGTCCGCGCTGTAGAATATTCCCTTTACGGTATTCTACAAAACGCAAAAAAAAATTTCCAGCCACCCGGCCAGCTGATTACTTTGGCGCATTATCCAAAAATCCGGCGATAAACGGGCATCAGTTTCGCACATGCCCGGGCGTCCCAATTAATCATCCCCGGTGCAGATTGCGCCGTGGATTCCAGACGGATGACGAAAAACACTTTCGTCGAAAAAGCGCGCGCGGCTGGCGGCCCAGCCTCCGCCGCGGATTAAACGGCGGCCTCCCCTATATATTTTCCCATCATTATACACGTCCGTGCCGGAAGCGATATTTTGCCCGTCGCTCGCTGCGAATGATAAATTACGCGCGAGCGGCTGCATCGCCGCGAAGGCGTGCGCTCGTATAATGATTCAACCTCCCCCCCCCCCCTCTCTGTCTCTCTTTCAAGGTCTCGCCCGGAAAAATTCGGCGAGAGAGAGAGCCTATCTTTCGACGGTGCATTAATCATTTGATTGTTTTTTAATTTCAGCCGCGGCGATGTTTAGAGGGTAGAGCGGCTTTTTTGCCAGCGGATTGATGGCTTCTCGATGCCCGCGGTCTCTCGCTTTGATGAGAGGCGGCTAAATGGCATTTTTCGACGGGGGCTTTTGGCGCGGGGATTATTATTGTTGCGACAGGAACGGCGATTGTCCTTGGGGTAATGGTTTTTTAAAAGACGCACTTCGAAGGACACGATCGAAGTAAACTTAAGTTTGGACGCTTTAGGCGTCAATGTAATTGCAATTTTCCGGACCTTCTTTGCAATTTGAAAGTGATGTTACTGCTTAAATATGCTGTATTTTTTTGTAATACACTTACGTTTCGACAGAATGTACTTTTTACTTGGTAAATTATATGCATGCATAAAATTTTTATTAACATTTTCAGTACTGAAAATTTTAGTTTCGATTGAATATCTAACACAAAAGAGATATTAACGAACCGTCCATTGAATACCTCGAAACGAAGGAAAGTGCGTCTCAGCAAAATGCAATCGATCGATCGGCTCGAGACCGCATTGTCAAACGCTCCATCGTCCCCTTTCGCTACGGCTTCTCCTCTTTTCATCCATCAGCAGCACGAGGCGACCTCTCCGCCTGCGCCTCCATATACCTTCCGAAAAAGCGCGCCCCCCGACCCACCCCCGCTCCTTCGGTCATCTAACGAACCGGCCTCCCACGGCGCGCATATCATGTAAAATACGATAGCCGGGCGATCGCCTCGAAAGGGAATATAAATTGATTTCTCGCTTCTGACTCTTGCAGAGCGTTCGAGAGGATCGGCCAGGGGACTGTGAAATCCAGTATTCAAATTAGGAGCAGTGCGTGCGCGCGCGCGCGTCTGTGAGTGCGCGCCCCCAATGATGTGCGTCCGTCCGAATCAGAGAGGACGCGCTCTGGACTTTGCCCGGTTAACGTGATTACACGCACAATGCACCCTGGCCAGCCTCTCTCTCTCTCTCGTCCCCTTTCGACCTCTCTTGGCGTCGCTGCTACGGCGACGGTGCAGGCCGACCCCTCGAGTTTGCCAGTGGGAGAGAGAGAGAGAGAGAGAGAGGAGTTTTGTGCGAGTACCACCCTCCGTACGCGCGATATTTCGCCGGTGCACTCGTTTCAATGCTTTCTATTGAGGCCCTTTCCCTCTGCCGCCCTTTCGGCCGCACTTATTCCGCCGAGGAGCGAGGGTATAGGAAATATCGGGAAATTTTGGATATTGAGTGGATGACGATAATAGAGCTTATTTTGCAGGGCTAAGTATAATATATTGAACATTTTATTATGGACGAAGATTACGCGGAATTTTACTCTATCGTGCAAGATCAAATAAAGCGGTTAATAATTACCGTTCCTATATCCGTAATAATTATACTTTCCGAATGCATAATTCATCGAAACGCAAGATAGGTAAATATCGAAATACTTATCAAATTCAAATGCCACCGAACCCCCCCAAAAATTGAATCCTCCCCGGGTCCTCGCTCCACAAAGCTATCATCGCCAGGCATGTTGGTCTGTAGTGTACTCGGGCATTCGCCCCTACAGCCTTCTTGAGCCTCTCTCGAGGGACAGATGGACGAACGAGAGAGAGAGAGAGAGAGAGAGAGGATCGCCAAAAGCCGACACCTTCGACCGTCTGTCCGACCGTCCGCGCCCCACACCCGCATACGGTCGATTCGATCCAGCGGCGAAATTAGCGTAGAAATGGCTCTATTTTTCCAGAAATGCGTCGGCTACGGCTTTGTTTTCGGTGGAGTTCGATTTCAACGCTTTTACACGCTCTTTGAATTCGACGGCTGCGATCCAGCCGGTTCGTCATGCTTTCGTACATGTGCTTGGTAGACGTTTTATAAGTTTGGCTTTGGAGACTTGTTGACTGGAGATTTATTTTAAAACGTATACTTTTTATAAATTATTATTATACGTTTGTAGATGATGAAGTGATAATTTAGACAAAATAAAATTGTTTTAAGTATTTCAATTAAATCTTTTAATTTGTGTATTATTGCTATCGATATCAAGTAACAATTCTATTCACGTTGACTCTGAGTGAGTCACCGATCAAACAAAAAAAATAACATTCAAGGTTATTTGGGTGGAGTAGAAAATGATAATTCAAGCTTTGTTGTCTGTAGACCCGTAATGACTGCCTTTCAAACGAATCATACATTTTTTTAAGTTTATTTTCGATGGAGCTAAATACATTGAGAATTCATTTATTTTAACAAAAGGTTAAGTTTCAAGGAATCTGACCCAAAAAAATAAGACCCTACAAAATACAATTGTGTGAATGATTAATGGATAGAAAATTCGCACAGCTGAATTCCCTCGGCCTTCGCAAGTGCCATTTTAGATAGTCTGAGAATGCAATAATTATATTATGTGTCAGGTATAAAAGAGTAATGAATTTGGGGGCAATCAAAAAATAATTTTAAAGTTTATTTTATCCTGAGCGGGTTTTTATTGGAGTTTATGCAATTTATTGTTTTAAAAATATTATTTATTCTATGTATACTTAATAAGTTTTTTTTTATATTTCAGTTCAAGATATTAAAGCAGTTCTGGGAAATCAAAATAAATCATTTTTATTTCCGGAAAAACAATTTTAAAATTGTTTAACACAGTACTTTTGAAGTATAAGTCGCTAATTTAATAAGGCCATGCGAGAAATTAATTAATTTCTGGACAATAATATTTTTATTAATTCAATTTAAAGTTTATGATGAATTACAATCTTTCCGCTACATTATCTAAAAATCGATCAAAAAGAACTTTTTCAATCTGAAGCACAAAAATAAACCATTTTTATCGTAAAACCTTTCAACCACTCACTCAAAGTAATCCCTCCCGAATAAATCTACCTGAAACCAAAATCGCCACCCGGGCCACTCGTCGACATTCAACCCGACCTTCACCTTGACTCGTCTCCAGTCAATCAGAGCCCATCAATCACCTCTCTCTCTCCTCATCGATCGCAATCGCTCGTCGCGCGACGTCCGGCCACGGGGCGTTAACAATATCCCCGAGTCCGTCATAATTCGAGGACTGCTCGTAAAATCGCCGCGGGAGAGAAGTCGCCGCGCGCGCGCGCGCCGGTAATTGCAGGGAGCTGCGCCTTCGCCGAGCGCGGAGTAACCGCGCGCCGAACTTGCCGTCGAGGCTCGCGATTTATTGCCTCGTAATCATCCGCCGATCCGGCCGACCGCCCATATTTTCTCCGTCTGCGGTATCAAAGTGCGTCTGCGCGCGCGCCGCGGCTTGTCAGTTTATGCACCCAATCCTCGGCCGCATGTTTAGAAGCCGGGCTGATGGACGCGTTTGTCGAGTCTGGCTGTTGCGAGGTATCGAAGGGAGGAAGGAAATTGTTGGTTTTATATTATTTACTTGCGTTTTAAATTTAGAGTTCGCGTAAATTCTTGACCTTTCGGAAAATAATATTTAAGTAAAAAAGTAATATTATCGCAAGATCAAAGATTTCATTACGGACGAGATAATGAATTTAAAAATTGAAACCACAAGGATCACAGTTCTGGAAGCTACGCAGATTATTACTTTAGGGTGAATAATGAAAAAAAGTGCAGAGAAATGTCTTTTTTTTCAATTTTTTAAAACAATGTTTAATATACATAGTTGCAATAAAACCTAGCGACAATTAAAAATCACGGCTTTATACGAGCTCTGCACATTTAATAGCTGTTGTCGGTCCCGAGGCATCTCAAAAGCACTAAAACAGTCAATGAAAAAGCCATTTCCCCTTAACATCTGCAATTATTCACAAACATTGCAATCGAAAGCGCCGGGTAACGTCTGGGGCGGCGGGCGGCGTTCGTCGAAACAAAGAAAAAAGTGCATTCCACCTGCGGGTACGCGAAGGTCATTCCGCCGCGGAGCGGAGAGAGCGAAGGAAGGCGACTCTCCGGTGGCGGCCGGAGGGATAAAAAGTAGTTCCCCATAAAGTAACTGCACTCCGCTCTCGGGCCTTAGCGGTCGTTGCGCGCGGCGTTCATGGCCGCTTTAAAGGTCGCTGGAAGGATCAGAGGGCTAAGTACTCGCGAGGGCACAAAGGCCGCCGGGTTGCAGTGCGCGACTCCGCGCTGCCTGGCACTGTGCGCCTGTAATGTCTTGTTTGAGGCGCCGGCTAATTACTCAAGCTGCTTTCTCGAGCGAGACGCTTTCTTTATTTCGCTTTGAGATTTTTTCAAAACACGAAGTTGGTGCGCTGACGCGTTGCTGGAGAAGAGTCTTGTATATTGCGTTTGTAAGTCTCGGTTAATTGGATTCATCGATAAATCAATTGTATTGACGTAATTACTTTAACATAATTCTCGGTGAGTCAAAGTTTCCAGAGGGTCTCTTAAGAGATTCTAGAAGAAAATACTTTTGAAAAACCCTCTAATACCAATTTTCATACAGAAATTGATGTAGTCAATGAATTAACTGGTAAAATTAACCATATGAACTTGCAGTCTAACACATTAGATTCTTTCAAAGAATCAAACCGAATGCCGGAGGTCAAAAAATAACTCAGCAGCGAAGCCACCTCTTAAACGCTCAAAACGTTATCGGGCCAATTAGTCACAATCATCGGGATCTTCGGTTTCAGCCCAGCAGGCGTCGCCGTGTTTATTCACTCCGGTTAGCACACGGCGTGATTGCCGCTTTTCGTCTCCTCCTAACCGAGGGCCGCCGCCGCCGCCGCGCTCGAGGAGTATAGTCCTCTCGGCGCCGTGTCGCAAGTCCGGGGGACAGCGGCGCTTTGTCGTCGCCCCGGGCGATCCTCTCGACCGGAAGATCGCCTCTTGCAGGACAGGGCCGTATCCTCGTGACCTCTTGTTAGCGCTACTGCTCCCTCCTCTCTCTCCTTGAGCCGTGGCTAATTTCGTTTCGCTCGCTGGACGGCATAATTAACGCGCGTAAGCACTGCCACTTCAAACCCGGGTAATTCTACGCCCGTGGACTCGCGACATTTTTGCTGCTCGAGAGCTCGGGGCGGCTTTGATGAGATTCCGGGGGAGTTCGAAAGGTCTCGTCGCTTATTTCAAGATTCGATTTGCGGATCAGGTGTGCGAAGCAATTTTGGAAGCATTTGATTGCTGCCTTGATCCATGGAGTTTTAAACTGAGCTGAATGGCAACAATTTTAGAGAATATATTTGTTGCTTTGTACTTGGTTATCATCAAAAAGTTACATTTTTTTTTACTTGAGATATATGTTTGTGCATTCTTGATCGATTATTCTGGAAAGCAAATTCATTTTCTTTTTCAAAGAAAAGTTCACGATGCTATTGGAGCAGAGGCATTACTGCCTCTAGTATTGCAATCTATTTTTTGCATCTTAGGTTGTGTATATAAAAACTTTATTACCTTTCGCAATTTTTCTCTCTGTGAATATCAAAAGTCAGATAAAATTATTTTTGCAGAGGTATTTTTAAAAAGAAAAAGATGAAAGTCTAGTTAATAATGAAACAAATTATTTATATAAATTCTTTAGAAAACTGCACGAAAATAATTTGATATTCGATACGTCCGGAAGAAATTTTTTATCTAAATAAAAGCTATCATACTTTCAATTCTTGAAATTTTAATTTTGTATAAAAATATACTTTCTCAAGGTATGAAAATTCATAAAAAATGCAGTAAATTATTTTCCGATATTACATTTTTTATGCAACAATTTTTACCGGACGATTTAATCTTTTCCATGAATTAATCTTTCTGTTATAAAATATCAAATTCTTTACATCTTTCCAAATTAATACTCCTATTAATTAAAATATGAAAAATTTGAAACTCGCATCAAATAACAGAAAATTTTGTGTTAATCCCAAACCATCCACATAACAACATCAGTCAAGCCGCCCTTAATTTGCCCAACGAGTCAAAGGCCACCGGCGAGTAAATCAAGCCTCCCACAGCACTTTTCCACAAACGGCCCTCCCGCACTTAATATTTTCCCGAAAATCTCCTCCCACCTCGGCGCCGGTCGACGGGCGCGAGTAAATCTTCGGGCTGTAAACCGACAGAGAGAGAGAGAGAGAGAGAGTCGGCGGGCGCGTCCCTTTCGAGTCCCGGCGTCAATTTAGCGGCGTTAAACACGAAATAACGTCGCCCGCCATAAATCCAGCTTAATTTCGCGCACAGAAAAAAGTCACGCGCGAGGAGAAGGAAAATTTCGCGCCGGTCCAATCAACGTTAAACGCGCCACTAAAATCACCGCCCGGTCTCGTTTTCATTGCTCGCTCGATTATTAACGGGTAGGAAGTATACAGTGCTGGGCGTTTTCGGTTTTTTTATTTTTTTTTATTTTGGTCGTTTGTTGATGGGAGAGGGAGTTTTATGAGGTTGTCGTAAAGGTTGGAAAAGGGAAACGTTTGAGGGGATGTATCAAGAGACGGAGGATTGAGGAGTGGCGAAACAAGTAAGGCGAAACGAATGTTGTGAAATTCAATAGAAAAAGTTTGGCCTGGCTTGTCTCTTGCTAAATATGTATGCATTTTTTAAAAATTGAACTGAATTTTCTCATGTATCGTTTAAATAATTGGATTTAAAACGGGCAATTTTATTACATTCAACTTACCTCTGAACCTTACAAAATTCTTGTAATTACCTGTTTATTTAAAAAAATCAATAACTCCATTATTGACTTACCCAACAAATACAACAGACCGAACCTCCTAATCCAATAACGCAATCAATTCCGCCTTAAAAAAGTATCATTTCTCCAAATAAAGCGAGGGAATCCCCTCTAATGCCCCGACATTAAACGGAAACTTGCCTCGTTCGGACCGGGGTTGTCGGGGTGGGGCCGAATCAGCGCACAAATCAAACTGATCTAATGTCCCACATCATAAAGCCGAAGCGCACACACACGGATCACAGACGTCTCGATCGCAAGGAGAGGCGCCGGCCTTATCTCTCGCCGCGAAGGGAGGGGAAACGATGACGCTCCGAAACCAAGACGCTCTCCGATAACTCACCGAGCCGAACGAGAGAGAGCTCCCTTCACCCCGGGCCTCTCGTGTTTATTTCTATTACTGGTGCAGGCTCGTCGGCCCCCGGATTAATTAAGGACGGAGCCGGCTTTGTCTACGGAGCGTTTCCGCGCCATTTCCGCGTCATAATGCAGGCGCGCGAGGATGCGTACGGGCCGAAGGGAAGACGCGGTATTGGATACCGCCCCAATGGAGAGCGGATTCGGGAGCTTGATGAAAATCATAATTAAGGCTCGTAAATGTGTTATTTACGGACTGTCGGCCGTGGATTGGGGAAGTTTTGTTTCGGGATTTTTGCTCGATTTGGGTTGGACAAATTACGTTTGATTATTTTTAAAAGTTTTTTAAATAAATCGTAGAGATTGTAACTATGAAGATTTACTTAAGAAAAACGTATCTGTTTGGATTATCTGTTTTAAATTCCAATTTCCTTCATGTCGTACAAGAGAAAACAGTCGTTATTTCGTTTGATTTAAAGATATTTCTGGCCGTTTCTGACGTAAGTCTATCTTCGTTAGATATAAAAAAAATATCATTCCTTTAGAAAATTTCTAAATAACTTTAGTTCAAAAACCATTTCTAGTTTACGTCTATCTTCGTTATAGACATAAAAAAATATCTCACTTCTGTAGGAAAGTTTTGAAAAATTTCAGTTCAAAAACTAATTTAATTATACGTTTTTAATTATTATATGTTTTAGTTTCAAGTATAGTAAAAATTAAACTTCTTATTATATGTAACTACATTTGTTTACTCACTTAAAAAAACCATTAGACTTCATACTCGATTAAATTATCCACGTACCTGTGAACAAAGAAAATAATACATTACTTATTATAACATTAATTGCAGTCAGTTAAATATCAATATTTAATCACATAATTTCATTCTCTGCTCTAAGACAATGCCCAATTGACAAAAACTTATTTTCCCGAAATTTCTATTTATCCCCGAGTAGCCGGAATTTAAAGCAAGCCCGAAACCGCCTCGCTCAACTTTCTTTTGAGCGGCGCCTCGACGCAATCTTAATAACCGGGGGAAACCAAAAAAATTCATCCATTTCCGGCAGCAGTGGAACAGAAAGTTTCGAGCCCGCGTCCGTCCCTCCGCACAAAGAGCACCGGCGAAATGGGTCAAACTAGCTCGAAACATGTCTGAAAGGATAATTACTCGGCGCGCGTATCGCGATGGGCAAGTGTAAATCAAGGCAGCGAACCCGAGCGATCGATTCGACTTTCGCGCTAATTCCGCTGTGCGCACTTCGGATATGTGCGAATAAAGCATTTCGCGACACGGCAGAGGCGATTGCACTTGTTTAGGCTCGCTTGGACGTGAGCAGTCGAAGCTTCGTGATTGTTGGGACGTTAGGGTAATTGTTTTTGACATACGAAACGGATCGTCAAAAAGATAAATGGACGAGAATTGATTGAGTGCTTTTAATAAGTTTTTTGACGTAATTATATATCACGTTTGGAATATCCATTAAAATAATTAAACTTTCGATTGCCAAGAAAACTATTTGCTAGCGATTTGTAGTATAACGAAGTTTTGATAGTTAAAAATTTGGAAACTCGAAACGATCTTGATTTATCTGAAGTTCCAAGAAATTTTGAATAAAACTTTATTAACAAGTACATGTTAATAAATAAAGTACCTTTTCCAAGTAATTAGTAAAACTTTCATGCATAAAACCATTAATTAAGTCTTATAAAAATAGAGGTCACCCATAGCTTTTAAACGGCCGAATTTCATGCAAAAGAAGAAACAAAATTGAGCGATAAATCCACCAGAATGACAGGCTGTTGTAAAGCATTTCGAGCGAACTTTACTCTCTGACGTATCGAAAGACACGCGATAGTCTGGTCAGTGCCATTAAATTCACTTCATTGTTGTTTTTGCCCTCTCGATCATGTAAAGGCCGCCATATCATCGACGAGCAAACATGTTCGTCGAGTATTTCAAGAAAATTCATCGGCGAGCGTTTGCTGTTTATCAAAAAAATCTCAAATTTATATAACTGCTTCACAATCGAACCTTCATTTGCAATCGGAAACGGCAAAAAGCTACACTTATCAAACTAGTCGGCGGCAGTATCAGCGGCGCCTTACATTGTAATTAAACGTGACTTTCATTTATAGCGCATTAACATGCACCTGAGATCTTGATTCAGCCGATCCTCCGCGCGTCCCATTGAGAAAACCGCCCCCTGCCACAGACCCTCGGCTTTCGTCGCGCGCGCATGAATATTCCCGCGGATGACCGAAGGGAATCGGCACAGCGGAGGAAGTGAAAAAAAAGAAAAGGAACGAGGAAAGGAGATACATCCCGAGGCGTGTGCACATTGCGTAAGAGGATGCACTCGCGCGTGCGCACCGTCGTGCTTGGCTAATTGTATAAATTATTGCGGCCGTCGTCGTGACATCAAAAAAGCCTTTATCTTCGACCGATCGCCCGTCGCTGGGACTTTGCTCGAGTTAATGCATGCACGCGTACGAGTTATATGTACGCTGAGCTTTCTGTGCTGCGGATGGCGTTTGATACTTTAAAACGAGACTTGAGAATGTTGTAGACAGGTAAAAAAGAAAGTATTGTATAATTACGTAATTTATATTGTTCTTTCTGTAGATTACGTATGTTTTATATAGAAATGTAGGTCAGCCGAGACCTCGAACGCGCGACCTGAACATTTTTCCACATATTTTCCTCCGGCGATATGCTTTATACGCAAAGTTGTAAACATTGAGCGCGCAGTAAATAACCGCGCGCACCACTTGCAGCCGCCCATTAGCGCCCGTCATACTCCACTTTTCGCATAAAAATGGCAACAACTTCCCCGTGAAGAAAAAAGAAAAAAAAAAACTCGGGCATCATTTAATTGCCCGGTAAATCCGAGGCCAGAAACAAACGAGACGAGCTCCGTCGTCGGCTCTCCTCGTATACCGAAGAATGTCTGGCTCGGCATTTTTCGCAAGCTCCGCGGCGCAGACTGCTCCGTATATGTGCATCAGGAGGCCCTCGAGAAAGAGCTCCGCCGCCTAGTGGGAGAAGAGGAGACTCTTAATTAATTGAGTCGTTTGCTTAGATGCATCGAAAGGGGGGGGGGGGAACATGGCGATTCGCGGCCGCGATTTAATAGGCAATTACTTCGGCTCTCCTTTCCACTCGCGGCAGACTTGCGCGCGCAAGCGTCCTCTCTCTCTCTCTCTCCCTCTTTCTCCGCGGCTTCTTTAATATACATACCGAGAGAGGAGCGGAAGCAGCGATTCCCACGGGCTTTTTCTCGTTATATGGCGGAGCGGCGCGTCCTTGAAAGTTTGCACCGGGCTCGGAAAGTTTTTCCGCGGGCTCTCGAGGAAATGAAATTGTTTATTATTCGTCGGATGAATATGGAGGACTTTTTAATTCGGCGGAGAACGCCGGATAAAGTTCACGCTGGGATATAGAGTGTAACGGCGAAATGATACCGAGCCGGATAGGCCAACTTTTCCTGTACGGACTGGCGTCGTTATTGCTGCTGTTTATAATAATGCAAAGGATAAGTGGCTACTGCGACTTGTGCACGCGTATTATGGGGGTAAAAGCGCTGGCAACTGGGGGAGAAGCGAAATTTAAGTTTGTCCTTGATTAAATGAAAAGTTATGGTTGCTGTGTGGAATGGCTATATACAGTTTGACGTGAAAAGAACTTGTTATCCAATAATTAAATGCACCGATTATTATGAATAAAATAGAACCTAAAAATTGAATTCCGGTAGTTTCTAATAAATATTTATGAAATTCAATGTTGTTCAGCTTGCAGAAATTTAGTCAAGTTATTTAAAATTTTTAATAAAATTTGAAAGTTCTTATAATAGCTAATTGATTTTGCATTAGAAAAAAAGAAATGTAAGATAGTAACTTAATTTCGACTTTTTGACAGAATATAAATTTAACAAAAGAAATTATTTAATTAAAGTGTATATAAACGGTAACTGAAAATTGTGTAGCAACCTTAATTTTATTACAAAATAAATTTAATAAAATGTCCGGTTGCAAACGAAAATTAAATTTAGCTGATAATTTTAAAATAAAGTTAACTTTCCAGAAAACTGGTTTCACGAACGAAAATCGATAGAGCACGTTTATTTTTTCTACCTATTTGCCACTCGTGTCAGCTAGGAGGACGATAAAAAATCTGTATTTGTCAGAATTTTGCTTGACAAAAGTTCGAATCAAGGAGCCGATAAAAATTCTATGCATCGCCAAGTGACGCAGTATAAACAGATATTGGAGTACTAAGAAAGAAAGGGAGAGAAAGCTTTCTCGCTCTCTTTGAAAAAAACTCAAGTTCGCAAGCTTGGCTCGGAAATTCACGGAATATTTCCGAGTTCCAATATCCGCTTCTTGAAAAGTGGGATCCGAATCGTAGAATTGATAATTTGAAAAGCTGAGCCCTCATTTATTTCAGCTCTGCTCAATGTATTTTATTTAAATTTCTCGATACTGGAAAATTAAACGATAAAAGTAAAATACGTTTTACGGCTTATACGGCATTCACTGAACGCTAACCAGTAATGCCGATAAAACTTATTTTCCATTAGAAAACGAATATGCGTTTTTAACCACACTGCAGTTCTCTTGCACATCAATAGGTAACATATGTAACATACAAAAAATATTGCTTTTTCATTGCTACTGAATTGGTTCGTTTGGATACGTACGTATATATATTTTATATTGGACTATGAAGCGATAGAGAAAATTCTGCATTTTATTGTGGAAAAAGAAACCCGATACAGCATTTTTAAAAAATTCTCAATTTCAAACTTCCGATAAAACGAAACGCCCTCTACAGTCAAATTTTCGTTTTACGCCCGAAATTTAGTACCCATAAAAAAAGGAAAATCCAAAAAAAGTACACGAGACTCAAGCCTACATAAAACAACAAATAAAATCGTTTTCAAGCCGTCGGCTGCGGGTAATAATCGAAATGATCAGTCATTAAAAAGACGGGCCCAAAAGTCATGCACCGATACTTTTTTTTCTGTACGCGCGAGTGAAAGTAATTAAAAAGCGCGCGCGAGAGAGAGTGAGCGGGCGAGAGACAACGATCAAACGTTGGCGCGCCACGCAAAAGCAATTAATTTCGCCATTTATTACTCACCGCGACGCTGCTCGCGAGTCCCATAAAATAGAGGAAAAAGTTAGTGTACTCGCGGAGGAAAACGCGGCGCAATTCGTAGGAGAACCGTCGTTTCAAGTGCACGACGACGTGACGTCATCGCGCCCTGACTTATGGCCGCCGTAAATCTAGCCATTGAATTTTACACTATCGATATTTTTCTCTCTCCTCTCCTGCCTCTGCCGCGAAGCATGAAAAAAAAACAAGGGGGGAAAGAAGCGCCGCGGAAGAATGTAATGAGTAACAAAAGCGATATAAAGGGAGTGACCCTTTATTTATTGGCGACAGGATATATAGGAGAGTTTTATGATTTTTGATGGGAAAAGCGCAATAATGCCTTGAAATGCCTGGAAGTTCAAATTGTACTGAATTTTAAAGGTGACATTTAACTCGCTGTGGAGTGTCCACATTTTACAATTTTGCAGCTTTAAAATTTTTAAACAATGTAAGTTAATGATAAAAACTGTCAAAAACTGTGTTATTAATTACATTTAATTATTCAAATGGAGGTTGTTCTCGGTCGAAATGTCTTTTTTTACATTACAAAAAATCTACAACGAAATCAATACCCAGTACCAACTTTAACTAAAAATACGGATACATCGCATTTCCAAGCGGAGAAAAAGAAGTAGCTTGCAAGGGAAACCCCAAAGGGCTATAAAGTAAAGCTCCGCGTCAGAATCAGAAACAGCCGACATTCACGCTCGGATCGCCAGCAGGTATACAGCGCTCAGCAGCCTCCCTTTACCGAAACAAGCGCAAAAAGGTCGTACGCCGCGCGATAAAGGGAAGGCAGCGGCCGCCGAAAAAAAGGAGGTATATCGCGCGTCGCTTTGGCGTAGTAGCCGCGCGGCGCGGGCCAAAGTCGTTTGATAAGAGTCTGCTCGTGACTCGGGGATTATTTAACGGCGGCGGGCGCCCCCTTCGGGCGCGGCTATTATCGCATCGGCGATATTCTCGCGCGCGCGGCCTGGCCTCCACCCGAGTGATTGATCGAGGAGAGGCGGAAAAGTAGGCGCGACCGGACGCGAGAGCCGCAGTCTCTCACGAGAGGCGACTGTCGCGCCCGGGAGCCGAGTGCGGTACTTGTCAGATTCCCTGACGGACGTCGCCCTGCCTAATAATGGCGGTAATTATGGAGCGCCGAGGCTATATTTGCAGGCTCTTGCGCTCTGCGAAAATGCATTTTAATTCGACCGATTTTTTTTTTTTTTCTTGTTTTGAGATTGATTGAGCTGCTGCGGATTATTGTTTCTTGCGCGAGGATTTATCTTTCTGCGTGGTCAATTAAAATATGAGAAAGTTTACTAAGGCTACTTATACAAGTGATATTATACAAGTATATATAAAGTTTCCTCTATTAAAAAAGTGATCGCGGAAAAGTGAAGCCGAAAATGGATTGGTTAATTCTGATGAATCAACAAATGCAA
>JAWWML010000001.1:13277745-13294159 GCA_035047165.1 Ormyrus rosae | reverse complement strand
GAAGCTTATATTTATTATTAATCTTTTAATAAACTTTTATTGAAAGTATATATTATGTACCGAATTAATTTTTATCCTTATACCAATAGTCTAATAAAATTTAAAATCGAAGGAATTCACTTAAACGTAACAAAAAAGTCGAACAATTTTTTTTTATAAAGAGTAGAATGTTGATCTAATAAAGCGAGTGAATAATTTGAGACTAATTTTTTTGAAAAAATATTGCGTAATTTACTTACAACAATCTTATATGCGGCGGTGGCTGTGGATTATTTATCAATCAGAAGATTCTTGCTGTATGCTGGTAGTGGAATTAGAAGACCATTGCAATATTTATTGCTAAAAAACATTACGTGAAACTATAGTATTAATTGCTTAGTAAAAACTACTATTACTTTCTGGATTTTGTTCCAACTTTATAGAAAAAGTAACGTTTATTGAAAAATTCTCTCCATGTAGATCTCTATTTTTATGGAATATTCTACCAAATGATGTATTACAAATTGTGAAAATCAACTAATGTTTACAAATTTAGTTAAAAAACATTCTACTCGAGTCCCTAAAATTAACATTTACTTAATTGTATCCTGTTTTGTATTTTTATTTTTGCAATTCGGTTATATAGCTTGTGCAGATCAAATAAATTAAATGAATTTTCAATTATAATAAAAGTTTTGTTCTACACGGAGAGAAACGTTTCAAGAAAAATTACTATAATCGCCAATAAATCGAGGACAGTATAGTAAATCTTAATGTAAAGTATAGTAATTTTTTACCCTAATTGAAAGACTTTCCTCAATTTACTGACGAGTATAGTATAATAATTTTTCTTAAACATTTTTCTCCGTGTAAATAAAAAAAATGAACACAATGAATAATTTTACAGAGACAATTTATTTAAATATATTTTGATACATCAATGTATAAATCATAGTCTCTTCGGAAAGAACAATATTGTTAAATTTTCATTGGTGATAAAGAGTCCAAGGCTTCAAATTTAACCAACAACGCAACGTCCTTTGTTTCTTTTCAACCATCCTTTCTGCAAAGGTAAAAAAAAAATTTGTATTTCTAGATACTGTGAAAGAAGTGAGTACTAATTGATAAAGCAATTATTAATAAAGCAATTCTTACAGCGCAACGAGACAGATTTCTGGGGTTCTTCCAGTGCTGTTTACAGTTTTCAGCGGCTTCCTTGACGCAGTGCTGTGCAGCCTTTTTTGCTACTTTTTTTACTATACCCATAGCTAATGCCAATCCCTTTAAAAATAAAGAATGCATGCAGTTTAAGACTATCGATATTATATTTTTATAATAGTAAGGAACAACAGTATAAACAGATTTATTTTAAATATCGAGAATGATAAGATGAGTGTAGTTTATAATTTTTTTAATAATTAATAGATTCAAAAGATTCCTTGCTTAAAATTGTATGGTTTATACAGTCTGAATCAAAAGTCAGTCGAAATGTAAATCATTAGTAATAACTATATTTAAATGTTTTTATTAACTTTTGCTTATTAAATGCATAAAGGAGATTTAACTGAAAACTGTAAACCGGATAAAAATGGAATTATATAAAAATAATCTAAAATTTCTCGGTTTTTAAAATCGTACGTTTTGAGGTTTTCTTGAATATCACTTTCAAAAGTGTCAAGGTTTCAATTTTTATTTATTTTACACTCAATTAGGCTCATTTTATTCGTTTAAGTATTTCCTATCGATTCACGAGCATCAACATCGGAAGAGAGCTTTTTTTTAAATGTTATTAACAAATGAAGTGTTCCTTAAACTAGAATTTCGTATTTAAAAAATACGTTACTTGTTAATAACATTTAACAAAAAGCTCTTTTCCGAATTTGATGCTCGTGAATCGATTGAAATACTGAAACGAATAAAATGAGCCTAATTGAGTGTAAAATAAATTGAACCCTTGGCACTTTTGGAAACGATATTCAAGAAAACCTCAAAATGTACGATTTTAAAAACCGAGAAATTTTAGATTACTTTTATATAATTCCATTTTTATATGGTTTATAGTGTTCAGTTAAGTTTCCTATGCATTTAATAAGCAAAAGTTAATAAAAACATGTAAATATAGTTATTAATAATGATTTACATCTCGACTGAGTTTTGATTCAGACTGTATAGACCACACAACCTTAATTATAAGTGTGTGATAAGCAGTAACTTACGGGATTTCGAGCTTCAGCCTCATCGATTTCTTCCTTGACTGGTTCAGCAGCATCGATGCTTACAATAGCAATGAAGAGCACAATGACGAAAAGAGCCAACAAACGAAGAGAAATCATCTTGAAATAGTTGGTTTATTTAGACTTCTGCTTTGTTCAGTGAAAGAATCGATACTAATGCTTTTCGATGGTGGGTTGTAGTATTTATACCCGAAAAAAACGACACTTTTACGCAAATTGCACTCTTTATTAGCTGTTAGTGGGATTAAGCTAAAATTAAGTTATCAAGTACAAAAATTTAGCTCTAAACTAAAAAAAGCTAAGCTCAAACCACCAAAGTGGTTTACGGTTCTACAAGGGAACCGCATAGTAAGGAGGAAGACAGTACAAAGTTTGGCACAATGACGCAGAAAGGAAGTTTCACCTAAGGTTCTCGGAAAGAATAAAAGTGAAATTTTAAAATACTTTTTCCTTCATAGATACGCGTTTACCGAAGTACACTCACATTAATCGCAACTGCGTTACTCATGAACTCTGTTCGAAACCGACAAAGTATAATACTCACACCCGTCTCCGCAACTTCTACATACAACATCCGACATTTACGCGTTCCCATAAGCGTCAATACGCGTTCACGGAGGGATTTCGGCAAGTTGCTCGCGGACGAATTTACGCATTTCAAGTTGGACTCTCAGCGCAACACTTCGGCAAGGAACCGCGCGGGGCCGCGATAACCCTCCGGGATCCGCATGGCAAATATGCTCACCTAGTTAGCGCTACCACAAACATTGATATCTATGTACACACGCTTCGCGGACGTGTTTGAAATCCTGGCCGCTGCTCATAACCGCCGCGAGCGGGCGAACTTCACGTCTCTGGCCAAGGGGACTTTTTTAAAGCTGCTCCCGTTAAAGGTAATTAAAGCTTTTTCGGGTGAAGAAGAGGCGGCTTTAAATGTTGGATTTTGGGAAGCATTATTAGGAACATTAAAGAAGATTAAGCCAACGCCTACATTTTTACAGTATGTATTACAGTCACTATTTATTACTGAAGGAAATTACTTATTTTAAAGTAGAGTATGACTGACGGAACTTATTTTAGAAGACGAATTATTTGTGGTTTTGTGAGGAAAGTGTGACAATTTTATTATTATTCATATATTTTAAAATAACTTGTTTTTTAATAAAACTTATCGTAAAATTATTTTTTATAATTAATATACTATTATGGCAGTCAGAGACAGATCTCGTTTATCAGAATAAAATATGCAAAGTTTGCTTCGGTCAGTCTTCAATATTTCCTGTTCCATATCAATTGATACTGATTTATGTGACGCATCGAAGATGTGTTGCTGTTTTTTTAAATTAAAAACAATTCCAACAATACCCAAATTTTCTTTTTCTTAAAAAAAAAAAAAAACAAAAAAAAGTGAAAATTTCTAAAAAGTTTTTAGCCGAAACTTTCCAAATTATAAAATTCAATTTAAAAATTAGCATGAATAACGCGGAATCCGCATAAGCAGGAAATACAAATGGCTACAAGGTAAATTAGGAAAAACAAAGCAGTCAAGCGGAATGAGTCAAGTTGCAGTGGCGGCGCGAAGTCACGAGGGACAGAGAATATGAAGAAGCGGAGCACTTCCTGGCGGCAATTCCCGGGGTCAATGTTATATCTACATGCATATATACACCGGAGCATAAAGTCCGCAACAATTGGCGGTTACAGTCGCGCTCGGCTCCACTCGAGTTTGCATTATGTCCGGGACTAAACTGGAGCACATTCCACGTGCGCCCGCGAAATTTGAAACTCTCAAAGGACCGTCAATGATGTGCCTTATTTTACATACCACCTGTATATATATATAATACGGAGCGGGCAGCGCGCGACGGTTGGCGCAGTCGAATTTTAACCCCGGGTGTATGTATATGCATGTGCGTTGTCTATACAGATATGCTTCGCGGGGTAAAATTCGAGCAGAACGCGCTGTTTGCGGGGCTGCGAAAGCGGGGTGAACACCATACATATTTACGCGAATATGAAACAGGCGAATGTAAAACGAGCATTAGGGAATTCCCCCCTCCCCCTTGTCTCTCTCTCTCGCGGCAAACAATGAACTGGGTTAAGTGATTAATGCGTTTTAGTTTTGCTGCGTACAGGATATACGGTGCATACATTAGACGTATTAATTTATTTGACAAAGTGCATTTTGGTTCATGTACGTCGCGACTATGTGAATGATAATTCGCGTCTAATCAGATGTGCAAATAGAGTTTTCGTAATTTGATAATCCATGCAAAGCTGTTGTTTGTTTTCTGAGTAGACAAAAATTTTAATTAGATTCGTCAGAGTAATGAGAAGAGATAAGCTCCATTGACGATCTAAGTTTATGCATATGAATGATGAAAGCGAACTTTATTGACACCGATTTACACATATAGCAATGCTGAAATGTTTTATTTATAGTATATTTTATCAACGTACTGATAAAAGCTAAATATATTATAAATTACTTTGCTGTGGTAGAACATTTCATGACTAAAGTAAAGTTTTTCTCTGGATCTAAATTAAGACTTTATCTATATTTTTATTCTGAATTGTAGGTTTCGTATTATAAACGTCATTTATCGTTGAAAATTTTACAAAATAAAATGATTTTACGCTTGAAAAAAGAATGTCCAGTAACTGCACGCCAACTAAACAATCAATTTAGTTCAATTGCACTCTTATTCAATGTACTCGGAAAACAATGGAGCCGTATATTCTTGAAGTAAATACTTTGTTTTGTTAACTTCAAAACACCATGATCCCCACTAAAAACTAGACAAAATTGAATGACACAACAATGGTGCAAATTCTCCAGCACTTGTATCTTATTCGCAACAGAAGTCATTTAAGTTTCAAGTAAATTAATTAATTGAAGCATAATATAAATTTTATTTTATTTAATTTTTTTCGTGACTTTCAAGAAATAGCAAAGATTGCATTAAATTAAACAATTTTTCCACATTGAATTTAACAGAATTAAAGAGATAGATAACTCTTCACTACCCAGCCAACGACTTTCCTAAACATCTGCAAATTTTCCCAACCCATTCACCGACAAACACCCCAAACCAACCCCTTCCCAAAAGTAAAAAAAAAACCCCCAAAGAAGAACATACGCGCAGCGTCAAACGCAAAAGAGCTATGCCTACGCCAATGGCTAAACAGACATCGCCTGCGATTTTTCAGCGTCGCCGGTAGCAACAGCAGCGGCCATAAAACTTCAAAGTAGATAAATATCGCTGTATAAAGCCGCCGCTGCTGGGCAAACGGCGCGCGGATCCCAGGGCAAGAAGCAGCAGCAGCAGTCGGTATCATCAGAGCCTGTATTTGTTTACGCTTTCCGCGAACAATGGCGACGAGCTTCCGCGGCTCGTCAAACTGAAAAGTGTCTCCCGCGGGAGATAAAGAGACGGCGCAGAGAGAGAGAGAGAGAGAGAGAGAGAGACGGGGAGCCGCTATCGCGACATGAGCGCGATCAAAGGGGGCTGTAAAGTCTAGCAGACTAAATAAAAATACTGCGCGCGCGCGCGAGTCGTGTGTGCGTGAAATGCGCGCACGCGGGAGTCGTAAAATAATGGCGCCCCACTCGAGTCCTGCCGCCAGTTTCCCTGCCTAAGCGCGCATTTCGCTCGTTTAGCAGACCTTCTCGCTCGCTTTTGTCCCTGCTGCTTTTTTTTTTTTTTTTTTTTTAAGGCCGCACACGATGCGCTAATTGGATGTAACGGCCGTATTTATGTATTTACGAGCCGTTGATAATGGCGCTTATTTTTTTTATCATAATAGATATCACCCTGGCTTTGATTAGTGATAGATATGATATGTAAAAAGTATGAAACTTTGCGCTGTTATACATACACAGGCAGAAGCGGCTATGTACCGAACGTACGCTTTTCGCAATGAAAATTCGCTGAAACTGCATACACACGCTTTTCGCAATGAAAAGCCCCCCCCCCAATCACCATTAAAAACTTTACAGCGCGACTTCAATCGGCCTAAAATAGCCCAGCTGATCATCAGCCAACAGAGGAGATCCCAGTGCATTGAGGCAAAACGCCGCTCGTTACAGCAAACACGTTTATGCGCAGATACACCCGATATATCCGCGCATCAATCTCGTCCGGCATAAAAGCCACCCCCAGTCCCTCCCCCTCCGAGCAAATGAGGCCATTATCAATGCAAGCTCTTCAATCGAAATTCAATCAGCAAAAGTTACCATTCGCAACAAAGTCCAAGTGCAGCCGCTGTTTGCGCCCGGCCGTCCATCCACACAGCGAAGGTTCGGCCCGGAAAGAGTGCAACGGACGTACATCGCTGCATACACAGGCGCGCGCGCGCGCGCCGTGTTTGCCTTTGCATTACCGCGATAACGGCCGCAGGGGAGCCGAGAGGCTGCAGCGTGTGTGTGTGCATGTGTGTACGCCGACGGACCGGTTGAAAGAGCCGCGCGGCGGCTGTGTGCGCGAGCTGTTTGCGGAAGACGGGGGCTACTCTGCGAATTTCGAGTTCCTCCGCCTCGATGGACGGATTGCGCCGAAAATGTTTAGAGCGCTTTCGAGGATGCGCCGGAGAGAGGGAGTGCATTTTGGGGGGAGGGGGGGAGGTTTCGTTCGTTTCATTCATTGCGGATCGGTGTCGGGAGAGCTCGAAAATGGCTGGGCGGAGGTTTTTTTTTTTGAGTGCAGCTGCAAGATCGTTTTTGCAAAAAGTGATTGGGAGATTTTTTGCATATATTGCACATAAGAGAATAAAGAAAAACTGCGTTTAGCAAAAGTATATGTTATAAGTATGTATAGATGACGGCTGTGCACAGTTGTTCAGCACCTATTAATAAACCGGTTGATATTGAATTCTAATAAAAACTGCAAGGACGAACGCACTGAATATTGCTTAATAAATCTGTTAAAACTTGTATTACTTCCGTCTCCAAAGCGAAGCATGCACAATTTAATAAAATATTTTTTTATTATACGCAAATCGAAGGCGATAAACTTTACGACCGACAGATTAGACACTCGTAAAACACTCCTCGAAATGCACGCGCTCCTCGAATCGGCCGAGTTATTCGCTCGCTGCACAGACGAGCCGTCAAAAAGAAAGCACTCGGCGATCGCGGCGAAATCTGTCGGCGATGGCAGAATTCTGGACTCCCCAGGCATCGACGAGACGAGACACGTCGCGAGAAATTGAGCGTCAAAAAGCGTATGTGCCGCCGAGCTCGAGAAGTGCAGAGACTCGCTCATTCGAGACATAAATGACGCGGTAAAATATTTCCCGACTCTATATACACAGGCGCCTCGGTGCGCGTGCGTATATAAACTGGCAGACATCGGCAGATAGAGAGAGAAAGAGAGAGGCAGAGCGAGCGAGAGAGACGATCAAATTCCTCGAGGAAATTGCCTGTGATATTACGATCGCTTCGTTGAGCAGCACGCGAGTCGCGTTATTTTGTCCTTCTCTCTCTCTCTCTCTCTCTCTCTCTCTCTTTCTCTCTCGAGTTTCGATCGAACTTTTATGCTCGGACTTTCCGGAATAAATAAGGAGGTGGCGTTTTCTCCCGGCAAATATTAAGAAGCTGCAGCGATATTTTTTAATACAGCGAGACAAGAGGAGACGTTACGGCGCTGCCGAAATAAAAAGAAAAAAGGGAAATGGGAAGGGAGGATCGATCTGAGTTGATAGAGGATGATGTCATGGGTTATTTACTACGACAACTTGACGATGTCGGGTGTTTTAAAGAAAGTTTGTGCGGGAGATTTTTTTTCTTTTATTTTTGGATTCCCGTGACGCGAATGCGAATGCATTTGTCTTGACCTTGGTCAATCTTTTTGTTAAATTTCTTGTTATGATAATGAAAATTTTTTCCATAAATCTTACGTTTCTTTTTAAATTATATTTTTCTTATAAAATTATTAAAATTATTTAAAATTCCATTATTAAAATTGAAGGTGTGAACGAATACACACAAAATTTGTAGTTCTTGATCGGCGTAAAAAAACTAAATTTTTCTTCGCCATCATCACCGCAACTCGCACACCGGGTGAATTCTTTCTGCGAGCAAAGCATATTTTCCGCTACGTATATACCTACCGTCAAAGCAAAACATTAGCCACGATTTTATCTTGAGCACAAAGTCAACATATCGTCTCCGCTAATTCCTAATAAAAAAAAAGAGTCGCCCTGTTTTGATTCCTGACAGTGCAGTTGGCTTTTTTTCGTTAAACGAACGGAGGGAAAGGGGGATCCGGTAGCCGAGGAGCTTCTGCTTTTGCTGCGCGATTTTGTTTGGTAATTTTTGCTGGTTTGGAAATAGGCGAATGGACCGTTAAGTACATATAGGTTAATTTTATTCTATTATTATTATCATTGTTACTGATATTCGCTCTTTAGTGAGTTCAACGTGCAGCTTTTATTATCACACTATTAAAATCTTTAGTTTCATTTAAACTTGGACTTTCATTAATCAAAACAAAAGAAACTTTCGAAAAAATTCCAATTACTAATAAATAGATTTTTAACGAACCATCAGCAGAGTTCTCAAACGGACACTATCTGAAAAGTATCCAAAAAATTTAATATTCCTAATCCCTCCGTCGAAAAAAAAACTTGGCAAACCTCCCGAACTAAAGTCGCAATTACTTAAGCTATCAATTTTCGTGACTCAACTCCTTAATATCTGGCATAACGACTTTCCGAGTAGACAACATCGTATACGCTCGGCCCTCCCCACACCCCTTCGGATACACAAGCGCGTGTCTCCCGGCGCTCCAGAAACCGGAGAGCCGAGCAACGCGCGGGGCAGGAAAGACAGACGACGTCGAACGTTTTAAAAGCATAAAGCACGCGAGTCGAGTCACATCCGGCGCATAAATCTAGCCGGTGACCTGTGCGTCTTGCGCGTACGAAAGCAGGCAGCACGACTTTCGGGGGTATAGAGCTGCTTGATTGGTGACCGTCGCTGCTTAATGGCTATTAGCGGGAGATGTCCCCGTTTTTCTTTTTCTTTTTTTCGATTCGCGCAGATGTGCAGTCGAGCTTTTTTTTGCCGGGAGCGACGATTCAATTAATTTCGCGGACTCGAGGAGTTGTATATGGTTAAGGGATGTCTCGGTTGCGTGCGGAATTGGTAATAACAGCGTGTGCGTACCGTATAATTAGGGATTCGGAGACACTTTGCGAAAATGTGGTCGCGGGTAAACAATGAATCACGGCAGTTTGTGTCGGGTAAGTGTAAAGTCTGGAAATTTTAATTTATAATAACGAGCTTGATCGCGTTCTTAGAATAGAAATCGATGGAATCAGTTGCAAGTGTCGATGGCTGTGATCTTGCAAAATTAAACAATGGTTGCATCATTTGGAAGACACTTCATTTTAAGCTTTTCTCAGAATACGAAGCATTTAAATAGAAATGATAAATAAAATATTTTTAATTCCGCCAATAAAGATCTGCGACTTTAATAAAAATATTTCTCTTCTAAAAAAGTCGGTAATATTTCATTAATAACCCTTTTGAAACTTTGCATCGATTTTGCGAAATAAAAAAAGCTTCATAAAAAAAAAATAAAACACACAACGACTCGGTCAACGAGCACTGACCTAAGTAAGTTTTTCCACCGCGACAGAAACTCTCGAAGCCAACCGACGAGAAAATTAACGCCGTTAAACAGATCAAAGCGTAATCATCAGCTCTCCTCGCATAACTCAAGCACGCCGAGCCCTTCAGCCCCATAAAAAGCCCTCCGACGATCGATGCGCTCTTTTTTTTTATGCACTTCCAGCTTCTCCGGCTGCAGGCGCGAATTAACGCGGGGAGAGGCTCGGGGGCAGCATTGATAAATGCGTCGGAATTTCCAGGTATCTCCGAGGCGTTTATTGCATCTATGCGCTCGCTTGCCCGGAGAGGGAGAGAGAGAGAGGAAGAGAGCGGCAACCCTCCCTCTTTCGGCAGTGAATTGTTGCTTCTCATTTCGGCGCTTTGTTGCCCAAAGTGTGCGGCCCGCGTATAATTGCCCGCGGGGCCCAGACCGGCAAAGCGCGCTAAGTCACGCATAAATACATGATATTACGGAGCGGCGGCGGCGGCGGCGGGGGGAAGGCCGCCTTCTTGTTTACGAGCTCGTTACGCAGATCTACTGTTATTGCGCCGACAAACCGAAAACGAGGCAACTTCCGGAAAATTTTCAACCGGCTCCAGTCTCCCCGTCTCCCCCGCGGACGCAGCGAGTTTGCGGGAGTATGGAATTTTGAAGGCTGCCGGGAGGCGGCTCTCGGCGCGAGGGGAGAAGCTTCTATCAGCGATTCGTCGTTTAAATAGCTCTGTGTTTTTAAGATATTTGTGCGCGCGAGCTCTCGGAAATCTCGCGGGTTTTTTAATCGAAACGTAAATTTATCACTGCCGCCGGTGTTCATAGAAATAAGGAAAGCTAAGTTGATTCTAATGACATTTGTTATCTACTTACGTGTGTAATTTGTAGCCAGTGCGCAAACAGTTTTCTTAAAAATCATTCTTACCTGCAACGAAAAGAAAAACAAGTTTTAAAATGAATTGTTTATGAAAATAATGGCAATGGAAGAGGATAAACTACGTTTTTACGAATTTATTTATAGCTTAATGTGGCCTTTAATATTAACTTCAAAGAAAAACGTATTTTTTTAACGATATATACATTCAAAGTTAAGAAAATATTTGTAATAAAGACAGACTGCACGTGGAAGCTTATCGTGCGTAAGTTCACACCAGGGTCAAAATCAGTGTCAGCAATGACTCAATTAATGTACATTAAACAGAAAAGAAGGTTAAAATGGAATGATAATGTGCGTTTAATAAAAACAATATTCATTATTAAAATATCAGCAATAATGTAAAGAACCGAATCAGAATAAAATATAGAAACTTTAATTTCTAATTCATAAATTATGTATTATCCTTGAAATCAAATTGCACAATTCAGGTGCCGTGTAATGATTTATTAATAGTCAAGTTCACATTAAAATTCAATCTATAGCGTACATTTATGAACATTTCTAAACTCACATGTACATGAATCTTATCTATGTTATGTCTAGACCATATTAAGAGTATTAAGTCTGTGTAAATAAGCAATATTATTTACTAATTATTACTTTAGATCATCCAATTAATTTTCGTACTGCCTGCGATAAATTCATGTTTTTATCATTTATTAATTCTTCAATAGACGCTTGTAATTACATTTAGATTTCTCACACAGCTACGTCACTGTTATTATCCAATTAAACGCAGCAACGCTCAACTAGAAAACTAATTGACCTCAGAGCAGACGAGAAATCCGCGCGCTAATCTGAAAATAAATAAAACAAAAAAAAAAAAAAAAAAGAAAAAAAAATCAAAACGACCGCGAGTTTTGTTGCAAAATATTTGAATAAGCCAAGGTTTGCTCAGCAGTTTTTGGAAACTATTTTATCTGCTTGCGCTCGCCTTGCGCACACCCGGCCGCGCCTGGCCAGAAGCTCGAGAGTTATAGCGCCACGGCCGCGTCGCGACTGCCTGTATAAAACTGCCAGCTTTCAAGCTCGCCGACTATCAAACGCTCGCCTCACCTCCGCCGGCGAATACGGGCAGCTGAGCCGGTACTTTTTGCACGTAAGCTTTTTGCGCTAAGCGTAAATTAATTTTCTTCGCTTTTTCTCTTTCGAAATTTATTGTTGAATTTCGAAACGACGGCACGCGGCAGCTATCTGGAATAGAATTTTAGAAAAGTTTCGAATTGTGCTTTTTGCAGTTGGACGTTCATTGAGATACTAGGAAAAAATCAAGATGTGGAAATCAGCGACTAGTGTGGTTTTACTGAGCTTCATAATTGTCGCGGCGTACGCAGCTCCGAAGCAACAAAAATTGCCCAGATGGGTAGGATGCACTAGCCATCAAGATTGTGCTCCAGGATCCTGTTGTACTCTCGGTATGTATTATTAATCAGTCATTTTATTCAGATGCAAACTCTTAAATTATTCTTTAAATCAATAATTCTTATAAACAACGAGTACAACTTTGATTACTCAACTCATATATTTATACCGAGCTGAGAGACAAGTTTAAAAAGTCGTTTAGCGTCGCCATTGAATCATCGTAATGCAGCCAGGCTTGAGTGAAAATTCATTGATTGCAGGCCACGAGAGGTACAGCTATCCGCAGTGCTCGCCGCAGCCCGAGGAAGGCGATACGTGCCGTCCGCGTGGGCCCCGCGTGACCAACGCCACGTACTCCTATCCCGACGGACTGGAAATCCTGATTGAGGATGCTTACATGATGATCTGTCCGTGCAGCATCGGATTGGCCTGCGACCGAAAGGAGGGCGTTTGCCGCGACACGAATCTTCTGCCGGACGACAGAACGGACTGATTGATTGTGTACCTTTAATGCCTTACCGGAGTATTTTACATTGTTTTTGAGAGGAGCAAGGAGATTATTGTCTAGTCTGAATGCAATGATGTATTATTATGATTAAGATTATCAATGACGTAGTTGTTTTGTAAAGACGGAAAATAAAATTTTCACGCATTGTTATGAACGTAGTGTAATTTTTTAATTAAAAAAATTATCAAGGAAGCTTAAAGAAAATTTAAAAATTTTATAGTATAACATTGTACCTTTCCACTCGAGATTATACGACTACTATTTAATTTAATGCCTGCTAAAATTCGCTAGTAAACTATTACGAAAATCATTTGTAACGAAACACGATAACTTAATGCTTTTTCAAATGTTTCATCCAAATTACTGCGGCTGCATTAAATGGAAAGTCGAATTCCAACTTTTAATGACGGGTTCGTACAGAGGGCTCGTATATATATATATCCGTGTGATGTCATGCGCGATGAAAGCGCGCTGCTCCTGGCCTCGAAGAAGAGAGACAGAGAGCTGCGAGCGTAGGAAACGAACTCTGCGCCGGGAAAGCGGATTTGCCGAGAGAGGCGGTAATTCGACCTCTGTCCGGGAGCGGACGCGTTCTACTAATTAATAACGATAAGTACGAATGCGTCTACACCGCAAGGGATAGAGCAGTAACGCATGCCAGCCAACGGGAGTCAAAATACTCCCCGCGAGCTAAAGCTAAGTGCAGTCGGTCCATGAGCGCGCGTGTACGTGTGTGTGTGTGTTTGCGAAGCAAGCGAGTAGAACCTCCTGGATTAGACGTTAATGCAGAAATAGGCGCACTGAGCCGACGTTGCATTGTGTTGTCTGTCGTGCCCGAGATGAGGTGTTCTTTTACGTTCATCGGCTGGCGTTCATTATTAATATGCGCATTTCTTGTTGTGAGCTATTAATTCTGTTATTACGCTGAGATACGAAATGTAGTAAAAATTAAAAATAATCGTGTAAAAATTATCATACTGTCTAGTAAAGTCACGACAGACTGTTAAAACCTAAAAAATTACTATACTTTATAAAAAATTTTACTATAATGTTTGGTAAATTTTCCTATAAAGTATGGTAATTTTTACTAAACTTTTCTCTCAGTGTAGCATTTAATATTAGATTAGATCTGTTATTAGATTTTTTTATAGATTCTGTTTTATAGATAACTTCTCAAATCGTCCCTTGAATGTTTATTGCAGCTTAGTCCATTTTTATAATATGTATAATAAAACAATAATTTTTAATCAAATATGTTTAATCCCGGTAGTAATCAGCAAATGCCTCATTCCAGACCCGAGCCTCCATAACGGATATAGTATATCTAAAATGGAGGGTGACGGAAATTCGACTAAAGTCATCAATCATCGTGAGGATTTATTTTCTTCGTTTGTACGATAAAATTCCTCGCAATAATGAAAGAAGAGGCTAATGAAATAGTAATTATTTCGTAATGGAAAAACTGGCAAAAAGTTGCAATCAAGAAAAATGTGAGTAAGTTAATGTTTCAGTCAGTTTTTGCAGCTTTTAAGGTAAGTATTAAGAAGAATACTAAGAAAATAATTATTGAAAATTACTCAAGGTAAACCTGTTTGGTGAGAAAAAAAATCCAGAAAGAGAACAATACGTAATTAAAAGATCTTATCGGTTTGAATGATCTTAAATTACACAAATTTATCTTTTTGATCTTTTTGAAGTTAATAACGGAAGAATTCTAACATCGACAAAAATCTATTTTCAATCGATGTTCCATTTAAGTTTTATATTCTCGGATTGATTGATATTATCTCAATATTTATAAGTTCCTGAAATTGGTGCAGCTCCAATAATTTTAACGAGGGCGACATAAAACTGGACCCAGAAATCCTGACGATGAGTACCAAATACGAAAGCTTTATAAAGCTTTTCTTTAATTTCCGCACGAAATTCACTTTATTCAAAATCAATCCATCTAATAATTATTCATTCAATGTTCGAAACGGCTACATTGTTTTCCACGCCGCGTCCGTTTAAAAGCGAACGATCCAGCAAACGATGACCTACATTCTCCTCGCCCGTACAGGAGACAGTAATCGTTCCGCCAGTTCGAAAAGCAAACCGTTCGCTCGCTCGAGTCCATAAACGTCAAATGTATATATCCTCCGGTCATTTTTTTTCCATCCCGAGCTTTGCGATACAATATAACCTCCCCCCCCCCCTCCCCCAGAGGCGGTGAAAAACAATTCATTTTCATTTCTCGCTCGGAAGCCCGAAATTTCGTCGGAAAAAAAGCCGCGGACGAAAAAGCCGCAAGACTCCGACGCGAACACGCATGCACCTATTCAATTACGACGCGCGCGAAAATCCATTTGCCGGCGTTTGGCGCTCCCTTTTTTTTTCTCTCCCCCCGACGAAAAAGGGCGGTTTTCGCGGATTAAAAGCAAGTTCCATTCGAGGGGTGGGTTCGCGGAAAAAAAGCGAGTAGCAGAGAGAGAGAGAGAGAGTTTTGGTGAATCAGCCGGCGCGATATTACACGGGAATTCTCGCACAAGCGCCAGATGGATCTGATTGGATAGGATACTCGTGAAATGGGATTTGAAGTGAGTCGCCCGACGGAAGAGGAGAGGGAGAAACATTGACCGATGCTCGAAGTATCGCGGCGAACAAAACGAAAAATGAAAAAATGCTCGAGCGGGCAAAAGGTTTGGTACACTTTCCTTATTATATTCGGCCGCTTTTGTTGCGAAACGGCCAGAATGGCCCGTACGTGGAAGGGTTCGTGATTTATATTTTTCGCGTCTGCTAGTTTTCGAAGTTGATTCCATTGATGTGCGTCAAATGTTGGAGTTGGTACGGTTTTGAATGCACCGAACAAAAGTGAAAACCAACCCTCTCGCCGTGAAATTATTTTTGAAAATTTTTTCGTTGCTTTGAACTGTTTTTTAGATTGTATTAATGGGCTACTCTGCCTACGTTATATGAGAGGATTGTAAAAAAGAGATGTATTTTAGAGAAAAATCATATACATTGTTGGAAAGTCCACTTATTCCTGGTAAAAGTCTTAATTGGCCTTTAACTAATTTGTGAGCAGAATAGTTCATTTAGTTTTAACTTTAATTAACTAAAAATATGCTCCACGCGTAGATTATACGTAATATATCAGCGTAATTTTTGTTTCAAATCATTTCTGCTTTAATTTACAGAGCAGTTGGAAATAAAATAAAATTGTAACGTCTAAAATTTGTTCATTTTTAAATCTTATAACATAAACATGATCATAAACGAGCGTACAATCAACAACGCGAGAAATAATAATTTACCGGCAAAGAACCGAATAAAAATGTCGTTCCCCAGTACTCTTCGAAATAATAAAAACAAAACGCACGAAGCGCGATAAAAATGCCCGAACGCAATGGGCATTTCGGGCATCGTCGAGAAAATTCCGTTAAAAAAAGAAGAAAAAAAAACTAGACTACCGATAGCTTTCATCGCAGCTGGCGCGCGCAGCGGCGTACTCGAACAATCAGTCACTGCTACATACGTAATAGAACGCGCTCCGGCAAATTTGAGAGTTCACGGGGGGCTAGAATCGAAAACCCGTGTAATAACGGCGCGAGCTCTTTCTCTCTCTCTCTCGCTCGCGATATGACTTTTGCGAATCGGAGGAAAAGTGCCTGCAAATAACAGGCGCGCCGCGTGTATCTATCGTTCACAATCGTATCTCGTCGTATCCCATTACAGAGATGGAACTCGTCTCTTTTTTCAAAAAAAAAAAAAAAAAAAAAAAAAAAAAACCGCGGCGTTTGTT
>JAWWML010000001.1:13241267-13277645 GCA_035047165.1 Ormyrus rosae | reverse complement strand
CCCCCCCCCCCCCCCCCCCCCCCCCCCCCCCCCCCCCCCCCCCCCCCCCCCCCCCCCCCCCCCCCCCCCCCCGAGGCCAAACAAGGATGACCGCAATCAGACCGATGCAATCAAGGGCCTCATTGAGCTATCGGTTTCTGCGGCAGGTTTAGAGAAGCATTTCCTTGACAATAAGGCATCGGGGTTAACGGCAAGTATTCAACACGAAATTGAAGGCACTCTGTCGATTATTGGTCAAGTTAATTTCGTTTCGAATAAAATAGCCGAATCGGTACATTCTATCACATTGATTTATGTTTCTTATATCATACAATAATACTATTATAACATTGAGTAAAATTTTGTAGCGCATCGATGAGCTCGGATTAACTAATAATTCGGCTTGGGATTGACGTAGACACCATTTCAAATTAGACAAAACAAAAAGCTTTAATTTGCATTTTAAGCGGAATTATGCAAATTTAAAATAGAAACTATTCCCTTTAACTTATCTCAAAATGCCTCCATAATACATACAATGTTGGGTCGTAAAATTTTGATTTTCCCTTCCATATTTTAGTATCCGGAAACTTTTCAAAAAGTTTAAGCGCTGACTCCCTGCAATACGTCCTGTACAGCAACCGCGACTCGGAATATTTGCCTGATTTAAAAAGCTAGAGATTTTCTACTCAAACGATTATTTTGAGAATAAACCGTAAACGTTTGGTTAACAAATCTATATGGTTAAACAAGATGGGCGCGAAAGGGCCGCAATGAGGAAGGTTTGCTTTGCACTCCAACCTCGTAACCCAAGCTCTCCGTGCGCACATATATATACTGCACTGAATGCCACTGCGCAAATGTACACAGAGTTGATTATGATCGATATTTTCTTTGCCCCGGAGAATTTTTTGCCGTCGACCGAGGAATTTGCTTTTTAAATGAAATGTTGCAAGGTCGAACGTTTCCTTAATAACCGTTTTTTTTAATGAAAATTTCCGCTTTGACGGCAAGTTGTTCTTTTAGGCAAATATTTATTGAATTATTTATTATTAAACGTAGCTGGTGCGCTATATTGAATTTCAGCTTTAAAATAATAGATGTCTAAATTTTAATTAATCTTCTCCGAGGAGCGTTATCTTAATAATATCTACGATGAAGATTTACTTGTGTGCATAATAGGATTTCATAACAGCAGCGTGCTTAGCAGTTTCTACAGAGACACGGCGAAACTTGTAATTTTGTTTCCATTAATTGAAAGCACGCTTTGCTTTGTTACTATTATTATTAACCGTAAAGCTTATCTGTCGACGTAAATCACGCAGTCAATGGCAGCTCGAAATGCTGCGCAATAAATTTCGCCCGCCAACTTGATAATAAACATTTGGACCGAAAACGCGAATAAGCCAGAAATAATTTAAAAAACTATATTCGTCCGGCCAATATAATTCCCAGCTTTTTAAATAATAAAAGTCGAATTTAACGAAACGAAGTGAAAATTGTATTACGAAAATGAAGCGTACCCCCGTAAAAATGATTTTCCTTTTCGTTCCCCTCCCCCCCCCCCCCCCCCTTGGCAGGATTCGGTAAGGCAGCCGGGGCGGAGTCGGATTTTCGCCGTTATGAATTTAATTTTCATACAAACAAGCCCTAAATGCGACTGCTCCGCACTCGAGAAAGTCGAGCGTTACGTGCCAATGGCGAGGCTCGCGAGCCCCCGAGTGCTTTAGAGAGAAAAGGTCCGTCGTCGCTATTGCGTCCTCCTCCCCCTCCCGGCTCTTCTCTTTTTATTCCCGCATCGCCGTGTTATACCTACGCGCACAATGCACCTTAACTTATCCTCCTCCGCGCTTTTTATTTTTCGTACTTCATTTTCTTTTTCTTGTTTCCCTCGCCATTAAACGTCCCTCTTCCTTCGGGGGCGGGGGGAGGAAGGGGAGAGGCTGGTTATGCCGCGCCGGTGCGTGTATAATCCAATAAAAGCCGGTGGACGAAATTTAATATCCAACGCCATCAAAAGTCGCCGGGATTGTTTCCCCGCGACTCTCTCTCTCTCGACTCTCGTGGATCTCTAGCTTTGTTCCTTCCGCGTCGCTGTGTGCGTTTCGAGGGCCCTCGACGAGTATACCGGAATTTTCAGTGCGCCGTGTTCGAATGAATTAAAACAATGCCATTCGATCTCTTTCTCTCTTTCTCTCTTTCTCTCTCTCTCTCTCTCTCTCTCTCTCTCTCTCTCTCTCTCTCTCTCTGTCCGACGTTCGGCACCGAAAAATGCTTTCTATATTATATTTACATTGATGACTTCGGGGCGCGAGGCCGGGTAAATATTTGGAAAAATCGCGGAAGCGTCAACTTTTTAGCGTGATTGTTTTTGCGGGGCAAACAAACTACAGTTTCCCCCGGAATGTTTTGCTTTCTATCATTGAAAAAAAGAAATAATGAATCGGGTCTGGTAACAAAGCAGTTGTTAGTGATTTATTTGAGCTGGCGTTTTATTTGCGGTCAACTTTTTTTCGAGTTGGAAATATTTTTTGTCGCTCGTCGAGTTTTGGTCGAAGTTGAATTTTCTTCGAATTTTTTAGTTCTCGGTATTAAAATGATTTTCATTTATTGCTTGACGGAATTCGTGTTTGTTTGCCGTCGTAAATAAATACTCCAAAAATTCAATTATTCATAAAGTTTTCAATTTCTCTTTAAATGAAATTAATTAAATAAAACCGTTTTTCATTCCGAAAAAAAACCTTAAAGCTCCTATTTTTAAAGCATTTCATACGTGAGAAGCCCCCAAATAGAAATGTATCCAAAGCAATCCGTCCTCTGGATAGCTAGCTCAAGCTCTGGATCGATTTCCTCTAAAATTTTCGCGGCGCGAATCGATCGGGGCATAAAATAAACTCTTGAATCCTTAATTTTCGAAATTGAACGGCTGGCAGCAGCTCGGCAGGCAGGCAGGCGAGCGAGCGAGCGAGCGGCACGTAAGAAAACAGTGCGCGGCGCGCGGCGTTTACGATAGACAACTTGATTCTCCGCGGGCAAAGCGATACTAAAACGGCGCGTGAATTTGAATCAGCCGCGTCGTTCGCACGGCGACGGCGACGGCGGTGGCGGGCGGCATGCAGAGGAAGGTGGAAAAAGGGAGTCGCTCCGTAATATTGGATCCCCCCGCTTTTACGAGTGCGCCTCGCTTTCTCGCGAGGCGGGAGCATCGTTGATAAAGCGGTCCACGTTGCGTCTTTGAGCGTTCGAGTTATTGTTTTTGCGTTTTTTATGCTATTCCGCGAGACGGCTCTTTTCTCTCTCTCTCTCTTTCTTCGCTTTTATCGCCTTTTGTTGCGAGAGGCGAAGCAAAAGTGCGGTAATTTTTACGGCGGACGTTCGCCGAGGAACGGCTGTAAGTCTACTCTGTATGCATTTTGCGATGTGTGGCGCGACTCGCCGCTTTCCAGCTTTTTCATTGTTCCGAGTCTGGAATAGTTGCGGATTTTTTATTGCCGAGTGCAATAGAAATAGACGCAGAAAATCCTTTTTATCAGAATGCTACGGCTTTGTATAATGAATATTTCATAAGATTAAAATCGATTTTTAACTTTGAAAAATTGAAATTTTTTAATAAGTGTTTAATTCTGATACTTTTAAGAAATTTTTATGAATACATAGGGCACAATCGTAAATTAAATTTACAATTACAATGAGAAGCTTACGAAACAATCTTTTAACCAGCACAGCAGGCATCCACTTAACAAGACAATTTAATAAAACAGTTTGTTTAGTCGCTCTGATTAAATTGCAACTTTAGCCAACTATCGCAGCAGAAAAATCAGCCCCCCCCCCCCCATTCTCCGTAAATTCGAGCCGCACCGAAATTGCCTCTCCTCGGGTATACACCTTCTCCCCGTCGAGCACTCGAGACTTTCGCGAGCCGCGCGCCAACAACGCACCGCGCGCTCTCGCTCCTTTCCGCGCCGCAAACACGCAACATTGCTCGTCGAACGATTCCGGCACGCACACGCGGAGAGAGCGAGAGAGAGAGAGAGAGAGAGAGGCGCACTCTCGGGTTCGCCTAATTGATTAATACGACGTTTATTGGGGGGCCTCCCGACGCCACTCGACGCCAAGCAGCCGACGAACTTCCCCGCAAATTAATAAGTTGACTCTCAACTTCTGATGCCCTCCCACGCCAGCGATCGCCTCTCTGCCTGCTGCTCTTCTTCCTTGGGATTCGAGGGGAAGGGGGGGGGCATTTAAGCGGCTCTGAATTTGTTTTACTTGCGGATATTGTTTGCAGCGATAAATAAGAGTTAATCGAATTAAAGAGTCAGGTTTGTTGTGTCTTTACATATACTTGAACCTTTATTTTAACGCAGTTTTAATTTAATATAATTTATTATAAAAATATAAGCTGAATTTCACATTAAACTCCCTTAAACATGTTCAATATCTGAAACAAAATCTCAAATCGCCCCAAGAAGTCATCGAAAATCGATCGCTCGCTCCTGTTTAACTCGCGGAAGCGCGAAAATTGGGCAAAACCGCTCCGGCCGCCGCGAGGGCGGGAAATAACGGAAATAAAAGCTGCCTCGTCCCCCCCGAGGCGACGCCTCGGGGCTAAGAGCCGAAATAAAACGCGCTTCGGGGGCGTCGTCGCCTCTCCAGAAGTTACAGAAGACGACTTCGGGGGGCGGCGGCGGCGGCGGCTATCGTAAAACTCGCGGGCGCGAGTCTGAATAATAACCCTCCCGGCCGCGGAAAAGTTTATTAGTACCTCCTCTCCCGGGCCCCGATCGAAGCTGCAATGGCGTCACTCGTAAAAGTTAACGTCGACGCGGAGGCGCCAAATCATCTCGCCTCTGGCTCTGCCAATTTCTTTTTTTTTCTTCTTTTTTTTTTGTCCCCTCCCGCCGCCGCTCCGCGTCGGGCGGCGCGCTTCCTTTTTTTTCTCGCGGCGCGGAGACTCTAAAGAGCCCATCAACTCGGCGCGCGGCTGAAATTCCTCCGACGCCGGGCGCATAACGTCGTTTTGCGTTCTAGAGGGGCGCGCCGAGCCGAGCCGAGCCCCGGCTGTGTATGCAGGAGTCTGGCTCATTAATGGAAATTCGCTTGGTTAATCTCAATTTACAAAGGGAGCCGAGCGAGAACGAAAGCGCGGTACGCGCGTGTGGCGTCCGCCGAGCTGCCAAGTGGCAAAAACGCGGGCTATGGAAATTGAATTGGGGAAAATTTTAAAGAATATTGCGGAATTAGGAAGGTTTTTAGGAGCTTTTAATGCCCGGGGTTCATTCCGCTTTCCGTGGAAAGCAGAAAAATGAAGGGTTGTGCAGTGCACTTCTATGTTGAATTTTGAAAATGTTTTACGGACAGTAGTTCTGTATATATGAGTTTCTAAATGCAATTGAAAATATTATTTGCTCATTTCGTAACATGCATGTCAGAGTGATCTTCGTGCTCGCTCCATATAGCTCGTTATCGATAAATTCCCCGAATGCCGTACTCTTGCGAATTTCGCGGGATATGTCATTGTATCTCAATTTACTAGAGCTCGTGCAACAACTCCAATAAGAGTGTTTTCAAAATATAATGGACCTCCGATGTCGCGCCTCGGTCGTCCTTTAAAATCAAGAACGTGGAATTAACACTGTCAAATACTTTGAATTACAACGGTTAAAAAATGGATACACATCGCGAACCGTATATGGATTCCTACTCTTTCGATACCTCTAGCAAATATTACTGAATTGTAATTTCAGCATCGAGTTATGTCAAGCACGCGGGCAATTAAGAATCCTCTCGTATTTGCAAACTGTTGCCGAGGACACAGACTACCATTGAGATTCCATTCCGGAGAGTTAAAACCAAAACGACATAAAGTCGCCACTTTATGGTCGCAATACACATAAGAATGGAGTAAAAACTTTGACAATTTCACTTTCGATTCCCAATTCATTTAATATATTCATTCATTCGTCCAAGACTTAGCAGTAAAGTTTGTTGCACAACATCGTCTACCTTAGTCATAAAACAATGAGCTGAGCTTAGAATGTATAACTGTGGACGATTGTGGCCATATGGATGTCTTCTACTTACTAATATTGAAATAGTAACTTCAAATATGAAAGAAAGATACCGGCCTAGAGTACCTTCAATTACTGGCTCAGTTAATACTTCTGGAACCCGAAAAATCGTGGTAATTTTTTGTTTTATTTTTACTTGAAAAACTAGTAGATAAGAAAGGATTACTTAAATTATTCTCACAATAATTAATCCGTCCTAAAATTCAAAAGAGAAAGAGAAAACTGTTCGTAGACTTTAATCCTATTTTTGTCTTAAACGTTAGTAATTGAGAGAGGGAAAATTGCCTCAAGTTACGTAAAAAATTTCAATAAACCTTGCGAAAAATAAACTAATATACTATTATAGTAATGTTATCGCTATATACACGCAAGAGTTTTTAGTGTTCTTTACAAGCACTTTTAGATTCCAAGTTGATCAACTATAAAGGTAAGTAAGGTAATTATTGATTGCAACACACTATAACATAACTTAATAATAGTCCCTATTATTCTGTAACCTAAAAAACAACTCAATTTCAAAGCAATCCTACTAAATATTCATAAAAACCACCAAATAAGCGAAGAAGTGCAATAAGGAAAAGAAAACGATCGGCCGTAGCTGCATCGTCCCCTCTCTATCTCCGCATTATACAGCGGCGAGATATCTTCTTCCGCGTCGCGCCGTCCGAGTCCTGCCGGCGTCGTCGCCGAACGTCGTCTCTTAATGAACAATTAATATGCAAACAGCGATTACTTAATTCCAAGTTAAGCGCGCGCCGCAGATTCTAATAGGCTATATTCGCGCGCGCGCGGCGCCGACGACGCGGAGCAATCGAAGACGGCCGACTGAGCGGAGGGAGCGAAATCCTGCCCGGACATTTTTCCCAACGACTTCTGACGCTTCCGGCGCTTTTAATTTTGATTCGACGAAGGTACGGAGTCTCGGAGTCGCTCTACTGTTGTTATTTACATCTTTTATGGTGTGACTAACTTTTACGGGGGGTATTTGAATCGAGGAATTATCTGGCATTGCGCCGAAATGAAAAAGAGAGGAGGAAAGTTTTTAATTTGGTTTTAATTGGCATCGGTTATCTTACTAAAGTATTACAATTTGACTTCTGGTAATATATGTACTAATTAAAAAGTAATTAGCCAGACAGATTTCAATATAAATATTGAATCACCAAAATGATTTTACATCTTTATATTGTACTTTTCCATTGTTAGGTCAAATGTTAAGGGCCCAAAGCCAAAATTCAAAAGTAAAAATACTTTAGCTCGCGCATAACTATAAAATTCAACATTGCCTGCAAGCATGCGTACAACTCTGCCGACTAATTAATTCTTCATTAAAATAGATCCAAAAGTAGTTCCACAACAGCGCCAATTCTCCCTCAATGGGCATTATAAATTCCTCCTTACTCGTCCTTTCCAATTTGCCGGCGCAAGCGGCAGCACTTCTCTCTCTATCTCTCTCTCCGTCTGGGTAACGGAAATCCTCGCGATACCGAGCAATTGTCCTGTTTCGCGCCGCTCCCTCCGCGAGAATCGAGAATAAGAAGGAAGCAGCGACTGATCCGAGGGGGGTAAGGCACTAATTAGATTTTCCCGGCATCTCTCACTTCTGGCCGCGTCTTCCTCGCGAACGTCCTCTTGAGAAGAGGGGGGGGGGGGCGGGGGAGGAGGGCAGATCGGTTTATTCGAACTTGTTTTCAGCTTCCGCGCGCGCCGCGCCGGGGCTAATAGCCTGTCAACCGCCACCGAGAGATTGCGCTCTCTGAATAAGAAATTAGCCTGAATAATTTCGTTTTCCCCGAGCCGCCCTCTGTGCGCCGCGATATTCCGGGAGAGAAAGAGACGGATTCAATTTAAATTAATCGCCGAGAATTATGGGAGCGCGGATATTCCGGATATTCGTCATGTTTTTCCGTGTTTGGATTATAGTCTTTTTTTTTTAGTTTTGGATCGTAATGGCTTCGTTTCAAATTAACGTTCTCTTATTGAGGATAAACTGTGATTTTGCATTCGCGAAAGAACTCTTCTGACACGCGGAGTTTCGGAATAATGTGATGGGGTTTTTAAACGTCCTGAGCAATCTCTAATGTACCTTATTATTAGATCCATTACAATAATATCTTTTCTCGATAAAGGTTTTCTGAATAAGAAATTAGGACGAATAATTTCGTTCCTTTTCATGTCTGAGAAATAAAAGGAGATCGATTCCGCTCGAATTTAAAGCTAAGAATATGCTAAAATATTCAATGTAAATTCTTTTGTTTTGAACTTTCATTCGAAGATATTGTTTCTTTCATTTCTTATCTCAGAGCTCCTCGACTGCATGGCATTTGATGAATTCACGAGGAAGAAACGTAATAATTTCTCTCTCAATAGTATGATAATTTTCTTATTTTCTTTCATCACATCCTTACTTAGATTCC
The DNA here is from genome assembly GCA_035047165.1 of Ormyrus rosae. Lineage (NCBI taxonomy): Eukaryota > Metazoa > Arthropoda > Insecta > Hymenoptera > Ormyridae > Ormyrus > Ormyrus rosae. The sequence goes on along the minus strand of JAWWML010000001.1, from coordinate 13,269,181 downwards.
CCTTTTTGCTTTCCACTTGACATTCGACCTCTCATATCAATTGCGCGTAATTAAAGTTACTCCGCGAGCCTTTCATTATTAAATTTAGTAATTAAAAATGAAAAGTAATTAACGGGACTCCGCCGAGCAAATACAATCTTTTCTCCGCGCTTCTACGATCTTCATAGTAAAGAGCTTACTCGTGGGTAATTCTAGGAGCGCGCGAACGGCTTGAGGCACTTTTCCATCTCTCTCTCTTCCTCTCCCTCTTTCTCTCTCTCTCCCTCTCTCTCTATTAGTATATTCATGAGAAATCCTGCAATATCGCGACGCTGCCTTGAGTCTCTAGAGCCAAACACAAAAGTAATTAGCTCTGTGTAGTCGGGCGAGGATTGTGAAACCTGTATTAAATGCGCAGGATAATCATCTACTGTTGAATCAATGCTGAAGAATTAGTGGATGCAAACAATTTATGAAGATCGCTATTAGCGTTTACCGTATTAAAAAGATACGTAAACGTTTCACAGGCTGCCTTATTTAACTGAATGCATCCGACTGTTAAATTATTCTTAGCAAACATTAGTTTATATTTTCTGAATTATAAAATATTTTCATTTGATTTTTCATCCATTCATTCTCCCTCGTGGCAGCAATACATTCTCTAAATACTAATAGCATCTAATGGTGCCCGTGCAATATTTTCAATTAGAGTACCTTAAAATATAGCGGAACACCGTCGCCCTGCACATTTTTGTAATTGTAAAATCAAAAAATGTAGAAGGTCCTTTCTATTGAATGTCCGTTTAACGTATTCAATTCAGGTTTAACCATCAGTATATTATTTCCTGGATGTACATTTCTACAACACCATTGTCTTCAACACAAAGTAGTGAGCCCTACGAAGAACATTTTTTCACTTATTATTGCAATTACACTTAACAATGCTTGTAACTGTACGGCCAATTACTGTGGTTTACAGTTGAATATTTCGAAACCGAAAGATTAAACGTCAAGTTATTTTTGCCAACGTGTAAAATTAACGAATAAAATTAACAATAGAGCACAAAAATAATGCATGGCAGAAGTCAATCAATTTCTGAAAAAGTTCTCTCAATCCCTCGCAGGAATCAGCAAAGAATATATGAAAAATCTCAAACAGTTACATTTCATTAATCTTCAATAAAGAAACTCCGCCACCTCCGCCTGCCGTTCCACCCTGTGCTCCTCCTAAAAACCACCTCGCCGCCTCGGGAGAAATCACTTTTTCGATTGGCCCCCAGCTTATGTCTCCCCGTCGAAGGAGCCAGCCTAAATCTCCGTTCTCTGATTCGATTCGCGCGGCGTATTCTGCGAAATTGGCTAGATCGAAGCTAATAATTACCAGGGCCGGAGGATGGATTCGCGCGTCGCCGGCAATTTCACGCGTGGCCGCAGCGTGAATTCTTCCGGACGGGGAGCCTCGGGGCCTTGCAAAGAGTGTACATATACACACTCGGCGCGGCGACGACGCGCCGAAGGCATCGCACGCCTCGCTTCGTTCCCTTGATTGTTGCGGGAGAGAGAGCTTTTTCTTGAGGGCAATTATCCGGCTTTCAGGGTTTGCTCGCGAAATCGGCTTTGCGGATTGATTCTTTTCGGACGGTTTATTCGCGCAAATACGAGATGACAGGTAGATTAATATTTAGGATTGAGAGAGGTAATACTTTTTTTCTTAAACTTTAGGTTAAATAATAAAACATGTTTTATTAATTAGAGATACAAATCTACTTCGATAGCAACTTATTATTGTTTAATATTTTAACCCCTTATTTTAATACTTTTAATTACTTACCAGTGTTTTTCAAAGTATTACTTTACTAATAGATAATAATATCATAAGTTTTATGCAGAAGAAAATAAATTCGGACACTTGTCACACACCTAATGTTGAAAATCGCAAAAGAAAACAAGCTCCCTCCAAACTTCGTCTGGCTCCCTTTTAAAATAATCTGTTCATCGCGAGGACTTCGAAGCAGGTTAAAATCAGCACAAAACTTTGCTAAGCCAATTTCGAACGCCGCGCGAGGCGACGACCGAGGAAGAAAAAAAAAAGAGAAAACTTTTAAAGCGCAAAGTACCTCTCAGCCGTAGGCGCGGACCGCGGCAGAAGATCTCAATATTTCAAGAGCCGACCGAGAGAGGGACTTTGAATAATGAAGCGTAGGCCAAGGAAGTAGAGAGGAAGACTGAGAGAGCCAGTCGAAGTGCGGACTGCAAAAAAATCCACCCCCGCGCTCGAAAAGAGTACAGGAAGCCTCCAAAAATGTGAAAGCAAAGCGGAGGAGACAAGCGAATGAAGAAGAAGAAGAAGCCGCGGTAATCCATAACGTTAGACCCGGCTGGCAGCTCTGATCCGCGTGAAGGATATCCCCGAGCCTCTTCCGACATCGGCTCGTCTTTTTCTTCGTTTCACGGAGACACGAGGGGAGGCAGCTCTCTCTCCCTCTGTGTATCGCAGTCGCGCGAGGGCCTAATCTCGAGTCTTAACCTCTCGACTTCGCTTAGGATAAAGGATTATTAAATGGCTCGCGAGTTACAGGGAAAGAGCCTCGCCGAGGAGTGGGAGACATTATTAAACGGGAATTAAGAGTGATTGAAGCGAAGATTAGTGCAGATTGTCTTATCGGTCGAGTGTCGTCTGCGACTGCGACTATCCTTAGTGCTTGGAGGAAACGGACTATTCAAATTGATCGCGATTGATTTTGAAGTCCAGTTTATTTGAGTAGGATCACTCGAGGACGAAAGGGCTTTCGCGTTTTAATGACAATGTGCTTCGATTCGGTCAAAGCGTATTTTTAACTTCTCGAAGTTTCATCATGGATTTCTAAATTCTATCTCGTTAGGCAGATAAATGCAATGTTGGATTTGCGATTTCAATTTAATTTAATCAGGCATCAATTTTAGGAAAATAAGGCAATGAGCATCGCATTTTCATTCTGATCTGCTGCACTTAAGCTGCAGCTTTGTGCATACTATCTAGTTGCATAGTCTAGCATGAAATGATTTATATTTTACGCATGAATTATTTTTTAAAGTCACAAAATAAGCATTTCCATTCGATTCTTTTAAACTTCATTCAGGGTCATCTGTTGCAGATAACGTTCTACTTCGCTTAAATCAATTTTTATAAAAATTCTTACATCAACCTCTCTTAACGGAAAATTTAATTTAACAAACAGTCCGCCCAAGGTCCACAATATAATTAGCCCATAAAATCGTTAAAGAAACACAAGCTCGCCTCCCCTCGGCAGCAACAACAACCTCCTCCTCGGTGGCTTGCCCTCTCCACCCCACCCCCCCTCCCCCCAAGCACCGCTACTATTACAGCGTCCCTCTGCACGTCCTCCAAGCCGTGAAATCGCCAAAGGGCTGCAGCAGTGGCGGGCGCTAGGAGGACCGGTTACCCGATTAGCATGATCACCATACGATTAGCCGGGCGGCCCGGTAGCCGCTAACTTTCCCGGGGCAGCTCGGCCTCCCTCCCCCCTCTATCTCTCTCCCCGCGTGTACTTTCGCGCTAATCGCTCGCGCAAACTTTCCAGCGCTCCTGACCCGCACCTCCGTCCCCTGCCGACCTTGTAATCAGCCTGAGTGAGGTCCTCGCGCAGGTGCCGATTTTTCGGAAGGCGCTGCGGCGCTCTCGCTTTGACGCCTCGAAGTTTGATGGTTGGAGCTTTAATTTGCCGAGGTCCGGTTGTCGGTTCTCGGATGCTTAGCTGTTTATTCGTTTGTGTCAAGTTTTTGGTTGAATTCGAAATTTAAGTTGGCTTTTTAATTACTAAATTTAACTTGGGCGAAATAAAAAAAAATATGTCAATTTGCAAATCGCAAATTATTAATGCCCAATTTCATTTTTCTCAACTGTTGAAACCAATGTTTAGAATTATTTTGACTCAAACATGTATTTTTAGACAACGTCTTATAATCAATTCAAATATAAAAATTATAAATTCAAAATGCAAAAGCTCTTTGCATTGAGGAAAAAGCTATTTTCAAACTTAGGTCTTATCTTTCATGCAGAGCAAGATGGAGTGTTTTATCCCACGTCATTAGATCAATCCCGCAGTTTCCTTCCTTTCTCAATAGATCTTTATCTTCCCAAGAATGTCATTGATTTCGTCATTGCTTCACAAAACTGACGCCAATTGGTAGCGAACTTTTTGAGTATAAAGCGAACGGCTAGATCCAAAAAGGCATCAGTTGATAGTTCTTCCTTCAAGCAAGACACAGCAAATCCTAAAATTTTACAAAGATGTTCCCAAGACACCTTTTGATCATTTCCGCCATCGTGATTTTTATCGCTATTGCAAGCGCCAGTCCAATTGAAAAGCCAAAACTGGACGATGAAATTGAAGGTCGCCATCCCGCGGTAAGATCTATATAACTCTCACTTCGCAATACAAAATATAATTTTCACTTTTCATATGACAAAATAAATGAAAATGATAGCAGAATCTTTCAATTTCGCATTAAAAATTTGTTATCACAAATTTAATTTAAAATCTGCAGTAACTTTAAGTAGATTAGAAATTCATTTGAAGAGAGTTAAAATATTAATTGTGACGAAATATTTTTATAGGCAGTGTTGGCTGTAGGCATGATTCGAGTAGCTGTCCAATGGGCTGCCACTCATTGTATCAATGAAGCTGCCGATCGCTGTGGAAACCAGTGGAAGAATCCTAAAGCCCTCGTCGAATGTGCGGTATGTATTCTCTATTTCTAATCATCTACTATTTTTTACCTCAAAGTTATTCAAATGTGTACTAAAGAACATTTTTTCTCATTACAGAAAAATTTCTTGCAGCATAACAAGGGACGCTGTGCCCTCGGTTAAAAATAACTTACCTATATATATGCCATATTACTTTTGTACTGAAAATATTTATTTATTTATAGTTGAAATAAATGCTTCTTAAAATATATTTACCGCAGTAGATTTTTTACCTGACAGTAGAACATTAAAACTTTATTATGATCTAAAATATTCAAATAAAGTAAAGGAAGTTTGAATAACTTTTTGAAAAGAACATTGGGTTTCCAGGTACTTTTGTGTTAGTAAATATGCCAATTGAGTATAACGTAGTACAGAGACTATAAATAAGAAAAAAAAACAACCAAAAACCATCAGTAAATTATCCTTAAATTTTTGTGCACTGTTTATGTTTACGAGGGTCAACAAAAAATTCCGAAAACACTAAAAATAGCAGTGTCTATTCATCTTTCCCTCAAAGAAAAAAGGGCCATCCCTCTCACCTTAAGACTGCGAGGGTGGGCCGAGAAAGAGGCCGAGGCGCGAATTGCGAGAAGCGAGGCAAAGTGGCACTTCGTCAGCGTCGTCGCGCTAACGTGTGAAAGTTTACCAGTTATACACCTCCCCCCGTTTAATCCTCTCGGCTTTTTCTCGGGCCGTCGCCGTCGCCGCCGCCGCTCAACTTGACCCTTTCCGCGCTCCATGTGTGCCGTCGCCTTGTAAGTTGCTTAAAGGAGAGGCGGCCACTTTGGCGCGTCTGCCAAGGAAAAAGCAGCGCCGAGCAGCCGAGCACGTGACTATGTATTATAGACGGATAAGAGGAGAGCAAGAATGGAACGAGTGGCCCCGACGGACGGGACGAGGTCTTGAACTTCTCCTCTTCTGGCAGCCCGGTTTTTAGCCCGGCTCTTAAAGAATGCACGCTCACTCGCACGGTGCACGCATTCGCCCGGAAAGCCACTTAGGCTGCTTTTAATTCAATATTGCTTTTCTTGCTCGCTTTATCTCCTTTGGCTTTTTACTTTTTATGAAAAGTGGAATGGTTTTGCGGAGTTTGTAGGTGCTGCTGCTGAATTTTTTCTTTTGCTTTCGAGATAATATTCAAGCGATCGTAGAAAATTGCGAGAAAAAATGGCACTTGCAATTTATGATAAATTTTTTCAACATACTTTCGTAAAAGACTAATAACTGTTTAATCTGAAATTTTTATCATTATTTTTAATTAATCTAAATTGGTAAAAATGCAGTCGAGGAGAGCAAACATTTTCCAAGTATTACGATATTAACCCTTTTATCCGCTTTATATTTCGAGAAATTCTAGATAACGTCTATTTCACTTCATAGACTTCCGTTTAAAATCTATTTCCCAGACTCGATTACAGATATTTCTATTATATCCAGAAGACCATCCCGTCGATTCACTCGATCCTGCGCTCCATTGATTTTTCTCGTTAACCCCTCCGTACCGCACCCCAACCATCGCACTCTCCCCCCCTCCCAAGACTCGCAACACTTGCCCGATACATAAAAACCTTATAACAAAGAAAATCCGTACGGCTAATGGCGCTAATAACGAAAAAGCAATTCGAGCCTACCCCGAGAAATCCCGGCTTTAACGTTCTCCTCCTCGCGCTAATTCAATAACGTCGCTGAATCTATTAAGTGGATAGGATCAGAGAGCGCGGCGCGCGAGTCAACCCCCCGGCTCCAATATCATCCCGTAATGCTCCTTACTTCGCTCTCTGGCCCTCCTGCGGGGGTAATGGGTTTTCGCTCGGCGGTGCGTTGATTGTGCCGCGAAGCGGAGAGAGAGGCGGATGCCGCGAAACATACATTTTTGGGATTTGATGGCGGGATTGTAGGTGTGCGCCAAGAGGAGGATAATCCGGCTGCGTTATGACCCGGGGGGGATCGGAATTAGTGCGGTTTTATTGCGCGAGAAGCGAGAAAAATGGAGGACTCGAGATGCGGCGATCGAGACGTTATTGTGAGCTTTAATGTGCCTGATGGATGACGCCTGGAAGCTGGGTGCGGAATGGTCTCGGAAATTCCTTTGTTTCTTCGACGAAAATAGAAATAAAAGACTTTAAGGTTTTGTGGTTTGATTTGTTTGTAAGTTTTGTGCTTCGTTAAGGTTAAATTAAAAAAATTTAATTTGCCATTTTTCATAAAAGAAGACTGACCTGAATTCATTCAATCTTTTGATTATAAAAAAAAACAGTTATAAAATACTACGTTACATCTTTGAAACTTGAGTAACATTTTCCCGAATTATAAAAGTATTTTCTAAAAGTAATTTTACTGTAAAAATAAAACCTTTCCACAATTTCTGACCCAAAACAGCATAAGGCACAGCAAAAAATTTCTCTCACGAGCATCTTCCGAAAGCAGAAGAAGCCCAGTCGCAGAAAACGATACTTGTATCCAAATCCCAGCTTCCCTCAAAAAATGTCGAGCGCGCCCTTTATCACAACACAGCACGACATCCGTTCCCCGCCGCATTTCCGCGACTAACTTCCGAAGAAAGGCAGAAAGAAGCCTCCTAAAAAGCTGGCCGCGCGAAACGGAAGGAGCTCCGTACACATCCGTCTCCTCTGCCGCGATAAAAAGCCTCGAGAGCAGCTGCAGCGAGAGGGTAATCTGTCAATTTGCTCCGCGGGCTCTGAAGCTCTCTCTCTCTCATCATTTTGTACTCATGTTGCAAATAAACGAATATCTATCTATCTCTCTCTCTCTCTGGGTTAGCCGGTCGCTCCCCGGAAAAACTCGCTGGGATATCCCCGGGAAAGTCACGTCTGCTCCCCAGGGCGCGGTGTCTTATATGAGCGGCAACGCGTGTCGTCGCGCGAGGAAACGAGAGCGGAAAGTGGGAGTAGGAGCGAGTTATCGAGCTTCTGTCACGCGAAAAACTCGGCTGCGCGTTATTTCGTTTTCTTGGCCCAATTTTGGGAGCGCCCCGCCCGGCCGCCTCCTCGCCGACAGCGACGGCCTTTTTTCCCGCCGGCGTTATTGCCGATGGGCAGCTCCGCTTTTGGACGATTGGAGGATACGCGGTGTGGGTTATCTTGGGAGATGTGAAAGGGACAGTGGGTTGTTTTACGTCGCTTTAATTAACTAAATTGACTATTTATTGAGTAAGAAAGTTATAACTCTGTAGAATTTATTTGGAAATTTGTATAAGAATTCGATACTCGTAACAAAATTTAAAGGTATTGGAAAATCCTGTAATTTTTTTTAAATCACCCATTTTCAGCAATTACGGTTAAAACCTCGAAAACAAAACCCAAAAGTGCAAAGTACCACAAAACCTTTCGTCTTCTAACCTCGAACGAAATCAGCAAGCAGCGGCTTAGCAAAACCGCAGCGTTTCCAGTCCAGCGTCCTCCGGCGCATCGAATCAGCTAAGAAGGGAATCATACTCCCTCGTAATGCCTCGCTTAAATCACGCGGCCGGGTCGTTAATCCAACGCCAAGCATCGGGGGACAGGGCATAAATACGGCGCACCGGCCCGCGCCTCCGTATACGCATGCACGATCGCTCCGCGATCGATCGATCGATTCTCCCGGGAAGAGAGAGAGAGGCGACTCGCGTAGCTACACGCGGCGCATTTGCATGCGCGCCTGGATTCCGCGAGCCCGTGCTTAGGCAAGCGCGTATATTATAACGGTCGTCTGTCCCCGCAGGAGTCGCGGAAGCTCTCGCGACTCTATCTCTCGCGGGACGACGCGGCAGGCAGGCAGGATTCCGCTAAGAATTTTAAAGCGGCCGGGAGATCGTACCTTCGCCGGCTCTGCGGGCTGCGTCTTTCGAGCCGCTGGCTTTCTTTATTGCGAGCTGCCAGGGGGCTTCGACCGGATGGTCAGGGTTTAGAGAGGTAATTCTATAGTTTAACGTCCTTATTTTAGAGCGAATGATTTTCATTATTAAATGACTTGTTTACGTCGGTGCCGGTGGGCATAAATTTTAAACTCGGAGTAATATTGAGCGAAGTCGCCGTTGTTAATTTTGTATTTAGCGGTGAAGAGGATTGATAATTAATAATAATCGTAAAATAATATTTTCATGGATTTATTTTCAAGGAAGCAGTATGTAAAAATGAATCTTTCTTTCATAAAAAATAATAATATAGTTATAATTCATATGACTAAAGCTCAAGACGAATGCCATGCATTTTGAGTTAGTTTCTTCCAACTCGTAACGTTTGTAAGAACTCGAAAATATTATACTTATGTAAGTTGCATAAGATTCCAAAAACCATTCAAGAAAATTTGAGGTGAAAGAGATATATACATTTTTACAGCAACACACCTAGTATTCATTATAATAAGGGCAACAATGTTTCGTTACCGCGTGACGAAACCTTTTATTACACGAGTCCAACAAAAGAATTTCGTCAGGGTAAATAGTGTATTCCAGCGTAAGGAATACAAAGAAATTCATCTCGCTACGTTTAGAAAGCACGATCGAAACGCGAACGCGAGCACCGTAGAGAGAGAAAGAAAGGTAGAGTGAGAGACGCCAAGCGAAAAAAGCGAGAAAGAAAGAAAGAAAGAAAGAATGCCTTTGCGCGCTGTCCCCTCGGTGACAGCTGATAATAAATCGTTCCACTCCCGAGGCATTATCATTTTTAAAGAGATAACAAATGATGCTTATAATAAAGCGCATTCAAAAGGGTGGAGGGGGTTCGCGTTATCGCGGAGTCGTGTTATCCTTCCGTTTCCACCCGGAAAGAGACGAGCACGTCGTCTTTTTATCTACTGTTGTTCGCGTTTCCCCCTTTTTCTCTTATTCTACTTCTGACTGGGACGTTCTGTGCTTTAACGGTTTCTTGCGCCATTCTTCATTTTGTCGCTTTCCACTTGCTTTCTTATTCACCTGTGCTTTTGTGCCACCGGAATAATCGTCGATACCTGTGCTTTTAATGTTTATTTGCTTATATTATCGTTTATTTTTGTCCGTAATGCAGTTAACTCTTGATTTTTAGAAATAAAAGCGGTAAAAAACTTGATTTTAATTAAAAAATTAAGCAGAATATACTCTTGTTTATACATATAAATTGGTAGTAACATTTAATTTGTCGAACTAACAAAGACTTATAAAAAGCAAAAGTTTTCAAAACGATAAAACGCCAAGTAAAACAATGCTTTCAAAACTTTTTTGTAAAAAAGGAGATAACAAAAGTAATAAACAATATAAAACGAAATTCGCAGCTTTTTAAGGATTTTAAATAAATTCAGAATTTCATGAAATCATATAGCCGCGGTCTTATTTTTGTTCACCTGACAAAGTAACTCTCTCTAGTGTCAAAAACGTGCGCGCGTGATTTTACCTCTTGGTCACGAAAAAATGGTACTCGCGCCACGTCGACTGAAATTTATGAGCTACATTTATGCCCGCTACGATATTGTAATATAAAATATGACTACCGTGTAAATTAGAGTGAAGTATATATCGTTAGCTCTTTAAGTAAATATGAAAATTCGCTTTAAATGTACATCGCTGCTTGGTGATAAGCGTAATAAATTATTTAAATCTGCGGAGTTTTTATTAAATAAAGGACTTTGTAAAAAAACTGTACTCACTTATTTGAAATGTTTAATGTACACATTTGAAACTAAATAGGAAACAGTTGCATTAATCGAGACATTAATTTATATAGCTGTGCAATTATATATCAATCAATTCGATATTGGATTTTTTATACCATAAGCTAGAAAGCGAACCCAATCAAGCGTTAGTTTAATACCTCGTACAATATTCAAGTTCCATCACAAGTTAAGGCAACGCCGTTACAAGTTAATCGCTCCGATACATTAGCCAAATCCTTAACACCGTAAAAAGTCTCTAGAGTCAAGAGTGAGAAAAACGGCATTGACGGCGAAACGCAATTACACAATTAATCAAGCTCGGTTTTGACTCGGCGCCTTTCCCCGGGGAGAAACGGAGACGGGCCGCGTGTTTTGTGTGAAAACAACTTCTCCGAGAGGCCTTTTCGAATGCCTCTTCTAATTTCCCGGGGACACAAAAGTGCTCGGGCGAGTCTCTCCCGCACTAATAGGCGGCCTGTTTGTACAGCGTGACGGGGCATCTGGACGTATTAGTTGACGATTCCACGTACCGCCAGGGAAAATACTATTAAAAGCTGTTTGCGTATGCGTTTGTCGTCTAGATTTCGTGAAAGCGCGGACAAAGGAAAATTTTGTCGGGGAAAACGTGTGGTTTTGATAGAGAAAAAAAAGGTTCATTTTGTCCGATGTTTTTAGAAAGCGGCGCAATGGATGAATGTTGTGATATGCAAAGGTGGCTCATAATTTTAACGCTAATAAAGGTTTCAAAATCTAGAACGTATATACATATTACGTATACGCAGCTCGTAAGAAAAACTAAACCTTGGTACAATTTTTTTACCATAATAGCTGTCCTTTTCCTTTTAAGTTGGGTATAAATGTAACTTTAAGAATTGGATTTAACAATAAATTGAACGTCCGCTCTTTTAATTATATTAATATTAATAAACCACAGCGAGAGTGAAATTAATGTATAATCAATATTGACCATAAATTAAATCCATTTACTTTATCGGGTATATATAATTAAATAACTCAATATTCTTGTAAACCGTTAAATATTTATTCAGAACCAATCGAAAAAGGCCACACACTTCTATCTAAAAAGCTCGCAGCGTTTAAATACCCGCAGAGAAATCACAGACGCCAAAAGGAGAATCGAGAAGCGGCTCTCGAGAGCATATAGACAGAAGGCCCTCGTGCGTCTGCACGTGTCGGCTCTCGCGTGTGGTCCGGTCCAGATGGATCCGTCCTCTCTTAGCGACACGCTCAATTGCCGCCGATTCCGGCGTATGTATGCTTTCTCCTTGGCCGCGCGCGACCGTCAGTTCGTTTACGAGTAGCGGAACGCGCAGGAGAGGCGTGACGGATGCAGGCTCGAGACTTCTTGGGACGGGCCGAGTGTTATGAAACCGATTTTATGGTGTTTTGCGTGCGTGCACGAGATTGTGTACATGGACGGGTAGTAGGTTTGCTGCGACGTTTTACACTGTGCGCATAAGAGAGAGAAAGATTTAGAAACGAATTGAATTTTAGCCTAGTTTATTTCTGTACCAAATATTAAAGTAATTTTAATGAAATCGAGATAAATTGTTAATCTCTAAATAAGCTACATTTTCCTCCGCGGAAAAAAATTAAATGAAACTCTTTGTCCATTCGAATTAAAAGCTTGATAAAAAAAAGGGTTCTAGCTTCAGTAACTATACTGCCCGAAACTCACCTCGAAGCAAGACAACGATACCCTCAAAAAAAAATCGGTCAAAAAGACCTACGTGCACTATCGCATTTGCAAAGGAACGAAGAAACGCCGCTTTGGGAAGAAATTAGAGCGCCCTGCTCGCTCGTGATTTGCACACATGCAACGTCGCGGGGCACGAACGTCGAAAGCACGAGGAGCTGCAAGAGCCGCGAGGGGGGAGGGGAGGAAGCTCGGAAGGAGGAAGAATTCGATTACAGCACTTAACCCACTTCCGACGGGGGATGGGCTTTTATTTTTATCCTTGCATCGAGCGCCGTGTACGGGTTCGAGTCTCTAAAAGTTTCGAATGTCGAGCGTTCCGGCTGCTTCTCGCTCACAGGTGCGCGTATTCCGCGTACCGTCGTCGCCTCCAGCTTCTTTCTTTATTCTTGTTGTCGTCGGTGCTTTTTAAAATTTTATATATATACTTTATGCTTTTTGGAAATCATGCCCGCAGTTTTATACGCTGTTTCCGAGAGTTTACCGGCATAGCTTTTGAGATGCTCGCGACGTTTTTTGAAAACGGATTCTTCGATACTTCTTTATCGGGGCAGAACTGATTAATATTTTTATTTAGGTCGTCAATCGGAATATAATTTTTTCGGTTTCAAGCTTATGAATTGACGTGTTATTTCAGTTTCCGACTTGACACTTCTTTCCTCTATATTCTCCACCTACTTCTGTCACGTCTGACTTGTTTATGTACATATCAAGAAGTTGTCTTTATAAATAACACGTTACCGTTGATTGGAACTGAAATAAATCAAGTCGGCGATATTTCTTATTTTTTAATGAATATTCACTTACGTCGCGCGCATCGCTTACCTCAATCTAAATTTATTAACCGGCCGCGCGCAACCGGCAAAAGCGAATCGCACCGACGGTAATTGCTAGGCGACCCATTCCTGCGTCTCCCGGCTCGAATTACGCCGTCTCGCGATCAAATTCCGATTTAACAAATGCCCGTAAAGCGAAGGAGGCAGATCGAGGTAAGTCCGTCATCGACTTGATTAGCATCAAACTTCCATTTACAAGAGCTTTTTAAATTTTCGTTCCCGTCCCATTTCGGCCGCAGCTATTCCGGCCCTTTGAGACGGGCTGTCTGTCCCTCAGCCTGCCAATTCTTCCGTATATCTCCCCGGAGCGATCTCTCGAAGCTTGGGCCAGTCATCCCATGAATAACGCATTTTCACAGCCGAATCGATATGCAGATTGGCTGCCGCCGCCGCCGCCGCCGCCGCTGCCGGTGAGGCTCACGCGTGAGTCTCCTGATGTCATCGCGACAATTCGGGTCATTGCGGGGGAGTCGATTCGCAAGAAGAAGTGTGGATGCGGGAAAGCTTGGCTTTCTCCCACGGGCATATATATGTGCGAGCGCCGCGGAGCTGGTGTGCGGCGAGTAGTGCGTTTAGGATTGTGTTTTGCGAGCTTCTGATTTCTGTTTGTTCGGATATCCGATGGGGTATCGGTTTTGTTTTGAAGTATTATTGCGCCGTGCGTCGAGTAATAATGCTCGTGAACTGAAAATTTTGTCATTTTTGTTACGCGTATTTTATGTAGTTCGAGTTCTCCCACCGAAAAATCCGGTAAACATTATTGCAAGGTCTCGACAAACCGATCCTAAAATGTTCAAAGCAACGTTAAATAAGTTTTAGCATTCTTTAAATTGTCGCTTTTAGATTCTCTCTCAAAAGTGGCAGTTTACAACCTTTTCATCTAAACTTAGAAACGAAAACTCCTGCATTCCGCGGCCTTCCCAATTACCGCCAAGACCTCAGTCTTCGGCTCCGAAAAAAGCCGGAGCTTTCATCGTGCGGGCCCGAACTCGCGGAAGCTCCAGATTATCTCCACGTGTTCCCTCCCGCGCGGCACTTCCTGCGCTCCGAAAGGGCTTTTTGTACACAGCAGCGGAGGGCGGACCGGCTTTCTCGCTCTTCGCTTGTTGCACTTTTCGTCTGCCGCCGAGGAGGGAGAGAAAGAGAGAAAGAGATCAACAAGTGAGATTGGCCTATTTTTCTCGGGCCGGAGAGAGGGCGAACTTCGTTACGAGGAAGTCGTTCGTTACGCCGCCGCGAGCGCCCGCTGAAGTACGTACACCAAGTTGTTACTGTTTTAACACGAGAGTTTCTAAACGGGTTAAAAGTTAATGCATTTTACGAGGCGGCGCTTGTCGGCCGCGTCAAAATTTTACGCCGTTGTTTTAATGTTTCATTGCCGGGGCGATCAACGTGCGCCCCCCAAGTTGTCGCGTTATCGTTTTAGATTTTAATATTTCAGTCATTGAATTACGCCTGGCCTGCGACGCGCGATGAAATAACGTGCCGATAACGCGCACGAAGTAATTATACGATTAAAAACTTTTATTTTGTTCCAATCAACTTCCTGCTTAGCATTTATAATTAATACAAAGGCTCGCGAAACGCGATATCATATAATTCATTATAAATGTAAATTGACATTCGATGTTTGCCACTATTTTACTCGTTAGTACCGGGCGTAGTTGCAGAATCAGAAACTAAGCAGACAATAACCCGCAGCGTACCAGCTTTTAATCAGTCCGAATTTTCCATTCGTAATTTCGTAACGGGCCGGCGCGGAGTCTCGACGCGGGGCCGACTAAAATGATGATCCGCGTAAACGAATAAATATTCATGCACCGCGAGCCCGTAGAATCGAAAGAATATAAGTGAGGGGTGTGCACGAAAATGGGGGGTAAATTCGCGTGGCGCGGCGCGAGTTAGTTATACGCCGGTGGACGCGGCAATCAAAGCGCGTCGTTAACAATGCAGACTAATGCCGCGATTCGGGGGGGGGGGAGGGGGAGAGGACGGCGGGCGAATGTTTTCGGCGTCATCGGCGAAAATCGACGGCCGCTTTAATGATTAATGATTTTCGCCAATAAACGAATGAAACGCATCGTTGGCACTGAGCGAGGAGCGACGTCGCCCCGAAAATATATTCATTGTTTGCGCCGCGGAGCGCTCCGATTGTTATTGATTGAATCGTCCGATTGGAAAATGTAGGGAATATTGTTAAAAAAAAAAAAGAAAAAATACGCGCGAACCCGTTTCCCAGACAGGGAGACTTTGAATGTCGGTCGTTTTCGCTGAATGCCCAGATTTGCGCTGATTGTTAATGCGCGCGGCTGACTGTCGCAGGAAGTGGAGTTTTGCGCGCGTCGAGGAAGTGATTTATTTTTAAAATTATACACGGTTATTTACTTGCAGATACGAGTGAAATTTCAGTTGCTAGGTGCTTAAAAAAGATTATATTTTGTTAGCGATGTGTTCTCGATATGATAGTTTCTAACCTTCCAGCGTTATCATTACTTAATTCTTCGATGCAGTTAAAAAACGAATATTTTTGTCGTTTGTATATTTATTTTATTATGTGAAAAAATATATTAAACCATATTAAATTTAAATGAAAATCCTTTTAATTTAAACATTTTTCAACAGATTGAAAACTTTCTAATTAAAGCGTTTGACGTAATTTTATAGAACGCTATTTCTACTGATTTATCGATCATTTAAAACCCCAAAGATGCGCATAAAATTTTTTTAATTCCAAAATCGACTCAAGCCATTCTATTAAAAAATCCCCACCTCATACACCCAGAACTCTCCCCAAGATATTTCGCTCGCCTCCAACTCAACCCCGCAATATCCCTTAGCCGCGAGCGAACGGCAGACGAAATATATCGCGCTCGCGGGGAGAAGAAGACGCGCGCGCGCCTCGCTTCGCCGATGGCGAATAAAAATCCGCAAAACAGATAAAAGAATACGAGCCCCACATTTTCCGCGCGCGCGTCAGGTAAAGTCGGCCGGCCCTCCCACGACATTACGGAGATACGCCGCGGAAAACGAGGTCGCGGCGATACCGCCGGCGCGTGATGTACATTCGACATTCCTCATTGAGCTCCGCGCCGCGCTGCACCGCGAAAATCGGCCGGCCCGAACCGACTAATACGCTCGGTTTTAACGGGGCCGCGCTGAGCTGCGCTTGGATGCAGGGGCGTGAGCGACGACCGGTGCCTTTGGAAGCTGGTCGAACGAGGGCGCGGTTTTATTGGGATTTTCGGGGGAAGAAAGAAGCGATTTATATAGCTGGATTGATTAAAGTTGTTGATGACGAATGTTTGATAAAAAATTTATTAGCTTGTTCAGCTGCTCAATCTCCGAGAAACTGAGCGAGAATAAAAGCGTAAGAGAATCGCACCACATCAAAATAATGCCAATAAAAACTTTGCAACGATCAACCTAAACTCCTCGCTAAACCCTCTCAAAGTCACCGCGGCACCGTCTCCGCCTCCCCACCCGAGCCACCATCAGCGGGCAGAAACCTCCGCGATATTTCCGCGCATAATTAATACGCATTCCTCGCGTATCCATTAATAAACACGGAGATAAGATTAGCCGGCGAGGTAAGAAAGGCGCGCTCGGGAGTACAATGGACTCGCGGCGGCGCCTAAACTGCCCCCTCGGCTATCTTAACTGCCCCCCCCCCCTTCGTCCTTACGTACACACACGGCCGCGGAATCCACAGCCGATAAGTCGCACGCGCGAGCGCCGCGATAACGCGCCGCTATTCATTTCTCACGCGCGGCGCTTTTCCTTCTGGCTGCTGGCGGCTTCTTAGCTTACCCCCCAGCCGCCGGGGCGGCTTTGCAATTACCGAAATCTAGGGCACGGACATTTTTTTTTTAAAGCTGCTAATATTTTATTGAGCTACCGTTGAATCAGTGGGGATGGGCGGTGAAATCAATGGAGCTTTATACATTTTTAATAATTTTACTTTACGACGAATTACCCATTTACTTCTGAAATTTTGAAATAATATTGTGAGAGTTCGATTTTCGATAATAATTTATGTAAAAACTATCGCGTTTGTCAGTGATTGCGCTAAAATTTCCCTTAATTAATCACCGCCAGCATCAAACGGCGCCCAGCAGTGCAACTATTTTTCGTAGACGTCCCCGCAGCTCTCCGTCCTCGTCGCCGACAATCGCCTCGGGTGCTGTACAAAAACGCACCGTCGTCGCGGGGGTTAATTTAGAGTGGTGCTCGCGGGTGTAATAAGTACCGAGGTTTTACACTCGTCGTCCGGGGCCGTATATACCTTTTTGCGGGCGATGACGCCATCAAACGATATAACCGCTAAAAGTGCCGCGTACTTTTCGGGCTCGTTAAATTATAAGGGAGGTGTTTTTCTCCCAAAAGCGTATTTATTTGTTTGCTGCGCGTCAGTGATATTTGTGATTGTGATAATTTTGCTCGTCGTACTGCGGATAAGTATTTTTTGATTTGAGGCAGGATGCGCTAAAGAATTGAGACACGTTTAATAATATACAACGTTTGTCTGTGTTAATGAATTACGTTTATTTCAAATTGTCAGATCTATCCATTTTAGGTCATGCTATTTATAAGAAAATACTTGTAAAATTCAGATTTTTAATATTACATTGTTAACCTATTCTTCATCGAATTCGTAGATTTAGAAATAATTTCATTACTTTAGAAATAATTTCGTTGATAAAAATCAATCTTACAGCTATACCAAATTTAATATCCTTTTATTTATATTCTTAGTATAATAAAATCTAACAATGAATTACGCTCGAACGATTTCCGTCCCCTCTCTTTTATCACTTATTCGGCGATTCGTTGAACGACGTACTTAGGCCTTTTCTCCCGGTCCATCTGTCCAAAACGTGCCAAAGACTCATTGAGAATTCCGTGCGTCAATATAAGAAAATCCCTATCTCTCTTTGGCCTCGCCGAAAGTCGGATAATCGACGAAATCGATATAAAAATTCTAGGAGCAAACGGGCCATCGAGAATCCCTTCGTGTAATTTCTGTGAGCTGGAAGAACGTACGACCGTATTTAGAAATTGAACTTTTCAGATATTCAATCTTCCCTTCTTTTAGTGGACTTTATATTTAGTTTTCTTTGGAAAAAAATTTCTGGTGATACTGCTATATCACGTCGTTTCATTACTTATTGATAGCTTACGTTATACTGCGTGTAATTATTTTACAGTAATTCATAAACTAGAAAAGTGTACAAGTGCGTATTTTATGAAATGTTATTTCTACTCAATAAGCTCTGTGTATTTTATAGTGTTTTTGAAAATTTTAAATTTTTTATATCTTATTTTATAACATTTTAAGAATTCAGATACTTTTTGGAATGTAACTTGTACATCCATTTTTACGTATTTGTACATGTTTTTTAAATGAAAATATGAAATGGAAAGCTTAAAATTGAAAACATTTATGAATACGTAATAAAATAAAAAACTAGAAAATGCTACAAAAATATATTTTACAATAAAACGATTTAGTTTAAATTCAGGTCTAAATAGATTCGACATTGCCTAATTTAGCAAAGCGTATACAGTAAATTTTTTTTCAAATCAATGAAGGTAAATTTCTAAATAAGAAATGAGTAGAAAAGTAAACGAATACCGGATAAAAATCTAAAACTTTTAACGCAAACGCAAGATTCACATTCAATTCGATACCCCAGACAAACTAGAACATTACACCCCTTAAACATCGACTAAGAAAATGTTTTTCGGTAACCATTCGAATGAAATAGAAAAAAACGGCGCTCTGCAGAAGAATAAAGAAGAGCGAGAGCGCAAACGAAAGAGCCTTAAATTTTCCGAGAGAAAAAAAGAGAGTGGGGGAGGGAGGGAGGGGGGCAAATTAAGGGTGTCGTGGGGGTTAAAAAGGGTCGATTCGACGGACGGGCTCTCAATGACGGTAATAACACTAACTTCTCGTCAGTCGGCGAAGGGCCAAAAGTGCGCGAGTGCGCGTATAGCTCCTTAAAAAAAAAAAAAAAAAGAAAGAAGCGGACGTGCGCGCCTGCGAGGTCGAAAGCAAAAGTAACGAGGCAATTCGTAGGGAGGCTTCGTGTTCCACGCCCGTATAAGTCCTCCTTTTTTTCTCTTGCGCCAAGCGGCGGCGCGTCTTCCTTTTATTTTTGGAAAGGGCTTTCTTTCTGTTCCTTTCCGCCGGTCGCCGGCCGTCCGTTACTCTTTTAATCTCCTTTGCTGCCCGGCCTTCATAAATATCATCGACTTTTACGGTTTGTTTGTGTTTTCCTTTTTTTTTTCTCCCGAGTCGGATAAAAGATATTATTTTGTTTTACTTGCCTGGTAATTATTTTCGAAACTGTTTTTGAAAAAGGATAAAAGACGTTTCCGCCGGCGATATTTCGCGAAAAGTCAAAAACTTACGTACAACAATAACTGTTATGTTACTGCTGAAATTTTCTACAAGACAAACCAAAGAGTAGTAAATAGCACAAATTCATAAAATAAAGTACAACGAGATTTTAGAAAAATCAGTTTAAAAAAAAAATCCTCCTTTTCATTTATTTCCGTGCGAAAATTCTTGCAGCGGAGCATGAAAGAAGCATAGAAAAAAAATTCACAAATCAAGTCAAACGTCCCGCGCTGACATTTCGTGCACACCTCGCATCTCCACTGCTAAAATCCAACACCCTCTTGTGTACTTGCATCCGGCTCTCGTTCACACCCCCTTTTGTCCGACTTCGAAATCCCTAAAAAACGCTTGACTATATACTCATCGCGCGATATTGTCGGCTCGGCGCCGATGACTCTTTCCGTACACTCGAAAAGCGAAGACTCGTCCGCTGCACGCAAATCACTCGGCATATTGTCCGCCGAATTTTCGAGGTTCGTATGTATAAAAAACATCTCCGGGTCGGGATGCATTATGCAGTTCGTTCTTTTTCCTCTGCCGCTCTACTGTCAGTTATATGGCCTGCTGTCCTGCGACGAATGTATTCTTTGAAATTTTAATCAAAAGTCGCGCCTTCTTCACCTCTTTTCTTCCGGAGAATTCTCCTGGATGAGAACGAATGGCGCTGCGAACTTCAACAGGGCAGGAATCAGCAGATTGCGTTTCCGGCAGGTGTTTATACGTTTTTTCGTTTTATTTTAAAACTAGAGACTTAACTGAGTTCCCTTTGCTACTTTTGAATTGAGAATAAATTGTTATGTAGATGCTTGGTGTACTTGTATTATTACTTGTGTAAAACTTATTACAGTATTCAATTGAGACACAAGTTTTTTTACAAAATTCAGAGTTGATGAACTTATTTCCGTAGATTGGCAAAGTGAAAATTTTGAAAGCAATTTTCTCTATACTTCATAGTTTTGACGTCGAAATATAAAGCGTTACTTCGCGAACAAATTTTATTCAACGTCTAGAACGATTATGTAGAAAATTGACTTTAGAAAATGCTGCAGAGAAAATCGACTACATTCAATCTAATATTTAAAGATCAACGAAAATTTGAATCTCGACGACTAAAGTTCTTTTTCCGATTCTATTCTATTTTTCGATTTACATCCAAGACTTATAAAAATTCTAAAAAAAAAAGCTTCAAGACCCAACAACTGAAATTCCATCTAAAGCGAAAATAGCATGCTGGAGACTTTCTCGCGACAAGATTTTCGAGCTCGTCCGGAGCTCGGGGAGAGAGGAATCAAGGTAAAAACGAAATGAGAATCGAGGGAAAAAGGAGAAGCACTCCCGCGCCGCGCACGAGGCACAAAACACGTGTTAGTGGGTGGACGTTCGCAGAAATAAGAAAGAGAGAGACACGCGACGTTAGGTACTGTACTCGTCGAGTAAACGGACGATAAATCCACCTTGGCAAATAAAAGGAGGAGAGAGAGAGAGAGAGAGAGAGAGAGAGAAAATTTCAGTCGGACACAATGCGACTCGTTACGCTGGCCTCGGTCGGACACATTTTCCCTCCTCCCAGCTCTACTTCTTTTCACCGTTTTATTAAAGACGCGTGTCTCTGGTCCTTCGGCGGCAGGCTTCATTTTGCCCCGCGTCATTTCCGGCGCTGCTTCCGCTTTTAAAGCGAAAAATTAACGAACGCCGAGAAAGAGAGAGAGAGAGAGAGGGAGGCGCGAATCGTCGCCGCATCATTATTATTATCTTTCTAATTATTTATGCTTGCTGTCTGTATAGGTTTAATTGCGAGAGAGGGGAGCGGGGGAGAGAACAGCGCAATAATTGAAAATGCGCCGCGAAACTTCCTCAATTATCGTTTGCCTGAGAGAAATTTGCGAAAAAAAGGGGATTTTATTTCTCCTTCGGCTTTTCTCCCGTCATTGTCGGCTGGAAGAAAAGGAGGTCAGGAGGGAGAAAGAAAAGCAGGTACGCCTCCTCGCACATTCTTACTGTCTTTCTCTCTCTCTCTCTCTTCGCTGCCTCATTAATGCGAACCGCATTATTTTCCATTTGCGCAGAAAAGAAGAAGGTAAGAGATGCGTTGTACGCGACAATACCATTCCTTTTTCCTCGGACTTTTTTCCCGCGCGCGCAAAAAAAAAAAAAAAAAGAATCTCTTTTCTTTATTCCCCGACTGACCTCCTTTCCTTCCTTCTTCCCCCTTTATCCAGGACCATTTCGACACCTTTCTCCTCGAGCAGCTGAGCGCGCGCCCGACTTTTTCTTCGCCGCCGCTGCCTCGTCCGTGCTGAATTTTCGAAATGCAGAGAGGTAACTTGGCGGCGGTGCTCTTTTTTTTTCGAGTCCGAGGGCTCTCATCGAGGCACGATTTTTTCGGAGTTTTGGTTTTTATAAAACGCGTCGGGGAAATTCGGAGTAATGAGTCGCCTTTGTGCGAGTCGAGTTTTTTTTGAGAAAGTTGTTGCTTTTCGTGGATATTTTAAAGTATTTTTGGTTCAACTCATAGGTACGCAATAAACTTTTAGATTAAATAAATTTTATGAATTTTCAAGAACTTCTTCCTTTTAAAAATAGTTTAAAAATAACTTTCTTTATATTTGGTATAATCTCTGAAATTTTAGGATATCATTACACCTCTGAAGTGTGAAATAAAAACAGTTTTTAATGAGACTCTTGTATTTTTCACGCATGAATGAAATTTATTCTGTCTTTGCACAAGTAAAGAGATCCTGTACGTAAAAAAATGTAGCTCGCACAAGCTATATTTTGTAAAAAACAATTATTATTATTATTGTGTAGTTTACATGCCGAGTATGAATACAAATAAATTATATTGCATGCTAAAACTTTAGAATGCCCTTTATTCAAATTTCAATAAACCCAGACAACGGAGCCGTCGCAAAAATCCCCCCGCATTGTTCCAATTTGCAGAATCAAATAAAGCTCCTATCAAAACACACCACGCATAACTCGAACCAACGATAAAATCCATCAGCGTATCCTTCAATCCCAACAAGCCAAGACACACCAGTACCCAGTAAAATTTAGAGCCCGGAGCCGCGACTAATCTGCGCGCAGCCAAACGAAAGCGATCATTTAATTTTTCCCCTCTCTTTCTCTCTCTCGAGATCCGTATCGGCGCTCGCATATCTCGCGGCTCGCACTTAACGCTCGATTTCACGCGGCCGCGGCTATCGCGCCCATCGTAACC
This sequence comes from Ormyrus rosae, assembly GCA_035047165.1. NCBI lineage: Eukaryota > Metazoa > Arthropoda > Insecta > Hymenoptera > Ormyridae > Ormyrus > Ormyrus rosae. Next base: position 13,246,651 of record JAWWML010000001.1, on the reverse strand, counting down.
CACACGCGGGCCAGCGCACCTACGGCCTATCTCCCGCGCGATGTCGCATTGTTGCGCGGACGCGTGCCATTGTTTCTCGGCGGCCGCCGCCCCCGCACTTCCGCGAGTCTTTTTTTTTCTTTCTTTTAGCCGGGGATTAGGAGGGACACGCTCGTCTTGCGCGCGTTTTATCGCGCGGGAGAGCTGCGTGGGCTCGCTTTCGTTTCGCGTACTTTGATGCAGGCGAGGTAGAGTGTTTGGGAGATGGACGCGCGTTTTTTTTTTTTAGCGATTATCGCTGGATCGATTTGGGAAATTTGAAGGTGTTTTGATACGGTATGCACGGTATGATATTTGTAAACCAGGGGAATGTTACCGTCGAGGTTTTTTTGTATATTAGCTTAAAATAGAAAAAATGAAGTAATTGGAAAAAAGAGTCCTTTATTATGTAATGTTGTTCAAATTTTTTACACTTTTATATTATTTCCTAGGGATTTCACATGAGAAACCTTAAATATTTTCACTGATTTACTTTTATCATTTAAATTTAAAAAAAGGAATGTCACATACTTTGAATTTATTATGCCTGCACTCTTTGTTCTTTTATTTCGTGCACGTAATTTTGTTTTTTTTTTATTTTTTGTTTTGTATATAAAATTCAAGCGAGCAAAAATAAATTACGTTGTCATATTAGCATTATAAAAGATATCAAATCAGCAAAACGAACATAATACCCGAAATTTCAATTCGAGCGCGACTAAATATAACCCGCATTGAAATTTATTGAAAATGCGCGTAAATATAAAGACAAAACTCTTTCGACCTCCTATTCAGAATTCGCGCGCGAGATAAATTAAATAGCAGAGAGCTCTGTCTATTTTGCATTTGAATTCCCTCGAAAGCAGGTTTTCAGGCAACCTGCGTCGCGCCTCTCGCCTTTCTTCCTGCCTCGCCGCTTCTCAATATCTCTTCGAGAATCCGAGAGGCTGAACGAATCAACGACGGGCGCACCTTATTCCTTGACACTGCGCCCGGCGGAGAGAGATGCGTGGGGGGATTAATTCTTTGGGCTCTTTGTTTCTCGTTCTATGGGACCTGGCGTTTGTTTGTTTTCTTGCCCCGAGGCAGATGTGGGTCACTTTATAAGCGACTTTCCGTCGATGCATATTTCGTTCATTGTCCCCGCGACTTTTGTCCAAGTACGTCGAGGCTCTCTGGTACAGTTTTTCGAAAATTGCCCTGCATTTTGCAGTCGATTCATTGGGAAATTCAGTTTGCGAGTTCATTGTGCGAAATTTCCAGTATTAATTGGTCGTTTCATTCATTTTTTTGCAGTATTTAGAGCGCGATAATTCATTTTTTACGAAAACTGAAAATACGCCTTGATTGATCGCTTTTCAATCGTAATAAGCACCATTCGAAAAATTTGAATACGCGCATTAAAAATTCTTTTATCCTTAAACAAATTCTTAATACTCCATTGACGATTCACGTAACTCGAAAATGCAAACGCTAATTTCACTAATTCAATTATCATTTTTCAATTTAACGAGTAACTACAAAGTACCCCGCGCACCTTTTTCCGCGCGCCAAATAAAAACCTGAAAGTCAGTCACAACCCCGAAGCAGCCGAAAATCCGCGTCCAGCCAGTCAGCGCCATCCACGCATCGCCGGCAGACTCTTGCGTCGCCAAACGCAGGGCGCCGCGATCTGCCCGCTCCACTCGCCTCGACTCGCGGCATATCCTCATCCCGCGCGGAAACTCGGCCAGGCGGTCCGGCCCACCGCGGCGTAAAGCAGCCTGCAGCAGCACCCGTTAATACAGTGTCCGTCAGTGGCTGGGACTCGGGTTGAATTAGCGGCGACGCCGACTCCTCCGACTCTCTCTCTGTCGCGCGCAGATTTTTGGGCGGCGCACTGCGCAGCTGCTACGATTGCTATTGACAAATCGGGGCCCCGATGCCGGTCGTCAGTCACGGCGCACGCTGCAGTTGCGGAATATCCGCGCCTGTCAACCGCCGCGCCGTGCGCCTTTCGTCGCGCGCGACGGAGGCGGGCGCCGATTTGCATGAGAGTGATCGAGCGGTTAAGGATTTTTGGGGGGCTGCGCTGGAAGGATGATTGCTGTCGCGTGTCTCGAGGATCGATAATTGTTTGGACTTGTGGATTGGAGGAGGTTTGATGGGAAAGAAGTTTTTACGCTTCTTGTCGATGCGATGAGCGAATTAAAGTTTTGTTTTGGGTCTTTTGGGTTTACGGTTATGAAACAATGTTTTGAGATATTATACTGTTTTATAATATACGCTGTTTTAGATTTCCACAATATTTTCCAAAGAAGAAGCAACATAGGGACTGATCGTCAAGTGTTATTTGTTCTTTAAATAAATCAATTCAAAGCCAGATTCTAATTACGTTAATAAAGATTATTTTGAAAATGACGAAAAATATTAAATATTTAAAGTCTTTCTATACCTCAACCAAAGTGATAATCACTTTCAATTAGACGTTTGTAAAATATAAAGAAGCTACTATATTAAACTAACGTGGTAACATATAACTTTAGTCGTCAAATCACGGATAATGCAACAGAAAGGAGATAAATCTCATATTTAACTCACCGAATACGGCAAATCGGGAGGAAGAGCAGGTAGGAAATCGATCGTCGATCGAGAAAGTGCAACGGTGGTGTTCGGAGATCGGACTGCCTTGGGAATTCAATTATACGAGAGAGACGGAGAGAGAGAGAGAGAGAGAGAGAGAGAGAGAGAGAGGAGGCACTTTACTCGCGGAACAATGGTACAGCCCGTTCGATAATGAAAGGACTCTGCGCAGGTCATCGAATCACAAGGTATTTACGAGGAGCTGAGGAGGGAATCGGTTAGTACGTACTAAATGCGCCCGTCGCGTTATTTATTGTTCAACTTTCCAAGTTTTCAGGTAAAATGAGGAGTTACTTAAAAGGCCTTCGATATTGAAAAATATTCATTCTCGCTTGTCGACTTGTTGACGACGAATATTTCATAATTTACAAAAATTAAAGTACATATTTACTTTACGAGCATGTAAACATCATGAAAAGCGTAACGTATACTTTTATAAAGTATCGTAACCCGATAAAGCGTGTTTTTGCATTAAAAAAAATCGGTTTTAATCTCATCGCGAAAAAGGCAGCAAAATCAGAACAGAGGATGCCATCTATCCTCAAAGCCCGTAATGAAAAGCCCAGTCCAAGTTGTCAAAACCTCTTCACGCGGCGCTTCAAATTTCATTATCAAAAAGGGCTTAAAAAAAAAAAAATCCCCGGCCAAATCCAGCCTCGTAACCATCCGCTCATCGGCAAAGACAAACCTCCTCTAATTACGCTGATTACGGCTCTCGCAAAAGAGCGCCCGTCGCCGGGAGTTTTAATTTTCGCGCAATCGTCAAAATAAACATCATCCGAACGTCGGCCGCAGACGCCGGGAATCGACGTGGGCCAAAGGACCCGTCAGAAATCCACAGCCGGTGTATAATTACGTTATAAGTGGAAAGTAAGGGGAGACGTGCGTTCAAACGAGTCGCGCTTTCATGTGTGAGTGTGTGTGTGTACTCCCCCGCTGCTTTTGGCCGATAACCTCGTTAAAACGAGAAAGAGAGAGAGAGAGAGAGAGAGAGAGAGAGAGAGGAGGCCGCGCACCGAAATTCGTTTGGCAACCGGCCAATAAATTACCGGGTCCTCGTCGAGCGAAAAATTTTTAGGCTGTGTGCGTGAGAGTCGGAGCTTTTTATCTTGCTTTATCGAATAACTTGGGCATTTTGCGATGAGTCCTCTGGGGATTTGACTTGTTAAATGTTCGATGGGGAAATTCATGTCGGACGTGGTGAATGAATTTTGGAGGCGGTCTTTAAGGATGAATGAGGGGGTTAATTGATGAGACATTGGTTAAATGTTGGTATACTTTTTCAATAGCGTATTACTTTCAATTTGAAACGACTTTATTTACGCAATTTATTTTGTATTTGATAGAAATTCACTGTTGGATATTAATCCTATTAAATAATATCAGCTTTATTTACCTTATGCAAGTGTAAAAATTTGAGACGAACAAAGTAACTGTTACATAAATACTCCACAATATAGACGAAAATCATTACGTTCTCTCCAAAGTAAACAACCTTTTGAAAGAGCAACTATACTGCAAATAAAATCAGCCACGCAAATACGAAAGTATTACGAAATCGAAAGCCATTAGCCGTTTATCCACGCGGCATAAACTCCGCCGACAAAAGCAAGCGACAGTTCGCGGCAAGGCATAAATATAATAACAATCCTTACTTTCCCCCTTCTGAGCCTCGCTTAAAAATCGCCGAGCACACGGCTCGTTTCCAAAAAAAGGAAGCAGGCCGAAAGAGCTCCTTTATCATCGCACAGGCGCCTCGAGAGAACGCGCATAATACCCCGCGTACACGCGAGGGAGAAACGAAGACATCGCCCACGCTTTACAACGCGCGCGGCGCTCCTCTCTCGCAATTGCATTGAGGCCGACCGGCCGTTCGCGGCTCTCTCGGAAACGAGGCAGTCGAATGGCAGCTCCGACTATAAAGTAATTAACATATTAAGGAGCCGGGCAGGACCTCCTCGCGCGCACAAAACCAAGACGAGTTCGCACGCGCGCACACACCGTACACGGCCCTTTCCCGGGGGGAGGGAGGTCGCTCTAATGGCTGGCTCAGGCTCGTATTAGCATCTGAATGCCGAGCCTCGGAATGGAAGCGCCGAAGAGCAGAGTGTGCAGCAGAGTCGTTCGACGCCGCGAACCGTCCTCGTTTCTCAACTTCTTCGTGAAAACCGACCGACTGTCCCTCGCGGAGAGGATACTGTTCCGGGGGGGAGGAAGAGGGGCTGGTAAGTGAAGAACGCTTTATCGCACAGCCGCGATCTTGTTGGATTGGAGGCGGAGGTGAGCGAGCGAGGGCCGATGGGTACTTTACGGGACTGATAAGATGATTCGGAAGTTTTATTCGGTGAAGGCGAAACTGAATGGAAAAGAGGTGTTGCGGTTTAAGAGCGCGATGAATACACAGTTTTGAGGCGGATGTAGTAGTTTTTCGATCATTGTAAAATATCTCTTTGGTATTTTAATAAGAAACCAATGCACCTGCATCAGTATTTCATTTTCAATACATTTAACTTCTGCCGTTGAGATTTTAGAGCTTTTATATATTGAATAAAATATTCATTTTAAGCAAGGTGAATTTGTGAGGATAATATTTTTATTAATAATGTAAAATTTATATATTATACAATAAAACTCGTTTAAATTGTTTTATGAACTTTTTAATTAAAATCGAAAATTGTAGATACGAGAAGAAAAATAATATTTACTATTCATAAATAGTAAATATTATTTTTTCGACTTTAATA
>JAWWML010000001.1:13166267-13228522 GCA_035047165.1 Ormyrus rosae | reverse complement strand
TCTTTTTTTTTCTTCTCATATCTCAAGTTACGATACAGAATAGTAATTTTTACTCCTTTTTTTCTCTCAGTGTACATTACAATTAAGGAGAAAATTAATCATTTTCGTTTAAAGTTTATAGTACACAGATTTTGTAATTTTATGCCTTTCGATTTTATACCTTACAATCCTTCTTCCGAGCAAACAATGCAAATTTACAATTTTAAAGCAACGAGTACCTTTCAATCCTTCCAAAACGAAACTCAAAGAGAAGCGTTTACTCAGAGTCCGTTATGAAGGCAGGATAAGTATATGATAAAAAGCGAAAGCTTCCCTCCTGCTTTCGGAAGCGCCAACCGACTTGCGATTCGGGGCACGTAGATTGCTAACCTAACTTGTTTAGCGATTTTAGCGGTATTTGATTAGCTGAGTGAATTTCCGAATTGTTCCATCGGCACATGCTTGTCCGTGTGTATACGTTCCCAGCGAGCGACGTACCTACAACTACAACGTTTTCCTTTCTTCGACGTTTACCTACCGAGGCTGCTTGGGGAGGGTTCGAAATGTAAAGTTGTTTGGTTTTCTTTTTAGTGGCGAGACTGATTTCAAGGATGAATAACATGATATTGTAATTATGGTTAGTATAAAGTTGCTCTTGATGCGTGTTTTATCAAGAGCTCCTGCGTAAACAGAACTTTCGTGGACTACTATAATGCAGTGTAAAGCTTTTATCTCGATAATACTAAATTGAGGTTATTCTGTGCACAATTGATTAACTAATAGTTTTCAAAAGTATTTTTTCAGAATTTTCGTTGAACAGTCTAAGTGTTATGTCAACATTTTTTTTAAATCACACTTAATCTTAATATAATTTATATTTAAAAATTTAATGTGTAATGTTTATATGACTTCTTAAACCTTGTTAATCACGGATTGTTATAATATAATAGTAAGACGCAGGTGAGTTACAAACCTAAACTATCGTTCGAAAGCGTCAATGGACGTAATTAAAAGTGCCTTAAAATCTAGAAGCTGGCTACCTCGATCACCCCTTATTAATATCAGCCCTAAAATCGGAATACTTGGAACGTAAAGGAGACTCACCTTGAGAGTAGTTCATGACCTTTCATGTACCTCGGGCTTCACTCCTCACTGGAGTCGCGACGCCTCGAGGATCCTCTCTGCTCGGCCCTGCAATCACAAAGACAATGAGCCTTCGTTTAGTGACTCCGGCTTTTAATTGAAATTTAATTAAACGCGGCTCCGTAGACCCGCGGAATTAGGGATATTTCGCTTGGATTATTAAGGGATATTCGCCAAAGGTGCGGATGTACATTACTCCGTGAACGATATCGAATTTTAACGGGATCAAAAAGGGAATTTAGCCTCATTGATAAATATCAATCTGATTTTGCGCATTTATTCTCAATCGGTTTTGTATATTTTTTACACCTATTACAATTGTTGATTTTTAAAATACGCCAATCTGTTAAGTATTATAATTGGATAAACGTCGAAAATGTAAAAACCTACGTCATAATTAATTCTTCAAATAAACTCGTAATTCTCAAAAAGCTTAAAATCCAAAATACCGAGACGCGCGCGAAAAATATTCCGAGTACGTGTCAACATCCTCGTAAAACGTCGCCGTGCAAGATAACATCATTTCTCGCGACACCCTATGAAGCGAGCTCATAAAGAATCTCTCTCGCTTACATCCCCGTCAATTTGTACACTGATCAGCAGCAATTCACATCGGAGAATTCCGCGTTCGCGGAATCTTACAAGCCCCGCAGCCTCTTATTACTCCGCCGTCATTCCGCGTTCCCCATAAAAAAGGAGGGGGGGAGAGGAGGGGGGCAGGCGCCTGTACAATCCGCATTACCCTCGATTCTCGCGGTGCTGCCGCCGCCGCGAGCTTTCAATAGCCCGGCATTCTCGCGCCCGATTCCTTTATGATAATACGATGCTTCTCCCCCCTTTTTCCCGGCCGCATTGTTCGCCGCGGCGGAATGAAGCACGCGGTGGCCCAAATATAAGAGGCGGAGCATTTCGAGCTCCCTTTTTTTTCTTCTTTTTTTTGTATTAAATAATAAAGGCGAGAGCGAGCGTTTACATTTATCGTTATTGCGCCGGCGCGCGCCTATCGGCTCTCTTTTCGTATTGCTTCGTTCGCGGGAGGAAGAGTCATTTTGCTCTTGTACGACTTTTTTCCTCGCCGTTCGGCTGAATATTTATGCCGGGACTGCGTGCGCCTGCGTTCGTATATTTTTCGCCCTCGGGTCGTCCTCCAGATATTACATATTTCTGAGATGTCGGGTTATGCAGCGGCGATGTAAAGCTCTCGGCGCGATGCGAGCTTGAATGCTGATGTTATGAAAGCTTCGGTAATGATGATGTACTTGGATGATTAATCAGTTTCTTAGAAGTAAATGAATTCAGGTGCTTAGCCAAGGTTTGATTTTTTACGTTATAAATACACCAATTTGCAAGAAATTGAACGTATGGTAGTAAAAAAATTGTATAATTTCCATTTTAACGTCTAAAATTCTATTATTCGAAGTCGAGCATTTTCCATGAAATTTTCCTCGATCGAACGGCTAGAAAGCTCCGCTTTTCTCGAAAACTAATACCTTCTCGCGCAGGCTTTCAAGCACCCAATTCAAAAGGGCCGATATATTCAAAATTCCCCGGCGAAACTAACGACGCGCACGCGACCGCCATCCGATTTTCCTCGATCGTAAGCTCTCGCAGCAGCTCGCGCGCAGCCCTGAATATCGAGCTTGCAAGCTCGCGCCAATATTACACCGCTGCACCGCTAGCCCTCGCGCGCACACACACACACACACGTATATCTGCAACTTGCAAGCGCGCGAGCTAGCTGCTAATTAGCGAGCGCGCAGCTCGCGCCAGATGGACACGTCGTTTGCGGCCGTATCGGCTTACTTGCCCAATAAGTCCCAACTCGCTCACGTGCTCCCTATTAACGGCCGCACGCGAAAAGCGTCGGAAGGGGGAGGGGAAAAGTTACGGGCCGCCGTTGCGGGAAATAATTAGCCGGTTCTTTTTGGAAAAAGGGCTGCGTGCCTTCGAGGGAGAAGTGTATCGGAAGAGTTTGTCCTCGGACGGTTAAGTTTGGCGAGGCTAACTTTCGACTTCCGAGGAAGGGTCGAGGAGACTGACTGGTTGGGAAAAGGAGGAAGAGAATGAGAAGGAGAAATTCGTTTTACGTATTACGTGAGATTTCGCCGGACTCGGGGGGGAGGCGGTCGTAAACTGAAATATTTTTATTGCCTGCAAAGTTTCGCAGCCTGAGAGCTGTAAGTCGGTAGTGGAGGAAGTTTGGCAGTTTTAGGAAGTTGATTAAAAAGTTGATTGTGATAGGGATTTCGATAAAATTAATGAAGCGAGGTAAATAAAAAAGGATTTTTTTTTTTAACTTTTTAGCTGCCACATTTTTCCATCGAGATAACGAATTCGTGCTTCTTTTGCGTTTCTTATTAGAAAACTGAAACAATCGCAAAAGAATTGAGGACGATAAGTTCATTCTTAAAAATTGAGCATTAATTAAATTTATAATGATTGGTCGAACATGTCAAACACAAATCACAGGCAGCTTATTCACAGCTTTGGCGATTCTCATCGATCACAACTCTGAAACAAAAATCGGGCCCACAAATCCGCGTTTCAAATCCGGTCATCGTCACCTACTCTAATTAGAAAATGGTCAGCCTCCTCCGTAAAGAGCCGCTTCGCCCGAAATACCAGAGCTCGAGCGAATCAATATTTCGGTTTAATTAGACGACATTCCGATCGCCATTAAGAAGCAGCTGCCAACGTGCCGAACCTTCTCTCTCTCTCTCTCTCTCTCTCGCTCTCTTGACATCGTCGTCGCCGTCGAGAGTTGGGCACTCGGGTCGAGGCTTATAGATTATACGCCGGACGTTAATGCGGCTTCGAAATAGTTTCCGGAACTAATTTACCCCACCAACTCTCCATACCGAATCCTTTCGCCATGCACTCCCCCCCTCTCTCTCTCTCGCTGCTCCTCTTTATTTCCCCGGCAATTTTACTGCCTCGCGCGAATCCTCGAGCCAATTTAAGGAAGCTTTCGTAACTTCGGGCCCGAAAGTTCCGACGGCGCGCGCTTTTTTGCTCTCCGCGCGCGCCGGGGGTAATGCGAAAACTTGCGCGCTTATTTTTCGCGTTGCGTTAAGCAACGCGCCTGCATTAAGCGAGCGCAAAACATGAAAAGCCGATGCGTCCTGACTTTTAAAAAGTTCGCGTATTTACATTTTCGCGGGATAACACAAAGCAAATGGAGGCCGTGGCTGCCTGCACAAGCTGGGGAAAAGCGAGCGCGCGCGCCTGGGAGGGAGGAGGGACAATGAAATTTAAATTATTGCCGGCACGGGAAAGGGAGAAGTCGATGTTTGCCCGGGGAGAGTTGAAAAATGCACGCGGCGACGTTTATCGGGTGCTTTTTGAGCTAATGCGCGCAGCTGTTTTACGCTGCGAGACCGAGAGTTGGATTTTATTTCTTTCGCGCAACTCGTAATGGAGTTATTAAATTTTATCGAGGAGCTGTTTTTGTAATATTTTTATAATTTTTTTTTATCTGGAATAAATTTTCATTCCGAAACTGGGCTAAGCGAAAAATTGTTTTCAGAAATATACTTAAATTACTCTAATATTTCCACAAATTACATAAACGAGCCTCGTCAAATTTAAACAGACACAAAATACACCGCATCAATCAACGAGCAAGAGCAAACATATACAATAATTAAATTTTCTGCCGGCAAAGAGTTTCGCGTAAATGGATTTTAAATTGGAATCCACAGCCGTATCCTAAGGCGAGAATAAATAGTGCAGCTTTTAATAAAATAAATCGCTGAAAGCTGTTGAAAGCATAAAACGATAAAAGCGCTAAAAACCCAAAAGAACGCAACGCCCCTCGCGGGCACTACTCTAAGCAGCTACTCCCGCTCTCGAAACGATCGAAAAATAAAGCGGCAAAATCGCCGACGGGCGCAAAAAAGCCGATCTCAAAATTGCATTACTATTCCCACAAAGGGCTTCTCCCTCTCTTTCTCTCTCTTATTATTTTCGAGAGGCAAATAAACGGCCCGAAGCTCGCGCAAAACTCGGGCGGAACTGCGAGTCGTAAACCCGCTCCCTATCCCTCCGCTCCGCCGCTCTTCCAATCCTTCCCCTCGCGCTCCTTATTCGCGGTCCTCGTAATTTGTAATTTAATTTCGCGGCCGCCTAGGGTTATTCCTCCGCTCCCCGCACTTCTGTTTAAACGGCCGAGCCGTGAGTCACGGCTGCGCATTCGGCAGAACGGAAAAAGGAAGGACGGAGAGAGGCCAAATAAGGAGACAGAGCCGAGTAGCGCCGCCGCGCGTTCGGAGGAAAAGCGCGCCGAGGGTTCGGGGAGGAGACGAGGTGAGAAATACGCTCGGGTTATTATTATACGTCGAAGGAAAAAGTGCTGAAGGGTGTACTTACCGCGCCGAGGCGGCTTTTACGATTAAAGAGTGTGGGATGAGTTTTTTATACGAATGCCTGGCTAATTTGCTTCTGCTATTTAAAAAATGTCTTTAGTATGAGAAGTTAGTGCAGAATTTATAATTTAATGCGGCCGCTCCGGGTATTAATACGTTCCTCAGTGATAAAATCAATCAAATTCTCGGTAAGGAATACAACATTTTAGTCGCTTTAATATTCTAGTCGCTAAACAACTTGATAAAGTTTGAAGGGCGCCGCGTTTCCTTTTGCATTCGATAATATAAAATTGCTTTTTAAAAATTTTAATTCTTCGAAATTACATACCCGCTTGCAACACAATTATCTTTTATTAAGCCAAGAGCAAATTGAATTATAATAATTTCCACAAATCAAAGCCGGTAATCGCCCTCGCGAAAAGCCAATTAAAAATAAACAAGGCATATCATTCATCGCATAATCACCCATAAATTAGCCATCCCGCTTCCCCCCGCAGCCTATGTGGAAAACGCGACAAAACCCAGGCGCGGCTTCCCATTGAAGTCCGCCTTGGCGGCTCCATTAAACGCCGTCGCGTTTTAAAAGCTTCACACGTATTTGCCCGCGCATCCCTTGCATAATTCCGCCTTCCGTGAATCATTCGCCCGGTCCCCTAAAAAGGAGCGTCTCGCGCGGCTTTTTACGAGGCGCCTCGTAAAAAGCCGATCGATCCGATGATTGCCACCTGCATACGCGCCGCTGTTATAAACATGAATGAGATAAGCGAATCGTGTGCCGGGCTTTGGATAGAATCGCCGCGAGGTTCCTCACTTTTTTTTTTTTTTTTTTTTTTTTTTTCAAACCGGGTCTAGTTTGAAGCCGTAATGCCGGGATAAGTATAGAGGTTCGGCAAGGCTGTTAAGTCGGGTGGGTTATTATTCTGTTAATTTTTTTTGTCGGTAAGAACGTTTGTGGGTTAAAGGTCAGTAAAGCGAAGTGCACGCCTGTCGAGTGATAAGAAGTGGTCGACGCTCGAAATATTTTTGAAGTTTGTTAAAGGTGAAATATGGGTTCCAATGGACGTAATTTATTACGTGCGTTGTTCGTGAAGGTTTAAAATTTTGCAGTTACAGCCTGAGGTAAATTCTTCTTTCGGCAATATCGTTTGTAGTAACAAAATTGAGCACCTCTGAAGTACTGCAAGAATTGTATAAACTTTCTGGAAAAGGTTATTAAAAATGAAAAGGAAAATACTGTGGAATTTCTATATAGAGACTGGAGATCTCCGAGAAATTGTTCTGGGAGAAATACCCAAGTCAATTTTTTCTTCTGTATAATCCGAAGTAAAAGGAACTGCGGCTCCCTCTGACTCTGTCGTCTCGCAGTAAGAGGTGGAATGGCAAAGACGCCAGAAGATGGGGGCAAATTAAAAGACCGATGATCACCCGTTAATCTCCAGACGATAAAACGATTAGCGATCGTCGATGCTGGATAAACTGCAAAAAGAGGAATTGGAGGAGAGTGGAGAGCTCAGGCGGAAAAGAAGGAAATGATCGCAATTGGATTCGAAAATTTAAAAATAAATATTTTCAGAAGACAAAACTCGTTTAGCTTCCGAATTATTAATTATCTGCAGTTTCGAACTTGTAATTTTAATTAGAACCTTTGAATTTAATTAAAGAAATTATCTCAATTATCCATAATAATTGTGCATTAATCTTTAAGTACCCTGCGGAAAGTTTCGCCAAGTATCCAATAACAACTTTTTTCATAAGAAAAACAGCCCGACTGCACTAATAATCCGCGCAAGTTTTCGTAAGACTTCATTACAAAGAAAACTACCTCGCTCGCTAAACAAGGAAGTTCGTCACATTCGAAGCTCTCCCAATAAAGTCGAATTTTAATTAAAAAAATCCGCGCCCCCTTAGCGCCGAGTCATCGGGTCCCGCCAACGCTCGTGTTTACATCGTCGCGACGGCTGGCGGCGACGAAACTGGCCCGTTTCTCGGTCATGAATTTTATCGGCTCGCTCGTAAGTCCGGGACCCGGTAATAAGCGGAAGCGGCGCACCGGGCGCCGTGTCGTTTTACGAGACAGCGAGGGAGACACACACGCGCATTCCGCGAGAGAGAGAGAGAGAGAGAGAGAGCGAGGTGGTGGAAAAGCCGCGTCGGAAAGAAGTGAGTTATATACATTACGGGCGGCGGAGGACGTTAAATTCGCATGACGATCGGCGCGGCTTGGCGGGAGGCTCTCGAATTATCGCGGAGGCGGCATTATTGCGCGGGGAGTCGATCTCGGCGCGGCGATTTTTATCGGCGGTCGCGGGAGCCGTGATTTTTTTTTTTTTTTTTTTTTTTTAGCCTGCTGCTCGGGCTTTTATTGGGGTTAGTTATGGGGAAAGTTTTGTAATTCAGGAGGCGAGTTTCGCTGATTTAAAAAGTTAAGGAGCGCTTTTTTGTTTAGAAGGACGTAAATTGCTGCGAGGGCGAGGAGATTCTGTTGTAATTTTCGAGCCGCGGTATGCGTTTCATTGACGTCGGCAGATTTTTATGGTAAGTGACGTTTAGTATCTGCCGCGAAGACAGGATAACTTAACTTCTCGAACTCCCAAGATAGTAATGAATTTCACGGTAATTTTACGAGAAAATCCTCTCCATGTAAACTTAATGAAGCGCACTTCATCCACATTCTTCTTCCAACTTGTATATTACATATCTCGTAAATTGCGCTCTTAAAAGGGTTTATTATTACACACTCATGTTCATTACGCTTAATAATTAAATTTTTAATCATTGCTTTGATGTTTCTGAATCTAAATACTAATATTTTTGCCATTCAGAGATTGAAAATTTTCTTATAATTTTTCTAAACATCTTAAACAAGCAATCTAAGGTACTTAAAACGCAAAGTAGTGAATGACGCAAAAATTAGTAATAAAAAAATCGTGCATTACTCCGTCATTTACAACCAAAAATTACAACGTAAGAGGGAATAAACTGCACTGCCGGGTCTTATTATTTAAAATCGGATCACTAAATTTCCAGCGAGCGACAATCAATATCAGCCGTAGTTCCCCGTAGTTTCCCCCCCTAATAACATGAATTAACCAGAAAACGACGTCAAATAATCCCCAGCCAAGTCGCTCCATCCTTATTACCTAATTGACCGGTGCTAGCCATCGGCTTGTCAGCCGTCGCTCGGCCCGAAATAACGGCCGCAGCTCACTCCTCGCGCAAGATGAAATAATTTACGAAGGGAGGCGCACGCAATTATCGTCCCTCTCTCTCTCTCTCTCTCTCTCTCTCTCGCGAAGTTGTATTTCAATCGCGTCGCGCGCGGCGGCGCCGTGAATTCGGGGCGAGAGAGGGAGGGAAGCCGCGCCGTCGATCAAGTTCGCGACGCAAGAAAGAGTTGGGCGTCGTCGCGCGCCGGCGACGACTGTTTTCGGGAGTTTATGGGGCGAGAACGCGCGAGTCCCGCGAGTTATGGGCTTTTAATTGCGAGCTCGGCGAAATGATGCGTGTTAACGACCGAGTTTGTTTGATTCGGAGAGCTGCGTTTTGGGGGCGCCCGCGCTTTTTATTAACTGCTTTACGGCAGCGATAATTATTGGTGTACAAGCTTGATAAAGATGCTTGGGGCGATTAATTTATTTAAGAATGTATTTGAGTCATAAAACGAGTAATTTGGCGTAGATTATGTACATTGCTGTTGAAATTGATATTTCCTTGAATCAACTTAATGTGCAGTAATATAAATTTTACTAGAATGTTAAACATTAAATAGATTAAATTATAACAAGTATTTCATATATTCTAGTGACATTGAAATGTAATAACAATTTCAGGAGCGATGACTGGTAAGGAATTTCCCTCGCATAATTAATTACTTCATTATTGCATTCTTCGCTGCATTGCGGACTATTAGGCGACATAACGAAGCAAAGTAAACCGCCAGTTGCGCTCTTCAGGTACGAATCATTCTCCCCATAATTACTGCATTGCTGTAACGTTTATTGAGAATTCAACAGTGTGCTTAATTAAATTAGTAATGGAATTTGTGTAATATTGTAAGGCTTTGGAAGAATTTCAAAATTTTAATTCATCGCAGATAAATAATTTAGAAGTAAGTAAGAAATTGGAAACACGCATAATAAATTTTTCACAAGTAATTATTTTCTACAATTATATTAAAATGACAAAACTGAAAAGTACTAATACAGAAAATTGAGTTTGGAGAAAAGTCAGTTTTACTACTTTTATTCAAATGAAAGTGGTACCGCAACAAAAAAAATTGCCAAACTCGGTTTCATGGCATTCAAGGACATCTACGATCTACAAAGAAACACACATATACATTCTCCAAAAGAACGTAACTAATAAAGTTATTCAACAAAATATCCAGCTTCCTTTTACTTTTCAATCTAATAGACTCATTTAAAAAATTACAGCCGTTCCCGCCGCAAAAACGCAGAACTCCCCCCGTACCCAACAGTGGCTTGCATCTGGAGGCCCCGCCGCTACACGCCGGCCAATTTCCTCGAGCTCTCGCGTTACGAGCAGAAGCGGTGGAAAAGCATAACGGAGAGAGAGAGAGAGGGAGGGGCCGTCCGTACGCGTCGAGTGCGAGAATCAAGGCAAATTGCAAAGTCCGAGGCAAATAAAATTCGAGCGAGAGGAGAGAGGAGCGTTACGATGTAGGGACGAAACTTTAGCGCGGCTCCTGAGTGGCAAACGGTAAATTGCACGGCAGGAGGTAATTGTTGCGCGAAAAATTTCAGAGAGGATTGCCGCCGCTGCCGCTTTTCTTTGCCGTTTAGGGAAGCCGACCTTTTTTTTAGAGGGATACGAGGAAGTGCTGCTACGCTGTTGTTTACTTCCTTGTCTAGAACTTGTTTTTGTTCGTTGCTCGCGGACTGAAGGGAATAGAAGGGAGCAAAGATTGCAGAAGTACTTTCTAATAATCGCGCAGCTATATTATAATGGTAGAAAGGAAGTCGTTTACCCAAAATGCACATTTTAAACTTTTTGTGCAATCAAGTTTTTAATTTTTTTTTTTTAAACTGATAACTTATATTAAACTCGTTTAACAAAAGGTATTTTCTCGGAATAGTGGAAATTTATCTTAAGGAGAAACGTTTAAGGGACAAAAGGGTATCCTCGCGAAGAAATGCACACCCCAAAAGCGTAGCGCAAACTGTTTCCAATATAACGAGGTAACTCGATATTACTCTGTTCCTTCGGTAAGGAATACGTATACCGACTGAGCGAGGCCGCGAAATTGGGAAAGTTTGCGCTCGATTTTTTAAATAAATCAAAAGGTGCGGGCTTTCTTTTCTCCTCCGGAAGGAACTCGAGAAGCGAGATTGTGCGAGACGAGGGTTCTTGCTTTGAATGCGCGCCACTTGATATTCATTGGGACTCGATATTTTTAGTCGCGGATCCTTGCCTTCGTTTACTTTTCTTTTTAGGACTCGTTTTAACGACTGCGATATTAAGAGCAATGATGAGAGCTGCAAAAACGTAAAAGAGCAGGTAAGTTTGTAAGTTTTTCAATTTAATTACTATACAAATTTTCTGAAATTCAGAATTCAAGAGGAATTTTTATATTTTAAAAAAGTACGAACTATAGCGATGCACTTTTATAAATTCTTTTTTTATAATATAATAGCAACTTGTTAAAATAAAAAATTCCAACTAAAAGTACAAAACTGCCTACAAAAAAAAAACCTCATCCTTCACTTAACCTTATTCCGCAACTCTCCAGCCCACCCTTTCATACACCCACAATACCTCTCCGTTAACAAAAAAAGCTCCACCCATCCCAAAAATTCAAAAATACCGCCAACTTTCCCCCGAATAATTGAAGGCGGCCGCTTCCCCAGGAAAAAAGTCCCGGCTGAACGAGCGAGCAAAAACGAGCCGGCAGTCCGTATCGATCGAGCGGCGGCCCGCATTTTTTTTCCTCAACCGGCTGGGCAGCGCTATGTAGCGATTTCGAATTACGCGGCCGTACGCGCGAATTAGTATTCCGCGCGGCGCGGGCGTTTCTCCGCTTCGGCACTCGTTTTGCGCGCGAAAGTGAGAGAGAGAGAGAGGGAGGCAAAAGAGAGTCGGATTTATAAAGCTGCCGCGTGCTGGGCGCCCGACGCGAAATTAAGGACCTGTAAATCTGCGATCTCGAATTAGTATTCCGGCTAACGCCTTGCGCGCGCCTCTCGCGCTTTCTCTTTCCGCGCCCTGCGAGAGAATTTTCTAGCTGTCCGCGCGCGCCGCCGCTCTTTTCCTTTTTTTCCTCTTTCCTTTTTTTTTTATCCGAGCTGCGCGCACCGCTCGCAGGGGGAGAGATAAATGGAGAGAAATTTATTTATTTCAGAGTCCGCCGGGAGAATCTACGTCGCTTTAGTTAATGCGGCCCCGGCAGTCGTCGGCTGTTTATTCTGAGTAATTAGAAAAAGCTGAGGGCTTTGAGAATTGGAAATGCAACGACGCGGCGAGATACAAATAAATATGCTCTTAAGTTAGCTTTGGGGCAATAATTGATTTTTTAAACGGAGAGGTGATTGATATTAATATGAGCTACGCATTGCAAATTTGCACAGAGACATTGTTAGTATAATGGTTAGTATCAATAAGCGGTTTGAATTGACGGACGTTTAAGCTACGTCCACTCGGCAGTAGTCCAAGAGCGACCGTGACTTCAACGCGAAGCTATTTTGTCAAGCGTGGAGTAATTATTTTGCGTGTAAAATTTACGAAGAAAATGGGTGAGTTTGTACGTTACATTACGAAACGGTGTATAACAAAATTTGCAAAACGAAAATTTAATCGACGCATTACCGCCTCGCGCCACAATAACTTTTTAATTAAAATTGCTTTACACAAAAGAGGCATTTAAAATTTTAATTAATTTCGCCTGCTAAATTCGCCAGCACAAATCCTTGACTTTGCATTCACCCCAAAGCATAATTAAATCGAAAACCACCCATCTGACGCGCGCATAGTGCAGACGTGCGCAGAACGCGCAGCTCCTCGCCAGAAATGGAATTAAAGCTCTTCATCCCGCGCGGCAAAAGGGATTCCCCGGGAAAAAGAAAAAAAAAAGAAGAATCGAGCCGCCGAAAGGGGGAGAAATAAATTACCGCGGCTACGAAAAATCGAGTCGAGGGACTTCGCAAAATGCGCGCGCATTTCCGCAATTGAGCGTCGCGAAATTATCGCCGACGACATTGAATTAAATATGAGTCGCGACGGAAGAGGGGCTTTCGCGGTTTTCGATCCGCGGGGGTGCATCGCTAATGGCGCGCAGCTTCGCTCTCTCTCTCTCTCTCTCTCTCTCTCTCTCTCTCTCTCTCTCTCTCTCTCTCTCTCTCTCTCTCTCTCGAGTGTGCTAGTCGGCCGCGCGCGCATTAAAAGGAAGGAGCCACACGCGGCGTTGCCGTATGCCGCTGCCGCTTTAAAAATTGATTTCCCCCGAAAAACTTTTCCCGGTTCTCGGCGCGCGACGTATATAAAAAGGAAGGAGACGCATTTATGGAAAGGAGTCCAAGTCGTAAAAAGTCTTGAGGATTGTTACGGCCTCGTTGGAGGGAATCGCGGGAGAGGGTTATCGTCGTAGTAGCGAGTCTTTGTTTGCCCGGGGAAAAACATTTTGGCGCTTGAATTCTTTATGGCTCTAAGTGGAATGGATTATTCTTTATTTTATTTCTTATTCAACAGTTCGGGGCTAGATAACCCATCGTAAGATACTTTGGAAATTCGGATCGTTTTACCGTCGTCGTATTCCCGATCATATTATGCTAATATTTACACAGGAACGCCGTTTTTGAAAGTTCAGGGACGTTATAATGCATAGCGAGAGCTTTTATCATCTGGCTAAGCTGTTCGCAATGATTTAACTTTGTCTCGCAAGGTGTAATAACGGGAAAATTAGGCCCGCGAACCAGTTAACGAAACTCGAATCATCTTAAAGAATTTGCCCCAACGGCGCCAATAAAAGCTCGCATCGCCGAGACAATAAAAAGCGAACTTTCGCAATAATCCATCCGGCGACGTCTGTCTCGGTGCCCTCCGAGTCCCGAAGCCTCCCGGACAGCATTTTACAAATTTTTCAGCTTCGACGGCAGCAATAAAAGCCCCCGGCCGCCGACTCGAGGCGGGAGCCGGGCTTCTGTTTGCGATCGCGATCTTCTCGCGGAGCAGCTCGTCGAACAAACACGGAATTTCCGAGGCGGGGCGAGACGTTCCTTGTTTAGCGCAAAGGAGCGCGTGTGTGCGCAGGCCCCGGATACTCGATGCCGGAATAACGCGGGAGAGGGAGGTAAGGATATCCTCGCGGGAGGTCCTTTTCGTCGGGGTTTGCACACAGGCAAGGCGGAGGTCTCCGGTTACCGGGCGCGCGGCGTTATTCTCCGATTCCGTTTCGAAAGCTCTCTCCCCCCCCCCTGGCTCTTCGGTATATTGTTGCTTTGGGCTTGCTTTTTTGGCCGAGAGAGGCGGCTGTGCTGTTTACTCTTTTAGCGGCGCTTAGAGGCTGTTTTTGCGCGTCCGCGCTCGCGGGGCCCTTTGTTTATCCGCAAATACGGAATCGCGGCGAGGTGCAGCCGGAGCTTTCGGGTTTCTTGCGCGTCCCTTTATTTCTGGAGTGGAGAGTTTGCTTTCGCTGGATGCACTCGGGGTTTTAGCTTGTCGGGGCGCGTGTCCGGACGAGAGCTTTTGTTTGGGGATTCCAAGTTGGCGAAAAAGGCTTGCTGACGGCGAGTCGGTGAATGACTTTTGGGGGATGACTGAAAATTCCAGAGCTTTTTTCACTTTAAAATTTATTAAACTTTTAAAGATAAAGTTTTCAATTTTAGATTAATTAAATATCTTTCAATGCATTTTTAAAAGGAATTCTTTCTATATATAATTTAGTTTTTGAAACATTGGGTATTAATTTATAGGTTTATATACGATTTATGGATCCGTCTTCATCTGAAATAGCAGTGGAGAAAGCTTTAATTGATTTTGGCGTTAAATTTAAACTGCGGTATAAATGGAGTTATTTAAAGTCGTCGTTATCCTAATATTATGTCTTCGCAATCGTTGCTTCTCAAAAAAGCTTCGCACGCTCGAAAGAAAGATTTAATAAAAGTCTCTGAAACCGTTTCGTTTTAATTGAAACGCTCCAGCACACAACTGAGAAAGCATAAAATAAGAGAGTTTATATCGACTTAGTCGCCAGATTGACAGAGCAGAGCGACACTCGCATAATTACGCAGATTACGAAAGTTAAATTCAATTTTCCCATAACAAGGAGCGAAGGATCGATAATTCCGCTGACAACGCGTAAAAGGCGAGAGCGTCTCCAGCCTCCTCGGGAGCGGATCCGCAGCATCGCTGACGCTGACAAGGTCTGCCTTATACCCCCGGAAGATGAAGCGAAGCACCGGAGAAAGGAGAGAGAGAGAGAGAAAAGAGCGGATCAGCGAGCTTCCCCAGATTTCCCCAGCGATTGTCTCGTGCAGTCTCGATGAGCGCAGTCAGACCATTCATCGGCGACGTGACGAGACTATTTACCGCGAGCTTTCCGTCCCGGCGAGTTACTTTTCGCTCTTTAGTCCGGGGCGTCACGCACTTCTCTCTCTCTCTCCTCGGACGACGGAGGCGGAAACAGGAGATATATTGAGACAGCGGGGATGAAAGGTAAGCGGCAACTTTATCTTCTGAGCGCCGCGGCGACGGCCGAGCGGACCCGATGCAAATGATTTATGTCGCTACGCGGCGCGCGGATAAGCGATAGATTATTTTGTTTGACAAGTTGCGGATTGTGCCTGCTATTGCGTTTGATAGCTGACGCGGACGTGTAATTGAATTATTCCGAGCACTACTCGGGCGAGTTGCGAAGTTGCTGCTGTATAACCTTATATACTAAATGGATTGTCAATCTCTTGTGCGTGTATTCCTTGCGTTTATTTTTTTAAGCCTCTTCGTCGGGCTGGCAAAATTAATCGGTGCAAATTTGATATTTTTTTCGCGATTTCAAAGCCAATACAAGCTATTCATTATAGATTTAAATAGTACTTTATAATAACGACACGAGTGAGCCGCGCAGCCCTTAAAAAAAAGCTGTTACCCGATAAAGCCAAGCACAGACAGATCTCGCACGTAGCCTCGGTTGACTGCCGTTATGAATTCATTTGCGCCCGACGCGAACTAATCGACCAGCCAGTGGTACAAAGCTCCTCGAATTTCGCTCGGCCTCCTCGAATTCAAAGAGCCTCGCTCAACGCAGCATCCTTCCCTCCCCTCGTCTCTGCGAGCTGCAGAAAGTATATCGCCGCGCGATATCGCATCCTCTCGCATCCTCGCATTAGGACGAATTTACCCGCTTTATAAATTTACGATCGGGGGCTCCGGCGCTCGCGCGCGAATTTCCGGAGCTCCCTCGCGGAGTATTAATTAGAGGCTGGGCCCTTCGCCTCCTTAAAGCACCTGCCCGAGAGAGAGAGAGAGAGAGAGAGATTCTTGAAGGTACACCACAGGGCGGTCGGCGAATTCAGCGCTCGGATTTCAGCGTTAGGCGCACCGCGGGGGTAATTATTCAAACGGCATCCCTCGCGGCGAGAGAGTCACGCAAGAGTGCAACTTTCCGAGCGCGTCATCCATCACCGCTCCGTTCCTCCCTCCCTCCCTCCCTCCCTCTCTCTCTTTCTCTCTCTGTCTGTGTGTGCATGCGCAAGCCCGAAAACGTACAATCCACGCACGCGGCAAAACGTACGTGTAATTCGCGCCCTCGAGTGCGTATATATAGAGAGTAATTTATAACCGAGTCCAGCTGACCGATCGGGCCTTGTTTGCAAAGCTCTGCGGCTGCGTGCGCGCTTCTTTCTCTCTCTCTCTCTCTCTCTCTCCTCGAGATCCGTTTTAATTGTTCTGGAACTTTCTCGATGTCTTTTTGCGCTCTGTATCTCCCGTCTCAATGAATCAGAGGCTTTTTGCTCATCAATTCTCGCCGCGATGTTTTATAGCTTTTATGTTTTGTAATTGCCGCTCGTAACAAGTAAATTCCAATTATAGAAAGAATATTTATGTTTTAAATTCGACGATTATATGCTCGAGCGGTTTATTTAATCGCTTCTTTATTCTTTATTTTATATAATTATTTTTAGCTGACGACTGTTAACAAAGATGTTCCGCTGTAAATTAAAGTGTAAACGTAATTAATTGGGTAACATTTTTGAAAATTAAATATTTGCGGTTTATTTTTAGTCTTTCTTACTGTATACTTAACGATAAGACTTCGCGTACAGGTATGCGTCTCATAATAACTAATTTCTATTCATTTATTTAAATTTTTAACTAAAAATTACAAAACAAGACACTTTTCAAAATCAAAACAACCACTGAAAGTGTCACAATTACCAAGAAAGGATCAACCTTATTGTAACCTATTTTTTAAAGCATATAATAACTCAAAAAATATCATTGTTTTAAAAAGTTGCCGCACGAATAATGACATTTTTCTTCCGGGTCTAGGCTGCGCGCATTAGAATAAAGGAGCAAAGAACATAAGTGCCGCGGCTAAAAGAATCGAGGTTGAGCGGCACTCGTGAATGACTAATGGACGAGCTTTCTGCTCCTCGAGGTATTTTCAGTTTGCGCGACAAAGCCGACGATGTAGCATACGACTAGCTTCGACGCGACAACGACTCAAAGCAGTCGGAAAAAAAAGACGCAACGAGAGAGCCGGGCAGAACTAATGTTATAATCATATGTAAAGGAAAAGAGGATTACGCAACTGATTCCTCCGACTTCTGAGTCGCCGCCGCGAAATAATTGTCCGCGGAAACCTTTTAAGCGTCAATCAGCGAAATTAATTCTACTACTTTGAGGGAAGTTGTTTGTTTTTTCAGCTCTTTGCAATAGCTTTATATAATCTGCGTATTAAATCGAAGCCTCGCTTCATTAGCTAAAACTTTTTTTTCTAACAAAAGGTTGTAACTTTTGCAACAATTTGTTTTACATCATCTTTTAATAAACCAAAATAATAATAATAACAAAAACAGCAATTGAAAATCGATTCTTAAATAGAAGAGTACAAAACGCGCTTTTCTCCGCGTGCAAAAGCAATTACCTCCGCAATCCCAAGTCAACAATTTGTCAACCCTTCCCCCCATAAACCAACAAGTTTTCAATAAAGAATGCAGCGCGCCTCCGCCCCATAAATCCGCGCGCTCCCGCAATCAGCGAGCCCCCGACACGCTTACGCACCTCTCTCTCTCCCCGCGAGAGAGGAAGGTTTAACACTCTCGCGGCCGCCGAAGTCTCGTCGAGACAAAATAAACAACGGCGCCCCGGCGACTTACTCGCGCGGCGAGTCATCGTTCCGGACGGCTGGCCCGATTTGTCAGATGACGCTCTCGGGGGTCGCTTAACGAGTCAGCCTCCGAGGGGCTAAAGCCCGGCTAACGAACCGGCGGCGGCCATTTTTACGAAGCCCGCGGAATGTGACTTGAAATTGTAATGCGAGAGAGAGAGAAAGAGAGAGCCTCCCCCTCCGGGCTGCGCCGCCGATGGCATACCGATCGCACTTACGCACAAGTGTGCGGTGCCCAAGTCCGTGTGCTCCAGTTCGTGCTTTCGCGGGAGAGAGAGAGCGTGGGCGCGAGGAGATTCAAGGCCTGATGAGCCTGTCGAGAGGGCTATTGGGGGAGGCATTAATCTGCCCGATGGGAAATGGAGAAAAAGTTGATTGCGACGACGAGTGCGTGTTTATTGGAGGCGGCGACTTTTTCCTTCGAGTTAAATGATTTCGTCGCGTTATCCTTGGGGGTGTACTTAAACGCGCGAGTGATTCTGATTGCCGGGTATTAATATAAACTTTTGCTCTCTTTTAGTTTCGACGCATTTCTTGATCATTATTTTTGGATTTACGGACGCCGCGACGATTGAAGCGCGTCAAAGAAACTCTTCAAAGTTAACAGACTTGTCTCCGAAGCGTTCGTCAAGAAGTTCATTCAGTTTCTCAAGTTGGCAACTGTTAACCACTAAATCACGCGACTTTATCAGATATTCTTATTAGGCTACTTCCATTCCCAGAATATCTCTTTATATTTAAAATACAATATTCCTAGTTACAGCCGGCAAACTAAATTGAAAGGATACACGAACCGCGTCGTTTTCCAATGAATAAATTTATAACTTCATTACCGACGCGGAGATAAATATTTACGAGCCTTTATAATATTCAAAAATTATCGGGACGCTTATCCGATTGAAAGGCGCTCGGGTCATAACTCACACGCCCTCTGAAACGAAGAAAAACCGAAATATATTCATGACGAGCGAGGAGAGGAGACAAATGCCGCGTATCCTTTCAAATTAATCAATACGTCCCGGCCCCAGAAGAACGACGTCGAAAGGAAAAACCGTCCTCGAAACAATACCGCCTGACTCGTACGATTCTCGCTTTCTCTCTTTCTCTCTCTCCGCGGCCGGACAAAAGCCCCGGCGACTTAATAACAAACAAATCACGGCCTCTCATATCCACGAGCCTGACGAATCATCGCGCTCGATCTGAAAAATATCGCCGATCGCCGCTTGACGTATCGCCCAACAATACCAGAAACTAAATGGAATATATATATATATATATAGTGTTTCGCCGGTGAAAAAAGGAGACGCAGACGGAGGACTTTTTCATTCGATCTGCGCAAGCTTGTGTGGGTGCAGTCGGAGAAACAAATGTCCCTGCTCCGTCTTTCTTTTTCTTCGTCTCTGCGTGTGAGCGCGCGCGCGCATTCGTCTTTTTCGCTGCCGGTCGTTACATTCTATTTAATTTCACACTTGGTTATGCAGTGTCTGCATTTATTTTACAAGGTTTTTTTGTGTTATTTTGTGGCCGGAGGCTGTTCGATCTTTATTTTTGCGGTGCTTCGCTTGTATTACCTTTTGTTTGTTGTCGTAATATATTCATTTGGGAAGTCTTGCATTATACAAAGATATTATTAGATCGCAAAATAACATGGAAAATTAATTGTTTAAAAATTGTGTATTCTCTGAAATCGACAAACTTGTTTGATGATTATTTCACTATGCTGGTTCGTAATTTTTAGTGTAACTTATTTTTATTCATATTGACTTGTTCATATCATGAACAGTATTTTAAACAAGAACAGCCAATAATTTTACTCATGCATTAAAAAAAAATGAACCAGACCAAAAAGATATACCCTTGATTGCACAACTGATTAATCTCCAGTACATCCCAACGCCAACTGTCAGCACGATCCGTACAGCCCACATCTCACGACAAACAAGTACATCCTGAGAACCAAATGAAACGCTCAATTTTCCACACAAACCCATGACGTGTGCAGCGCGCAAAACTGAAAGCACACGAAACGCGCATTGTCATCTAATAAACCCTAGCACGCGAGGCCGATTACGAGCCGCGAAACACGTCAATTCCGCGGTAATTGAACGCGTCCAACTCCGGCACTCCGGAGCGCGTCTAGCCTGGAAGGAGAAGAAAGCTTCGCCAGTCCGGCCGCGGTTCAATTCCATGCAAATCTCGCGGCGAGACGTCGGCCATTGGAACGTGTCTATTTACGAGCGATCCTCGCACCTCCTCCTCCTCCCCCCCGGCATTCTCTCTCCTTATTCCGCGAGATACGGAGCCGAGATATTGAGTGTTGCGCGCCCGAGTCGAGGTGATGCGTAATTCGGTGTCCCGTAGTGTGTGCAGCGCGCGATTCCGAGGCCGATATTGAGGATATAAGAGAGGACCGCCGATATTGGATGCTTCTTCGCCGGCGAAGGTAGGTGTATTAGGAAATTGAGAAAATTTATATTTTCCGAGATGTTTATGGCCTCCGACGAGGAATGCCAGCCGCTCGCGAGGCTTTGGGATTGGGAATGAGACGCGAAACTGGGTCAGAGCGTTATTGGCTTTTCTGCGGGGGGAGCGTTTTACTTTTTATCTGTTTCATTGGCGAGAAGTATGTAAATGAGGCGGTTTCCTCTCGCGGGGATGTTTTTAAATTTTATCGATTCACCGGGAAAAGATGTGTGCAGCGGTAAATGGATAAATTTAAGGCGCACGTGTTACGATTTACTTTTACAATCTGACGGTTGAGTTCTACAATGTTTACGAAGCTTGAAAGTCGATTTTCGAGTAAACATTACTTAAGATATTTTTTATTTTTTTTTACACGTCAAAAGGAAATACTAATTGAAGATCACTATTTAGTAAAAACTTAACAACAGTATAAATAATTTTCATATTCATCCATAATTCAACGCTATTCAAACAAAAAATATGCCAATAATAAACTAAGTATTCCTTCTGCAAAATGAATGCAAACCTAACATACTTTATTTCCCATTGTACACCTGACAGCAGCATCCGCGTCAACATCGTTAGCAAATTTTCCTCGACGCGCAACGCACACTATAAAACGAGCCAGCAAAGCAGCTGAAATCCGCGCTTACGTTCTTCGGAAAACAAGCCCCTGCACGTCCTCTCTTTCCCTCTCTCTCTCTCTCTCTCTCTCTCTCTCTCCGCCTCGCAATTTTCCAGCTTGGCGCGACGACTCTGCAGCGAAACCGCGCAGTTTTAACCGTCGGGCCCGTAATAAAATTAACCGCCGTCGCGTGGCGACAAAAGGCGCGCTCCCGGGGCACGTAGCGGCGCGGCGCGCCTTTTGAAATTCGCACGAATTTCCCGGGGTAATTTTCGCAGTCGGGCGCTAACTCGAGGGCGCGGAAGGATCGCAATTTAGCCTGGCTGCCGCCGCTGCCCTTCGTCTCTTGGCTCGCGCCTGCGAATTTGCATTCTTGACCGCAAACGCGGAAAGGGGGGGCGGCGTACGTTAAACAGGGACGCCGGGGGAACGCGCAAAAACTGCCGGACACTGCCGAGAGGGAGGCTACGTCGGTCAAGTGATTTTTGCTGTATCATCAGATGCACAAGTGATTTTTGCTGGAAAATCGGGGAATTTTGGAGGCTGGATTTTTGGGCGAAGTAGAAATATGTTAAATTACGTGTCTATTCAATTTGAATAAAAATGTAGGATGTGCAGTAAAAATAATCTATATACTAAAATCTTTCGACGTAAATTGAGGTAAACGTCAGAATCTCGAGGCCAAAGTTAATCCTCGCAATTTTGGACTTGACTCCTCCTGCCGAAAGCCTCCTCCCCCTAAATCTAAAATCTCGGCAGAATTTCGAAAACCCAGCTCGAGTATCGAATTAATCCCTAATTCAGACAATTTCCACGTAAGCTCCAGCTCTCACATACGCCGCCGTCGCGTATCACGTCCAATACTCCGCGTCAACGTCGCCTCGCCCTTACACATCCCTCTCTCTCTCTCTCTCTCTTCCCCTGGAAAATCCACGTCGGTCTCGCGCGTATAATGCGCGCTTGTGTAGGACACGGGGGCTAATTTAGCCTCGTTAGCGCGCGACTCGTCGCTCTTCTCGTTACACGGCTCGGCGCCGTGTTAATTACACTTACACGCTGTCCGAACTGCGAGATAATGTATCAGCCGCCAAGCCCGACACTCACCTAAACGCCCGGCTCGGTCGCCGAGGCAAAAAGACACCGTCCGATAATGCGGCGCCCATCGTATATATATGTAAACGATTTTAAGCGGCGCCGGGAGAGGGCGGCTAGCTTCTATGATTTCGTTAGGATGCGCCCCGCGCGCGGAATTGCCGCATGCAGGCTGACCCTCTTTCGTTTTCCGACGTCCGACGGGGGGTTGAGGGGCCGGGAGTTTTGGGAAATGCTTTTACGTGCTCCGGCGGCGGGACGTAAATTTCGCTAAATGCATTTCTTCTAAGACAGGCAGTTCGGCTGCGAAGAGAAATTGGATCAAGCGTAATGAGACGTACGAGGCTGCGAGTGATTGAAAAAGGCGTTTCGTTGTTTTGAAATTGCTAATTTTTCTGTCTTTATAATATCTTATTTATTTAATTTATAAAATAGGCTTTGATTTATTTAACTAACAAGGAGAGTGTACGACATTTGGGTAGTGGATTTTCCTGTAACTTTGGTTCAAAAGTTGCAGTCTAACAAAGAACTGTTAAAATAACATCAAAAATCTGCTTATGTAATTTTAGCTTAATTTTATTGTAAATTTTTATTTAGTTACAACTTTTGAACAAAGAAAGATTTTCTGATGAATTTTTTTTTAAAGGATAGGATTTGATCTCATCTTTTGAATGCCAACAGTTAAAATGCTGTACCACTAATAGTTAAAATGTTATAAGTGATTAAACAAAAATCGATTTTTCTTATATCTGCACTAAAATAGCACGATAACTTTTGAAAAATCAAACGTTAGGCCGAACGAACGCTGCTTCGTTCATATTTTAACATTAAAAAACATATCCCAAAGTTACAGGAAAACCCATTATCCAATACACTCTCCTTGTAAGTAAAGGAAGAGTAAAATTTTCGTAAGTTTTTAAGTAAAAAATGTTCTTTATAATTTACAAGGAAGTAGTGATTAATATTTTTTAAAATTTTTAAAATCTTATGGTAAGAATTATAAATTCTTAGACTTACATAAATGTAGTAAAATTCTTCTATATCGAGATAAGTAGATAAAAGCCAGATTCCGTCAGACTCACCTGCAATGACAAGAATAAACAGCAACTTTAATAAAAACTACAGTACAATACCAAAAGCCAATGTTAATGCAAGTTTAAAAATATTTTTAAAGTACTGAATGTTTCTACGCAAAGAAACTCCTGAATACATTCATTCGATTCAATGATCTAAGAATTCACGATAAAATTCACGCATAAGCAACGAGACAAAGAGGCTCTGCTCGCATTTCGGACTTTGTCACTCCGGCAAGAAGTTTCTCACACACAAACCAACAACACCATTTTCTCTTCCTCTCTCGCTCCGGTTTCTTTCTTAGCTCCTCCCTCCTCCGTCTTTTTCGCCCGCGCGAACATACTGGCACTCTGGCGAAATTCTTGCCGGGGATTTACTTGTATTTTATTCAGGCACTTTATTCGGAGGACTTGTCACTGCTTTACATTTCCATCGAGCGATGCGCGCGCGAAGGAGAAGAGGGAGGGGAGAACGGGAAAGAGGGATGTATAAAACAAAACAAGAGAGAGTGAAATAAAAGAGAGAAACTTTTTGCATTAACGTAATTGATTGTGCAAGTTTACAAAGTATAGAGAGCAATGTCGGAGAATAAAATTTCACGGGCTTATTTCGCTTCTAGGCAGAAATTCGCGTTGCTAAAGAAAAATATAATGTCGATTTTTATCTGAATAAATATGACGTGAGAACGGCGCCCAATTTTTCACCTGCAGGAATAAATGTGCTTAAATTTTTTTACACACAATGGGAAATAACAGAATGAATATATTGAACGTATCGATAAAGTATTCGGAAGAAAAAACATATTTTTTATTAGCATATAAATTAGTCGAACATACAAGTTTAGCTCCGAAAATAGAAAAGACTGATTTACGCTTTTCAAACAATCCATTGTACTCCTCTTCTGCATAATAAACTACAGACAAATGTTGCACATTCCCTTTTAAAATATTAATTCCATTACTTCATTTCCGAGCTAAGCTCTTATTTTTCAGCTTTCGACGAAC
Source organism: Ormyrus rosae (assembly GCA_035047165.1). Lineage (NCBI taxonomy): Eukaryota > Metazoa > Arthropoda > Insecta > Hymenoptera > Ormyridae > Ormyrus > Ormyrus rosae. The sequence goes on along the minus strand of JAWWML010000001.1, from coordinate 13,204,438 downwards.
GAAAAACAAAATAATTCAATTCCATTAGCCCCATCAAAGCCAATATTAGCCCCTCCAAAGAAAAAAAAACGGCAAGCTCCGCAACAATAAAACTCGCATAATATCAACGAGCGGCGGACGGACGGGAAGCGCGCGGCGCCGAAAAGGAAGAAGCGCGAAGCATCTGGCAAGCTGCCGGCTATTTCTATGTGCGCGGCATCGGCAACCCTTTTCCTCTCCGCGGCAACCCTGCACGAGCTGGCGAACGTCATCTGTGGTGATCCTTTTGGCGCGAACGCCGCCGCCGCCGCAAAAATCTTTCCTCGTCCACTTTGCGCGAGCCGCGCACTTGTCAACGCGCTGCTTTGATCTGTCGCGCTGCTACGGCACTTCGTTGCGCTTTTTTTGAAAGTGAGAGGTGAGAAATTGCGGGTTGTGTCGGGTCGGGTTGATGGAGCTGATTTTTTAAGATTGGAATTGGATTCTTTGTTTGGAGTGGGTCGCGAAACTTTTATAAAATAACAAACGGTTTCTTCTTCGATCTAGTTTGTTGTGTAACAAAAATAAAGCTAGTTTTTATTTATTTAGCCCCAAACTCGATCGAAGAAGAAACCGTTTGTTATTTTATCATCATTATCATGGAGGGCGAAACAAATACTCGATCATCATTCGCGAAACTTTTTTTTGGAGCGGAAAATCATACCTTTTTTTTGAATGGTGATAAAAAATTGGATGAAAACAAGTTATTTCGCACAGTCATTTTTCAAGGATATGTGCCTCATTTATGCAACAAACATAAGTCAGTTAAATGCATGAATTGTGTCTAATATTGCTGCCGTTTACCTTAATTAAACAATACATTTTATAGTATGCAATTATCATATAATAAAATAGAGTAATTTTTTCTTGAATATCCAACTATAGTCATAAGTGCGAGTAAGAAGTGATTAATAAATTCTGTGAAGTAATATCAGTAACTGTTAAAAAGCAGTTAAGGAGGGCGTGAAAAAAATTTTGTTAGCCAACTTTTTCATATGCGAGTAATGTTACGGTCCAATTCTCGGAGGCAGTATTTTCATTGCATTCTTTGCCATCACTTGAGGTAATCGCGCAATTTGCCGGTCTTATATGGGTCTCACGCTATCATTACAAGGAACGACAATGAATTTTCTCACTCCTCTGTCAAGCAAAATTATTTAATAAAACATAAATTTGAGCCCAGACATCTCTATTTTCACTAATTTGCTCGCGAAATTTAATTTCAACTTTAATATTTCAAACCCAATTTTTTTGTAATAAATATTGTTAAATATTAGTACCTTCAAATATTATGAAATTATTCCAGGTTTTGAATATTAATTTTTAAGAACTAATTTGTATTATTGTAAATCTTTAGTTGCAAATCTTATTACCCTCGCGCACTTTTATGAAAAATAATCAATAATTTAAATTAATTTGAAAGTACCAAGCCAAACTGCAGATACTCCACCATCCCCAAAAACTCCTCCGATTCGTAAGGCGACCTCTCATGAAGTCCCACCATAAAGCGATTACTCAGCCTCCCCGGTACTTTCATCGCCGACAATTAATCCTCCGACATTATATTTTTAATTAACCGACATCGTCGCTTGGCCGAGGCCCGAGAGAGAGAGAGAGTGAGAGCCCGGCCGGATAATTCAAAATTCCTTGCCAGCGTCTCAAGGACCGGGGAGTCGCAGGCACGTCGTCGTCGTCTACCCTTGCCGAGGCCTCGCTTCGTGGTCGCTAAATGGATTCAGCCGCATTACCGCGTCAGTCTGAATGCGCGCCCTTGGGAAAGTTAACCCCTTCCGGGGGCCTCATCCTCTCTCTCTCTCTCTCTCCACTCCCGTGGAACAAAGTCTGCGCAATGACGCCTGTAATTTCGTTTCGAGAGGGTCTTCTCTCCCGCCCCGGCGAGCTGCGTGCGTATAAGCTGGGAGAGATGTCAGGCTACGCCCTTAAACTCGTTAAGTACAGGTGCAAAGGGTTGCGAGCGAGCTTCTTTCGGATTGGGAGGGGGTAGGAGGCTTATTAGCCCGGTAGCGAGGAATTGGCTCGGGGATTACTCGAGGAGCGGATAATTTTGCTGTCATTTTTTTTTTTCAGGGGGAGCTGCTGCGAGAGCTCGAGACGTTGCGTTTATCGTTTCTTTGGTAATGGGAGGAAGTGAGGATTGTGGAGTTAAGTAAGTTTTTAAGGTAAGAAATTTTAATGAGATGAATTTTATTTTATTTTTATTTGCTTACAATTTTTTATTCGCGAGCTTGGAGATTTTTAATGAGCTTAAGAATTACGTATCTTGTCTGGATCGTATCAGTGACTACTCGAACATATTTTATAATTTTTTAATCAACCGGAGATTGAATTAATATATTTATGAAAACTTCTCTACATTGGAATTAATACGAAGTCCATTAACTGCTCTTGAAAATCGAAAACATGCTTAATAATACGTAAATAACGTTTTTAATTTGGCTAATGCGACCCTCATTAGCAACTTTTTCTAAAAAATGCAGAGATACCCCGAATTAATTAGCGTCCAAAAAATATTTAACGCGGCATACGAATACGGCGCTGAAATATAAATTTCCAACTTTTGACCACTTCACATCGGAGCTTTAGCCTTTCGAGCGTCCGCACTCGCCGTACGCTCGCGAACAATGAAACTTTCTCGGGAAAAATCGGCAAAAGCCACACGGGAAACACACTCTCAACGAGCCTCCTAAACGCTGCAGCAGTTATTACCCGGAGCATTAATTTAACATCCGGCGGCAGAGCACCCTGCTCCCGGAGCCTTTATTAAACAATCAAATAACGAGTGTTTAAACGCCAAGTGTCGGAGGAACGCGAATTCTGGACTGGCGGTGCAGTGTCCCCCGTCGGCGCTCATCTTCGCGCCGAGCGAAACGGCCAACAATTAAGCATCTCGTTAGTGCGCCTCGTAATTTCACCTGCCGCCACTCTCTCTCTCTCTCCCTGCTGTCGTTCGCGTGCCGCGCAGTGCGTTCGAGTAAAAGAGCGATCCGAGCGCGAATTGTGAGACTGCTTGGCAAGTCTCCTGATACTGCGGTCGGTCGGATCTTGATAACAATCGTCGGTGAAAGGAGACGCGTCAGTATATATGAGCGACTCTTGATGTTTTGGTCGTCCATACTTATTATCCAAGTTCAACACATTTGTTAAGGAACGGTAAAAATGATCGAGCTCCAGGTCAAACCTGAAAAACCCGAACACTCAAAATTTACCTGAATATACTAAATATTAAAATATTGCTGCACAATCTCCGAAATCGAGAAGCATAAAAAAATCTTCGCGCTTTGATTCCCGCAAAAAAGCTCAGCTCCGCAGGGCCTCGTTAACCGGCGCTCGTGTCAATAAAGAAAAGAGAGCGAGCACGTGCGACGCGCTCCGCGCTGCCACGCAAATCCGCCTTCTAAGCCCTCCTCCTCCTCCTCCTGGAGCTGCAGTCGATCGTTGAACGCGGCTCGCGCAGCAGCGTCGAAAAAGAGTACGGCGGATTCGAGATCTTTTAGCGCTAAAGCCGGGGCACACTGCACGCAGCTGGAGCTATGCAAAAGGGCGGCGGCTGCTGCTGCTGCTGCTTCTGACGCAGTAGTACATGGAAAGAGGCGCGAATAGCCGGCGTTTACGCGCTGTGCTTACGGCATTCCGCGGATGCTTTTGTGATCGCGCTCGTATACTTATGCGCGAGTGTAAATGTTTGCGTTATAAAGGTCGCGCGGGGATATGGCGGGGACTTCTTTTCGGAAATTTTAAATCGCACATGCTGAGATTGGAGATTTTTCTTTCTCAAATAGTTTGAATTATTTTAGTTTGCGAGGATTTAATTTAGCTGCAGGTGTATTGGGTTAAAGATCTACTGATGGTCCGAATTAGAACTTGTAATAAGACAGTTTAAAATAAATTATCGATGTACATTCTTTTAAATAAACTTCATCTAGATTAATAATAAATTAATTTTCAGCTTTTCCATTAAATATTAAAAAAAAAAATGCTTTCTCCGAGAAAGCAAAATTTTCCTACTTTAATCCAAAAAAGACTAGACACCGCAAAAATCCATGCTTATCCACACAGCCACACCTACAAAACGAGACTGGCTCGCGAACTCGGTTCAACCTCTCGCGAAGAACCAGGCGCGTTGCAAAACAAGCGTGCGCCCGGCGTAGGAGTATATATGCGATGCATACCGCGCACGAAAAACCGGCCTGCGTCGTCGCGCGAAGATCAGCTCCTTTTTTTCTTTTCTTTTTCGCGCGTGCTGCGCGCGCGAGGCTCCGATGTATATAAAACGCGCTGGCGCGCGTAACTGTAGTTCGCCTGGGTAGATGGCGCGGACGCGATAGTCACGGGTTAATCGAAGAGGCGAGAGGACGCTCTCTCCCCGGGCTCTCACGTAAGTTTTCTTTTCGCATTACCTCTTATTACGGGGCTTCGTCATCCGGGGCGAGATGCAGGTGCAATTGGCGCTTCTGTTTATATTCCATCGCCTTCCGAGGTGTATAATTGCGTGAGAAGAAGCCGCGCGCGAGGGGCGGGCGGCCTTTTTTCCGCACAGGCGGATCGGTTAATTAAAGAGGGGTTAAAAGCGACGTTTAAAGGGGCTTAATGGACCCGATTTGTTGGGAGTTAATTAGAGAAATTAATATTGTAATGAGAACGCTTGTATTAATAAAGAGTTAGAGACCACCGCGCGGCGGCGGCAGCGCGATTGAAGGGTGACGCAAGGGGTAGGAAGAGAGTTGTAATTTAAACGCTACCGTTTAACGCAGCGTTTCTTTGTAGGGGAATATAAAGACTTTTTACGGGCTCGGTATAGTATCGTTGTAATTTGCCTTTGTAAAAGAAAGATATGAATTTTTATGTCTTACTTAATAGAATATTTTATTCAATATTTCATTGCAGGCTTTGGCCCCACTTTGTAATTTCTGCGAATAAAAAAGGCTGCCCCGAGTAGAATTTCATGCTGAAAAATTCCTGTTAAAAATTCAATGAATTTCAAGTGAAAAAATAATGCACTTCTGCCAGTGGCGATCCTTGAAAGTTTACTCATGAGACATGCAAATCGCTTTAAGAAATTGTAATATAAATCAGATTAGTTAATAGATTCTTTTTTTTTATGTTGCTTTAAGTTTTTAAAAGCAAGGATTTTTGAATATTTTAAAACAAATCAGCTACATTACATTCTAAATTGATTATCATTTATCTGGTAAGACACTAGGAATCTTTTCTTTACAAAACTTTTAGATTTAACAACGTTCATCATTTTCTCAACCAAAAGAATGTCATACAGACATCCAGAATCCACATGAAACGCCATATACCCGACATCTCAGTCTCCCCCATAAACTCGCAAAAACCACCTTCGCCCAGTCCGAATCCACTCGAAAACCCATCCCGGTCCCGGCATCATCCTCCTCTCTCCTCCGGTGTAATTACGCAGCGCTCCTTACACCCCCGCTCGCCATTACGCTCGACGGACAGCTGCAGCGGCGTCCTGACAGCGGTGCACGCGCGCACATATGCACGAGGCCTAAAACCTCCTCCTCGGCGAGCGTGCGAACCACCTCGGGGCGAAATCCGTACGCGAGCGAGCAATGACTGGGTATACGCGTTCCCTCTCTCTCTCTCACTCCGTCGAGAGGAGGATGAGAGAGGGAGAGAGAGAGGAAGAGGAAAGAGCTGCCCCGAGGAGATGCGTTTTAAGGCACGGCGGCTGCCCTTTTTGCAGCAGCGCCGGTTTGAGCGACTTTTATCACTCGGCGTTAGCTTTGTCAGTGATGCCTGATGGGAAATGGCGCGGCTTTATTTGCTATGCATGGATTCGAGGGTTATACACCGGGGGAATCGGATCTTTACGCGGACGTTAATAAGGTTTTCGATTTTTATTTATGACCGGGAGTAGGATTGCGGGCTTTAGTCGAACGGGAAGACGCGCCGAGCATCGGCCAGGTGGTATATCGCACGAAGTCATCGGGGAAGCAGAGTTTATTTCATTGTTGACTGTCTTTCTAAGCAGTTTTTTGCTTAACATTTTTATTTTCAGCCTGAAGCGTACATCTTCGGACTGGATTCGGGTTGTTTTCATCATAAATATTGGGTACCGTACGGAAATCATAAATTTATCAGGCATCCATTATTTAACAGAAATGTCGGAAATAGAAAGTTCAAGGATTATTTGCGCAGGCCTTTTATGCAGGCAATGTGAAATTGTTCTCTTTACTGGCTTAAATCTAACTTTTAATGCCTAAAAAGTATCTTAATCCTTACAATTACTTTAGTTTCTAAAATTAAACCGGCCTTGAATTACAAATCTAACAAAGTCCCATTCCAAGCCCAGCCTCTCATCTCTAAAAGAACTAGCCGAGCTGAAAGTACGAGTGGAGAAAAGGCGCTTGTTCTGTGCAGCGACTCTCGGTGTCTCTCTCTCTCTCTCTCTCTCTCTCTCTCCTTTTTCCTCGCAGGCGAACTTGAACTTGAGGCCGGGCTCTCGGCGCGTGCGCGCGCCGCTGGATTCCAGCGTTATTTCTCAGCGAGCCCGGAGTTCAATTACTTAAGGGCAAGGCTCATTGAAGCGACGAGATTTTTTTTTCCACCCGCAGTGCAGACTCTCTCTCTCTCTCCTCGTCTCTTTCAGTCTCTGCCGATTCTAGCGGAGAGAGAGATGAGAAACTCGCCGGGCGTTTCGCGGAGTTTGTAAAGAAGAATTTTTACGGCCGGCTGTATTATGGGAAAGTTTAAAGAAGCGCGTTTAGCCGCGTAAAAAAAATGTTCGGGACGGATTGAGACCTTTCGTTAGTTTGGTGCGGTGAACAAACATGTGATTTTGGATTGCGGGATATGGTTAGTCGGCAGGTAGGTTTTCAGTATTTTTTGTTAGATCAGTGGAAGTGGTGTATACGAGTGATTTAAAATTTTAACTGACATTTTACTTTACATCGTTCGCACGCACATCAGCATCACAATGACGTTTTACCATAATGTTGTGCATGAAGTTTCATAAAAATACATCCATTTCACTTTCAATTCTATACTTCCGTGAATATGTATTATTGCGATTGCATCATCGCTTTTTATTTTAAACGAATGATGTTTTTAGCTTTATAAACAAGACTTAAATATTTGAATATTCACTACTTTGAATGTGATAGACATAACGCCTAAACACGTGCTTTTCGTTTTGTTTACTGCGGTTGTATTTAGGGTAATCAAATTGTCCTATTGTGAAATTATCTGTCACATAATTCCCTCGTTCGTCGTACAAAAAAAATGAAAAATTGAAGAGTCGATGATTATAAATACGCCCATAATAATCTACTTTACGTCAACCTTTTTCATCAGCCAATGGGCTTACGCAATAATTGCAGGTACTCAAAACATCAGTTTCCCTCGGAAAAAGAAGGCGTGATAATTCCCTCTCTAACTTAATGAATTGTCATCTGCACCGGCACGCACAAAACCTTTATTAAAATCCGACTCCTCTCCCGAAGAGAATCGCGTTTAAGATTTCGCAGCGGCCTCGGTATTGATTTTAGGGTTCCAGTGCAGATGCATTCGTGTACAGGGCCGCGAGCGTTCTCCCTCTCCTCGCTCCTCTCCGTTCTCCCCGGAGATCAGCTTTTTCCCTCGGCGACGGCCGACGTCACTCGACCTAGAATCCAGGAGTCCTTCACCCGCGCGCATTTCTAAATATGGCGAATAATCGACCGCTAATTCCTGGTTCAGCAGTCGCGGTGGGAGCAGTTTGTGCTCAGTCGATGCGGCGAAAACTAAATCTTCGCTCGTATACGAATGCTGACGACTCGACGTCCTGGGTTTTCGAAGCGACGTAAGTGCTGCCATTAAGCTCCCATTATTCGTCAACTCTTGGTTTCATTAGACATTTTTATATGATTCTGATGTAACCAACGGATTATTTCACAATTTTTTGAACGAAAAGATATTATATTATATAATAAAATATAAGTCAATATTTTAAAATACTTTACGGCACTAAAGTTCGGTTTTATAACTCGAAATTAAAAAAAAATCTTTTTTCCGCAATTACGCAAACATTATGTTTTGCGTACAATGGCTCGTGCGCTAAATAAAGCTGGTGAAGGTTCAGCTGTCATAAAAGGTACATTTGCTACAACACGATGTTCTAATTTAAAGTAATTTCGTTTTGCATCACGTGTAAACAGATTTGTGTTAAAAAAAATGTAAGTACTTGTTCATCGATCAGTATCTGTCCCTTTATATGGAATGGTGTAATTTTGTAACAATAGACGAGGGTGATTTTTAAGCATTTGCATTGTTCAAAAAATATGTTTTTATCTCATCTTCTTAATTTTAAGTATAATGAAGTATTATTATCAAAGCCATTAGTACGATAAGATTTCCGAGAAAATCGCTGTAAAATTGTAATAAAAGAATACACTTGAAAATACTTAACAGAATGAATCAAAGTTGGTGACAAATTTTAACAATAAAATTAATCAAGCTCAATGATGTTTCATTAAAATTATCTATATTCCGTACAAGCATAGTATAATTGCGCGAGCAATTTATCACGAAATCAATGGACCGGTGGCGCAAATAATCAAGCCAAACAAATTACGTTAATCTCGCGCGCGAATATTCCTCTCTCCTCTCTTTTTCAGAAAAAGAGAGGAGCTAAATTACTTCGTTAATCACGGGACAAATCATTCCGAAAAACGCGAAAAAGCACCTACCAGATCAACTATTCACGCTGTAAATCACCGGTAAACAAATTACGCCGCCATTCTTCTCTCCTTTTTCCTCAAAAAAAAAAAAAAAAAAAAACAGAAAAAAAAAATCGCGCAACAGTGTCGCTCGTTCGCGCGAGCGAATAAATAACTCATCGTCGGCGTGTTTTGACTGCCAGCCGAATATCTCTCGCAGATTACAAATTGACCTGCCAGTCCGTGCGATATCGGCGTCCGTTTAATGCGGGTCCCCGGTGATTTTCGGGCTGTAGACGTTGGACGCGCGTAACGAAGAAACGGGCGAGCGAATCGTGCAAATTATATAATATTGACCGAAGCTGCGAGCTCTCTTTCTCGATTTTCGCCGTTTTTGCCGAACGCGGATGTACACTTGTTTTCCGAGCACTTGCGAGGATATCGATTCGTCACCGGGCATCTTCAATTACCAAGCTCTGTTGACGCGGCACTGTCGCAGTTTGGATGGATGATATTGGAACGATCGAGCTCGGTGAAACGCTGATTTGCCGGGCGGGTTGCGGGGAATCGTTTGTAAATCGTGTCGGTGGGTAGGCGGTTGAAGCATGGCGTGATTGTTGCTGTAGAGGGTGTGGTGATTGTAGTTTATTGGCGAGTAGCGGTAAACGCGCGAGCTCTTTGTTTTAAAAGAAAGCTTTTATCCGTTCTCTCGTTTAATGAAATTGATTTATTGGCTTGGGCCTCGCTCGCTGGCGCTGCTTATGTAATGTTGTATTAACTTGATTTACATGCTAAGTAAATATTATACAGATTAGATATTTTAATGGAAAGTAGTGAATTGTTAATACTCGGAATTAAGAAGTAAAATTTGCAAGGAATATTATTTAACAATCAACAAGCTCATCAGGATATTTTCCAGATTTTCCATTTAACTCAAGGGACCTAAAAACTCCTTTGAACACAGCCACCTCGCACCCATTTCCCTCCAGTATTCCGTCCCCAGAAAAAAAAAGCGGGCATCCGAAGGAGCGCAAAAAAGCAATTTTCCGTCGGCTGTCGGCTGGCATCGAAATGCGGAACACGCGTTAGTTCCCGATGCTCGGCGTCGAGCGTTGTAGCTCGGGCAGAGGAGCGGCGGGACAACAGAGCGGAGAGCGACGAGCGTTTAATATTTCAGGGGCCGAAACTGCAGGACGACACATTCTGCGCGTTGTCAATTCCCATGAGTTTATTGGAACGAGGACGGATGTGTATCGAACGCGAATAATGCGCCTGGGCTGCATGAGATATAGCGGCCCGGTAAGACGAGTTTTCTCGCGTGCGACATGTAGGATGCCTCGGCCGAGGAGTGGTGAATCATTGACGAGAGGGGTAATGATGCCTCGGGGGCTGATGATGATTTATGGAAAATTAGCGGGCGAATGCGCTCTAATTTATTTGTTTTTTTGTTGTTGTTATTTTAAATAAGAGCAGAGAGGACATATTAGAAAATTTGTTCTTTACATAGTTTATCGAATGCTCTGATAAACTTATGCAGCAGAATAATAATGAATTTGTTGGTTCTTGGATGTCTTAGTCGATAGTCATGTAGTATGTAAAATAAACTTGGAGGTTCAATGCATATTCATTATTCCGTATAAATTCTTTACGTATCTCTTTCATCTGTCTGGCGGTAAAATACTTCCTACAGTAAATGAAAGTCGAAGTTGAGAGATCTCAGATAATCGCTTTAAAAATTAAATTTATAATTTTAGTGCACACATTCCCCTTCAGAAGCTCTATAAAACTTATTCTTACAAGTGTATTTTAATTAATCACGTCGAGCGATAAGATATTACTTTATGATTGTAACAATTAAAAAATTTTAATTAAATACAATGTTTCGAGAGATAAGATATCTGTATTTGACGAGTGCCTCTACATTGTCTACAATTAAATACAATTTCGTGACTCTGCAAAACCGTACAAACTCAAAGCACAATAAAACTGTCACAGAGAACATCCCACCTTATTAAACGATTAAACGTAAAATGCAAATTCATAAATATCCGGATAAATCACTTCATTAAGAGCCGGAGCTCCCCGGCAAAAAATCCTCGCTTCTCAATTTTCATCTCTCAATTATTTCGAAAGCCATCATCGTAAACCTCGCCGCGAAACTTATTCCGGCCTCTCGCCTTCCAGCCAATCCGAAATACCGCTGCAGAAACACAACGAAGCAGACTCTTCCCAGGCAGATATCCCCCATGCAAATCAAGCGTGCCTTCTCAGCAGGTCTTCTAACGCCTAACGGCGCGCCAGAGTCCGCCGGTTAAAAGAAAGAAACGCCACGCAACGAGAGCCTCCGCTTTAATGGACCGTGAGGAACACCCAGTACTGCGCACGCGCGAACACGTGTTCGCGGTCACGGAGGGAAGCCGTTGCGTTCGCGATTAATATCGCAGCTGCATTCCGCAAAAGGCGTCTCTCTCTCCCTCTCTCTCTCTCTCTCTCTCGTTCTCGTTCCTCTTCATTTTCGCGCGGGACGATTGTCGTTATCGCGTCATCGTGCTGTCACGGAAATTAATTGAATAATTAGGAGCCGAGCCTGATATTTTAATCGCCGAGGAGATATATCCGAGGAGTTTGGGATGTGCCGCGGCGAAACGACGCGAGATCGGGAGAGGATATCGAGGCGTAATTGGGATGGAGGTTTACGCTGATTTTTGCACGGAGATTGGCGGGCCTTTCTTTATTCGACGTTTTAATTGGAAAGTTATTTTATTGACTTTGGCGTAAGGAATTTTGCTTTATCTGCGAGATTTTTCAGTTCTCATATAACTCGATTAAAAAGTTTGACGTAAATTGGTTTAGCGTTGCCATAAAGTGGCGCGAAGTTTGTTTTGAAAAAAAAAAAAAAAACAATAAACAAATGTAGTTTTCCAACATAAATTGACGTGCCGAGTTTTAACTCTGAGATACATACGGTTAACAAATTTGTTTATGAATGAAAATAGCCTGGCACAAGGTTTTTATTAACTTTGTCAACAGAATATTGAATCCGTATATTGTTGCTTGATCACTAATTATTATTTTTTATTTTTTGAACAATGTTTTATAGTATTTATTTGATTACTGTTACTATTTGCTTTACGGCTTTTAAAATCTATTATTATACTTACAATCGTTTGCTAAGATCCAATACAAATTGCCCATCAAAACTTACCTGCAATGAAAAAATGCAAAATTATTAAATATTTCCTTGTTAAAGTATTTTAATAATTAATTTATTGCTTCTTATTATTTATACGATCCATTATTCAATTCATTCAAACAATACTTAAAGATTATTACACAGACTTCCATCGTATTTATCGAATAATAAAATTCTCGCAACCACATTACATTAGATTTTTAGCTACGAGCTTGTAGTGAAAATTTTAGCTCTTCAAAGTGTCATATTCATGAACAATGTATATATCAATAAAATTAAAATTTATCGTGTGAGTCGTAAACCTCTACAACCTTCATGAACAATGTACGAACATTCCACTGATATTAGGCTCAGCTGTGTATTACCTCTTTGCAGAAAATTATAGCACTTCGAGCGCTAAATCGCTATAACTTTTTTAAGCACAATACCAATTTCACGGAGGAACTTGTTATTTTCATGCATGCATTGTGCTAAATCCCAAATTAGTATCTTCAAAAAGAAAAATATATGCCTTAACGGGATACGAGACGGGACGCGAATATAAGCTGCTATGTTATTGACAAGTAATTGTTTAATTTCTCGTAAATTATATGGAATTAAAAGATTTCTTGTATCCAAAATCAAGTGTTAAATTATTTAATACGATCTTATTTTTAACAATTAAAGATCTTTCACCATCAGCCGATATAACTTTAGTTACTTAACAGGTTTTTATTAAATATTTTCTATCAAGGCCGTCTAGGCAAACACCTGCACATAAATCTTCATAAAACGAAGTGTATAACTATTTACTTCTCCCTTAAGTGCTCGCCCAGGTCGCTTGCACATCCGACGCAACAAGATCCCTCCTACTCTCGCTCGATAAATCTGTATGTACATATATTATATACATATACAATACTTGGGCAAGCTTCTTCCGAGAGGGAGAGAAGGGCCTCGTTATTGAATGCTACAATGGCTACCGTCGCTCGCTCGCGCCCTTTCAGAGATGGAAATAACGAGCTGGCCGCGACTGAACACACGGTAAAACACACATAAACGTACAGGGGGACAATAAGAGCGGCCGATAGCAGATTAATGCATTCCGCGGAACAAGCGATGAACGCGACAGATGCCTCTCTCTCTCTCTCTCTCTCCCTCCTCTGCCTCCGCGGAATAATATAACGAGGGAGCGCGTCGCACGACGAGTAAGCCAAAGAGAAAAGAGTCGGAGGGAAAACGTGCTCTGCCACACGTCGAGAGGAGGGCACAATGGCCGAGGAGAGGACTGTAAATAGAGATGGGATTAAGGCGAGATGACGGAATGCTGATGGAAAAAAATGGAAGCGGGGAAGTAAGCCGAACGGACGGTGTTTATATGCATTGTCGTTGAGTAATTAAGATGAGGTCGGGAGATACTGGGACGGCGGGGAGTAGAAAAATAGGAGGGATGATCTCTGGGGAAGATGAGAGACTTCGAAGTGGGTCACGATAACTGTTTTGTTCTCGGATGTCTTGTGGGAATCAGAAGGCAATTTACTCGATTGACTGCATTCTATTTTTACAATCGACATTTTCTTTAATAAATTTTAAATGAGTTTTTAAACTAATAAAAAGATTATTAACGTCTATAAACGAAATTTTACAGAATAAAGCGTTAATTATATCATTTTATCCGTTTGATATTCTGCTTTCAAAACTCTCCGCTTAACACCACATGAATTAAAAAAGCAAGATTCAAAGCAGCGCAGTAAATCGACTGGAGGAAGTGCGAAAAAATGAGCCGTCATTTATACGAAATTCTACGACTTTCCATTACAAGAGCTCGCGGCAATTCAGTTAATTAATGCGGGCCGCGATACATCCTGAATAAAAATTCACGGCTTCCTCGAAGCGCTTCCAGTCTCCTTAAAGTACCCCTCATAAATCTCAATAAACCGCGCGTCCTCGCTCGTTACCGCCGCGCGCCATAAAAAATCTCGCAATTAACACTTCGCATCGGCAGAAAAACTGGGAAAGGAGTCGAGCGGCCGAGGAATCCCTATAACCGTTGACGGTATTGTGGAATGGAAATTGCAGAAGAGGTCCGCGAGAGAGCGACGAGGCTGCAACAATTTGTCAAACGCCTGACGCTAAGCCGCTAAGTTTACCGCGCGCTCGGCGCGTCATTGCTCATCACGAGCGAATCCTTTTGCGTCTGCGTCTACGGGAGACGCGGAGCGCTTTCTTTGGGGTCTAGTTGCCTTTTGAGTTACGCGGTCGTTTTTTCATTACAGCTGTTCGCTAAGAATCGTTTCGCGCGTTTAATGTACTCGGAGAGGCGGTGTTTACTAACGAATGAAAAAGTTAAAATAGGTTTGAATTAGGTATGGTTTACTTAACAATATTATTATTTAATTTCATTTTAAAAAAGCAGAAATATTGCGAGAAAAATTTCAGAAAACAAGTAAAATTTTAGAAATCCCTCAAAGACTGTTCTTAATGTATAATCGGCATTATCATTTTAGTCTGTATTAGAAAGCTCACACAAACGCTTCGGTAACAGAAAATAAACGCTGAAAACCTCCCTAATATCCAGACCAAAATACCGGTCATTCCGAGTAATGTTAGATTCAATAAACTGTACACGCATCTCTAATGTAAGCACTTCTCCTAAATTACTCTATGGACCAAATTTCAGCCCGCAGCCTCCGTCAACCATTAAAAAAATCCCCCAGACAGTCCAGCGAAGAACCTCCGTTCGCCTCGGTATAAAACTCCCTCCGAAGCGCTCGTTTAATCGAGGCGGCGCTCGCGCGCGCGAGAACCTCTATACTTCCGCGACGCAGGCTTTCATCTCACGGCGGAGCGCGGCCTCTTACTTAAATTCCCACTGCAATTCCGGGGCAGGTTCGATGCCATCAGCGCCGCGGGCCAACGTCGCGACCCGGAATCCTCGCCGGGAGGGAGATGGGGATCTCTCCGATGCGCCAGAAATCGGCGGGGGAGGAGAGAGAGAGAGAGAGAGAGAGCGCTGTATATCGAGACGCGAAGCTGCAATCGGATACTCCAAGACGGAGCGGAGCTCTCGCTGGACGCGGGTATCGATGGCCGCCCCTTTCTTTGCCCGCGCTGGATTGGGTGACGGAACGAGAAGTCGAATATAAAGCGCGGGGGTTTGCTTTGCGGGAAGGATGAGCTTAAGTGGTCGCGACTCCCTGGAGTTGACAAAAACGTATCAATTACTGGAATATTTTGTAGGTGGAGCTTTACCCTAAAGCTGATAGATACTCAAAGACTGTAATTAATAGTTTCCTTAGTGTATTATAGAAATGTATCTTTAAGCGGAAAAAAGTTACTTCTGAACCAAAGTAGTTGATTAGTTCTTAAAAAATTTTAAATCGTAAATATAGCTTTGACCTTGTTGTAATTAAAATAAAAAGAAAAGAAAAATCCCCTTTCAAAGTAAAGTTAAAAACCATTAAGTATACTTCCCCTGGTATCACAATAACGAAACCGTTCTCCCAGGCATCTAACCTAATGAAAGAAAAACATTCCGTTCACCGGCACAGCCACCTCATAAATTTTGCATAACTATCGTTTCACCCCGAGGAATAAATTTCATAAAAGATGCGTCGATTTGATTACGCCGTTCGCGCGGCTTTTCTCCCAACTGCAGCGGCTGCAGCTCCCCCCATTATCATAAAATAAGAAAGCTTTTGCACTCGGAGAAATTTGATTAAAACTGACTGGACAAACATTAGCTCGGCGAAAATTGCGGATTCGACTCGTTGCCAAATTAGCAACAACGGCTCTCCGAATCTCCGGTTATATACTTTAGCCCGACGGAGGGGGGAGGAGGACGCCGCGCTTCCGGCCCAGTCCAAACAAGCGGAGCATAAAGTTACTAACTTTCCCGACGCAATCTCCTCGTCACCGCCTGCGCGACAGCAGCGGCGGAAGAGTACCAACGTCTCGACGCCCCCGGCCGAGTCTAAACGAATTAATCTCTCTCTCTCTCTTTCCCTCCCTCCCTCCGTCGCCGCAATGCTTCACTCGTCGGCCGAGAGACTGCGAATAATTTTATATTAGTTTCGTTGTTCCGAGTGTAATCCGCGATCCGAGAGAGAGAGAGAGAGAGAGAGAGGCGAATTTCCCACCTCCACTTCTGCAGTAGTTCCCCTTTGACGCGCTTCCTTCTTTCGACGAGATTGCCCGGATTCGAGAGAGAGCTGCGACAAAGCGGAGAGAGCTCGAACTTTGCGAGATGAATCCGCTTTTATAATTCGTTAAGATGCCCCGGGAACGTCCTAAGCCGCTGATTTTTATTTAACTTTCGTTGAGCTTCGAATTTTAACCGTGATGAAAACTGGAACTGACGGAAACGTGAAAATTTATCAAGCTGCTTACTAGCTCAAAATTAAAACAATACTAGTAATTAGGTACATAAAAGTTTTAAATTTTTACACAAAACACGTTATTTCATTGTACAAGGTCTGAAGGTTCACCTACTTTTCGACGTTTTAATTATGCACTTTAATGGTCAGCGACAATTATCGCAAATAAAGATATTACAGTAGATCAAAAGACGATAATATTCATTCAAATTATCCGAGAAAAATAAAGAGATAAAGTATCTTTAGCCGCGATTCTCATACCCGCGCCGAAAAACCCCAGGACTTTAAAAGGCCAAAACTCGGCGATAAACAACGCAACATCGTAAAATAAAAGCTCGCGACTCAGCTCCCTGCACTCTCGGGGAACTTCTTTTATCCGTCTCGGAGGCAAAACACTCGGCGAGCGCTCCGTATAATTCCGCCCTTCGCGGGGGCATCAAAAAACTTTGCCCCCCTCCCACCCACCCGCCGGCAAACTGCTCAACTTCCATTCGCAGGCACCGATTTTGAAAATTTTATCGCCGCCCTTAAAATTCGGAAAGCCCGTTGGCGGAAAGAAGGAATTTAAAATCACGACTACAACCGCTCCCCCCCCTCCCCTAAAGAGATACGAAGTTGTTTCGCTGCCGAGAGAGAGAGAGCGAGAGAGAGAAACGTTAGCCCAGTTTCGCGCCGTTAGAGGCAGACGAGCGTCTCTCGACTATAAAGGACAGATAAGACGTCTAAAGTTTCGCGCGGGGCGAACTTCTTTAGCGCTCGGCGGGCGTTTAAAATCCGTAAATTTTCATAAGCGCTCGCACTCGTCGAGCCATTAGCGCGCGAGCTCGCCTTTCCCGCGGTCGGTCAGGTATGCGCGAGGAGATACAGAGGCCTTTAGGACGATAAGTCTCGGTCGCGTGATTTCAGGAAAAATGGGGAAACCGCGCCGCCGCTTCGCTCGTTTACGGCTTCTTTGAGAGCGAAGCTGCTGCTGCCGCCGCCGCCGCTGCACCAGCTGTCAAGTTGAACGTTGTTAGCGTAATGGGAAGGTACGTTATTACCGCTGCAAAATTACGAGGGATCCGTAGTCGTTGCGCGGCGGAGCTGCGTTACATGCCGGCCGTTATTTCGTATGATTGTTTTAGCTGGAAGTTTATATTTTGTAATTTTCTGCTCCTTGCGTAATTTTCTATACAAATTACACTCTTTCCGAGGATGTAAAAATAATGGAGATCTTAAATTTGACCTTGAAACAATTGCGAATGAAGTGAGCACCGCGAGCAAAGAGATTGTCTTACTATGTCTTACTTCAACTACTGAAAGTTGAGAATTTTTTCTAGTTAAACATAAATCTACGAAATGATTAACAAATGCTCAACTATCCATTTACAATTCATATTAATTCGGAGTATTTAATAAAGATTAAAAACGTTTGCTCAAAAGCACCTGAACAACATCTTCTTGCGCAACCTCTTATCGAAGCAAAAGCGTATCCCACCCTCGCCAACTAACATCGACGACGTCCGTCTGGCCCTCGACGCGCTCCCCGTCAAACACTTGTATACCCAAGCAACGCCGACAAGAACTCAAAAAGGAGAGAGAAAAAAAAGAATAAAGACCAAAGCAAAAAAGACGCCGAGCGGAAAGCAAAAGGCAAGGGTGGCGCTAAAGCGGCAGGCTCGATTCGTCAGAGGGAGAGACTCGCTCGTCCGCGGGCAATATATCGCGCGCTCGCACGCGTGTCATACGCGGAAAAAGCCGGGACGCGAGTCCTGAAAGAGAAAAAGACGGCGCGGGGCTGCACACCGCGGCAGGAGTTTGAATTCATCCGCGCGTGCTGCGCGCTCCTCCCGCGAAGATCTCGGGGGATATTGTTGAGCGAGGGACGTAAAAGAGAGCGCGCGAAAAGAAAAAAAAAAACGTTAAACGACGAACGCGTCGCGAGGTTTTTGAGGGCTTTCGAGAGAACGGTCAAGAATGAGAGAGGGTTTTTCGAGGGAAAAAGGCGGTCGATCGTTAAGACGAAAAAATGTGCCCGCGAACGCGTCGTTTCAGCGGTTTTATTTCGAACTGTGTTGAGAGATAAACAAGAAACGTTTTTGATAGTTAACCAAGTTTTTGCTTATTTTAGGCATGAGAAAATAAAAGTTGTTACAAGTTTCTGTTTAAAGGAAATTTAAAAATTTTGTAAAAAAGATGTCAGTAAAACACGAAAACTATGTTGTTTTAGCGAACGTTATGAAGTTTACAAAGACAGAGACAAATTAAAATAATGGTCGCACTGTAAAAAGCTGCACAATAATCTTTGGGTTTTCCGAGAATATATACCTTTGTTACTTCACAATGTTTGTAAAATTTTATTTATATTTGCAAAGCTCAAATAATTACATCACTGCGAGAACAACTCTCATTACCTTAAAACAGTGCCATTCAACATAACCGCATTGAAACAATTAGCACTTTTATCCGCAGCAACAAAGCCAATTAAACAAAAAGAAAGGGAGCAAGAAAAACGGCGCACCGCACAGAAAGAGAGAGAGAGAGAGACACACACACACAAAGTGCACTCCTCGAACGCGTACGCAGTACCTTATTTACCCAGCAGCCCTTCCTCTCCAACTAAAAGTCCCCGAAAAGCGCGCGTGTCCCTCTTTTTTTTTATTTCAAAGCAAAACAACTCGCGAGACAATCGCGCGGCCGCGCAAAAGGAAAAAGGAACTCGGGCCAAAGAAGCGGGGGAGAAATTCAGGCGAGTGGAAAGGACGGCCCTCCTGATGGCGCAGGAAACCAGAAGGAGCCCTTCTCTCTCTTTTTCTCTCTCTCCCTCTCGCTGCCGGGAAGCCCGAATGTTTACGGGAAAGCTTTTGCGGTTTGCCTCCCTCGAACCGCGAGTGAAACAAGCTCGCTCTCCCTCCCTCCCTCCCTCCCGTTCTCACCCCCTTCGCTCGCTCCGCATCCCTTTGGCTGCGGCTCGAACACGACGCGCGGAATGTATATCGACAGATATGCGCTCTTTCTTTGAAATCCGGCCTCTCTATTTTACCTATCGTTACATCTTTTTTCGCCTTCTTGCCTCGACCCTCAAACTTGCGGCCTTTTTTCGCGTAAAGTACAGAGGGGGTGTTTTTCAAGATATTGCCAGTTGTTAGACGCTTCTAATTTTTCGTTCGATTATTGCTTCTGCATTAATGTTTATGCAATATTTATGCGCTCGACAACTTTTTACTGACTAGGATATGAAATCAAGAGAGTCATTTGAACTTTCAACAAAAAAAATGATCATTCGCAAACCGAGCAACCGATCTCTCAGGATCCGCGACGAAACGACCAAAAAAAGTCGAGCGACCAATTATAAATTACCCTCTCTCCTTCCTGTACAATAGCGCAGTGCTTTACATCCCCCCTATAAACTCATCTCTCCCTAGAAAAAAAAAGCCATCAGAAAAAGATTACCGCGCTTGTGCAACAAGCGTATACCGGCACCTCCGCTTGCATAAACCTCGAGACGCTGCCGGCGTCTGTGCGAGTTGCTCAGACAGACACACACGCACAGACACAAAGTCGCTTACGCGTTCGTGTACTCGTTACATAGAGGTTTGCGCGCGTAGACGGGGGGGGGGGGGGGGTAAGATTCCCCGACTGCAGCCGCCTCGTTTGTCATGCTGCTTCGGTTGCCCCGGAATATGTGTGCACTCGTTTCTTTCTTTCGGTTCCTTGTAGCTGCCGCGTCTGTCTTCGTTTTGTCGGGCCGAGTTTTATGCCGCTCGTCTGCCTTCTGTGTCTTCTTGCGGAGTCGCTTTTCTATAGGGAATGAATATGTTGTACGGCTGCTTGAGCGGAAGGTTGCGTGTTTCGGTGCGAATGAAATGTCGTCCGATTATCGCTGCGTCTTCTTTCGTTTACTTTTTCGAAATTATTTATGTAATTGTCGCGTAACTGACTTGTTAGAATTAATTCTAATCCGACTTTCTAACGCTTTCATTTTATTTTATTTAAGTGGTAACCTTTCCATAGTAATCTTTCGACCGAAAATCGAACGCTTCAATCTTGCAATGTTGCACACACACCTCTCAACAAAAAAGTACCTCTCCTCGTAAATCGAGCCTCCTCCATAAGGGCAAAAAAAATATATATATATATACACCTCCAGCCTGCACCGAAGTACACAATCGACGACCCGTAGCTGACTCATCGGAATAATAGCCATAAAAAACTATCTCTCCTCGCAAAAATTTTACACTCTCTTCGGCTGCCTCGCAGCGCAGCGACGACGCCGCCGCCGCTCCGCGTAAAGTCCCGCGCAGCTAGGCGAGGCCGCGAGATCGTAATTCAGCTCGTGTCAGAACTCTGCCCTCCCCCCCCCCCTCCTGCCTCGTAAACAATGCTCGCGCGCGCATGCATTAGCCGAAACGAGCGAGAATTATGCGCCTCCCGCCCGAGCCGATGCTCACCTTTTTCCGTAATCGGGCTCTCTAGTCCGCATTGTAAACAATGTAAAATAGAATTGCGCCCCGGGAAACGAGTAATTTCGTGCTCAATATGGTCGGCGACAAATTATACCGCGGAAATTTCTTCTTTTTTCGCTCTGTTTTTTTTTTATTTTTCAGGGAGAAGCGAGCCGAGCGGAGCGCGTAATCTGCATATTTTATTCAGCGGCGCTGCTTTTTTCCTAGCCGTAGTGGCCCCGTTTTCAACCTTTATGGTCAACCTGTCTTGCCTCGGTACCGGTCTGTCTCTCTCTCTCTCCCTCTCTTGGTTCCCGGCAATTTCGCGTTTAATTGTTGGGATGCGCGCTTCATTTTCTACGCATTAGATTATAATTTGAATTTACTGCTTATTTTTTATGCAACTTGCTTAGTTGGAATCATTTTATTTGCATTAGTTTAATTATTTTGCCAGCGGCTAATAGTTTGCTTATGCAATTACGGTATTGCCAAATTCTTGTTTTAACATATATGCCACTTTATTATAGTCATTTTTAACACTAATAATTTTAGGAAAAGCAAGTACTTATAAAGTGATTGCATTGGTCTTAGTATAATACTCTACATAAATAATATTACAAAACGGAAAATTGTAAATAAACCCTTCTACGTTAAAAATGCAACTTTAATCAGCCCTCAAGACTCACCCGTCAAAATTCGAGCAATTAGCCGGCTTTAAACCAGAAATTTTTCATCTCCGAAATCCGGCGAAGGCGCCCTTTAAAAATACACGAGAGAGCCGCGTTCTCTCGTCAGGAAGTCTCGCCGCGAGAGACGGACGCATCGACCACCCCGGCCCGGATCTTAATCGTCCGCGCGAATCCAAGGTCGACTCGTGCTCGTTAACGTTAATAAGAGCGGCGAAAGTAACACGAGCGGCGGCGACGCGAACGTTAACGACGTCACCCCGACGATAGATCGAGTGCGGCGGCGTAATAACGCGAATCGCGCGCCGCGGCTCCCGGCGTTTGATGTCGGCTCGCGTAACGTCGCCGAGACGCTCGTCTTTGATTTTTAAAGGAGAGACGCAGAGAGAGGAGATAATTAATGGACGCCGGGCCGTTTCGGTGTACTTATTTGCGGGGGGCTGTTTGTTACGCTTTTCGGGGTGGTTACTGCGTTGTTGGAGTGTTTTGCTAATGTGTATTTGAGGACGATTCTCTGAGTTACAATAGTTTGTATAATACGTTTAATTTGAGATTAAATAGAGATTATTTTGAATATTTATGTGTGTTTTTGTAAATGAAAGTTATAAAAATTTCGTATTATTTTGTTAGTTTGAACGAAAGTGTCATTATGTAACTACCCAATGAAGTCATTATCGAGTTCAATAATACCTCTCGGAAATATTAATTCCGATAAAATTAATTGTGACGCTCGAATTGGAAGCTCGTTCCTCTTTAATTTACCTGACCGGCGATTTAGGATCCATTAGCCTTAATTATATTGTACATTCTGTCTATACACTTTACATTGCTCGCTTCCTTCCCAATAATGGCTTTGACGATCGCGTGAACATGATAACTTGTTATTTATCCCTATTGCTTTATCCCGAATACGCATTAATAATTTACAATGTAATTATAAGTATCGAGCTGAATTTCTCGAAATTTTTACTTACGTCAACATTGTCTGCCAGATTTGTTTAAATTTCTACCTTTAAAACACCACCTAATTCATAAAGGCAGCGAATAATCTCGTATGCATGCATATTTCATTGAGCGCATGTTCTACACGAATAAAAAACCCCGTACGTTTTTACAAGACCACGTCACACTCGTGCAAGTATGACGGAAGGTACGCGCGGAAATTTTACATAACGTTAATCTCTCTCCATAATTTCAATCGCTACCACCAGCTAATATATACACGATCTCAAACGTACATCGTCCACCAGCTGGCTCCAAAACGCGCACCACCCAAAAATCCCTTCGCACTCGATAAATCACCGGCAAATTGGTCGCGTTCACCTCCGACCCGTCCTCCTCCCCCCCTTTCCACCGGGCTCCGCGTTCTTTGTCGGCAGATTACGCGCACCCGATACAACCTAATTACCGCGCTCGAGCCTATTATTTTCGCCCGATAGTACCCGGCCGGGCGGCCAATGTAATTATATATCCATTCTCGCTTTTGTTGCGGCTTTAATCCGATTCGAGCGGCAGCACTGCCAAAGACAGGCCCCGACAGTTTTCCCCGTTCTCTTATGTATATGTATACCTGCGAAACGTAATAGCGATCGCTCTCTCGCCGACTGACATTAACCCCGGGGATGGATCTCGTCGTCCGTTTTCTAATAATGATCCGCGGGGGCGGTAATGATATTGGAGATCGATGCGATCGAAAGTGGGATGGTTAGTCGTAAGTGGAAGGTTCAAGTATTTGGGAAGGTGGGCTGGGATAACTATTTTTTGCGGTTTTCAGCGGGTTATGATACCGATTATATTCGAATTTTCTGCTGTTACGAATGCATGGTATTGGCGATTGACGAGTAAAATAGTTATTAAATTTCTTTTAGATTTAAGTCTCAAGTTTATTCTTCTCTTACTGAGATTTTTAATGAAATTTAATGGAATTTAGCAGATATTAGACCTGCTAAATTTCATTAAAACGGCATTATTGTAGACAAGACTAAACTTTTAACAAGGAAAAAGTTATTAATCGATTACACAGAGCTGTCGGCAAGAACCGTTTGAATTCAGTAAACGCATTTTAGTATCCGGGACCAGTGCACCAATTCGTTTCCGGACGACTGCTGCGTCTGGCCGTCAATTTCAGACTCGTCCACGTAATCCTTTCATTCTAAAAATCATTCTTTCCCAACCTCTCCCATCATAATTTCTGCCAATCGAGCTCCCGATAATCGTCCGAAACTTCCGTACCCAAAGTATATCCTCTCCCTCTCCCTATACTGAAATCGTTCCTTCGCAAACCCCATCCTTAAACCGATGGAAAGAACAGCCGAGAGTCGAGAAAGAGAGAGAGATCGATCGACCGGTTCGCAAATCTCGCACTAACGAGTTCTCGGATAAAGGGGTAAGGCGTCGGCGGTGGGCGTGCTCGACAGGTGGCGGCGGCGGCACGCAAGCCGCCCGGGAAAAAACCGTCAGGTGCAAGCACACGCCGTACGTGCCGCGCCGTTTTTTGTTTCCGCTCGTTTTGCCAGTTACTCGAACAGTGGGTCAAAATCTGGACGCAGGAACTCCGAGGTGTGCTTCAGGTGCGCCGAGAGAAGGAGAGAGAGAGCACCATTGTTCGGGCTTTGCGAGCGGTTTTTGCGAGCGCGGACCTCAGCTGGGGGATGTGTTTATGAATATGTGGGTCATTTTTTTTGAAGGTTATGCTTTTGGAGGAAGCTCGGCTGAGATTTATGGAGCAGATATTGGCTTGTGCTTGCCTTAAGGGCGTACTTTGAATCTTTGAGATTTTTTTTTGAAAAATTACTGGCTTATTATTCGTACTTTTAGGTTTTAAACTCTATATGCGAGAATGCCTGGATAAGAATGGAGAGATGAAATGAAGCCAAAAGTAAGATTATGAGATTAAGAAAGAACTATTATAAATATTTGATATATTCCGGTTTATGTTAAATCTGTAAATGATAATACTACGAAATAAACGATTATCTGGTTATTTTTATGCATTACACTGGAACTAACAGCAGCAAAGAATCGCAATAAAAAAGGCAAGAACTTTGATAAAGGAAGAAGGGACAGATTTTTCTAAATCAATAAGACTTATCTTTATCGCCGGCTATAAATTTCTTTCAAAATACATTTTCCCTAAAACGCCAAGCGGACGCGCTTATCAGATCGAAATAGTACTCGGTGAACTTCGGCATCGACTAAAAATACTGACCCAATCAGCCCAACCCATCTTCCTCCGCAAAGCCTCTCAAACGAAACCACCAAAAGTCGGGATGAAAATGCTAAAGCGCAGCGCTGATCAACGGCGGCGGCAATCGTCGCCAAGTCCCGCTGAAAATGAACCGAAGCGACAACTCCGAGAAATCCCTTATTCGCGGAATAACGACGATCCAGGGATTAAGGCCGCTTCGACGAGTTAATCTCGGAAAGCGAACGTAAACCGGGACGGCTAAATATCGATCCGGCCTAGGGATGTATAGTCCCAGCGAAAAGAGAGAGGGAAAGCGGCCCGTAATTCACTGCCGCGGACTGTAATTAAATTCCTCGTTTTTCGTAGGGCACGATGGATTTTGCTCGGTGAGCTTCGTCGATCGATTTGCTACGCGGCGGTTAATTTATTGCTCTGTGCGCCGAGCGACTACTTTGTCGGCGCGTGGATTCCAAGGTTTCATTTTGGTCAATTTTTTGGAGGGACCGACAAAACAAAAGGCAATTGATCAGCGGCGAAACTTTAAATCGAATTGCTTGATTGTAATTCACTTTGCTGGTTTTCGGACTTCACCTTCGCCGCGCGGGACGAAGTTACGAGGTAGTCGGCTGTGTCAGGGGTGAAGTTATTGCGCGGTATATTCGGCTTTTGCTGATTTGTGCGTTGCGACAGTCGTCATTTTTCAAAATATTATGCTAATAAATTTTTAAGGCTCTTGGCGAAGTAAATAAAGTTTAAAATTAAAAAGCTACTTCTTTTTAACAAAAAATTTTAAGAAAAAACACCTGGTACGGTTTAATTCAAGTCTAGTTAAAATTTGGCTCAAATAGAAAACTTTTTACTAAACTCTTTGCAGATTTACCCAGAAACGGAATAAATTTGAATAATTTATTACAAATATAGAAAATGCAAAGCCGTAATTTACTTTTACGGTATTGGCTGAGTTGTTAATACACTCGCTGTATTAAAAATGTAAGGACACGGCACAAAAAACTTTTATTAGCTCAAATAAATATCTCATTAGCTCCGCAAATCCATCCCATAACAAGCACATCCTAAAACTCCAAAGTAATCATATAAAAACCGTCACTAAATTCACCTCGTAAAAGCCGGACCCTCTCGCCTAACTCGCAAAAAAAAAAAAAAAAACGCCGGCCCTACGGCCGAAAACAAGACTGCATAAAACCGGACAAAAAAAGCCAGCTGCTTCGGGGCCGCAGTTGCTTGGTTACACACGCATTAGCGGGGCCTTAATGGGGCCCCGACGCGTCTTTTTTTTTAAATTGGGATATCTCCCTTTTTCCACGCGGGCCGCTTTGCTTGGCGTTGAAAATTGCCGCTTTCCTACTACTATTTGCTACTACTGTTTTAGGGCCGACTTCCGGCTGACTGTTTGGCTCGTAAACACCTAATATATCTTCGAGATAACGAGGATATTGCCTCGGCTAGTGTGTGAAGTGGATGGAGAAGTAAGGGGTTGTTTGCTAGATGTCGCGTCTGCGAACATTTCAATTGATTTGCATAATTGTATTTTGTTTTTTTTTCTTGTTTAAAGTAGTATTTAAAGTAAAATGTCCAACTTTAAAAAAAAATTACCAAAGGTTCAACGCGAAATTAACCGTAAGAGTAAAAATGTATACTCTCCGGCTATTTTTAGTAGCATTTTTTAATTAATTTTATCCAAATTAATCCGAGTAATCCCGCATTCAAAAAATCTCACGGGCGAAAGTTCCTTAATTAAAAAACACGAAGCAATTCTTATCTCTTCCTGCTCTTTCTTTCCGCGGTGCTCCTTTTTTTGTTCGCAAAATAAAGAGGCTCGAGTGCCGTCTTAAAACGCGTGAGTTTGCACTTTTCTCCCTCCCCACCCTCTCTCTCTCTCTCTCTCTCTCTCTCTCTCTCTCTCTCTCTCTTAAGCATGCGTTGTATCTGGGTACGATGCATACACACCGACGCGGGACGGTTAATAACGATTCCTTTGTTGCGCCGCGCGGCTTGGATAATAAGCAGAGGAGCGGCCTGAGGGATCGGAGCGGAGAGAAGGATCCGCCGTGAGGAATGAAAAATCGCGAGAGAGTGCACCCAGCGCCCCGGTCGGGCCTTCGCTTTTTTACCCCGGGAAATCGTGCTTTAAACAGTCCAGTTTGCATCTCGCATTGCTATTCGAAGCAGGAGCAGGAAGTTTTTGAGTAATGTTATCTTCTTTAAGTTCAGGTGGTACTGCTTGTGTTTATTAATTTTATCGAAGTTTTTTGAATTTTAAAACTTTTTTTCTCTCAAAATTAGGAATGTGATATACACTTTTGTTAAAGATATGTGACAATTTTAAATTTCATTTATTCAATTCGCAGAAGACTAAAGCACATGGATTACTCTTGAAAATTTCTTCTAACTCGGCATTAACCAAGCTTTAATCACCCGAAAGACCAATTTTCCCTCGTCACGATTTAAGAGCTCCCTCGAAAGAATTGAATTGGCAACGGTATATAGAGCGGTCAACGTCTGGGAAGGCAAAGCGGCCGGAGTCGCGTCCTTATAAAGACGCGTGCAAATAGCGAGTCGGCGCGGCTATACACGCGTCCAAGCATTGTATACCGCGTCGTGGAGCGCACAACAGTCGCGCGTACATATCGTACGGGCGCTGTGTATATTGCGGGTATATAGGGTAGAGAGAAGCCGCTCGTGACCGATGGCAAGATTTAACGAGAGAAAGAGAGAGAGAGGCAGTCGCGAAATAAAACGACCAATTCTGCGCCGGGATGATAAAGAAGAGAGAAAGAGAGGAGAGGATAGAGACGAGCACAAAGGTCGAGCAGGCAGATGTTATTATATAGATTTAGAATGCAAAATAATGCCGAGCATTGTGGGATAGATTGGAGGGAAAAATGATTATAGACGCCGATAGGAGATTTTTCTTTCCGGGGTTTACAGTTAGGGGAAATAATAAAGTTCCTTTGTGGGGCACTTTTTGAGAAGCGGGGCTGTGTGAAAAGGATGATCGATTTTTAAAGTGTACATACAGATAAGCCGGAGTGGAAACAAATCTGTTGATACAAGAGTATATAATAATTTTAATTTTGGTAAACGAAACTAAATCTGGTTCAAGCTAAAACGTTTCAATTAATTTAATTAGTAAACCGTCATTAAACTTTCTCGTCAAATTTTATGACAAACTAAAGAAATTGAAAATTAAATAAAAGTATATATATAAAAATGCTGATTCTTTTTTGAAAAATGTTTAGTAAAAATTCTCAATTATTTCAAATAAATAAATAATTTTAAAGTTATTATCTGGAAAGAGCGATGCCATTAGAATTTTCGTATTATCAAGTTAGATCTAAAAGTACACCAAATACTGAAAAGCACCAACCCAGAAATATTATATTTCGATCTCACGGCACAGCACGTCGCTTGGTTATTCGAAAAATTCCATAATCACGAGAGCTCGTCCCCCCCTCCTCCCCCGCGAGCATCCGCGAAAGTCGTCGCGTTGCAAAAAGTCCTCCTTTTTTGCCGCGTCATCCATTAAACGGCATTTAACCGCGCGGCATCCACCGCCGGCGCGCAAACTTCCCTCGCACGACCTCCGCGAAATAGAGAGACAAAGCAGCGCGCTCTCGGACAACAAGAAAAGCAAGTGCTCTCTCCCCGAAGTGGAAGAAGAAGAAGAGCCTAGGATAAGATTCACGACGAAGATTGCGGGGCCTGGAAGGAAAAAAACGCGCCGCTCTCGCAGAGCGGCGGCGTATGATTTACACCGCGCAGATCGCGGCCGGCCGATAAGCGGCCAGAAAGAGAGAGAGAGAGAGGGAGAGCGTGTGCACAGCTTTCGGGAATATTGTCTTGTCGCGTGAAATTACGATTTTTCCTAAGGCCAGGGGGGATAAACAAAGCCGAGTGTCGTGACGGGCAGGTGTGCGAGGCCGGAGTCGAGGCAGCCACGGAGACAATAACCGGACGCGCCGAGAGCTTCGCGTGACTGATGAATTTTTTGCCGGCCGTTGCGGGCTTTCGTCGGCGAGAGCTTTCCCGAGGAGTTTGCGCTTTCGAGCTGTAATTGATTGAGCTGCCAGTCACGTTTTCGGACTGTTGTGCCGGTTATTGATTTTCGCCTTTTTGCAATTTTTAGGAAGCTAACGAATTTCAAAAATTTTGTTAATAATCCATTTTAATAACGCCGGCAAAAAATATTAAAATGTAATAAAGCAAAACTGATATTATTTTCAGTTTTCATTTTATGGCAGTGCCGAAAATTGAGTTGTTAAAAATTTTAAATTGAAGTTTGAATTTTTTTACAATTTGCACTCCAATTTTGAGCTTTGAAAATGCAATATTTTTCAGATAATAAAATTTAATAAACTTTTCCGTGAATTCATTTTCATAATAAATTTCCTCTTTGACGTCAACAAGCTATAAAGCTGCCTTTTATCAATTTTGATCCCGGAATACACATTTCACCCCGTCAATATAATAAATCACAAAAATCAAAGGCGAGCCGAATAACCAGCGCAATAACCTACGAAATTCCACAGCGATTTCTTCACAATTCCAAAATTACAGCCTAAACTTTCATTACCCCCACAAATCATACCTCCGAAATCCGGCCGAACAAACCCGCTCTGTTTCGCAACGGCAAATTAAAAGCCCATTTGTATCAATGAACCTATCCGGCGGTGATCCGAGAATCGTCCCGAAACGAAAAGCCGAGTCAATAAATAAGGATCCGCTTAATTACATTAGTGAGCTCGTTATTAATCCGGGGCTGAGCTTCGCGCAAAAATATAATAATCTCCCCGTGGAAGGAAGACGCCCGGTGCCGCTTATCCACTTTATTTCCCCTCGGTGTCGTGACGATCGCGGCCCCGTCGCCGATACGTCCGCTGCATCTTTAATGAATAATCGGCTGCTGCACGAGAGGGAGAAAGAGAGAGAGAGAGAAGCCGGGCCTTTCAAAATTTATGGACTATTTAATACGGAAACGTTTAATTAAGTCCACGGCAAGGATGCAGCGGTGAGCTGAGCTCGTAATTCACGCCGGTTATTTCATTAGTCGAGAGCTGCTCCGCGGCCCAAAAATTGCAGCGGTTGTACGTTTATTGAGAATCGATGCTGCTGCGCATGAGATTAGAGTCGAGGTTAAATAGTGCGGGTTAATATTGAGCATATCGCGTTGAGCAAAGCGAAGATGTTATTGAAAGAAGTTGATAATTTTTTTCATTTCATCTCTTTACTAATAAATAAGCTAAAAATATATAATATTTGCAGACCAAACAAACTTTTTATCTTAATACAACCGTAATCTATGGTTTTATTCATTTTAATCTGCTGTCAGAGAAAAACTAGTACTTTTTTTTTTTTTTTTTTTTAGAAAAAATTAAACTTTAAATGGGTTTGCGAAGGATATAAAAAATAAATTATAAACAGCTTGTTAAAATATTTTGCAATTACTGCAATGTGATAATGATCTCAAAAATATGTTTACATATTATTTATTTAAATGCCCTGGGCCAATCTGAATAAGGTTGTTAATAAGATTCAATTAGGTCCTTGATTACACTATCAACATGTTCATGAAAATATATTTTCGCTGTTAGTTAGCAACATTTTAGCGAATTACACTATATTTCACAAAAAGTCAGTCTCATTAACAGAATTCAATTAGCATCTCTCTAAAATTCTAAATTAATAGCAATCGCGTTTCAAAATTATCGCCGAAAATCAGAAAACCATTTCGCCGAACAAGCGTCATTAAATAATCCGAAGCCCCTCGACTTTACGTACTTCAAAAAGCCAGCGAGCAACGAGTAAAAAGACCTGCACCCTCCTAACTATGTCTCTTTAAACCGAGATCGGTATCTCCGGTCAACCCATCCGGCCAGCCAACCAGCAGCCTTTCGTCCTGTCTCGGCTACTTCGGCGGCACATACTTCATTTCGCGATCGGCTTTAGGGGGGAGGGAGAGAAGGAGAGTCGTGTTTCTCAGCGGGGGAGTGGAAATCAGATCGGCCCGATTGAAATCCACACACTGCCCTCCGCCAATAATCGAAGCATCTATGTGTGTCCACATCGACTTTTCCCCGCGTTGCGGTTTTTAGAGATGATATCCCCCGATTGCGGGCGAGAGCCTCGCCTTTTTTTTTCTTTTTTTAAGTCCGGCTCGTTTATATTTTAATGCGGCCAGTATATAAGACACTGTATCCTTTTTATGCGCGCTGCGCATATTTACGCGAATGCACGGCGGCAGCCGCGACGGCCGATGTTATCGGAGAAATTTTGGGTAAGGTTCCGAGAAACTTATTGATATGCCCGGGACCGGGATTGTAAGTCTTTCTTATATTAAATAGAGTGCGTATCGTATGTATTATTTATTGGTATTTATTTCGATGCAAAGTCTTCTGGAAATTGATATCGATGTTAGTTTTGATGAATCGAGCAAACAGACCGTTTCTCTCGCAGGAATTTTATTTAAATTATAATTTAGTTCCTGCTAATACGATTTTTAGTTGAGTTTGGGCGCCAAATTTTTTAAGTCAGGGCACAAAATGCTATAAAAAAATATTGAAACATTCTGAAAATATGATTATCCATTTAATGAACTGCTTTTTACTACAGATATACTCTTAATTTAATGTGACAAACCAAAACTTTAACGAGTCTTTCCCTTACAATTTAATTTTTAGCTGTTCCGCATCTCCCGCCGCATTCCGCGATTAAAACAACCACCTCCCTCAGTAATAATAATGATCGACTCCGCAAACCTGTCCCAGCGAACAAATAAAGCCGAAACCTCGGTCCGCATTAATTTCCCCCCTCCTCCTCCTCCTCCTCCAGCGAGTCGCTCCGCAAAAATCCCCGCGCCCCGAGCATTAATCCTTAGAAATGGCGCTAGTATAATTCACTTGGCCTAATCGCGTTCGGTCCGCGGCGTATATACATAACGCGCGAAATCCCTGATTTATCCCCTCGGCGAGCAGGACGCTTAATCGCGCCGATAGCCATCGAGTGCTCGACTCTCGCGGCCGTTCGGTCGGTCGCTCGCTCGCGCGCGCGCGCGCACAGAGGCGAGGGAAAAAAGGACGCGAGATGTCCTTCGCGGGAGAATCAAGGACACCGCGGCTGGGAGCAGTAGCGCTTGGACCGGTGCTGCGCGCAGACGCAGCGGGACTGGAGCGGCGGCGAAATTTCTGCGAGGCTATATATATCCATGACGTCGGGATTCTGCGTCCTGGGTAATGTGTATAATATTTGCACTGTTTTTCGTTCGGTTCGAGAGCTTTTTTGGCTGAGACGTTGGAGTGAATGACGTGATCGAGCAAGAGTTTGAGTAAAAGTTGCGTTTTTGAATGCTTTTAAGTACATATAATTATTGAAAAAGGGATTTTAAAGATAAAGTATCTCAATAAAGAATAATCAGAAATGAATTTTTATATATTTTATTATACATAAAAAGAAAAAAGATTTAATTTACGTACTATTAATAAATATCACGAAGATAAAAAAAACTCTTACGAATAATTTAAATGATCAGAAGAATATCCGTTAACTGCAATCCCTGAGACTTGCTCCGAAATTCCTCTTAAGACCTCTATTTAATAATCGATATCTCCAAAAAGCATCTATTTCCACTTCATACATCCACTTAAAGCCCACGGAACGATAGCATCCTTCTATTTATAACTCCTCTCGGCTCGAAAACGAAAGAACTCGGAAAGCCGCCCCGAGCGCGCCGCAAGTTCCGCGGCGTATTATAATTGGCCCGCGCGGCGCGTAATTCCGCGCGCGCTTCGAAAAAGCGAAAGGACATCCGCGGCGAGTGTGTCTGTGTGCGTGTGTGTCTCCTCGCGTATTCGCGGCTTCCATTAAAGAGGCGGAATGCCCGGTTATCGGGGCGCATTCATCGGCGACGAGGCATCGCGGCCGATGCCTTTAATACGGGGTCCCTATCTTGTCCATCGCCGCGATTCCGCGGCTTTGAGGGACGCCAGGACTCTCCTTGTCCCTCCGGTTTGCTTCGAGTCCGCGATGCCCGCATCTCTCGGATTATCGAACTCTTTCTGATTACGAGGCTCGATTCGCTGAATTTACGCGCAGAAATGGCATATAGGCGTTTTATGGTCTAATATTTTTGAGGCTTGCTTTTCTTGTTTCCCGGCGGTCTCGGCGAGCTTTCGTGTGTTTAATAAACGTCTGTTGAACGTGCAATTATTTCCCGAGATACGCTAAATTATATCGATATTTTTCAATTTTTCATCTTACCTCGCAAACTGCAAAGAACATAACATTTTCAATCCCTATAATAATTTTCCTTCGCAATTCGTTAAAGAATCCAATCCCCGCGCGACAAAAAATCCAAAAAAGCGAAGCGCGAAATCCCCGTCCGAAAAAGGGAGCGTAATACTCCTCGGAGCGGATTTGAAAATATCATCGGAAGACGAGCGACTTAGCATGTTGGCCGCCCGCGGAAAAAGAAGGGACTCGAGTTCCGTAATCCCATTGTGCAATCAGCACAGAGAGAGAGAGAGAGGGAGCTCGCGAAGTTCCTCGGGCCGCGTGGGCAGTTCGCGTCGTCCTCGTGGCGTGGGCGACTCTCTCGTGGTGTAGCTTACCGACGAGCGGGGACTTTCTCTCTCCCTCTCTCCTCGAGAAACCCTTTATCGCATTAGGTGTCACTCACTTCGCCGACTGTCTGTTTTCTTTGCTTCTCATTCCTCTCTCGCTTCTTGAGAGATTTTCGTATCGCGCGCCGAGAAGCGGCATTCGTTTAATTAGTGTCACGATAATGTTTTGCTTAGTTGGGAATTTTCGCTTCGCGAATCGTGGGTGTGCTTTTTTGATCGATGAGTCGAGTGGATCAAAAATTTACGAGGTAATGAAAAATTCATCAAATCACTAAATTGAAGATCCATATTTATTTGCGATCCATATGCATTTCCGTTTGCATGCAATATGAAGTAAAAGT
This sequence comes from Ormyrus rosae, assembly GCA_035047165.1. Classification (NCBI taxonomy): domain Eukaryota; kingdom Metazoa; phylum Arthropoda; class Insecta; order Hymenoptera; family Ormyridae; genus Ormyrus; species Ormyrus rosae. The sequence continues at coordinate 13,170,914 of JAWWML010000001.1, read as the reverse complement.
AAATTTGTCCAGAACTTCCGTTGTTTTCGTTATTTTTGTTCCATATTTATAGAAAGTATGTTTTATAACACACCTACCAGATTAGAGTACAGCCAACTTTAATAGACTTTTACATTGTTTCAATCATCCAAAAGGTCTCTCCCTTCGGTATACCAAAACTGAAAAACTCGCGTATCGCGCCTCACCTTCTTGGCAACCCATTAGCCGCGCTTTAATCCCTCCGCAAAAGACACCTATTACATCGATCTCGGAAAAATGTACCCTTGACTCGGGGCCCTCGGGTGATCAAGAAGTTAATCCTCCCGGCAGCTAACACGGGCGACGAATTTGTCGGAGAGAACGACGGCCGCGCATCATCGTATTAATATCATAAGACTCGGTTAGCATCAATATGCGCGCGTGTACACGTGTACGTATATATATATATATAAGCCGTCGCGCGGTCGGGCTTCGGCGGCTTAGCGGCGACCCCCGGGGGTATCATAATACTCGTTAAGCCCGAGCGCGAGACGCATTAAGCGGATCATATCATTCGTAAAGACGCGCCCAGTTGCGCAAGACTGGACGACACTTTCTTGAAGGCGCGCGACTCGTTGGTGGTGCCCGCCTGCGCCACCCTTTGCGGGTTCGAGGAAGAGAATTGGATATAGCCGGCCGAAGAATGGGGGCGACGTTTTTGCCGTTCGAGCTGCTCCACTGTGCGGCTCTCGGGAATTGGTCGAGAGGACTTTTGAGGAAGGTGCAATACTCTTGTCTTCGAAATGGACGGATTAACAAAGTAATATGAAATTCGATAAAATTAATTTCTAAAACAACTGTAGCCCTCGAATCGCTGGATAAACGCGTAACCAGCCCATGCGGAACATTGAAATTCCCTCGAACGAAAAAAGACCGCCCGCACGCGACACGATCCCGGTCGAAAAAGAAAGCCGCTTAATAACAAGCCCGCGCACAATGCAAATACCGTCCAAACAAACCTGCCATAACGATCAGATTCGCCCGCAGCCCGAGCGACACCCGAAGCCACTCTGCGTCATGCGCGAAAAAAAAAGTGAGAGGCGGAATCGCCCTTGTCAACGTAACAATGCAGGACGACGCCCTCGAGGTCGCCGTCGTCGTCGTCGTCGTCGTCGCCGCGCTATCGGAAATCACTTTCGTCCTCGGGCCTCGAGAGAGCCTCGGTTCTCTTTCTCCGCGCGGCATATACACGAGCCAAGTATCGGACTCGAGCATCTGCGCGCGGAGGAGCGGTCAGGTCGCCGCGGAGCGCGTCCTCGTTTATTCGCCCGGTGTGCGCCTTGTAGATTGGGAAGGATGCCTGGCGGTGCCTTCGTCTCGCGATGCTCCCTCGGCTTCGGTGTATACCTGTACTTAATGCGAGATTAACCGATCGGGTATAATGATTTATTGAAATAAACTGAGTTTATGCTCCTTTTTCGGTGAGAGATAATGCGGAGGTAAAGTGAATTTTAAAAAATCAGATTTCGCTTGTTTGTTGACCTTTTGGAAATTGTGGCGATAATGCGCAATGAAGTCATAAGAATATACGTTTCGGATATTATTCTGCAGTTGAAAACACGAGATCCGACAAAAAGAATCGTCTTCGTAAAGAATTTTCGTTTCCTCCGGAACAATCAAACGCGTTAGACTTATTCGCGAAATCTCCAACCCCGCAGGTAATCCATCTACCCATTTCCCGCCTTGTATGCATCGACTCGAGCAGACGCGCACGAAGCAAAACGCCCCGAAAGAGAGGCGAGTGCAGCGAAGCACGCCCCGAAACAATCTCCCCGCTGCACAATTCGCGCCTCGTTATAATAATCGCTCGGCGCAGCGGCGGCGCAGCGTTCGCTAAGTACATTTGTTAGGCCTGCATTTATGACACGAGGACTCGGCGTGTATATCGCGATCGAGGATGTCGTATACGCGAGAACGACACTCGCGTCGTCGTCGTCGTCGTCTTGTTAGGCGCGAGCTCTGCGCCACGAGATGTCCTCGTTATCGCGCAGGAGGAGCAGCTAACAACGGCGACTCGGGAAAGTATGCACGAGCAAGGAGGCCGAGATTACGAGGATTGATAATTAAAATTCGAGGGGCTGCGGGCCCTTGTAGTCGAGTGCACGAGACAATATGGGACGTGTTGCTTTCAAAAGAGCGACGTACATAATAGTTTTGTATTTTTGAATATTAGTTTTTCGTTATGGCCTATTTAATTTTTATCTATTTTTCTATCATTCAGACGCAGTAAGAGTCCGTTTGCTTGCAAAAGCATTTTTTAACGTAAACGAAAAATATACTCCTTCTTTAAAAAGCACGATAAACCGAACAAAATCAGCGTCTTTTCTTCCCCGTAAAATACGAATCGGCGCGCAGTAAAGAAGGGCGCATCCTGCCTGGAGACATTAGCGAGGGAAGCGCAGCGCCATGCATTATTCAGCCGAGAGAGAGAGACTCACGCACGTCGCGACGCATCTTAGACGGGGGAGTCTGGCGCGCGTTGCGCACACCTTTATTGCCTCGGAAACGCTTGAAATAAGGTTCTCACGCGAGATCGCGACAAACTATTGCAGGTTGATTCCCGATCGAGCGCGAGGATCGATTGCGCATTTATTGCTCGGTGCACATGTCGCCGAGGTACTTATTGATTTACGGTGATGGTTGTGTTTTTTTTTTTTTTTTTAGCTGGTGCGGTATAGCTTCGTTTGCGAGAGGAAGGTGGTAACAGGAACGATTGTTACTTAGGGCTTGGAAAGTGGAATTTTTTCATATTGAAATTGATAACTGTGATTTTATGTGACGTAGGATTTTGAAACTTACCAGTAAAAGAAGGCTAAAGTAGAATTGTAAAGAACTGATCAACTACTCACCTGAAACACAATCAAAAAGGAAAATTTAATGTACGCATGATGGAAATCGAATAAGAATTTTAAAAATTAGTCATGAAAAATAATCGAATTAACTAACGAGATTCGAGATGAACTCGGATAAAAAAATTGTATGCAATTGTAAAATATGTGCTCCGAAGCATCATTAATGTACATGTATGTATACAAAGCAGCGATTCAGCAACTTGGAGCTCTATTTTAAATGGCAAAACAAGTCAGTAGTAGATCAATAAATGGTACGTGATACGATGTGTTTTGAAAAAGAACACGTCTACTTATTGATGAAAGCATGATTGATGGAGAACTTCGGACGGATAAATCCAATAACAGTTCTAGATAATAGTTCTAGATAAACCGAACGAAATCTGCTAGTTATACTGTTTAGCATTTCTTTCGAGTGAATATTTTAAAAGTTTTCCAATACTTCAATGAGCCAAAGTTTGTTTTAAACACAAGAGGGACCAGGAATTTTCATAAAAACACGGTCTTAATTTAATTTTTTCTAACGTCACAATAAATCCGCTCTGACTTTCCAGACTCAAATCCAATAACTCCATGGCCGGTATCTCATTAAATCTGAATAGAGCAGCGTTAAAAGGGTTCAAAATTAAATTAAAAAAAGCAAAAAGTATATATAGCCGAGGCAACAAAGTAATGAAAGCCCCGCAAAGTCCAAAGGAAGAAAAAGGTCTACGGGGGGGTTCTTTGAACTCTCTCGCACTGCAGGCGATGACTTCGCGAATAATCCGACATTCATACACGCACAATCACCGCGTATTTCGAAAATCGCGGGCGCGCCTACTCCCCTCCCATTACTATTATTCGGCGCTTCATTAATTCTCGAATCGGCCGTCGTGACTGGCCGAATTACATCGCCTCGGAAAAGACGAGCGAGAAAGAGAGAGAGAGGCTCTAACGAATGCATTCATTCAACACCTCGTTGCTCCGTTCTGTATGCGTTCGTTTACGCTTTTCGAGGCGACTTTTGCGAAGCCTCTTTTTTATTGCCGGGGATGTGGGGGGAGAGATGGTATCTGGCCTTTGATGCGGCCAGCGTCTAATTAGCTGCGTGACAATCGGGAATTTATTTGTGGGAGTTGCGAGGTGCTTGGGACGTTCCTTCATGCGGGGTTTTGCGAAATGTACAATCGATGATGTGCTGTAAGCATTTCACGGCTATATTGTTCGCCTTCGTTTACCGGTTTAGCAAGAGTCAAGTAAATTGTTTCTGATTAAATTCTCTAAGATTTCAACGATTGGGTTGCGTACTTAATTAACATTTAAGTTACAATCTTAATATCAATTTTAATAACATTTATTACTAATATCAATCAATTTATTTTGAAATGACTAAAAACATAGCCCTAGCAGTTTTATCTTCCAATTTCCTTTAGAATATACTAAATTTTATCAATTCGTGATTAATCGTTATCTTGCAAATATTTTTTATCAAGTTTTAAGATATCAAAACTTTGCTTTATTCCTAATAACAAGAAAACAGTAACAGTTCGACTGGCTGCAATAATTTCATTCAAATCAAATTGCTCCTTTTTAAAGGTAAGACTTGTTTCCAATAATAATTGTAGATAGAATTGATAAATAAATCAACTAATTCGTTCAATAACTCGTCCCTCGGCAACATTTATCAAAATTTTGATACCAAAGCAATACAGGAACTTGCGTACGTTCCTTCCTTAAAAAATCCATGAGATGTAAGTTGAAGCTCATCATCGAGCATTGTGATTGGTCTAGAGCATATACA
>JAWWML010000001.1:13108328-13166167 GCA_035047165.1 Ormyrus rosae | reverse complement strand
ACCAACTTCAATTTTATATAGAAAGATAATGATTATTTTAATGTTTATAAAATCATTAAACGAAAAAAAAATTACATTTACGCGCGCGAAGCGCGCACAGACATCACTAGTTTCAATTTAAAAAAGCACGAGGTCACGTCGAACGAAAATGTAAACGATCGTTTATGCAAATAACTCGAGCGCTCGGATGCAAATAAATTGCACGGAAAAAATCACGTCTGCAACCTACTTTACCAATATCTCAATTCCAACAATGGGCTCCTATCTCCTCCTCTCTCTCTCTCTCTCTCTCTCTCTCTATTCTTTCAGGGAGATTGAAGAAGTCGCGTCAAGGCGCGCGACTGCAGCCGTCGCTTGTAGACCTCAGGCCGAGCAAACAATGTATCTATGCCCCAATTTCCCTTATCCGAGGAACTAAAACTCCTCTCCTCCTCGGATTAACATCGACGCGAGGGAAGCAGCGGGAGAGATAAGCGGAGAAAGGGATAGGAGGTAATTCAAACTCGTGGGTGGCTGGGAGAGTGGATTCTCTCTTTCGAAGCGCGCGTATATAAAAGCCGAAGCAGGAAGAGGATGCGGCCATTGTTTAAGAGTCAAGGAAGTCTTCTTCTTTCGCATTCCCTCTCGATCCTCCTCCTCCTTCTCCTCCTCCTCCTACTCCCCCGCTTCGCAACAGCACCTGCTCGTCCCCCATCCCCCCTCTCTCGCAAGTGCGCGCACACTTGTCGGCCCGGAGAAAAAAAATCCGATTTATTATTTCGCCCCGCGGGAAAGCTTTCTTCTCGTTACATTCGGGCGTGCGCCTTGTAATGAAGTACCGCGCGGGTATATCGCCGCGCCGGGAAGGTAAAAAGCCGGGGAATTAAAGAATTAAAGCAGCTGCCACATAAAAATCAAAGCGCTTTAGGAATTGAATTCATCAGCGGCGGGGGAGGACAAGAGTGATGGTTAAGAAATGAGAAATGCCCCTGCCGAGCCTCTGTAATTTTCGGCGCAGGATATACGAGGCTTCTACGAAAATATAAGGCTTGTTTTCGTTTCGAGGCATTTTCTGTGCTGTTCTTTTTATTTATGCATCGTTTTACTTAATTTTAGAAAACTTTATATTACAAGTTTGTTTACATTACTAAAAATGCGTTTACTAATTATTCACTTTTAATTAAAAATATTTATGTCAAGATCGATTAATAATATTCTCAATAATACGTCTCAAGTATATCTTCATCATCGCTAAGAAAATAACCATTAACATAAGCAAAACTATTGGAAACGATCATCCCAACTTAAACAATCAATAGCACAAAATTGATTTGTTCACAGCAATAAGAATTTAGCCGCCGTAGACGATCAATTAAATCTCGACACATGCTCTAAAAATAGCAAGTATGTACAAACACGAATTAAAACCAGATGCACTTTAAACCGATCAAAATCCATCTGCTCGGGCGGCGGACTCGCGAGAAAACGACTAATCAAAGCGGCGACGAAGCGCCTATTGAGGCCGAATCAACTGGGCGTTGCTTTATCCGCGGGCAGAGACGGGGCTTATTGTCGTCGCTTGGCCTCGTGAAAAAGAAGCCGCTCGTCATCGGCGCTAACGAAGCTTTGACTCTTTTCCATCAAGTTCGATCGTCGTCCTCCTCCCGTCCGCGACGGCGCATTGCGCAACCTTCCTCTTTTTTTCGCGTCGCGATCGCCGCCGAGATAAGATGCCCGATAAGAATGCCGGGGATGATCCTATTTGACTGATAAATCTCGACCGGCAGGAGGTAATCCAAGCCACACACAACTATCGTCGCTCTGGCGCGCGTGCGACTTTTTTTTCAGTTCTTTTTTTTGTTTTCCTTAAGCGAGAGGGAGATCCGCGTTCGGAGGGAATTCAAGAGCGTTAAATAAAGATTAATGAGATTTGCGCGTGTCATCGGTGGTAGTTTGTCGCTTCTTGTTTGCGCGATTTCGATAAGATCTTGGGAGGCATTCTGTAGGATTATTTTTAACGCGCGAATTTCGTCGACTTAATCATGTTTTCGTTTAGCTGTATTCTAAAGCCTAATCTTAATTTTCAATTTCTTAAATTCAATAATAAAAAGTGATTTCCGGGTAATAATTTTATTCCTATTATTTAATAACATTTTTTGCTACTTCTTTCATGAAAAATTTCTTTATAGGTAAATTTTGCAGCAGAAACCTCAGTAGGTCTGTGAATTAAATAATAGATTTAATCTGTTCTACTATATTTCATATCATATAGTTTAATATACTAAAATAACTGTAAACATTTTCGATTTCATTCTATTTTATTACCTATATAAAAAACATAAAATTGATTTACCATGCAGATAGCATTTGAAAAAACATATTTGTACGACTCTATTTTTTCCTGCACAAAGTTATGACACATCCCGGTAGTCATTACATTTTTTAATATTGAAATCTCTAATATTATTCTCTTCTGCTGAACGGAAGACACAAAGCTTTTCCACGTCGGTGTGTTCTCTCTCGATTTTTCCCGCATCCTAAAGGAATACTCCCACTTTCCGATCGTATCCCTCTCGAATTGCTGGAATCAACACACCCGGAAGCCCATAAGCCGCTTTACAAGCTCGAACTCGAAATCAAAGAAGCTCGCTCCTTCATCAATCATCGTTAGGACTTTATTATCCGCGAGAGCAGCGCCGGTAGGCGGAAGCTGCTCCTTCCGTCGCGCAGTAAACTGCACGCGAACGCGCAGCTGGAAATTGTCAAGCGCATTATCATTTTCCGGGAACTGTGGCCGCGCGCCGCGGTGGTCGAGTTTAGTCTATTGTATAAGCGGCGATGCTGAAAAAAAGGCCGATATGCAAGAACTTAATGTCATCGACAACTTAAGGCTTGTACGTGGTTTTGGATGTTTTCAAGTTTTTGGAACTGGCCTGATTCTCGTTGGGAATGAGTTTGTTTTTAGAATTTACACGTATGCATATTGAAGCATTTCGGTGACTAATAAATTATGCAAATGGTTGTTTGTAATGTGCTGAAATTAATGAAGTGCTTTTGTGTAAAGTTTGATTAAATATTTATAAAAGTGTCTGGGAAAATTTGTGCAGTCATTGGATTTGTAAAAAAGATTTGGTTTTGTGTTGTAAAACATGTATATAGATTGTATAGCTGAAAAAAAATGGAATAAATTCGAGAGCGAACATTTAGTTAATTAAAATGTAAATGCCGCTTAATAAATGCAATAAAACTTTTTAATTAAAATCAATTGGAGGAATAAATTTTTTATTGCAATGATTAAAATTGTAAAGAACTTTTTTACATTAAACGCCATTTGACAATAAAATTATCAATTTTAACAGACTTTATTTACTACCGACCTTCACAAATATAATTCAAAGAATTGTTATGAAATATTAAACCTTCATTCTTTAAATTTTTTAACAATTCTCTAACGAACAAAGTTTGTTTTATAAATTTTTTATTTAAATTTTTTTGAGACCTTAACAATACAAAACAATAGTATTGTTCCGTATAATAACAAAATAAATATTTTCACTGTTAGTTAAAAATACAGGTTTATTTTATTAAAACACGATATAAAGATAACGTTAATTTTATAAAAAAAAAATATACTAAAATACAATTACCTAACCTGTGCTTATGAAATTAAATATTCTCCAATAATTTAAAAAAGTAATCAGCAAAAAAGATCAGTCATTCGAAGAAGCCAAAAAGCTTATTACGCAACTCCAGAAACCGTTAAAAATTAAAATTCGCAGCCGCGGCTCCGACTCCGCCTCCAGATGGATCAATCGCCGACGAAAAATCGCTTAAAAGCTGGTTAATGCTGGGTCCCGGGCCATTGTCTTATCGTCCTGGCGCCGTTACGAAAAACCGGACGAAAAGCCGGGCCTGCCCCCCTTTATTTAAATTATAACCGCGAGAAAGTGCAGCGTAACGACGCGTTCATTGATACACTCCCAATTCGAAAGGGGAGGAGCGCAACGGCCCACGTAAGGAGGCGAGCGGAGGTGCAGGGCGATTGTTATGACGGTTGATAAGCGAAATTTGAGAAAGGTGGATCGTAGGTGAATGTTTATGGAGAGTGCAGTTATACGGCAGGCTTAGCTGGGATTTCTTGTTTGAAATGGGGTAATGTTTGTGGGTGGAGAGACATTCTCGTGTCGAGGCAAATTTAAGTTAATCGTGGTTATCTATTGTGGCATATATCTTGCACGCGAATACTACTTTCTCTAAAATCTGGATTAGTTATGGGTACAACAGTAGAGATCAATGGAATCTATTTTATTGTCTGAAAAAATTGTTGGGGAAAGTGAATTGAAAAGCCAAAGTCATTAATGTAATGTATAATGTAATGTAATATAAAATGAGTATGAAATAAATAATAGCTATTCTATAGATAAAATATACTATTTATATCCACTAATGGTTTTAAAAAAAAATTGTCTGTGTTTTCTACAAATCTAACATTTTGCAATGTCAATATTTTTGAGCGACAGCGCAATATCGATATTAAAATTAAATATTTGCATGTCATGTAAATGTTTGATAACTCGATACAACTCCAAAACCCAGCAGTCAGTTCACATATTACATCAAATCAACAAATTTAACACATCCAACGTCGTGTAGATATCGCTTCATTAGTTGTTCCAATAAACACGTCAAATTTCCCTTTTAATAGCGCTAATTACGCGTCATTAACAATTCTTCTCCGACCTTCAATCAATCAATCACAATTTTCAGCCTCGAACCATCGGCCCCAAAAAATGCACAATAATTTGAATGCTAATAAGTATCGCGCGCAAAGGGAACAATGAAACTGTACGGAAAGGCAGGGGGAAGAACACCGGGAGGAAGAACTATACGAGCGGGCTCGTATTTCTCGGAATGGCGCAGATATATAAAACGCTCTCCGACGAGGCTGCGGAATAATATACGGCCGCGGACCGAAGGTAAACGGTCGCGAGCCGCACGGAAAAGAAGGAGCTCTCTTCAGGCGCGGCGTTTAAAAGCAAAGATGCACGCAGACGCGCAGCTCTCTTTTTGCCCTTTCATGCGGCTGTCCTATAGCCTTTCTTCCTATTTTTTATTGTTTGTTTCCTTGCGTTTTTGTACGAGTTTGTGGGTGAATATTTCGTTTAATGACTGCGCTTTTAAAAATTATCATGCAATATTTATGAAACTACTTTTTTGCAGTTGAAGTTGAGAGAATTTCTCAAAGTTTAGTTCAACACTTTAATAATTAGAAATAATTTATTGTATTAATTTGAATTAATAATTTATTGTATTGATAATTATTGCATTAATTATTGTACAAATACCTTTTTTACTGCTTGTCAAGAATGAACTAATAACTTCGTTTCTGTTCAACGTATATATACAAATAAAAGAGAAGCTCGTCGATGAATGGCAAATGACGAAAATAGTATCTCAAAAGATACGAAGAGGCCAAAATATTGAATTTTGACCAGTGCATTATCTGTTCCTTGAAAATATAATCGTCGCTCTTTCATTCGCTTCCTTTTGTAAACGGGAAGCGGCAACGGAGATAACTGTGATAACTAAAAACATTTGCTTTTCAGAAGACGCCTCCAGTCGCGTTCTGTACGAGCCTTAAACCTCTACTTTGCGTTCGGTTTCGGTCCGAAAGAAAAGTACATAACGTGCCACTGAATAGAGGATTAGAAAAGTTCAGTTAGGAGTAACTACCGCTTAAGTGGACCCGATGATGGTGGGAAACGCGAGGCTGTTTATGTATTTCACCTTGATTTCACTTTAAGCCTAATTTATGGTGGTCGAGGATGACGCGTGCAGATCTTGGGCTTTCTGTGAATTACGTGGATTATAGTGTGATTCTACGAATTATAAATGATTGCGTAAGTGTTTTTAAGCGATAATTAAAGACTATTATTTTTCGAGGGTTGCCCGAGAGTTCTTTAACTTCCTTAGAGTAGACTCTGGAAAATATAAACAAAATTAGATTATTTATTTTGGTTAACTTGGACTAACATTAATATTATTTCGTCTATAAAAAATATATGTAAACAATTATTTTAAAGAATTTCATTTCATACTAATCTTTGCAGCCCTTTAGTTTTTTTAATGAATGATAATTATTTTTGATTACGTAAAACCTTATGTAGGTAACCTTAATTCTTATTTCGAATGGCACAAGCAATTTAAAAAACAACCACTTACGTTGACAGTAAATTTTCACGTGCATTTTCATACAAAAATATTATTATGTGATGCTTGGCATTGAAAAACCTAAATACATAATTTACCATAAGCAAATAATTATTTTTAAACTTTAAAATTTATGTTATTGAGACGAGCCTAGAGTTTTTTATAAAAATAAGTAAAACAAACAACTTCCTCAATGTATTGATTATAAAAGTATTTGTTTAAAGGCGGAAAAAACATTAAACGTAACTGCTTATGATTTCATTTACTAATTAAAGTACACTTAATTCATTTATTATTTTCATAATTGTTATAAACGTACATTATTATGATGCAGAGAATTTCAAAATGAATTAAAAATAAACATTTACGCAGAATTATCTCTAAAATAAGTACGAAAAAAATATGAGTAAGACTAAATTTCACAACTTTCAACATTCGAAACAATAGCAGGTCGTGTTAAAACTAGTATAGATTTAAATAAGTTAGAATCTAAATAATTTAGATTTAAGTAATTTAGAATTTAAAAATTAGTATAGATATCCCACAATGTGTCTAACACGTTTGTCAATAGTTCGAAAATAGAACAATAATTCGGCAATAAAGATACAACTGAAGCTCAATTAATTACAAAAATCCAGCATGATCAGCCCGTTCCAAAAAATCGCACATCATTCCCAGGACACGATATCGAGGACTTTCGGGCCTCGAAATACGTCCGCGAAAAAAGCCGAAGCTCGCTCTATATTTAGTCGCAAAGAAATGTCGAATCCCGCAGCGACAATATAAAAGCGCACAGAAGCTCGAAAGGCGAATAACAACGCGGCCGCGGCGATAGGCGCTCATTTCATTGAGTCTCTACGCCGCGGCTTTGTTTACGACTGTGACGTGTGGCCTTATCTACGCGAAAGAAGAAAAATTTAATCATCCCGTCGCTCGGCGGCTCGGCGCTCCCGGCGGCGTTAACTCGCGCTCTTATTCGCAAAAACGACGGGCTCGCCGCGCGACCGGAGCCTCCCCGGCTAGTTTGTGCCGCAGTTATGAAACCGACAGACGGCAGATAAATACGGAGGCGGCCGCAAATAGAAAGCGGGACTTTGCACCGATTCCGATAAAAGTGACCCGTGCCGTTTGATAATCCGAGGATAAAAAAGAGTCCCGCCGCGGAGGGGGGGAGGAGGAGGCAAATATCCTCATCTCGCGCGGCAACTTCTTGAGCAAACCGTGGAGAGGCGCGCGGCTGAATAACTTGAATTTTAATACGAGCCGGCGGCGGTGCCGTTGACGGAATAATTTAGCGAGAAACCGGAAAGCAAACATTTTAAAAAGTTATCGCTCGAAAGGGAGAGGGAAGAATGACACGGGAGATTTGTTTTCGTTTAGCCGCCGAATGAGCAGGAGTCGAAGTGCCGCGAGTTTTGACGGTCTTTTTTTTATTTTTTTTTTTTTTTTTTTCGAAGAGTCGAGAGCTCGAGAAGCAAGTGCGATGCGCCGCTGCTTAATGTATTCCGAAAGTTGGATGACGAGGGAGAAGATTCCAGCGCGGGAGGCGTTTTGAATTTTGGAAGATAACGTCGGATAACCGAGCGTGAGTAAAGTGTGTTTTATGAGGAGGTAGATTCTACGGGCTTAAATAATGTCCAAACACGGCTTACTTTTTTACGGAAAATTCTTAAGCTGCATTAAATAATTGGATTCAATCTTTTTTTTTTCATATTTCGATTTTTCATACATTGAGAAAAAATTTTTAGTAAAAATTACTATACCTTTTTGTACAAAAATATTATACTATATAGTAAAGTTGAATAGAATTGTAGTAAAAATTGATAAAGTTCTATTCAATTTTAATATACATATATAATATAGTAATTTTTTAGGATAATGCAAGTTTGTCCCCGCATTACAAAAAGGTATAGTAATTTTTATTAGAACATTTTTCTCCATGTATTTATTTATTTTTTCAAAAAGGTGGCTAAATTTGTTTAATTAAGAGCATCTTCAATGTTAGATTTGAAAAATTATTTATTTTGACGAGGAGCATTTGTGAACTTTGATTCATTACGAAATGTGCTTCATTAGCAAAGCATTTCATCTCATTAAAACGATAAAACGCTGATCCGTTTTATTGTGATGAATGTTGATTAATTCGCTTCTGTCTCTCTGTCTAACGCATTTACACTTTTCACATTTAATCAAAACTATATATTTTCAAAAACCTTTGTTCCCTGATAATGCACTTTTTAATAATGCAACGCTAAAACTTTATCCCGTCAGCGTGTCTTTGTTTGTCATAATGCAGCATTACAAAAGTATGTTACAAAGCCAAAATATTATTATTTCGTAACCCTATGCCATTATGCAAGTTTTAGTCTGTCGCGGTCGATATACTCGGCTTATTTTTGTCTCATTGTGAAGCAAAGCTCGAAGTAATTTATTTAATTTTTCATTCAGAGACAAATATTTCTTGCTTCCTGTAATCATTGCATGCGCCAGCACAATTAGAAGCGCAATTATTTTACATTCGAAATTTTACTGCAAAAGAAGCTCGCGAAACAATTGCAGTATATTAAAAATTGCGGACACTTTCACACTGCTTTACGTACGATAAATATTAATAATCTCCGTAGCTCGTCAAACTAACGCGTCCCTGGAAGTAAAATGGCAGTTTTATTACTTGTAACTTAAAAAAACCATAAAGTTACTTCAAAGCACGCTTTAAAATAATCAAATTGCATAACCTCCGCGAAGTTCCTTCCATCGTTGCTAAAGTATTACACCGATCATTACATACCTACTTTATTAACCGGTGCCATCGGCGTCGCCAATAAAAAGATCTCCATCCTCAGTGATAAAGATTTCACGGCAGAGGCTTCCTTAACGTCCAGCAATTGAACTGTTTGTAGATACAGGACTGCAGTACTATAGTGATGTTGGCAAATAACACAATACATTGACGACGGCTATATCGATTCAAATAATTTTTTCGCGCATCTGCCAGAGCCGAGCCAACGGCGAGCCTGTTTTCCTTCTCGCCAATCCCGTCCTCCGCATTCGCTCGAGATGATTGAATAAGATTTCTTAGTCGAGCTCGGACCAGCGGAATATCGGCACAAACAGTACGACGACGATCGGCGACCGGCGAAACCCGGCGAGGACTATTTTTTTCTGAGGAGCGACTACCACCACAGCCAAAATGTGTAAGTACTGCTTAATGTTGAGCGGACAGCTAATTTTTCGATTTGATTTTACCGCTTTTGAGGTTCGAGCACTGAACTTTGAGAAATGATCAGATCAATGAGAAGATTATGGGCGCCGGGTCTTTGACCGAAAAAGAGAATTGAAAGGAGGATGATTGAGGTTTCGCAGAAATTTTCGCGACAAAGATGAATTACGTGATTCGCTGCACTTTTTGCAGTTATTCCTATTCTGATAATACCAGAATAGGTTAACTTTCTTTTTTGTAAGGTTAAATTGACGTGATTGGAAAAATAAGCAGTTTCGCATTCCATTGATTATTTTGGCATTGCTGTTCATTCTGTAACTTACTAAAAATACTATTTGAAAACTCTTTTTAAAAATTATAACTGATACAAATATGCATAAATGTACAATTTTCATTTTTTGTAAATTTTTTCTTACACATTTAATTCTTTATATCTACGAAGCGGAAAAACTTACAACTTATTAAAGTCTTGTTTTAACGTTTCGTGGTTTTACTCTGTAAATGTAAATACCCTGTCGGAAAGACCTGGTAAGATGGTGCAAACACACACGTATAACCCGATACCGGTATCGGGTTATTTGTGTACTTGCACCAATTTTACCAGGTCTTTACAAGGTTTTATCGGACCTTTCAAATAGGGTAATCATTGTTAATGTTAAATATTGGCAACGTAAAATAAGTGAATAGTAACATTCTCAATAAATAAATATTAATATAAATTCAGTCACGTAATAAGCGAACTATTTACTTGTAAAAATAGTAAATTATTCACTCAAAGAATAAGTAAAAATAAAATTTCAATAGTTTTTTAGTTTTTTCACAAACATTTTGATTTACTTCAATTTATGTATAAAAACATAAAACATTTAAATAGAAAAAGGTTTGATCATGAAATTTAAACGAAATTACGAAAGATTGCTTTTCACTTATTCAAAGTAAGTGAAAGATGTATTCACTTATTTAGACTTACTAGGAGTCTCACTTGTTTGGGTCATGGATTTCGTTAAAACTTTGAGCCCAATTTTCTTACGGTAAATAAATAAATAAATCAAATATGAGTATTAATGTGTATTAACTTTTTTATTTGTTTTTATGCATTATTTGATACTCATGTTTAATTGTACATAACCTTTGAAGTAATAAACATTTTAACGCGTAACTTCTCAAACTATCGATTTTTTTCTCTGCCTTTGTTCGCTTTTTTGATAGAATGTCTTGGTTTTATGTCAGCTGAACTACATCATCAAATAATAAAATATGAATTTTTAGAAAAATATAACTTTAGGAAACTCCTGCGTCGCCAATTTTGAGTATTAGATTCTAATATTTTGATTTTCTTCATATTTTAGTTTATGAAAAAACCATGCTCAAAGTTTTAACAAAATTCGTGGACTGAAACAAGTGGAACTTTCCTGGCTAGGCACTAATTAATGTTACTGCGCTTTTGTAGTTTAGAATTCGTATCAATAAGAATGCAAAGATTAATCATGAGTTTTCTTTTATTTTAATATTTAGTTAAAGGCGTGCGCTTCCTTTTCGCGATCATGTTGTGCATCGCCAACATGATCATCTATGGACTGAAGGTTAACATAGCTGTCACTATAGTCGGCATGGTGAATACATCATCATCAGCAGTGAAGGCACCGACTGGACCACCGCAATGTCCTAATTTTCCACCCTCAGCCGAAGCGGATATCGAAGGAGAGTTTAACTGGACAACGGAGCAGCAGCAACTCGTTACCGCCATGTACTTTGCTGGGTACCTTGTTGGCATGTTCCCATGCGGATACTTCGCCGATCGGTAAATAAACTTTCTCTTAATAATACAAAATTGCAAACGAGCGATTAAAAAAGTGATTGAACCGTGCAATGTGTGAATTGTGACAAGCGATAGACCAGAACGGTAGTTTAGGTCAGGGCCCAAAACTGAAGTTGACTGACCATGATTACATTCGTAACGTCATGCTCGATCGCCCCTTGATAGAGTCTAATTGCTTTTATTGACCTTCCGTGATTCCTGTTGTATACAAATTCAGGCTACGCATTAGGTAGTGGTGTAATATTTCATTGAACTAAACAAGATTTTAATCCAATTTTTTAAATTAAATTGTTTATTACCTCTGTTTGATATCCACTATGAATGGTAAATACTGAAGAAATATTTCACTTCAAATATCTCAAAAACTATCTATTGAATTTTAATGAAATTTTACACGCGTATTGCCTATATATCGTAAACTATATTTCTGTAAATTTCAAGTCAATGCACAAGACTAATATGGAGAAGTTGTATCTCGAAAATTTATGGATGAACATTTTTGTCTGATCGAAATCATTCAACGGGCTAGAAAAATATTAGCTCTATAAAAAATACTCTAGTTATCTAATG
The DNA here is from genome assembly GCA_035047165.1 of Ormyrus rosae. Lineage (NCBI taxonomy): Eukaryota > Metazoa > Arthropoda > Insecta > Hymenoptera > Ormyridae > Ormyrus > Ormyrus rosae. The sequence continues at coordinate 13,154,369 of JAWWML010000001.1, read as the reverse complement.
AGCATTATATTTTGCAATTTTTAGCTTGAACACAAAATGGGTACTGTTGGCGTGCGTTTTTCTCAATTCAATCTTAACCTTGCTGGTTCCCATGTGCGCACCATATTTAAACGTGCTGTTCGCCCTACGCTTCTTGACTGGTCTAATAAGTGCAGCGAATCTTCCGATCGTGAACGTGTTGGTCGGCAAGTGGGTTGTCTTCGAAGAAAAAAGCATGTGGGTGGGCATAATCTATGCAGGAACGTCCCTGGGCACCGTCATCTCGATCGCCACCTCTGGTCAAATTATGCACGCCTTCGGTTGGAGGTCTGTCTATTACGTCCACGGAATTCTGCCTTTCATCTGGTGCGTCGTATTCGCCATCTTCTTCGCAGATAATCCGGAGACGCAAACTCTTATATCGGAAGAGGAGAGAAGCTTATTGGTGAACTCGTACGGACATAGGAGTCCTGATTCCAGAAAAGGAAGCATTCCCTGGAAGGCCATCTTCTCTTCTGTGCCGTTTATAGCGCTGATCTTTACAAATATGTTTGGTAACTTTGCTTGGTACTTCTTGCTTACGCAGATGCCAACTTTTATGAATCGGGTGCTTAGGTTCGACATTAAATCGGTATGTATGATTATTCAACATAGTTCTAACATACTTTCACAAACCTGTGCATATAAGCATCTTTATGTTTTTTTAGAATACCACAATAACATGCCTTCCATACTTATTGAACGCGATTTGGAATCCTCTTTGTGGCAAGGCTTTAGATTATGGCCGAAGAAGCGGATGGTGGACTCAAACTGGTGCAAGAAAAATTGCTGTAGCATTAAGTGAGTTAAATTTTCTTATTTTTCAATCACACACTCAAAAAATGTCTATAATAATAATCTTTTTTAATATCTAGGCAGTTTACCGGCTATAGGGTTAATGATCGTAATTGCTCACATTGGATGCAATCGAGAGGTCACTGTAGTACTCTTGTGCTTGAGTATTGTTATGTCTGGAATGATCTTTATTGGACATTTAACCAATCAAAATGATCTGGCCCCTAATTACGCTGGAATTTTGATGGGTGTCACAAATACACCTGGAACAATATCTGCATTCTTTTTACCTTGGTTCACTGGCTACATGACTCAGACAGGTGTAAGTAATACGTATTTAAAAAATCTTTTTCTGTGTTTATTATTGATTTTAACAATTTTTTTTATTCAATAAGAGAGCATTAAAATTCAATTTTAAATATACAAAAATATTTTTATTGTCTTAAAAATTTTATAATATAGTATAATGCATCTAAAAATTTATTCTTTAGCACACATTCGCGAATTGGCAAGTTGTTTTCTACGTAACCATCGTCGCACAATTTTTCGCCTTTGTGATTTTCACACTTTTCGGTTCGGGTGAAATTCAACCCTGGAACGAAGGAGCAGGAGGACCATAATCGATGTAAATTTATGTATATTAACAAAATTCAGAAATCGCAAGTTTACAATAAATTTTTATTAGAAAATACGTTTATAATTTTTTATTATATGTAACAAGTTATTATTACAAGTAATTTTTATTATAAGTAATAAGTATTACGTTACAATGTGATAGTGATAGTGATTTCGAAAATAGAGACATTAGTAAATGTAAATATTAAATAATTACTTAATCAACAAATTTATACTTTCCTGTAAATAAGATTAACATATCAATTTTATTTGTAAGTTATTTTGTACGATTAATATTATTATAAATGTTAAGTTAATAAATTTAATTTAAAAATTTTATTATGATTTTGAAACAAACTGTCAAAATATTCAATAAAAACCACTCCATCCCCTTTCTAACAAAACAAAATTTGAAATAAACAAAATTACATGAAACTTTAAAAGCTCCAATTTATCTGAAAATCACCCCGTTACACCAAACTCCATAAACACACCTTCTCGTTCTTCACTTACAAACTCCAAATATTATCATTGATAACAGTCCCAAGCCGCCTCGAAGCAAAAAGGCAGACTCTCTCTCAAAAAAAAAAAAAAAAAAAAAAAAAAAAAAAAAAACCTCCGCTTGCTTAGCATTATACCGTGCACATTAAAAACAGGCCAACTCCGCGAGCGCGCGCCCCGTCTCGTCGCGGTATTAATTACATGCAGGCTTGCGCCTTAAAATTCCCGATGCGCGGGCGGGCGCGTTCACTAATTCATGAGTCGAATAACTTACGGATGAGTCCCATGAATAATGCCTCCGTGGTTCTACTTTAAACCAGCCCGGCGACGGGGGAGGGAGAGCGGGAGATGATCAATCGAAGCGTCCGCGAGCCTCTTTCGCGCAGTTTTGTATCGCGCGGGAAATTGAGCCGCTGCCTCGTTTGTCAGGCGAGAGGAGTGCATTTTGCGCCGGGCTCTCGACGCTTTCGATGCACGGCGAGCGCGGCTGCTAGTTAGCAGGTGCGAGGAAAAGATGGATGATGCTGCCTCGATGGGTGTGTATTGGGAGCCGACGGTTACTTTCGAGCCCAGATTCTCTGCGTTTTCATCGAAGTATAAATAAGACCGTTTTGATAGATATCGTGTTGGAGAAATGAGTTAAGCGATCAGGGTTCAGTTTGAATCGCGATGAAAAGTAGGCAATAGAATGGAAAATTATTATTTATGTAACTGTGAATTTATATATTTTCTAGCAAATTTACTTATTGGTAGCTTACATTAGTTTAGTAAACTACTTTTAAAACTTTGTTTTCATTTTAATAAGAATTAATACTCCAAAAAAAAAAATTAATAATCTCGAATCTTCCCAATAAAATATCATCAATCCTTAGATTTTCGTCGGCTCTCTTTTCTTGCAAAAGTAAACCTCGCAAATCTGTCAAATCCCTCTTGATTTCTCAGCCTTCCACGTCATCCAGCCAAAAATAGCCGATCCTAAGATATTCCTCAATGCAAGACACCCCTTTTCCCCCCTCGCCGCGTCGACCCATTCAGCGAAGCGAGGGCGCGACAATTTTAGACCTCCGGCGAAAACGACATCCTCCCCGCAGATCCTCGTACAATCGAAACTCTCGGAGTCGCAGTCGGCGAATACCTCGGCGTGGCACCCCTGCCGGCGACTATTCGCTTTGCGCGTCGAATTCCGAAAATCCGGACGTGCGATCGACTCTCTCTCTCTCTCTCTCTCCCCTCGGCTGCGCAACACTTTCGCCGGTCGCCCCGGCAGGAAACTATATCGGAACTCCACAATTAGAGCGGACCACCGGCGGCGCGCGCATCGCTGACCGGCCAATTAGCAGCCACCTGGGAATCTCTCTCTCTTTCTCTCTCTCCTCTTCTACTCAATTAGAGTGACGCGCGCGAAGCGAAAGGCGTCGCGGACTAGGCCTGAAATATCGGCGACTATTTTTGCGCTTCCTCGCCGTGTGGCACTTCCGAGGAACCGATGGGGAATATCGGCCTCTCCATTTGCCGGACGCCGCGCTGCAAATAGAATGCCGTGTGTTCGCGCGGCCGTCGCTCTTGTCACGGACCGCGCGCTCAACAATGCGGAGTCGTATTATTTGGGAGGAGAGGACGGATTAATGGGGAGTTTAGGCTGGAGAGGCTTTTTGGAACGGTCGTTCGGCGCTGGCATGTAAAACGCTTCGTTTCAGATGGCGAATTGTGCGCGCGGGCTTTTTGCGCCTCTCGTCTTTCGGGAGCTGGTAAATTAGTTCTATCCATAGTAACGCGTCCGGTCATTCATTGTGACTTTATATTTAGTTTTAATTCATGAGATTTTGTAGAATGAAGATGGAAATTGGAAGGATTGAACGATTATTGGATAAAATTACACTGACTAATAATAATTCAGTCTCGTTACGCCGAGCCTCTATCAATGGAGCCCATAGTAAAACAAGACCAAAGACGGGACAAAGCATTAGTGTCACTGAAAAACGAATCGCCGCCATCTAGCCGGCCTCTAAATTTCGCGCACAACAGTCCCCGCCGAGCAAATAAAAAGCGGAAGTGGCTCAGACGGGAATTTAATTATTCCTTCGTAACTGCCTCGAGTAAGCGTTACCAAGAAACCCGCTTAAACTAGAAAGGAAATTAATCAATCCCATCGCTCGTTAGTCGCACGCGTCGTGTGCGACCCTTTAACCCCGGGCGAGCGCCTCGCGGAGACGGAAAGAAGGGTTACTAAAACGTCGGGGATTGTTAATCTACCTCGCGGCGGGCGAGAGTCAAGTCGGGCGCGACGGGCTCGGGCCTTTGCCGCTTTCAGCGCCGCCGAGGAGGAGGTGTGCACGATGGTATTGCGGTGCAGATAACGACGCCGGCGCCTTTTGAAAAACTGAGAGGAGGGAGATAAGGGTGGAGGTGAGAGGAATCTAGGGGAAACGCGGGAGCCTTTAAGAGAGTTTACGCGTTCCCTGTCAATTTTCGAGGCTTAGCTTTCGTTCCACCGGCTGAAATGATGGTTTTAGATTTTAGGGGAATTCGAAGGAAAATTAATCGAGTAACTTTCGTGCCGTTTTATTTTGTTCAATTAAACGCTATTTAATGCGCGTAAAATAAGTAAATAAAGAAACCCCTTTCAAAATTTAGCTCAAAAACAGTAACGATTACGAACGAGTAATCTTTGTGTACAACCAAGATCCTTATTTCGCCTTAACAATCAGAGTCCGCGTAACCCAATAAAAAGGTCACGGCAACAGCACCCCGAGACGCGCCGGGCTTAGAGCGTCGCGGCATAAGGGATGCATACGGGGAATGCGCAAGAAACGCTCGGCGCCTCGGAAGAGAGCGGCTCCGGAGACATTTCCTCCGTCCGGGGCGGCGCGCGGCGCGCCAGACCGCGTCTGTTATTACTGGCGATAAATCGCCACCTTTAATAAGAGAGGCGCGCGCGCGCCCCGACGACGACGCGGAAAGTGCGAACGCGCACGTGCCCCCCCCCCCCTCCCACCCTCTTCCTGCGCAGTAAGAGTCGGCTCGAGAGCGAAAGCTGACGCGGAAGCTTTTTCGCTAAGCTGATATTGCGTAAGGTCGTTTGGGCGAGGGGAGCGATTTTTTATGGGTAGACTAGCGTGGCATTTTTTTTTTTTTTTTTTTTGGGACGGAGGTAAGTTGGTTTTGATTTTTTTTAATGCTGATTCGAGTGTAATAAGATGGGGCTCTTAGTTACGCATTTGGATTGGTATTTATAAAAGAATTTTACATTTCATCCGAATAATAAAGCGAGCCAGAGAATATAGAAAATAATAAATTATTTTCACCGTCACCGGGCAAGAATGAAAATCCCTTTCGCAATATAACCGTTCTCCGACGATTTCAATTGAAAGCGAACCTTAAAACAGATATTTCCAGCTCTCGATCGCTTTCCGCTTCGGAATCACTCGCCTGATAAAAGGCAATTAAGAGCCAATCTCTCGCCGATCGGGAACCAATAATAAAAGCCCCACCTGCGGCGCGCGTTCCCCCCCCCCCCCCCCGCTCTCTCGAAAATAGGAAATCGCGCCGCGCCGCGTCGAAAATGTAGGTCACCTCGGCCGACGACGCGGCGGGTAACTCGGTAAGTTTGAAATATGCGGAACGCGCTGCGCGCAGCTGCGGATTACGCGAGAGAGCTCCGAGGAGGCTGCGCGCACCTTTTGCATATTCGCGCGCCGAGGCGGAGGAGGCGAAACGCCGGCCGAGGCACCTGCCTGGGAACGAATCGCGATCGCAAGAATGAGCGCGGCGCGGCGTGGGCGAGCGGGACAAGTGCCGGGCTGATGAGAGTTTATGGAGGATGTGGATTGTTTGCTTTGTTTTGCTCTGATTTTCGTTTCGGAGAGGCGTGGCTGAGTTGCGCTACGGGGCTGTGGGTGGGAATAAATTCGGTCTTTTTGGTGCACTTGTATTTAGGGCTGTTTCGAGTTCAGGGAGGAAGTGCGAAAATTTGGAACATGAATTTTTTAAGGCTCTTGGGTTGGGTGAAAGTATAAGAAAGCCATATTAAACTGTAATTATCTGAATCTTAGTTGGGAAAATAATTAGAAGCATTTAATTAGGGATATCTGTCATTGTAATTTGATGATCATTTATTAAATTTCAGTTATAATAACTCGTACTATATTGATTTTATTTATCGAGCAGTTTATTAACGAACTTGATCACTTCAACAATACGTCATGAAATTTACAGAAACAAAACGATCAACTCGCGATACCAAGAAATTGTTCATTTGTCCCAATATTAGACATGCAACGGAACAGTCTGTTACTCTGAAAGTTTAAGGAGGTTAGACCGTCAGATGTTTGACATCGATATACTTCTAAATCCAAGCTTCTCCCAAAACTCGAAACGATTCCCGCGGCAAACCTAATTCCCGATACGGCCAGGCCATAAAATCGCGTGCCCAACCTCCCTCCGGGGCTTTGTTTCCGCAACTGCGCTTCCGCCGAGCGCTAAAACGGCGGCAAGCGCCGCGTCATGAATTACGTAGTAAGGCGAAATCCATTTGGAGAAGCCGCGAGGAATCGATACACCGAGAGACTCGAAACTCGGTCAGATCGCTTCTGATTGACCGATTCGCTGACGCGCCAATCGCGGAAAGCTACACGTTAACTTCTCGGCTCGAGGCATCGATTTACTTACTTAGATATTGGCGCGGGGCGCATCTTTCCGAGTATCTCGATTTTCGAGCCAGAAGTGGAGCAAAATTGTTTGCTTGACCTGCCGGGGGCATTTGCTGATCGATTTATTTACCGATGCTCCGTAAACTTCGTATCAATATTAAATTTTGATTCGTTCAACGCATTATTTGCTGGGAGATGCAAGTTTCGCTTTTTATTAGAAATATGGTTGATTGTTTTTATTAGTCAATTGGTATTTTAATTTATAATTTGTCGTTTTCATTATGCCAATTGAAAGAATAACTGAAAGAATGTGAGCAACTGAACTTTATAAACATTTTATGCTTCATAGAGAAAATTTAGAACGTTACGGTAAATTTTCTAATTATTTTCAATGAAATTTTTCTTGCAGCAGTTCTCTTCAAGCAATTTATAGCAGAAATAGTTAATACCAGAATTTTGATATCTGTATATTATCATTATTCCGTAAGCAAAATACGTCATAGCAAGTTATCAAATATATCCGCGGTATTGATCAGAATTCAATGAGCAAATCCCTGTAGGTTTTCATAAATACTCCATCGCTTTAAAACAAATACTGCGGAATAAATCAAATTAAAAAATTCATCCCTGCAATAATTTTCAATGAAATATCCCACGTCGCAGCAGCCACATTTTAATCATTCCTGCTGTAACCTCCAACTTTAATAACCGCCCTCTTCCCTTTATTAATTTTTTCTCCTTGCCAATGTACACCAGAAACGCGCGCCCGTTAAGCATATGCGCGCGTATTCCCAATGACGCGATTCTCTCTCTCTCTCTCTGCTTTGTAATTTCGTCTTCGCACCTTCGTGCCCTTTTAATATTAATCCGCGCCGCCTCTTTTCCGCGCGGCATATTGCGCATGCATAATTTAACGCGCCGTTCGAACAAATAACAAAGTTTCGCGCCGACGCGCGATTCCGAGTGCGCTGTGTGTGCCTGCCCGCGCCTGCCGGTGACATATTTTCATTTAGGGCTCGGCGTACGCTTCGGGAGGGGCGGCCGCCGTTGTCGAAACATATATATATAAACCGGCAGCCGATTCTTCCTCCTCTGGGTGGCAAAGCCCTTTGCGGATTGCGGCTTGATGAATTGGCAGATGCGTGTAAAATTGTCTTTTGAGAGTTGCGAAATTCGTGTTGCGCATTTTTTATGGGGCGTCGCTGTCACGGTAGGAGCGGTTTTATGGTCGTTTTTTTTAGTCGGGCCCTGATGTTGGAGTTTCGAGTTGATTAGTAAGGGTTAAACTTTAATTTTCTTTAGTTACCAAAATGATTGCTAATCTACGCAAAACTTTACACTTTATATATGGGTTACGCATAAATAATTATGTTTGCAGTAATTATTTTTCGAGGAGATTTATGTCAAGTGAATGTAATGTAAGAAGTATACGAAAATATAGATTTCATGATATCAAAAAAATTTTATATTTAAATATTGGAATTTTTAATAAAGAAGTTTCTTATTCTTTCTTACTTTTCTGGAATTCGAGGATATAATGGCAGAATTTCTGAGGCTTACCTAAAACAGAAAAATGCTTCGATTAATTTATATTTATAACTATTTAATAGAATAAGAACATTTTCATAATTTAATAATGCATTATTGCCACTGTGCAATGCAGCGCATAAATCGCATTGCATATTTTACATATAGAGACAATTCATGCTTCGTCTGCTTAATATAAAACAAAAATCACGAAAATCTTACAATCTGACCATTAAATTGTCAATCAAATAACTCATCCCAGCATTGTATTCCAGCGGCCCCACGTACTCGCGGCATCTGTCATCCACAATTCCCAAAAGTCCGGGTATTAACTTAAAGAACAACTCCCGGCTACATAAATATGAGTCGAAATCTCAATGCAAAGTAAAAAATTTCCTTAGTGTCCCTCCGGGGAAATGGGAGGTACGAGAGCCGAGGGGGAGGCGCCTCATACGGGCTCGACTTCCTCCATACTTGTAATCCCCAGGTGCGTGCTGGAAACTTGGCCCGGGAATTAGGAGAGATGGCCGAGAGAAAGAGCCTCCGCCGCGAGTTATACGAGCTGCTCCTCTTTTTTTTTCCCTCCCCCTCTTTAAGGGAAACTGGCGCCGCTTCGGAATGAAGCAATTTCCGCGAGCGCGGAAAACGCTTTCGACGGCCACGGCGAGTCGGGAGCGGATCGTAATGTTATGCTCGCTCGCTGGCTTCTCTCTCTCTCTCTCTCTCCTCCGCAGCTCGTAACTGTGTGTGTAATTGCTGCGAGAGCGGTTTTAGTACGGGTGTCGCTCGCCAGAGGGCGGCAGCTCTCGGCCTACTATGTTGCTTCTAGCTTGACGTCCGCGAAAACGCGTGTTTCTCATGTTAAAAATTTACGCGGAATTGGGGAATGAATAGGTTCTTTATATTTTTAGGCAGATTTGTTACCAAGCACCGTGTGCATAAAAAGTTAAAGCACAAAAAAATAGAATTAAGGAAATTTACTCTGGTAGATTGCAATTTAATTTGATTCGCTATCTTTGTTAAATGCATTTCTTGTTTATTAACATTTCTTTCTAAAACAGGCTATTCAAAATATTCATATGATACATCAAACAAGTTTTTATTTCGGGTGAATAATACATTAAGCTAGTAAAACAGTTTAAAGATTTGCATTCAAGATTTATTTAATGCGTCCACTGATTGGAAAACAGATTTGCGTACTATTAACAATAAGATTCTAACTTTTAAAGAATATTAGAAATATATACATGAATAATTCAATGACTAATTCAGCGACGTTATCGCGTTCTCCCAATTTAGACACGCTCTCTCACCGTTCCCCGCATAGTGCCGCAAACAATCGCGGAAATTGCATGGCTAGTTAGAAAATTCGATAGAGCCTAAACATGGTCGGGCCGTGGCGTTCGACTCTCTGCGTTCCTCTTCCTCGTCCGCGTGAGTATGCATACTTTTTTCGACGCGCGAAAGCCGCAGCGGCAGCTTTACACTGTCACGCGTTAGTCACTCGAGCTTTTTTTATCCTGTGAAAGGCGAATGGCGAGCTTGAAGATCGGAACAATTAGATATGACGCTTAAAAGTTTAATTTGTGAAATTTAGAATACAATATCTTTTTAGGCTTTGTACTAAATTCAGTAGTGCAAGGAAAAAATTAAAAAAAAAACTAATTTCATGCTACTAAATCATTTTAAGACATTTACTGCATTTAAACGTATGTAATGAAGTAGTGTCTTTTACAATAATAATAATAATAATAATTTAGCTATAGTTTATTTATGGCGCCTAGAAGAATTGTCAATATTTCACTTTTTAATTGATAACACAAGAATATAATTACAGAACGGAGTAGAAATAAATAAATATTTACTGCAACAACGTCAAGAAAGGAGAAACGCGGCAGCGCGGCAACCGAAATAAATCATTGGCAACATCTGCATAAAGCATGCAGAAGAGAGAAAAGCCCAGAGAAACGTAAAACTGAAAAACGGATGATTCTCATTAACGCAGCTGCGAGTTCACATCGTTTAATTCCAAATTACGCAATGTAAAGCCGTGCCGCCCAGCTGTCTTTTCCCCCGAAAAAAAAAGAAGAAGAAGAAGCACGCAATACCGACGAGAAGCGAATAACGCGCGCAAATTTAGCCCAAGAAAGAAAGGCGGCGGCGGCGGGGCGGCAGTCTGTTTACTTTATGGTCGGGCCCGCGCTCATTTTTATAGGGCAATTATGCAAAAGCGCCCGGCGATCGGCGGCCGCGGCCGCAATCTGCTAACCGCCGATAATTTCGTCGTTCCGCGCCTAAGATGAAGCATGGCTCACTTCGCCGGGATGCTTTATGCCGCGGCCCTATGAATTCCGAGCGGAGCGAGGTTCCGCTCCCGCTTATGGGAATGCCCCGCGCGGCGAGCAATTTGCGCGAGAGAGAGAAAGCTAAAATTCAGACCGTTTTGAATTTCTGCTGCCTTTTTTACGCGAGTTTTATAATGCCGCTTCGGAGAACTAGAGATTTGCTACGCTGATTTCTGAAGCGTTCGGAGGAAGTCGAGATGGGTTTCGGATTTCTTTTTTAAGATCCAAGATGAATTACTGGAAAAAGTCTATCTCGGAATCGGAACAGGGACAATTACAAGGTAAATGTAGGTTATAACTTCAAAGCTGTTATAACTATAATAACTTCAAGTTCTGATTCTTGAATCTTTAATAATCCTACATGCAAAGGCAGAAAATTTTCAATTTGTCACTCACTTACGGATAAGTTATGCCTAAAAGAAACTTTCTACTCACATTCAAGATTATAAATAAAAAATTTTAGCGAGTTTCTGATTAGCTTTAATAACTCTACGGACCAGGAAGACAAAATAACTTTCTATGATAAAGCACATCTTTGCATAATTATTATAGTTCATAAAATTTGGTTTTACCTCAGCGAACGGTTAAGACTTAGGTATCCATTTTTGCAAAAAGTTTATGTACTACCGGTTAGAAATAAATCTCAGTAAATTACCCTTGTTAATCTTAAACCAAAAATATAAATTTAAACACCCCGCCGGTTTTACAGACTCGGCGTACATCGCTTTAATGCACAACTTCTCGGATTTCCAACAACTCTCTAAACTCTCCCCCCATTAAGCCCTCCTCCTCCTCCGCTCTCACTGCTTACAATTTTTCGGACATCGGCGCAGGATCGACTTAAAAATTGTTTACGAGCCCGTTTTATACCTAGCGCCTCATTAACCCCTAACTACAGGCCGTAAACCGCGCGCGAAATAAAACGCCATCGGGCGTATACGGGCATCTGCGCGCGAAGAGGGAAGCAAGAAAAAAAAAAGAACGGAGCCCGGGGAGCATTAACGCGATTGCCCCCTGTTTATTAACGAGGTGTGCGCGGGAGCATAACCGCGGCTATTCGTTTCATCCTCGCGGATGCGCGGAAAGGTTGTAAACGGCTCGGACGGGTGCGTGTGGCCCTTTGCGAAGAGGGTACCGCCGCGAGATAAACATTCGGGATGATTAAAGGTGCGCGAAAATGGGAGAGATAGATAGTCGGATATAGGTTTCTTTTGGTGGCTTGAGATTTTTCAATGTTTGGATAAGATTAGGATAAAATGCTTGCTTAGTTGATTGGACTAAAGCAGTTTTTTAAATTTTTTTTATAGAAAAGTTGTAGGAAAACTATTGTATCTAGACATCGAGAAAATGAATGGATGTTAAAAACAAAGATTGTTCGTCTGCCTTAAAAAATTAAAGAATACATATAGATGAATTTATAAAAATACTATAAGAATGAGCAGTTTTAAAAGGTTACGCTTGGTATATTATACAGATACAAATGTTACTTTTACATGTATAAACTTGTTTATTATGGCTATATATAAGCATCAAAGAATGTAAGGTAAAGCAAAAATTTCTCTTTGTACTTTCTTACAAAGTCTTTAAACAAAGCAAGTCAAAATGCTTTTTTAAAAACATGTTTTACATTTACGAAGCTTTTTTTTTAAAAATATTACAAAATATTAATGAATTCAAAATATAAAATAATAAAATTCTTTGGCATACTATTTGTTCGTAAATTAAAAGAGCAAAATATATTAAACATCTAACCACTTCTTAAAATGTGATCTACTCCTTCGTTGTTAATCATACTGTAACCTTTATTAACATCGATTCTAAGAATTTCCCCAAAGTACATTCAGCCAATAAAATTGTTACGCAGCCTCCTATATGACTTCACGCATCTTCCCACGTCACTCGCCCGCATACATAATTCCACGGCCGGAATCGTTTAATTATTACGGTGGGCGAGTGCCCCGCGAGCCGGAAAAATCGCACCGGGGGTCAGTAGGTGAAAGGAGGAGGGGCAAGAGAAACATTTTTCGCCGGGGTAAAGGTTCCGCGAATACTTTTACTTTGGAGTCTCCCCGGATATGCTTTGACGTGCCGCCGGAGGAAGGAAAAAAGGCGGATTAAATGTTAATATTGCAAGTGTTTTTTGCCGGATTAGCGGATGCTTTTTCCTAGATTGGGAAATTTTGCACTACGTCGGCGAGTCGAGGCGGCTGCGGTATGCAAAGAGTTTTTCGTTATTTTTAGCGGAGCTCTTGAGCCGCGTTAGAAATTTTCGTTGAGTGATAATGAACGACGATGCGTGACGAGTTGGAGCGGATGTGCGGGCCAAGGGTTTAGAATAGTAGGTATTTGAAAGATCGTGAATTAAGTATCAATTTTTTTAAAGTTTTCAGGATAAGTAAGTGAATAATTCTTTGTAAATTATATTAATTTTCAGAAATTAATTTTAAAAATTTACGTGTAATACCTTATCGATTAAAATCTTTTAAAATTAATGTATTATTAAAGCTTTGAAACTCTCAATCGCCTAATCGATACCCATACTAAAAATAGGAACTCTAAACTAATTAATTAAAAAAACCCGGGTCATTATAAAATACTTTCTCAAACTCAATCGCCCGTCTTTGACGAGCTCCCCTTTGATGCCAAAGAGCTCCTATAAAGTTTTTTTCAAAAACTAACAAGTCTTCATAAAATTGATCAAACAAATTTCCCTACAATAACTCCCATGCAGGCTTTTATCTTTTATTTTTTTCCCCGAGGCAGCCGCTGCACATCCGTTTAGAGCATTTGAGACTCCCCCGTCCGCCCTCTCCTCTCCTGCACTCGCGGGGCACTGCTCGCCGGGCAGGATTCGCTTATGTATAGGTCGAGCCCGTGAGCATCTCTTAATTAATTAACTTCTTCGGCCTGTCCCGTCGACCCTCCCTCTCTTTCTCTGTGTCTCCCCGACGCCGAGTAACCCCACGAGCAAAGAGGAGGAGGGGGGAGAGGAGGCAAGTGCATAAAACGCCGGAGAGATAAAGGGATTACATGTTGATTGCAGGTAAGATACAAGTGAAGAGCCGAGAGTCCTCTAATAAATCTTTCCCCCCTCTCCACCCCACGCCGCCGTTCCCTTTTCCATTCGTGAAATTAATTGACTACTCCTTTGTTTCCGAGCCCTCGGTGTTTTTGAATCCAAGAGCGTCTTTTGATTTCGATCGCAATTAACTTAATGTTTTCCCGCGCGCCGCGCTCGCTTTTCTAATTCTTTCCCCGGAAATGCGAGAGACTGTTTAACTTGATTCGGCGAAATTGATTAACGTTTACGCGAGGTAAATGTGCGCGCGCGTGTGTGTGTGTGTGGGTTGCGCGCGGCCGCTTAAATTATTCTGAAAGAGATCGTTTCGGGTGTAAAAGCTGCAAGATGAATTTTCTCCTAATTCAGCGGGGAGAGGGAAAAAGGATGAAAGAAGCTGTAAAATGTAATATAAAAATGTGAAAAGGCGCTTCATGAGGGGAAGTAGCTTTTGATATGAAAGGGAATGTTAAATTGAAACCTGGAATTAACTCTTTTCAAAGGCGATTAAAAGATGATATTTTAAAAGAAAATTGTGTCATTTTACTTCTCGCTGAAATTAAACGTTGACTTTATAAATAAATTTACAGGATCCCCTCATAGTGACGGGAACTTCAAGTACTTACTGTGTGACCAAAATGTCTTAATTAACTTTAAAATAATTTACTATTTGTGAACGTTTTATAGTTTAACTCTGCATAGAAAATAATTTTCTAATTTACAAAAGTGCAAAAAGAGGCGCGCTTTCATAACATTTTACTCGGCTTATACCGTTGCTCAACTTTCTATAAATAATTTTCCACTTTGAAATGCAGTTCGTGATAGAACATTAACTCCTCAGCCCCTTATATTCTCCTCCTTTTTTCTAATGCATTTAGTAATTACTTTTTCAGCGTATAATTTAAAACCTTACATTCACGGTTTTTAAATACAAATTCGTGCTCTTGTCACAGTTTACTACAAACATTCGTGCATTCCCCTTTAGCAGTCCTTCGTCTGAAAAACGCGGCAAAGTCTGTCGCACAAAGGGTGAAAAGGACACCAGTCGCGAGTCCGTTCGCGCGATCAAAGTCTTTCTACTTTCATATCCCTCTCCCCGTCGACTGTTATTACGAGCGCGAAACTTTCGGCTGCGGCGGACGCTAATTAATTAAGAGATGCTACCCATTAACTCCGGGGCGGCTCGCGACCCAGTTTTCGCGAAAAGCTCTCGCGCGCGAGCGAGAGTCAGCCTCCGCTCCGCATCACTCTTTCAAGAAGCGTAATATCCTAACGTTTGATGTCCGCGCGCGGGGAAAGCGAGCTTAAAGAAAATTCCGAACCCGGCAGCGCGCGCGCGCGCGAGCTACTTTTTTTTTGCCTTCTCTCCCTCTTTGACTCGGCAATGAGGAGAAAAACTTTAAATGAAACTGAAGCTGAAATCCAATATTTCGTAGGCCAGGTATACGTATCTTGGTGCTCCTCCTTTTTCTGGGTCGAGTTCGGGGAGGGGGCAAAGAAGCGGAACGATTTCTCGCCCTAAATGGGTAAACATTCGAGGCACTCCCGGGGTCTTTGATCCTCGCGTTCTCAAAGAAATTTTAAAAGTGCGCGTGCGTGCTGGTGAGAGGGGCAACTTTTCGAGTTCCTTTTTTATTATCGAAGAGTAGCTAAGTTAGCGCGATGTAGGATTTAAACTTTCAGCCGGGGCGCGCATTAAGGTTCAGAAGTGAGCTTCTTATAACCTAAACCATTATTAATTGCTTGAATTTTGTATATAAAAATGCGAAAATATCGTGGGTGCTAATTAGCCCCTTTATCGCTGTTTTTGCTTGCTTTTCCTTTTGAAAGCGTCTTTGAGCGTAAATTGATATTATAGGTCTGCATGAAAGAATCAACAGATTCATGGTAAAATAAGACACAAAGTTGATGCATTTTACAAAATCAAACTACTGACACGCTACATTTTTCTAGAGCAAAAAAATAATAAAAATTAACTGAAAAATCAGATTTGGTCTTCCGCATTATTTTATTTAAATAAAAGTCTCTCGCTTAATCAAATGAAGCATTCAAACCCGCAGTTCGAACAGAGCCCTTTTAAAACGTTTCCCTCGTTACTTTCCGGCCACACTTTCGCGCGTCTTCGCCTCATTGTTATTTCATACAAAAGACAAAGAGGGTAAGCGGCCGACCCGTAAAAAAAAAAAAAAAGAAAAACTGAGCTCCGGGCGCATCAAAACGATAAACTCGCCGGTTTAAAGTGCTCGGGAGATAGAGCAAACACTCGCTCGCGCTCGAAATGACGCGGCGAAGGGGTGAGCTTGACTCTCGAACTCCTCTACGAATGAGGAGAAGAAGAGGAAGAAGGTCGTCTCGTGTGACTCGGGGAAATATATTGTTATGAGGCGCGGGGATTAGATAATTAATGGGCCGAGGTTAAGTGCGCGCCTCGAGAGGTAAGGTTAGACCGGGTTTGCTTTTGCAGAGCTCGTCTTAAGGCGAAGAATCGCGCCAGCTATAGATATAGGAAGGTGAGAGAGTGTTTTAAATTTGCTGGTTGGACAGAGAGAGAGAGAGAGAGAGAGAGAGAGAGAGAGAGAGAGAGAGGTTTCTTAATGATGTCATCGCCGTTCGCTTCGCTCGATAGTTCGTCTTGGTCTTTGTAATGAGTTTTTTAAAGTTCTTTTAAGTAAGTTCAGGTGAGTGCATACTGGTGCATTGTGATGCAAGGTAGTCATGAATTTTTGATAAAAGTGATTTATTTTATTTGTTTTTTTTTCGCAAAGATTTGGTTCATTAATTATTGTTAAAATGTTAAATTATAATCTATACAACAACAGTTATTAAATTTTTATAATTCACGAAAATTTAATTTCAAATTATGAATAAAATAATACACTTTAAGAAGATTATATTCATTATGAAATACTGTTATGTCTTTATGATTTAATACAAAAGTCAACATTTTTTATTCACGACTAATAGAATACGAAAATGTCAAATAAAGATAAAGTCTCAGCAATCCACTTACATAAATTTATTGTTCCCAGATATTCAAGTACCACATTAATAAATCATTAAGTACCATTCGAATCCGCAGCAAAAGGCACTAGACTTCTCGTGCTTCGTAATTTTTTCAGCGATAGGAGAAACCAAAATACAACCATACTTTAGCCCAATTGAAAGACTTTCCGCGTCTTCTGCAATATTAAGAAAAGTCCAAAGCAGTATCCTTTGTTTCGCTCTTTCGAGGGTCCTCGCGAGGGTCGCTCCGCAGCTTGGCGAAGGGACGATCTGTATTTACGACGATTGATAGCCCGTCGAGTCTCAAAAATCAGCGAAAATGCTTGAGAGGCGGGTGGATATGAGGGGATTTCGCAAATTCCCGGGGGCACTCTTTCTTCAAATGATGGATCATTCGGAAGAAAAAAATTTACTACTCATCTAAGACAATGAATAGACACACCAAAGCTGTCGATTTCGATTTGACGTAGAATTTTTAATTGACGTGAAAAGTGACTGCATTTAGCTCTGAATCCCCCCAAAAAAGCAGCCGAACGCACGTTTGCGTCTCGTTCGCGTACATAAATCTCGACGCTAAACGCCCATCAGCAAAGGAACCATCTCGCCGCACGCGCAACACTTCAAAGCACCATGAATCCCTAACCAAAAAAAAACCTCTCCGCTCCCCGCGACACGACCACCAGGAGCCATAAAGAATTCCGAACGCATCTCCCTCAACTAGACCAGCCTCATCGGCCCTCCCATCGTTAAAAAAAAAAACGCACCCACCGCCACCCAGGAGAAAGTGTCACGGGCGGTGTGAGTAAAAAGAAAAAAAAAAAAAATTCATCGCCCCGGAAATTGGCTCTCGCTAAACGCGCGCGGAGAGGGAATGTCTCTGATCCGAGCTAATGAGCAATTAGTAGCGGGAGCGGCAGTCGCCGGCTGGCGGCCACATGCGCGAATACGTGCGCTCGACGCCGCGTGCGCTACGGCTACGCGCTGAGGGAAGCTTCTGAATTGATGGATAATTCCTTGATTATGATTGAGGAGAGAGCGATGATAGCGCAGATAAATTTTCAGCGGGGCTAGGAAGCTGTGCGGTCTCGGGTTGCTGGCAATTTTCAGCGGTTCGAGTGGATTTTAAAGGGGATGAAATTGGACATTGGAGGGAATGAAAGAAATTTTTTTTTTTTTTCATTTTTAGTAATTTTATGTGTGCAAAGTATTTGTTGCAGTTTAGTTAAATGGTTATTTAACATTGAATAGTATTTCAAACGGTATAAATTGATTTACCGTTTAAATGGAAGATTTATTTTTTTTTATAATTAGAAATTTCGAGTAGAGAAGTATTAACTCTATAAAAATGTCCATAAAACTTTTTATTTACGTGAAATGCGTGAAAATTCATCCATGCGAAATGGAAACATTTCGTCCAAAAAAAAAAAAAACAAAAAAAACAATCCCGCCCCGTTTTATACTTTTCAATAACATATTTTCAATAAATAAAACTCCGCGGCAAGCGCCGAAAATCCCGAATTCCGGTACACGAGCATCATACGCTCAATGATCGCAGCATTCACGTTGTATCCGAGAGAGCTGCCTATGACTGATATCCCGAACACGCAGCGAAAGACAGACCCAGAGAGAGAGAGAGGGAGAGAGAGAGAGAGAGAGAGACAGACAGAGAAGGGGGTGAGAGAAGGAAGAGGCGACAGTGGCGGGTTCGAGTGTGCGGCTGCGAGAGTAGCTCGTCGAGTGGTTGGCCCGTATATCAAAGATTTACTGCGCCGGAGAGCGAGAGAGAGAGAGAGAGAAGCGTCGCCCCGGACAGACTCGCAAATCACGCCGAAATTCAAAACGACCTTGCCCCCAAGTGTATATACCACGCACACACACACACCTGCAGCGACGCGTACATAGCAGTCAGCTGGTCCCGAGCTTTCGCTTTAGCTGCACGCCTGCTGGTTCACTCCCGGCACGTGGATTTGAATGTTTTCTTTTTTTTTTTTTTTCAACTGGGTGAGTTTCTTTTCGTATTATCGTGTTTTGATTAAAAATAATGTTCGATATTTCTGGTTTGATCCGATGATCTGAATACTTTATTTCACTTTTTTAATCCTTACTTTCCTAAGATACGCATTTTTTAAAAATATATTACAATTTTTCTTAAAACGAGTGATTATTTAGTATAAGAAAAAAAAGTTCTAAAATAACGTTAGCATTACCTCAATCTTCCTCGGCAACAAGCGGCCAAAAAAGCCCTCCCAGCAAAATTGATCGTCCCCCATTAAATCAGCAACGAAAGCATCCGTAACGACCCGAAAAAACAGCGCTTCTCGCGCCTCCGCACACGCCTACCGAGTATCGCCGGTGGGCGATTACCTCGTCCCGGGTTAGGCAAACTCTCGGGGGCGGCGTTTCCGCCGCCGCTGCGCTTGACGTCGCAGCCCCGAGGACAGTCGTGCCGAAAGAGCCGCCGGGATGCGGGGCTAATTGGATGTCGGGCCGCGCGATCTTGCGGCCGCCATTTGTCATTCGGGCCCGCGCATGGACCGGCGCCTTCGCGCCCGAGCGCCGCAGCCGGTCTTTGACTCCATCAGGCCGGATATTATGCGAGGCCGCCGCCGCGCCGCTGCTGGGAGAGAGAGAGAGAGAGCGCGCGACGTGCCCGGCGTTAATTAAAAGGAAGCGAGGGCTGGCTGCCAATTTTTTGGGAAGGAGAGAGCGGGTTTCGGTGCGGTGCGGGGTTGATTATTAATTGTGGTCGCGATCAAAATTGATGGAGTGAGGTAGGTGAGGATTATTGAGAGCAGTCAATTGATGAGGTAGTATTTCTTTTTATATTACTTGGGTGAAGAATAAAAAATTTTCCAAAAATTTTTCAATTCATTCAAATCCTAGAATTTGCTCTCTAAAAATCAATAAGTGAAATTAACGTAGAATAAGTGTATAGAGTGAATGAATGAAAAATACAAAAATATAAGCTAGCTGTGATAAAAATCACTGAAATATTTTTTCTGTAGTTACTATTGATATCAGTAATCCGCATCAATTTGTAAATTTATAAAGTTTGCAACAATGGAATTCTGTTTCCAATTTAATTGGAATGCATATTTGTATGAGCTCGAGCTGTTCATTAGATATTCATACATTATATACATTTATGACGTGCAATAAATAAAAAATGAATTAAGAATCGATTATTCCAGTGTATTATAACGGTTATATCTATTTGAACAAACTCCATTCTTCGATATCTTTTCTTCAACATCCTCACCTTTTTTCAAGCACTTACTGGACCGCAAAAATTTAAAACTCCCTTACAATTTCCACCAATCGATCGGCTCCGTTGCCAACCTCCCTCCTCCTCCCCGGTCTTTCCAACCCAGCCTCATTCAACAACGCGATCTACGCAAAATCGCCAAGCAACAGTCAGCGACCCAGATACGCTCCTCCGCCTCCTCTCTCCGAAGGATCCACCCAGTATTAAGAGCCGAAGAATGGACGCGCGCCCCGGAGGCGATAGCCTCGCGATTGAGCCGCGGCGCGGCGACGAGAGAGAGAGAGAGAGAGAACCCGGCCTTTGTCATCTCCTCGTGGCCGCGGGCGAATGCATCCGCCTCTTCTTCCGTCTGTGCAGTCCTCGCCTTTTTCCCTCCCCGATCGCCTGCGGGGCCTTCGGGAAAATCTTCGGAGCTGGACGCTCTCCCGCTTTCAATCGGTGCAGCCCAGACGACCCGGCGACCGCTCTTGTACTCGTTAAAAGGAAAGAATCGAGAGAGAGAGAGAGAGAGAGAGAGAGAGAGAGAGAGAGAGAGAGAAAGAGAGAGAGAGTCTCCGCGCATCGGAGAGGAGGCGGAAGTTGAAATTGAGCTTTGAGCGGAGAGAAGTCGCCGAGAAGCCGATTGTTACCTGCTGCAGTGTAAGATGAAGATCGGTTGTAATTGGGTGTTGCTCAATCGGCTTCGAATCGGATTGAATTTTGTGCAGGTTAGATTGAATCATTGTTCTGCTTAATGACGGCTCGGAGATCATATTTCCCTCTCGAAAGAGCGATGTGCATTACTTTGGGTCACTTGTTGGAACGAAAATTAATACGAGGATTTCTATTGCTTGTTAGGGAAACCGTAAAATCAAGACACTTTATGAGATATTCCCTTAATATTTCAAAATTAAAGTTTACCATCCATAAATCTACTCGATATGCGAGCTTACAAATACTCGTATCGCACGTACGCTTAATGGACCATTGAACTAAGAACGATGATTGTTCTTCGAAACTTTTAAAGCGAAATAAAGCAATTTTATCATATTATTACAAAACTTACACTCCCGCTCCGGAAAACGAAAACTTTGTAACCAGCCGTAATACATCTATCGCAGCATCGACAGACGGACGTATCTGTATCCAAGCCGACAGGCGCGATTTACAAAGCTCTCCCGGAAAAAAAAAGAATCGCGCCTTTCATCACCGCCGTTTCGCAATGAATTAAACTTCTCCCCCAGGAAAAGCTCCGGCCCAGGCTGCGGAAATTGATCGGCGGCTCCGCGAGCACAAGGTGCAAATTTTTCATAGCCGCCCGATACTCCCTCTCTCTCTCGCGCGCGCCGCGCGTAAATTAAATGCTCGCGCGCTCTCGAGTTTGGCAAATCGAACGCCCGAGCAGGGGGGGTGTGGCAAGACGCGCAGCTGCGGAGGCGGGAGACATCTGTCATGCACGCGCTCTCTCGCATTCGCGGCGCGGTTCGCATATACCTGTACGTTACAGTGTAACGCACGCAATTTCCAGAGCTTGACGTCGATCGATGAACTTTGCGGCGCCTCGCGGCGCATTTACCCGCCGACGAAAGGAGGATCAAGACGTTGCGCATAATTTTTCAAACCCGAACGATGTCTTTCCCCGCGCGAACACCGCGGCGGAACGCGTAATAGCCCGCCGCTGGATTGCGGGGAGGGGAATGTCGCTCAACTGCGCGGGTACGAGATTTTCTCTGTTTTTGGAAAGGGGGACCGGTTTGCTTTTCCTCGTTCGAGAAGCTTAAAACGAATAGAAGAGTAAGAATTGCTTGTTTATTCCTCGCCTTTAAAATCATTGAATTCTACCCTCTTCGCGAAACGCACTTTTAAGCTCGGCAAAACGCATAATATCCGGAATTTCTAACGATCCGCCTTCTCCCCCCGCCCCGAAGTACTTTACAACTTAAGAAGCCGCGGGCAATAAAATTGAAAACCGAATTTATTCCTCAAAGCAGCCGTAAAAGCGCGCGCGGCAATCTCCTTTGACTACCGCGCGCGCGCGCTCATTCAGACTCGGTCGCGCTTCGCGCGATTGCGACTCGGCATAAATTTATCCCCGAGCCGCCGCCGCCCCCGCGCGCTCGCTTCCTCATCTCCAATTGAAATTCTCTCATTCGCCGGCGAATCGCGGAAGAAAGCTCGCAGCTGCCCGACGGGACGCACTCGGGGGGTACAGAGAGAGAGAGAGAGACAATCCAACGTCCGCAGGAACTATAAGGAATCCGCGGGAACGGCAGACAAAGGAGCCGGAGAGGAACGAGAGAGGCGCGAAAGATCCAGAAGAACCAATATGTAGTCCTGCGCGAAGGTGTGTATATATACCAGTGGGGGGGAGGGGAGCGGAGGAGGCGGGGGAAAGAGGTTTCTCTACCTTTTGTTACTTGTTAGTGACTTTTATCTGGCTCGGCTCTCTCGCTCGCTCTCTCGCCCGGGGTATTCGATTTATCTCGCGCGAGGCCCTTTATCTTTCGACTGCGGCCCCACGTGTTTTACCTATCTTCGCTTACTTTTCATTCTCCTCTTTCTCTCTCCATTCCTCTGTCTTCCGGGCTGTAATTGTTCTTTCGCCTTTTTTTTTTCTTTTTGAACCGGCTGCAGAAGTGGATAGTCCGACTGGCGAGTTCTTTGTTTACCGGTAAATCATTTTACGGGCTTCGTCTTGCGGGCGATCTTTTTTCGTAACCTGTTACCGACGTAATCCGGTTATTTTATCGAAAAACGATTCATTTTGGTTCAATTAAATAAGAATGAGTATAGTTCTTGAACGCGTATTTTAAAAAAAAACTATTGGAGGCAGTTGCGAAATCAACCAGATAAAAATTGTTGCCGCTCAAATTTGTCCTTATTTTCTTCGGTAACTTGGTATAAACAAAAAAACAACTTTAAAATTTCTCTTCGAGAGGAAAACTTCAACCGTCCCGCAAACCATTAAAAGAGACCCCCGCCTTTTTTTCTAGGATCCAGCTAGGAGTTTTGCCCGCGGCAGCGGAGGAGGACGCTCAAAGTCCGTCGTCGGCGCGGCGAAAGGGAACTTATTCGGATTTCGAAACCCCGTAGGCAAACTTCCACCTTCCCTCGTTCTCGCCTCTCGGCGTCTGCCGGTGTAACGTCCCTCGGCTGTATCTTCCGATCTTTTGGCATCTGGCACGAGGGAGAATATCAAGAGGAACGGCGCGAAACTTCTTCTGTAAACGCTGGGAACGATCGCACTCTCTCTGCTCTCCCCCGGCCCGATGCACACCGAGTTGCGGATTCCAGTTTATATCGGAAAGAGTTGGCTTACTTTGGGAAAATAGTGCGGTTCGTGGATAAAAAAAAAAGCTGGTTTAACGACTATTTTATTTATTTCGGAATAGAGTTTGGTCAAAATTTTAAAAAGCTTTTAAATCTTGAAATAATTAATTTTTATAAACTATTTGTAACTTACGACTTATACTTGTACAGTGAGAAATGTTCAAAGAGTTTCTTTGCTCACCTGTATTATTAGAATATTATCTAAAAAAATAAAGTATACTATTTAAAAGAATTGATCCCGAATTCGTTAGATTTATGTTTCGCAATTTAAAAAAATCGGGGTCAAAACTCGAAAGCTAAATCGAAAAAAGGACTCGGCCGTTTCCCAAAAATATCCGCCCAACTCTCCTCGTCCTACGGCACTGCGTCAATCCCTTTTGGCCGTGGAAGCCAAAGCAATAAAACTCGGAGCGTACACGATTAATAATTAATCGGCCAAGCGAGAAAGCTCGCGAAAGAAGAAGGCCAGGGCAGGGCGGAAAGAGAGAGAGAGAGAGAGAGAGAGAGAGAGAGAGTTAGATCCGGCGCTTTATACGCGGCGAGGAGAAGGCAATCAGTTTGAATTGCGAAAGTATATCTCCGCGAGCTCCGAGCTCTTCCTCTGGTCGCCCCGTTAATGGAGGCCGCAAGCTCATCTCTCTCTCTCTCTCTCTCCTTCTCATCTGCAATTCATTTCCCAAACGAATTTAGAAGCCGCCGTAAGCGAGCGACAGAAGGAGGCGCAACCGCAAGCGGGGAAAAGAAAAGAAGGCGCGAGGGAGCGGAGAAAACTTGCGACGGAGCATTTGTTATGCGTGAGTGGCGACCACCGCTGAACCGAACTTGCGGAAACGAGGGTGACGCGCGACTCTCTCTCTACCCGAGCTCGACGACTCGACTGTGTATCAAAGGAAAAAGGAAAACTTGCGTAAGAGATAAGGAGGGGGGGGGGGAGGATGGGGCGACGGAGAGAATAAAGTTTTTAGATTAGGCTTTAATTAATTTTATGCGGGATGACAATTGGTACGTTGCGGCCACAAAGGGGGAGATAAAACAATGCTGCGGAGTGTGGAAGGAAGCTGGGTACAATGAAATAATTATTGGAAAAAAAGCGTCAGTGGGGTGTCTTCTATTATCTGATACATTTTTCAATGTAAATAAGGAAATTTCGAAGTTCGAACATGATAAAGTGTATTCAAAGTTTTGAGAATAAATAAAAATTTACTTTCGCCGATTTTCAAAACGAAATCATAAATTTTCAAAAATTATTTTAATTTCAGATTCTGTTCTTTTTACAATTTTATCCAAAAATCCAGCAGAAGAACTAAACCGGCCGACGTACAGAACAGAGCAGCTCAGACTGGTGGCTCCGAGAAAATAAGAGTCGCCGTCGGGGCGCGAGAGAGAAAGTAAAAATTCGACGGCTCGGCGCGCGGAGCTGAAGAGAAAGGGGAGGCTCGGGAAAACTCTCTCTCTCTCTTTCCTCCTCGCTTTCGAGGCGGGAACGGGGTTAGGCGAAAAAATAAAAGCCACAGTCGGAGGGAGAGAAGCGCAACTTTTACTTATCGCGCCTCGGGCTGAATCTAAATGCTCGCGATGCATCTGTTCTTCCTTTTCTTCGTCGTCGCGCTTAAGTGCATGCCAAGGGTATAAATAGAAAGAGAGCGAGAGAGAGAGAGAGAAAGGGAAGGCGTTGAACAAGGACAAGGCCAGATTGAAGCACAATTTATTTGAGATCGAGACTGCGGAGGGAGAGAGCTTGCTTGGGAACTGCCGGAAACGTGACTGGGATTTGCCGCTGCGAAATTCCGACGTTTGAATTCTCGCGCTGTCTCGCAAGCTCCATTCCGCTTCCTCTCCCCGGGGCGACGAGTTATTTTATTTTCCGTGAAATTAGCGAAAATTTGTCCCGATGAATAACTCGTGTGCGCGCATTTTCGCGTTAATTCGAAACGGCGCGCTCCTCGGGCGCTTTGCGCAATCGGCGAATTCCACACGGCCACCGGGGTTTTCGTTGTAAAGAGCTCGAAAATTTTCGGCCCGATTTAACGAATGTTTATCGGCGATTTTTATCTGCGGGGAGAGGGGAGAGGTCGGCAGTCACGTTTTCTGAGCCATTTGATACGCGCACTCGATATTCGCCGATAATATCTTCGAAATATCGTAAAAAAGCCGAGGAAAGGAGAAGAAAAATACCGAGAGTCGCAAAGGGACCGCCGAGCGGATGGAAAAGTCGATATAGAGGTTCGAGTCCTCCCGCCTCTACATTTACGGCGCGGGGAGGATCACGCCGTGTCTCAAGTTGCATTCGGCACGTGCGACCTTCAAAGATAGAATTCCCTGATTTTTATAAAATAAAGTGGATTTTGAAATTCTTATTGGAAAATATTCAACCGAAATGCAAAGTAAATTGAATCCTTTTCAATTTAATATTGCCATCGAACGTAAGCCGCTTTAATAATTTTTATTTTGAATTTTCTGTTCTGTGCATTACGCTTGATTGAATAAAAATTTATATTTTCTTTATTTTTAACTTTCTTTGGCAATATTTATATAATGTTTAATATAATGTATTGTAATTTATTACTCAAAATATAATTCAATTCTTAGTCTTCTTTTGCTTTATTGCCCTAAAAATTACTTCCATTTATCACACCAAAGTCTTTAAATTTTTTTCTAAAATAAAATACCGCCCTTAACCTTTCCTTTCCTTGGGCTCGAACTTGGACGCGGTAACATTTTGGAAATCGATATCGGGAGGCGCGCGCGACCTTGATTGAAGAGCCGGCGACGCGGAATAAAGAGTTTTTCCGCTGCGATCTAGTCGAGAAGAAAATATATACGACAGGCGGGAGGAAAAGAAGCAGCGGCTAGGCGACAGTTTCTCCGGGACCTCGAATTTATTTCGATCTTCTCGCCAGGAGGGACAAAGGAAAATGTATACCGAGAATTACGGAGTTGGGTATTACGTATTTATGAGAATATGCGGGGCAACTCTTGATGATTTCCTGAGTAGTTAAGCTGCAAGGGAGAGCCGGGAAATAACGGCGAGTGTTTATGATAAGAATGATATTTATTACACTATTTTATCAAAAAATATAGTTTCTATTTGTTTTCTTCTACTTTTATTTTGAAAAGTATGAAGAGAATTAATTTGTAAGTTTTTTAAAGTCGGTCAAAGAAGGGCAGCGAAAAATGGAATATTTATACAATAGAATACTTGAAAAGTGGAATAATAAGAAATAATAAGAAGTACTTGACGTTTCTTCTCATGAAAATTGAAAAATTCAATAAGCTACATAATTTATATACGAATGAAATTTCTTGCATAAAATTGCCAAAAGACATAAAATAAGCCTCTGCAAATTTTTTCAGACTACGAATTCTCAATAACAAATGCAATCTGACTTAATTCCGCGTTGGCTTCCTTTTTCGTAAAAGAATCTACAAAAGAAGACAACTAAACAAAAATAACCGTTGATCTTTACTGCTTACTTAAGTAATCGGAGTTCTCTCCCGGAAGAATAAAAATTGCCCGTCGCAAAAGTGACTAAAGTTATAATTGATGATCCATTAATGTCAGTCGTATATTTCATTAGTAATCTGCGATACTTATTACTGATTATTAAGATTTATTAGTAAATATAACAGTTAAAAGGGAATATACATTTGCAGCTGTAAAATCAATAGAACCAACATTTGCTAAAGAGATGAATCGCACTTTAATTACATTTGTCCGCGGCCAATTTTTCCCCACACCATTCCAAAAACGATCAGCCGCTCGCGAGGAATCGAAATTCCAATCAAGCCCACCGCCTCCAAGTCGGAAATATCCGAATAATCACCTCATCAGCCCCCTCTCACGCCGCTCGTTACCAAAACCTCTCGTCCTCTCTCAGCCTCGACGCTCCGGCCGTCCTCGTTACTCTTCATCTATAGCCACTGGTCGTCGCCGCGGCGTCGACGTCCTCTCGCTTTAACGCGGCGATGATGGTGAAATATTGCTTAGACAACGAGCCGGCATCCTCGCGGTCGCGCGGCAAGATAAACGAGCGCTTATAAGGGTGCGAAAAAAGGCAGAGAGCGCGGCTCGCGCCTCCAGCTGGAGGGGAAAGGGGGCGGTAACGGCTATTACTTCGCCGCGGGGATAAACGGCAGACGCCTTGACAAACGATTACCGCGCGCCGCTGGGAAAGTATAAAGAAAAACACTGCCGCGCTAAATCATAAGCCGCGCGCCGCTGTAATTTCCGAGACACGCGACTACTACCGCCGCCGCCACCGTTGCAATCCTGAGGTGGAAGGACTCGATGAAGGTAAAAGTAATAAAGGCGAGAGAGACCCCGAGTGCCGGGGGTTTCTTTTATTTGGCCGGTGGTTTCAGCGATTGCCGTCTTCGAGGCAAAGGGTAAATAAATGAACGATAAACATTAATTGCGGATTTACGACGTGGCAGTTATTGGCGGATTACTTAATTTACGAGATTTTATTTTAACGTTGATGATTTATGATTCTTCGGATCGAAAGTAATTGTGCAGGATTATCGAGACGAGATTCATTGAAAAATATTTGTTTTTTTTTAATAAATATTATTTAACTTTAAAAGTAACCAAGAGATTAAATTTTCCCAGAAAAATTGACTATAATTCATTCCGCGTTAAACTTAAAAAAAAATCCCGTAATTACGCGAAACTCGCCAAAGCAGCTAATAATTCCTCTTTATTTACAAGTACATCCCCGCTTCCTCAAAACTCTCCGATCCTTCTTCATTCGGGCCAATAACGAGCGTCGCGGGCAGATACCCCGGCTGTAAAAAGTAAACGATGTCGGTCGCGCATTAAGTTGGCAATAAACCATAAATTACCGTTTTCTGTTCGCAGTTTGCTGAAACTAATAGCGGCGCGGCGCGTAAAAAGGAGGGACGAGATAACGCGGCGCGGGTTGCCCCGTCTACCAGTATACCCGGAAAAACGCCGGATGATTACGTTTATTCTCGCGCGACTCTTCCCGGTATAAAGTATGATGCGCCCGCCGAGTTATCGTAATTCCGCTTTGATTTGCAATGTTTATGGTAAGTACATTGTACGATGAGGAAGCGAATTAAGGGTTTATGATTTCCGAGGGCCTCCGCTGCTTGCGCGTCATTAGCGTGTATACCGAGAAGAGCCGCGATGGAGGAAGTTCTGTATTAGCTCTAATTCGAGCAATTATTTCATTTATTGTTTAATTGCGATTTAAAGGAAATAAATCCGACAGGTGGAAATGACCGAGTTGCAAAGTATTTTCTTATTTCATTAAAACGGCTCGTATATGTATAACGTGGTTTTAATTTCTAGGTCAAGTTAAATAATCCGCTACTACAACGCGAAGATGGGAATTCAAATGCTCCGAAACTCATCGCTCCGGCATCTTAATCCAAGTTTATTCGCTGCAGAAGCGGAACTTTTTCCCCAGATTTATGGCGTTAATTATTTTATTGCCACCTCCATATTTTACGAAATTCACACCGGCACAATCGCGCACTAATTAATTAAAGCCAACTCTAACCAAAAGTATTTTCTTTCAACGAAAAATCCCGACTTATGCATTCATCGTCGGATATACAAAACGAAAGCCTCAAAATAAAGGAGCTCTATCTTTCTCACGTGACCGCGGAATGGCGCACAACAAAAATATCAGCGGGGGCAGCAGCCGTAGCAAAACCGTACGGAATTCTGATTATATTTCGCAGCCGACTTAAGAAGTCCTTGGCAAGGCAAAATCCGCGAAGCTCACCGAGCAAAGCTGGCTCGCGAACAAAAATACCCGCAGAGAGGGAAGCGCAGGAACGAACGAGCTGCCGCGACCGCGCGCCTGATAACAGAGAGAGAGAGAGAGAGAGAGCTGCTCCCCAAAGTTTTTGCGCGAATTACGCGACGAGTTCCTCCTCTTTTTCGGCCTCTCTCCCCCCGAGCGAAAGAGCGAGAATCTCGCGGATGTGCGCGAAGCAAGAGAGGAGCGCCGCGGCAGCGATTATTCCCTAAGGCTTCCGTTGCGACTGATTTCATTTCCAGACGAGAGAACTAGAGAGATAGAGAGAGAGAGGTGCCCGCTGGAATTTCAACTGCAGAAGGCATTAACAGACCGGGTCGCGACCTACTTTCGCCCTCCGCCGCGTGATAAAAGCGCACTTTGTTCCTGGGATTCCCCCAGTTCTTTCCCGCGGCGCGAAAATGAGTTTGCTCGAGCGGAGTCCGGGATGAAAAAAAAAAAAAGAAAAAATTCATCAAGACCCGCGAACAGTACGCACGTCTGAGCTCTCTCTCTCCGAATGTGGGTCGCAGCCTCGAAATGGGATTCCGAGGAAAAGTAGGCGACGGTTCCCGGGGCCCCGTTAAAATTAAAAAAGTAATCGGCGGAAAGAAGTCAATTAGTCGGGATAAATCCCGCGAAAACGAATCTCCGCGCGAATATCCCTCGAGGCTCGAGTTAGCTCTCGATCGCGGTTTCAACGCCCGCGTGCGTCTTCTTTCGCGTGCGGCTGTACACGACGTGTGTGTGGGTAAAGTGTACTTTCCGAGTACTTACCGCCTCGACGTTTCTCTCGTTTCCCGCGCACTTTCACTCTTTGATCGCTTATTCTCCCCCGGCGCGGCTTTCCAGTTTTCTTTCGCCTCTTTTCGCCGCGCGAGAGAGAGATTCCCCGTCGATTTTATTAGAAATTTATTTCGAGTGGAAAATTAGCGGCGAGCGTCGGAGCTCGGGATTTTGTTCGCGAGTGTACTTCGATGATGAGAAAATGGGGTTTACCCTTTGGAAATAGAAACGTTAAGGAATCTATTGCGTGTGAATCTTTTTTATAGGAATATATTTAGATTGTACACTGCTTATGAAAAGTCGCTGGTTTATCTTATAAATATTCTAATGAAGGAGATTTCAGGGCTTAAAAGCTTTTAACTTTATCACTTGTTCCGCTTATCGGAAACTCTAAAAAGCTTGAATGAATTCTGCGGAATATAATTTCTCATTATATAAAAGAAAATTAATAATCCTTTTGCCGATGGATCCGCCATACAATTTCGACGACAAAAACATTATCGCAAATTAAAAAAAAATAACGACGCGGAGAAGGCACGGCGAATATCATAAATCGCCTCCTTATAAACAATAAGCCATTGTCGCGCGGCGGGAGGGAATTCAAACGCGGCAACAAGGCGCATCAATTTAATTAGCGAGAAGCGGAAGCCGTTCGCGGGCCGCAATCTCGGCGCACTCCTCATTTCTCTCCCCCCCCCGGGCGTCCACCCACGGGCGCTCCGTCCTCGCGCTGCTGCTGCCCAGTTTATAGAAGCTCGACACGATCTACCGATAATCGCGAGTCGCGCGCGCGCGCGCGGTTACTTTGCAGCCTCGAGTCACGCGAAGGCGACGACAGCGGCTCCCGCACGCAACGGGTCGTTACGCAGCGGCGCCGTGAGAGTCTCGCGGAGGCACGCACTCGGGAGGTTGAGGCGATGCTATTGTGGAAATAGGAGGTGCCGCGAATTAATGGCCAAGCGGGGTAATAGATTTCGAGAGCTGCGTGCGATTGTTTGATTCGGCTTTTTATTGCTGGATGGCAAGATCGCCATCCGAGAGGGGGGAGGTTCGGAGGGGGCGTGAAAAACTGTGTTAGAAGTTTAGATCGCGAATTAAAGGGGAGAGGAATGTCCATTTTGTGAGAATGTATTCAATGAATTACTGATAAAATTTTATCGTGAAGATTGCAAATTCTTTTTTATTTATTCGTGTTCTAAATTTTTATTCCTCAGCATTTGCATACGTAGAAATAAATTTTCGCACGTTTAGTGTAGCTTAAAATTTGAGTAATTGCCAAATTACTCAAAT
Organism: Ormyrus rosae; assembly: GCA_035047165.1. Taxonomy (NCBI): domain Eukaryota; kingdom Metazoa; phylum Arthropoda; class Insecta; order Hymenoptera; family Ormyridae; genus Ormyrus; species Ormyrus rosae. The sequence continues at coordinate 13,123,440 of JAWWML010000001.1, read as the reverse complement.
TTTATTTGTCAAGTTCAAGAACCATCCCTAATACTTCCCTCAAACGACCTGCATCACTCTATACATTTACGCGACAATTTTCACTGCTTACCACGCGGCTGAGAAGAATTTCGCAAAGGGTGGTAAATTTAACCGTCCCCGCTTAAACCATTGCGCATCTCAGTCGGAATGGATCTTCTCAATTTTTAACTGCCGATCTCGCGGCGGTGTTCCGTCGGCTACAATAGTCCCTCGAAGGCGAATCCGCATAATGACGAGTCCGTCGCTTTATTATTCCCCTATATCACTGCTATTTATTACGATCACTCGCGGTTGTATATCAGTCCTGAAATTTACGAGCAACGTCTCGGAGGTATGAATGCGCGGAGGTCATAGGAAATATTAAAATGGCCGCTCGTGGAATGCGCACTGCGCATTCAAATTTGAAGCTGTTTTTTCGCAGCGTCGCCGTTCACGACTCTCTCCGAGCTAAAGGGCATTGTGCGGATGTGCATATTTGTTTTTATGCCCTGCCTTATGAAAGTTAGCTTAGAACGCTGTAAATCTCGGGATAAAATCAGATTGAAATCTTACGTGCTCTGATTCATACGGTTAAATACTGTCGATAAAAAGTTCAGCGTCGGAGTTTTTCAAATGGTTCATAAAACGGGTATTCGATAGAGGGGGGGGGGGATACTGCAGTTCGCGCTGCGATTATTTATCGTGCCTTCGGAGCAAGCATGTGCGAAGGTAAAATATTAATCATTATTTTTTATACGCTTGTAAATAAAAGGATACGTTAATAACAATTTATTTGTAGATTCAAGAAATTGAAGTTAATCGTACTCGGGAAAACAATCGCTGACGACAAAAACGTCAAGTCAAAGGCAATACCAAATTTAGGTAATTTAATGACGCCACCGAACTCAAACAGCCAAAAAATCCACCCTCGTTAATCTTCAATATATTTCCCTGCAAAACGCAGCAGCAACAAAAGTCGCCAAAGGCAAAAGCGACGAAGCTCGCAGTCGCTATCGCAAAAGACACATCGGCCCGGAGATAACGCAGAGGATGCGCCGCGCCGTTATTAGTCGCCGCCAAGATAAGGAGTCCTTGAAAAGCTGCGAGGGTGGGCGGACCTGCGCACGCGACTCCGCGGCGTATAATACGATGCGTTTTAAATGATAAAAGAGCCATTTGATTGTCCGTAACTGCGGTTATTACTTTGAGTAATTGAGGAAGGATCGGACGGCTAACCGATAGCGTTTTCATTTATCATTGCTTAATTTTCCTCGAGGAATCGGTCGAGAATTAATTGAGTCTCCTTGACGTTTTATACCTCGTAGAATTGCAAAGGGCAAAAATTGTTGCAGGAAGTATTGCAGTTCTGTTGAATGAGATTTAATAAGAAACAATTCCAAGTTTTTTTTCTCCTTAAGGTTTGAATAATTTTTCTACAAAAGTATCCGGGGACAAAAGAGTATCGAATAGGAAGTTAAGAAAGTAGAAAGGGCAAATACCCTTAGCTATCTAGAATCTCTCCAGTTGACAAAAAGCAAAGGAGAGCGAAACCCGGAGAATATTCTAGCGAAAAAAATCCACGAGACGGGAAAGAAAGAGAAATAGAAAATGAATAGATATAGATAAATAGATAGAAAGCCAAAGAGAGAGAGGAGAGAAATGCCGGGAGAAAAAGTGAGGCCAAGCGAGAGAGAGAGAGAAAGAGACAAGGAGGAGGGAAGGCTTACGCAGACTTTTCATTCGCGAATCCTTTCTTGGCGCAGCGCCGAAGGGTCTCCGAGCGAGATAGAGGATCCTCCGCTCTCGTTATGGATTCCAGGCGAGGTATTGCATTACGTTTCAGCTTGGCGCAAGCCGCCGAGAGAGAGAGAGAGAGAGAGAGAGAAAGGAGACACGAAGTCATTGGCGTCGTCGCGCGAATCCTTTGATCCTTTAAGCCAGAAATACCAAACGCGTCGCCGCGGCCCTTTTCACAGTTACCGGATATTAAAAAATGGATATATTTGCCGAGATTCCGGGCACGTTTGCATGTGGCTGCGAAATTATTGAGAATACGTCGATGCCGGTAGCTGCTTTCTCTCCCTCTCTCTTTCTCTGCGTACGACGGGGAAGGGCGCGGGAGAGAGGTTCGCCTGCTTCCTTTTTTGTATAGGCGAATTTTTGCGGAGAGTTAATAAGGGGAGCTCGGATTACTGACTCGAATTTAAAAGCGTGTTTCTTGCGCCGTTCGCGCGAATTTGAAAGGAGAGGCCGTCATTTGCATCTTATGCGAAATGCTGAATTATTTATGGATCCGCTGCTCGCTTTATAGGAAATTTTATCCGGGGCTGAAGTAAGTTGACGTAAACGAAAGTTCGAAAGTTTAGTCATTAGATAAACATTAGAAAGTATAATCTTGGGTTAATCATATATTTGTACAGTATTTGATTTGGTTATATAGTTATACAAAGATACCTTTTTATTTATAAAGTTTGTTGAAATTACATTATACATTATACAAAAGAAATGTACTGTTTATCGTATTTCCAATAATTTACTAAAATTTCATCAATTTAGTTCTGGCAATACAGAACTGTGGTGTCGATAAATCAACATTTAGAAAAAATATCCTTCCTAAATACAATAAGTAGACATTTATTGGCACTTGATAAAATATTTAGTTGAGTAAAACACGACAGCTGTTTCATTAAAATAAATTTTAATCAATGCCGTGCACGTATTTGGCCCAACTAAACAGTGAAATATTTAGTTAGAACAAACACGTTCGGAGCATTGATTAAAATTTATTTTAATGAAACAGCCATCAAGTCGATCTAACTAAATATTTCATTGAGCAAGCCTATAAACACTTGTTTATTTCATTGAAAAACGTTTAAATAATCTTTATTTTCTTAACTGGTATAACAAAGATTAAAAAATTTCCACACAATTTTAAATACAAATTTCGGATTAATTTTATTAAATTGTTTAAAACTTCTAAGATTTTCGATTTTATTTATCTAACTTATTTTTATAGTGGATGGTTAAACTTTATTCAAAAATATCAAGGATCTCGGCATGGTACACGTACTTTCCACATATACGATAGATCGAGCGGTAGATAATATGAATCACGCAGAAGACTATAATTACTTAACAGTTGTATCTAATTATTGTAATATGAAAAAATTTTTTATTTAACAAAAATTGTCGCACCTAGTTATTCTAAAAATTCATATAAATTCTATAGTATAAATATTCCAATTCGACGTCTCAGTTGTAAAATAATTCACGTTTAATCCAACTCTTCCAGAAATTCAATCCAAATCATCCCTCCGCAACAAGAAACGCCCGAATTACTACTCTCCCTTCACATTTACGCAACATCCCTCTCGGTCATTAAAAATAATCCTCCTTGCTCGGCCCCAAAAGTATCGTACGCCACCGGCGGTCACCTCCGACTCGCCGATACGGAAAAAGCGTCTTCCCTCGTCGCGTTTTAACGCGTCGTCCGGCCGCCGTCGGGGTGGATTCTGCCGCTGACGTTGATTGCTTCCTCCCGGGGAACGTCTTTCCAGGCCCCCGCAAGACGCTGCTCGGATCTCTGTCCCAGATAGCTGGGAATGATTTTCGAGCTGCTCTCCCGCGCGGCGTTCGTTATCGCCGCGGCGTTATTCTATCGGTGGCGCGCGGCGAGGATTTAGATCGGGGGGGAAGGCGCTCTCTGGGCTCTGTGAAGTCGACGGGGTTTCACGAGTTTGCTTAACGATCTACTAAGAATGGAGCTCTTACTTGCTTGACGCGTGTCTGTCGTATATACGTTATTTTAGGTTTAAGTATTATATTTCAACAATTACATTTATTGCTCGGAACATAAATTTTTAATTAAAGGACATTACATCGAGTGATGCTTTAATTGTGCAACTTTATGCGCGAGGCTCCACATAAAGTTAGACGCTTGTATTTTCAAATTTTTTTCTATTAAAAAAATGAACTTGAATTATTTCATTTGTATAAACTTAAAGTAAATTTACTTTCCCTGCAACAACATGACCCATCCCCATAACGCTCAAAAAGAAATAAGCCAACCTGTTCGCGAATCCCGAATATAATTTTTATCTCCAACCGATCGCTCCCAGCTCGAAAAATCCCGCGACTCGTAAAAGCTCGGGGAAAGCGCGTCCCCGAGGGCAGGAATCGGTCGACTCGACAAGCAGGCTCTCTCTTTCGCGGCTCGGTTTATAACCGCCGCCAAAAAGAAAAGCCTCGCCGCGGTGTGCCGCCGGAATAAAAGTAAAACGGCCTTTGCATTGCGATATCGGCCGCGGCTTGCGTTACATCCCCCTCGGAATGATAGCCCTCGGCCATGTGGCGCTTATTCGCCGCGCGTCCTCCCCCCGGGGACGACGCGACTCTCACCTGTGCGTACGCGCGCCGTATACACGGGGCACCGTAAAGCATCGGGCGCGGCGGTTAATGCCGCGCGGCGCGGCCAATGTAAAACAAAGATCTCCGGAGCGCGCGTACGGCGTAGTCGCGATAGCCGGACGCGCGGAATGAGTCGTAAAAAGCTCGTAAAAGCGACGAGTAGTAGCGCGGAGCCTCGCGAGACGGACGAGCGGAGAGAGAGAGAGAGAGAGCGGAGGGTGATAAATATGGGAGAGAGACTAAGGAGAATTAGGGAGCCAGGGATAAGGAAGGTGCCACCGCTGACTAACGAAGGTGAGCGGGCAAATTTACTGTGCGAGCCAACCTGCTGCCGCTTTCTCTCTCTTTCTCTCTGCTGTGTATTCGAGTTTCTATGCTGCAAATAATGCTTTATTTGGGGAGAAGCTGCAATTGCTAACGATGCTATTTTTATGGATCTTTAAAGTTGGCTGTTTTATTTTGGATTATTACTGCTAGTGATAATTAACGAGGGAATAAGACGTTTGCTAGTGAAGATAGTTTATTACTAAAAGCAAGGATCTTTTGTGGCTAATCATTTTCTTCTTATAAAGCTGTTTTCTCGTTAGTTTTGCAATTACATAAGTGAAGAAGTGCTAAAGGAAACCTGTATTTCAGATCGCAACTACCACTGACTATATAGTAATAATATATTTTATTTCAAGAAAAACAGATTTTTTATAATCTTATAAATTTAATTTATACGTAAAAAATGTTGGCTACATTGTAAATTGTACACATTCTCCAAGTTTTTTTAAGTATAGAACTTAATAAAAAACGTAATGATTAACTTTCTGTTTGAAAAGTAATCTCTTAAGATATATAGGATATCCCTCGGACACAGAAAGCGAACTTTGAAGGCAAAGAACCCTTTAAACTTCTTGATTAAAAGAATCAACAACAAACCTCCCAAAGCAACAATCTAATCGAGCCTATTGGTCGGTAATCCGCCTGAAATCCCTGACCAACTAACTCCCCCAACAAAGGCCGCATTGAAAGGACACTTGAGCCGGCCATTTTTGAGCCGTGAATCGACGGTCCTATAATTAAAATTTATCGAGTACCCGAGAGTCCGGGCGCAAGAGAGACCAGCCTACCCACTTCTCGCCCTTTTGCGCATTAGTCTCGACTATCAATTACACTTAATTCGCTTTTCCGTCTCCTTCCCGCTCTCGGGCCCGCAAAAAGGAGAGAAACGAGCCTCGGATTACGGACGGATCCTGCAGAGAAAGAGAGAGAGGGAAAAAAAAGGAGGAGCGAGAAAGAAAGCGAGCGCTGGAAAAGAAGGAAGGCGGAGCGCGCGATAAAGTGGACGCTGCAACAAGCGAGAGGGAACTTCCACCTCCACCTACGTACGTAATTTAAACTTCCCCCAAGGAAGCTTTTTCTGCCGCGCCGAGAGTTATATGTGTGCGCGAGGGAGATGACTATCCAATGATTGATAAGAATTAAGATTGCGGTTAATTTTACTTTGATACTCGCCGGTGATAAGTTAAGTTGCGCGAAGGATAATGCGAGATTTACAACCTATATAAATAAGGATGCAAAATGTTGTAATACTGGCTTTTATAATTAATGCTATTTGAACGCGAGTTTTTCGGACGGCAATATTATCCGCAATGCCTTTGAAAATGATCCCTCTCTAATAATGTATCCGCGACAAGTTATCGTAAAATGTGTGACGTTGTACAATTACGCCATTATGCTCTTTTATAGAAAGGTAGCTAGCGGTACATCTTCCTCAACAAAAGCCGGTTAATTCCTGCAATTTTTCTGCTGGGCTCAGTCTCAAAAGAGCGCAGACGAGGTATTTAAAGCGTACTGCCGGGGCAATAGTGCATTAAAAAATAATAATTCGGAAGTATAAAAAACTTCCGGCTAAGCGACATCCTCGAAAAGGTAAATGGAACAAAAAAAAGAGAAGCGCGACAGTCAGCGCAACATCCTCGGTGAAAGAAAGAATTAAGTGACATATGTCCCTCGGTTTCCGTTTTTCTCACTTCGCCCCGTCCGCCGCGACAATTTTTTGCGGCTTCCTCGGCCAAGCTGCGTGAAATAATACCTTGACGCGCAGAAGGTGGATTATGAATATTCTACCTGGACTCTATACTTTTTTTTTTGAGAATTCAGCGTAAAAAACTGCCAGTTTGCTAAAGATTTCACGATATCCATTCATTGTTTAAGCAAAACGTATCCCTAAAACTGTATTTTTTTTTATTAAATGAATAATTTCAATGTCATTTTTCCACGTTGATTGAAGTAAAAAACTTTCGTTCCAACCCCATTCCCAAATTATCAGAGACCCTTAAGATTTACAAATCTGCTCGTCCGAACTCCCCTTCCACTCCTCACGCCAGCCAATTAAAACCGTCCGTCCTCGCGAAAGGCGTATCCAACAATAAAAAAAAAAAATAGCAACACATGTCGCCTGATTTCCGTCGACTTTACATTAGCATTGACATCGCGTCGTCCGCCGCGTCCCCAGAAATAAAAGGCTCCGAAGAAAAGAGGAGCCTCGGTACGGCACACAACAGCTTTTGTGCAAGAGAGGGACCACCGAGGCGGCGGCGGCGATGCCTCATCGCTCGCGGCCGACGGCAATAAATACAGGAGCAAGCGCGCGCTACCGGGACCTCTCTCTCTCTCTCCCTCTCGCGCTCTCTGCACCGGATGTCACGTAGCGTGTCGGCGAGGAGGGACACGGAGGAGCTGCATGTTCGGCCTTTCAATCGATCGCGAGGCTCAGCGCGCCGAGGAGAGCTTCTTCCAGAGAGAGAGAGAGAGAGAGAGAGAGAGAGAGAGAGCTGCACCTTATTCCCGACGGGCCTTTTGTAAGGCGGTTCGCGCGTTTATCGGACGCTTTTCGGGATGCTCTCGCCGGGGAAGCGGCGATTTTAATTGGAAGGAGTTGCGGGTGCTTTATTGTGGCTTCTGAATGCTACACTTGTTCGTCTGATAAAAATGAAGATTTAAGGATAATTCACTCATTCAAATAAACAATAAATAAGTTGCTTTTTATTGACGCAATTCTTTAGCTATATTACACGCTCGTTTCACAATTAATAAACTATACGGATCGGATAAACGCAAGCAAAAAGAGCGGAAGCGACCCCCTCTCGCTGCCAAATCGAATTACGCAACTCCTCGTATTCACTCGGCGTATAGAGGCCTTCTCTTTTACCTCTGATTAGTCAGCGGGTGCCCTTTGTTTCCGATTTACCGCGAATCGATCCTGTTTGATATTCAAATGATCCAGCCGGTCCGGGGAATATCAATTGTCCAGAAAGAGAGATAAGTCGCTTACGTCGCTTACAAGCGAAGCGCGAGCCGCCGACGACTCGATTCTCTCTCCGTCTCGAGTCGAGGGCCGCCGCGGATTTCACTTGTTCGCACGCGCGAGAGTTACAATGCGGCTCTCGCGAGTAACTGCTTGGTATTCTGCTTATTTCCGATTGCGATAAAAGTTTATTACCTTGTAACGGGGCAATAGAATTTTGAGCGTAGTAAAAAAAAAAAGAAAAAAAAAGAGGCGGAGGATGATTGTATGGGAGGCGCGTGAAAGCGCGTTGTAAAGCGAATGACTTTTTTTCCCCTTTTCAATTTCGGAATGATAAAGGTTACTCGGACCCTGAATTGAATTAGGAATGAGATACTTGAACGTTAGTTAGTCTGCTAAGAAAGTACTCTGCGTTCACTGTTCACCAAGCTGAAATTGAAAAAGATTTAATGTTCAGTTTCGGTATGCAGAGATGACGCATATCGTTACTCTTTACTTTTAACAAATGCATTATGCGGTAAAAATAAAATTACCTCCGATCCTAGAATGATTCGTCAAAAATCGCTCGCTCGCCAAATCAAATTTACCCAGCGATCCTCCGCCGATCAAAAGGCCCATAATTTTTCAATCAAATCCCGGCCGAAAGACTGCAAACAAATTCACTCGCTCTCCGCGCTCGCGCTTGCGCATTCCCCTCCCCCCCTCCCGCTCTCACTTCCGGCGCACGCGCGCGCGTACACCGTATATACACGTGTGCGCCCGCGTGCAGCCCCGCCAAGAATATAAAGTCCGCGCTCTCCGGCGCGCGCGCGTGTATATATTTATCCGCGAATAATGCATATTAATGCAGCCACCTTGGCCTTACGGTGGGTCCGAGCCAAAGGTAGAATAAAATGCTTATGCCTCCTTTATTCATTTTGTGCGGCCTGGTAAGTCCGCTTCCTTTCTCTCTCTCTCTCTCTCTCTCTCTCCTCGCGATCCGACCTCTTACTCCCACTGAACAAACATCTTCTTCGCCGCCGCCGCCGCGAGTGTGTGTCTGCTGCGGGTATATACGTATCGAGTCGAAACGTTGTAACATTATGCTAATGCACACCCCGTCATTGTTGCATCTTGCGCATAAAATATATTTCGTATTCCGGCTTGTAACGAGTCGCGGCGTCGAAGTGCGGCGAGGGAGTTTGTTTGTTGATGTTTTTAGTTGGGGGGCGGCGGCGGCTGAGTGTGTTTGCACTTTCCGCGGTGCGCCGCGGATTATTTTATTGACTCGCGAGGTAAATTCATTATTTCGACTTTTCGATTGTTTATGATAAATGCGGGAGGGACGTGCAATTAGTATGCCTGCGCAAATATAATATAGTCAACAGGAGAGTTAAATCGTTTTGAATTAATTCGTTTTCGATCCGATAAACGTATGCTTTTGAAATTATGAATGAACATTCATTAAGCTATATTTCAGCGGTAAAAACTACTTATAGTTTATAATTTATTCTGAAAAGTTTCAAGAGAAATTAAAAGAAAAGTTAATTTTATTCCATTTTTTTATCTTCTTCTTAATTTTAAAATACACAAAAATGGATTTAAACGCCAAGTGGAGAATTGCAAAAATAAAATTCTTGCTTGCAAAAAAAATAGTTTTATAAAATTAGAGTGGAAAAATGGGCAAAATTATTCCGAGGGTATAAAAAAAGAATTAAAACAATAAGACATAACGAACATCTTGAAAACAGGCTCGTTAACCGAGCCCCGACCAAAGCGAGCAAAACGCGGCCTCAACAAGCGCAATTTTCGAATAAACGAATCGACAAGGCGCGATCCCTTTGCGCATAATAATCGCGCATAATAACGCAATCACGTCGCCGCCGCGGCGGAAGCCGAGTTAACTAAGTCGGGATTCGCCCGTAGCGCTTTCTCTCCTGCTCGAGCCTTCATCCTTCAAATCCTAAATAAACAACGGCAATTAAGCAACAAAACGAACGAACTCGATTATCGCCCGCCGCCTCCCGCGGTAATCCCCCCTCCGACTTTAATCCGCGCATTAAACGACGCCGGCGCGAATATCGCATTACAAACAATTTGAATTTCCCGAGCGCTCGGCGCCCGAGCAACGTGTACATAAGGAAAAAGAGCGCGCGCCGAGGAGGGAAAAGAAGCGAGGCGAAGGCGAGTTATATACGCGCGTCTTTCTGCCTCGCGGTCGTCCCCTTTTGTTCGCCCGAGGCGGTTTCGCTCTCCGCGTCGCGGCTACCAGTTTTTCTTGTTGCTCCGCTCGGTGCTACTGCTCTTGTAGCGCGTCGCCGGTGGTTATGGAGATGTCGGGGGACGCAGGGAAGGATGTGCGCCTTCAATCGGGAACGACGCTTTGCCGAGTTTCGCGGAAGTTTCGCGGTGGTGCGAATGAGGAAATGAGCGCTGGTGTTTTGAGGATAGCTCGTAAAGCACTCTATTTTTCTCGGCTTACTTTTCGTCACGCGATTTATTAGGTTTTATGGAAGATTTTTTTATTTTATTCTCGTAATAAAAAGCGTGGAAAGTAGAAATTATATTTTGGTGAATTTTATGTTGCACTCTAAAGCGAATACGGATTCTTCCTGCCGCTGAAATTAACTTCTAGCGAAATTAATTAGAAACTGCTATATTTTTATTCCATTTATACTTTTTGCTTTTTCAATCACCGTGCAATTTATCTACAAATTTTCAAAAAAAAACTATCCAACTGAATTTTATTCTTTCTTCAATGTTACATCTGCATTAAAAACAACTTGCATTCTATCTCGCGCTAAATAAAAATCGATGACAAACTTAATGCGAACAGTCTGTAAAGTAAAAAGTTTCTCCCAACGAATAGAATTACAGTTTAATAAAAAGCCCGCAACGCCGTACTAAATTTACAACTCGGTACATAATCCGCTCCCTCCACGCAAGACTTTCTCCTCAAAGTGAAAAAAAAGAAAACCAACTCGCGCTTGCGGGTCGCGCTCAGCCGGAGAAGCTCGCGAGAAGAGCGAGCGGATTTATCTAGCGACATTGACTTACGTACTTATACCCACACACACACATACTCTTTTTCCTTCCCGTCCGCTCACTTAGCTTTTTTGTGCCCGTCCGGCGCGGTTCGCCGGCGTATATTTTGCTTTGTAATTAGAATTTTTTAGCGCCACACTCCCGCGGGTATACAAGTTCCTCCTTTTTGCGTCAAGCTTTTTCCGAAGCTCGGCCGGGGCATTCTTTTTCTACGGGCTCCGCGGCAAATTAGCTTCCGCTGAATTCCCAGGACGGTTCCGCGCGAGATATCGCCGCTATCTGCGCCCTGCATGGCTTCTTCCGAGTCCGCTGTGCGACGCCCTGTATTTTGGTGGCTGGCTCCGATAGTGCCTGGGTTTCAGCTCTTTTGGAAAAAAAAAAAAAAAAAGACAGCCCGCCGCTGGGTTAATGGAGCTTTTTAAGCGCGAGTCGCATGGTGTTTTACTGTTTGATAAAGCTTAAGGCGGCTGGATTTATTTTGTGGACGAGAATATTTATTTTTCATTGAGTAAGAAACGTTGTTAACAAAACAAAGTTTGATAAAAAAAAATTGTACTGTCCATCAGTTAAATTATGCAAAACGCGCAATATTATTATATTTTACTAATTATTTATGGTTTTTTTCGATAACGTTCTTGTAACGCTTTTTAAAGGTGTAAAGGTATAATGTATTTTAATATAAATGCGTTAAATTGCAAAATAAATAATTCAGTGTCTTAATAATGCATAATATTGTTTCTGCTATTATCGTACGTATCTTACATCTAATTGGGATTATTTGGCTTATTATACATATAATGGAAATAAGTATAACAATTACATGAAAATTTATTGAAATTTATCCCTCGGCCAATCTGCTTGTTAATGTAATTACATGTAAATAAGACATTCTTATGTTTAAGGAACATCATAAACCTAGCAAAATACAAACTGCGTGTCATAATCACCCTGTTCCAACTTAACATAATCAGTTTTTCTGCTTCCCGTTAAGCCACTTGAGACAAGATATTTATTTATTTAAAAATTAACATATTAAAAAAACTTGTCAAAGTCTTATCGTCGCGTACTCCACCCCGCATTCCGCTTCACGCAATTAACCTTCATCTCATTCTCGGAAAGCAACATTATTACACAAAAATGAGCTACACTCCTCTCTCGCATGTACAATCTCCTTGCTTATAATGCTCCCAATCGCAGGTAAACAATACGCGGGAGCGGCGAATTCGAGGAACGAATTCAGCCCGTCCGAAACTCGTCAGTCCTCGACAAAGAGTTGGCCCTCGTTGCCCCGTCGACAAACGCCAGAAGCGGAAGATCGCCTCGCGCGCGCCTTCGACGCTCGCACGACATCCGTCGCCTGGGAAAAGGAGCTCTCCGCGACTCGAGAGAAAGCTCGTCCGCGGACGCCCACGTGACACTCCGAAAACGAGTCACGCGACAATGAAAGGCTCTTAGGGAGATGTGGCCTCTGATAGGCAGGATGTTCTTATTGCGGTGATACGGGGGGAGGAGGGAGCTTCGGTGTCGCAGTCGCGTGCCAAGATAAATATAGAAACGTTTCTTTTTTCATTTTTCAGGTTGTTTCTTGAATATTGAATGGGAATTTATAGAAATGATGGAGTGATTTTAGTGGGGAGCTGTGGCGGTTTTAAACTGAAACGTTAGTTTTGGGATTCAGAAAGTATCTGAAGTATCAGTTTTACTTGTTGAAATGGTATTAATAATTATTTTCATTTTCTATTAGATTAACGAAGCCAAAATTTCATTCACATGTTGTATAAATAAATATTATTACGAAATTAATTACTTCTCTGCACTAAAACATGTAGAATCTAGGCCACAATTACATCATCCATCATCCTCGATTAAGCATCTCAGAAAACCAAAAATCTCACACGCCCCAATCCATTAAAAAGCCCGCAGCTTCGACTATAGGTCATTTAAAAAGTCTCGCGACCCGGCATAACAAAAGAGTGTCCGAAAAAATGTGGAACGCGCGCGTAAAAACTCCCCTCTGCCTCCCGCGTCAGTCATATCGTTATAGCATCTCGGCGCCTCCCCCGCGGATTAATTGTTTATCGCATTACGCGAACGTGCACCGCTCGTCTGCGCGCCGGGCTTCATTAGTCGCGCGTCTTGTTAACGCGGCTTGATTACCAGGTCTATCTCGCGGATTTAATGAAACGGTGAGCCGAATGTCTTTATCTTAAGATGTACTTAGAGGTGTTGATGGTGGCTCTTGCAATTTTTCGTGATTTTATCATCATATAATAATTTCTACGAAAAGTTAATAGTCTTTACGTTACTTTTTATGTTTTTATTGCACAGCGGCCAGAAATAAAATCTATATCTCGTATCGCATATAATAAATCGTCACCGAGCTAGATGTTTTATTGACTGTTTCTCATTCGAGCTAGAAAAACAGAGCAGAGACCTATCGAGCGACACGCATAAAATCCTCCCCATCGATACGCATTGCCCAATAATACTCTGAAAAAAAAAAAGGTACCGAAAGCCGAGCGCGAGCGGCCCATCCCGGGAAAATTTACAGCCGGCGAAAAGCCTATTAGCGGGCTATCGGTCAGATAAAGCCAGACAAACGCGGCTCGCGAGATAAAAATGTAGCGAGAGCCCGTCTACATTATTGCGCTTAGTTTCTCATATTTTTTGCCCGTCCTCGGAGTCAACGAAACCATAAAAATATAGAAAAATTCGGCGGCGGCGGCGGCGAAGCCCCCCCAAGTAATTTACGAGCTCGATAAGAGTCACGAGTGAGAGAGAGCTGTATTGCATTATCTCTTAGAGTCGCGATAACTCTTCCCTTTAACGGCCGGCGATTGAATTAAAAACCTTAGCTCTCCGTGACGTATCAAACAGCCGGCCGCCGAGGCGATCGGGACGATTTGATATTTACGGCCAGAGCCTTGCTAAAGACTGCTGTGTCGCGAGAGGCGGAGTACTTTTTTGGTAGCCGGGAGCTGCTTTGCAATGCGGACGATAAAAGACGAGTTATTAGTAATAAAGTGATAAGCTGATTGCGCAAACTCGGAGATGTTTGATTTTGTTATTTATGTTTCGGGGACGGAACTTGGAACAGAGTATTTTTTGATAATTTCGTCACTTATTTATCGAGCTACTGATTTGAATCTGCTGGTGGACTGGGCCCCTTTATCATTCCATTGGATTATTTTAAATGTGAATAATGTTTATACATGAAAAATAGTATTAAAATTTTATAAATGTTTTAAATACGTCTAAATTTACTCGTACAAGTATTAAAGAATTGATATAGTTTTTAAAGTATTTCAGGTACCTTGAAATCTTTTGTAGAAATTTCTCGGAAAATTAAAATTCATGACCATTACTCACCCGAAACAGAAAAAAAAATTTTTTTTTTATTTTCCTATAATATTTCAGAAGATTATGGAAATGTATATTAGTATTTAAATTTTATCTCTGTTGCAGATATGCACGTGGTTTTCTACAATATTTACAATATTATCATAAACATATTCTATTATCATTCGAAATAAATCTGCCAAGCTTTCTAATTGCAAGTTTGTAAAATTACTTTGTTCTTGTAACAAACACTTAATCATGAATAACAATCTGTATTTTTACATTTTCAAAAAATCGATTAAAAACGCGATCCAAACTCCCAACAGTCATTCTCGAATCAGCCGCCCGAAAATCAGCGTCACCGCCGCTTCGGTGTAGAAGAAAATCGCGCCGAAGATCTTCGGGCGATTAATCGTCGAGAGATTGAGCGGCGCGAACAACGCGCTTGATAATTACGCCTCTGTACGCGGGAGCCGAGAGCTGCAGCTAGCTGCTGGCCCATAATGATATCTAGGCGCGCGCACACCAGCCAAGTCAATCAATTAGTAATTAGCAGAGATTGCAAGGCGAGTATGTAATTTCACTCGGCGAGGATATAGACAAGCGTCGTTCGGAAATTTCGGAGGCTCGCTGCACGCTGCTGTGTCGCTTTAATATTGCTCCGGTGCATTGGATTTCTATGCGTTTTTGGAGGTGCCGGAATTTCATTACTGATAGCTAATGCCGTTGGTGGAGAAATTTGGATTTTGATCTCACTTTTTAAGAGGAACCAGGTCAAGTTGGAAATTCTAAATGCAAGATATATGTTTTTGAAAAAATATTTTGAAGTTTATTTTTACATCATAAAGAAAGCAGGTCTTTTATGTTGAAATTAAAAAAGCTCATTTATTAAAATATAATTAATTATTAGTTTAAAAATTAAAATAACTAAAAATTCTAGAATCATCTTAAGGAGGTTCGATACCGGACACGGGACGTATGCGGTGCGGGGGGAAAATGTCACGTCTTAGCCTGATGGGAGTATGATACACGAAAATTCGTGATCTA
>JAWWML010000001.1:13098137-13108228 GCA_035047165.1 Ormyrus rosae | reverse complement strand
AGGGTAATATAAGCAACATTTTTAAAGAGAAAAAATAACATTCCTTTATTTTGCGATTTAGTATCGAACCTCCTTAAAACCACGATATAAAATCAAAATATTTCAGGAATTACTAAAATTATTAACAATTAATCCTAAACATTTCTTTGAACACAAAAATATTTATTATTATTCTTTCACATATGTTCTGAACATAAAAACTGCTATTTCCTCTGACTTGCTGACTGACTTGTGCAGTACATGTAATTAATACATCATTTGCAATACACCTCTATTATTCAATTATTGATTCTGTCTTCGGTATCTACTTCCATACATTGTAGTTAGCTCACCCTTCACCAAATGCCACACGTTTTCTAAAAAATACAATTTTCATCCTCCGTTTCCCCGCTGAAAAAAGTCCCTAGACATCCCCAAAAAATGTCGAAACCAGGCCACACTTCCTCGAGCGTCTCCTCAGCGGCGAAGAGACAAGTTAATTGGCGATTACGCGTCTTCTCCTCGGCGACAAAACGATCGCTCAGTCGGGAGAAACGCGCGAGCGCGCCTAATTACCCGGGCGCGCGCGTGCGCGCGCTTATAATACGGGCGCACAAAGCGCGCGGCCCGGGTCTATCGTTAAATTGTTTAGCTCGGCGTAACGCCCGATTGTTCCTCGCGGGCACAATGCGCCACGCCGCTGCGCGTGGAACAACGCCGACAAAGGAGACATTGTGCGCTGCACCGGCCCTTGTGCGCGCGCGCGCGCGTCTTCCCGATATCTCGGCTGCGTCATCGGCGAAGACGAGGCACACACGTACTCCGTTCCAGGCGCGCGTCTCCGCTGTCAGGTGCAACTGCCGCGCGCGCGACGGATGACGCGGGAGAGGGATGACGGGGCTAAGACGCCGGGGACGTAAGCCGGAAGTTTCGCGAGCGAGGGGCGCGTCGCTTTCGCTGATTTTTGACTGAGATTTTTTGGCTGATTTGCTGCTAGGTGGATGATTAAATAGTGGGTTTTAAGAGATCGTTCGTCTTAACTGGGGGATTATTTTATCTGCAATTTAGATTGTAAAACTTTATCTACTATAAAAAATGATAATAATTGAAAAAGATATTTTCAAATCAAAGATATCCACATTTTTTAAAACAAGTTATTATGACGGCATTCAACAAGTGATAAAAAGTATTCTTTCTTCAAACAAAAAACCAGAAAGCGTACAAGCATAATTTTAATTTTTTCATTATTCCCCGATACAGTAACCCTCGAGCAGCAGCAATTACCCGAAAAAGCCTTAACCGAACGAGAACCGCTCGTCCGCGCTCCAATTTTCATCGCGCCGTTATCGAAAGGTAACACGAGTCACGAAGCGTCCTCCATAAACCGGCGTCGCGGTACGACGCGAGTGTATAGTATAGCAGCCATGCGGGCTGTCAATCGATGCCGAAGCGCTACTCGAGCGCACGTGCCGACAAATTCCTCCGTCTTTCGCGCGGTCCTTTGTTTTCTCCGTGCGAGCAAGGAAATTTTCGTCGATATCGAGTCGCTCTTCCGCTCGCCTGCATGCGAACGAACGCCGTCTGAGGGCAGCCACCGCCGAGGTGATAATTGCGCCTTGTGGGGATCTGCGTTTTTTGAGATTTCGGATGATCGATGGTTCGAGGTGCGTACGATGGGGATGATTTATGAGGAATTGATTTAGGCGTGGTTATGATTTTTGATTGATACAAGGACGGTTTATGATTTTTAGTGAGGACGTGGGGAACATGCTACTTTAAGTAATTGTGCCCCTATATTTAATGAATCATGTTAGAGAGGCTCCAGAAATAACTTGTTAAAATACAGATAAGGTTGAAAATAGCTTTATTGAATATATAATAAAAGATAATGTATAAGTGTAGCGACTGACAATTTGGTGCGTGCGCGTCGATTGTTCGACCAGAACTAACAGGAGAAGGGAGGGCGCGGACGAACCGGCGAGACTACGCGAGTAGGCGAGAAGGTGGCGCTGGATTTTGAGTCCCGTAACTCGACTACAAACCTAAAGCTAACGCACTGATAAGCGCATCGCGATTTACATTACTGACAAATCATAATTTGTAAATCTTAATTAGATCACGTGCAGACATTACATATTCATTTTTTTACTAAAAATTATCTGTTACCAATTATTAATTTTATAAATAATCAAACCTGAATTCTAAAATATAAGTGTTTTAAAATATATTCAGTATTACCATCAGTATTCAGCGATGTATCAAAACGAGAAATATTTTATATTTATACTTATAATGAAATTTGTTGTATAATAAAATACAGTTATAATTTAATTAAAACAGTGTACTCATAATTGTTGCTATTTAATTTATAGCCCAATTCATTTAACTGAGGCCATTTTCGCAAAATCAAATCGAAACTCCCAGATTCAAACTGTCACACAATGATACAATACGTATAATTTAAACTAAATATTCAATGATTTCCCATGCATAATATGGTACAAATCCTAATTCCACGCATCAATAATATTGAACCTACAAGAATGTATAAATTCCAAACAGATTGAATTCATTATCCCCTGTGCATTTACAATCCATCCAAAAAAAAAAGCCTTTGACAGCAAAGCAGCACACACAGCGGAGCGCAGATTGCTTGCTCCTCCCCCCGAACTTGCGACGTGTCGCATAATATCGGTCCTGGGCGACATATAGCCCGGGGAGGAGGGCAGCGCTCCGCTTGTGTGTGCGGCCGGCCTTGGGGATGATCTGTGGCGCGCCAGAGGGTTTATTACATCCAGCGTCCGATATTGGTCAATTCGCGCCCGTATTCCGATCGGACTCTCTCTCGCGCGCGCTGCAGACGCCTGGAGGCTGTTTCCGGCGCGCGCGGTTTTCGCCGCGGATACTGCGCCGAGTGTTCTTGTTTATGATCCTTTATGCCGATATATTCGCGAGCCGAGGCACTAATCAACGGCCGGCAGTTACGAGGAGGCAAGGTTGTTTCGGGGGCCCCCCGAGTCGTTAAAGTATCGAATTTCCTTTGTGACAAGGCGAAGGCATAGACGTTGTTAAAACGAACGTTAATTGGAAACGCGGGGGTAAGGCTGAAGGATGCGCTTGGATAAGAGTGGCGGGAAAAGAATGCTTGTTAAGTAGTGATTTGGACTTTTGCTTTATTGGGATTAGTGTAAAATATCTGTACGGCTGAGAATTTTGATTTAAGAATGTCTATATGTATAGCAAACAGTAATCTTGACTCATTATTTTTTTACATTTTTTAATCATTCCTTTAATAATTATAAAGTTTTAGAATCATGTGATTTTAAAGTTTAGTAATATTTTTGTTTCGACCAAATTTAAAAATTATTGTGAGTTTTTACATATAAATATTTTAACAAACATTTATATTATAATATAAACCTCTATAATACTATTGATATTGAATGGAACGTTTCACTTGTTCGTTACATTTACCAGAAATAAATACATCAAATCAAATACCATGATGCTCTTTTTTGTATAATAACAGATTGAGTGTTTACGGACGAACGTGCATAAAAATTTTAAATTTACATCTTTACAAGTTTAATTTATAAGTAACATATATGAATATTGCTTTTTATTTAATATCCGTAAAAATTGTAAATATTCTAAAGTGAAAAATAACTATTCTTTGATTGCAAAAAAATAATGAATTGCCTCCTATTTGCCGAGTTATAGAAGTGTCTGATGAGATTCTCTTGGAAGCAAACCAGTCCTAATGCATTTTTCTCGTCTACTCATTAATGACCCTTAAACTCGGCAAACCCGGCTGTCTTGACTGTCTATTTCAAACCAAGTTATGTCAATATTAGTATAATACAGTTTACGAAAAATAAAATAATTCGCTGTTATATTATTTGTAAATAATAAACAATATAATAGTAAAACCGAATTTTAGTTAATAAATTGGAATCAAAATCAATTTTTGAACTCGTTTTCTTTTTAAAAAAACGCAAAGATGAAAATTAATTGAAACAAGTTTTGCTACCGCCTATTATTACCATGAAATTTGATAAATCTTTGCCAGGAGCCACCAACAAATTTTAACTGGGTTCCGGACGTTTATCGAGAAAGATTGAAAACTACTAAAAGCCGGTTATTTACCTAGCCATAAATTTACAGCATCTAAAACAAGTGCATAAATCATTACCGCAGATAACGATAAACTTTTCTCCTTAACCCCCCCCCCCCTCCCCCCCTACAATCTCGAACTAAAAAGCGTGCCTCGCCGTCGTTCTCCCAAGATAGCGCCTTAAAATCAAGTTCTCTAATTTCTTAAACGCCGCGGCGCTTCATCTTCCTCAGTAGGCAGGCATCCGAAAGTGGCGCGCGATGCACGCGCCCCGTCTTGTCACGTGCGCAAACAAAAGCAAACACGGCGAGCAGAGAGGAAAGGGGGAGGTTCAGTAGTTCAGGTTCGCGACTCTCGACGTGCGGTTTTCGCGTGCGACGACGTACTTCCGCCCGGGAGAGACTAACGACTCGGTCCGCTTATCTGCTCGGTCACGTAGAGGAGGGAGAGAAGAAGGACGACGCGAAAATACGACGACGTCGGGGAGAGAGAGAGAGCGAGCAGGCTAGACGACGCAAGCAAGCGATAAGGATCGCCGCGACATTCCCCTGTTAATTTAGCCGGCCAGGAAGCGCAGTAAATAGAGAACCCGCCTCTCCTTCTCTCTCTGTAAGCGTGTTTAGGCGATGCATAACGAGATGTCGTGATCGCGTTTTCCGTTTCTACGTTTTGCCGAGCGAGAGAGAGAGAGAGAGAGAGAGAGAGCTTTGCGCAAACGCCTGCGATGGGACGACTTTATATTTATGGCCGCGAAGGGGTTTATCGGCCTCTCGTGAGCGCGTCGAATTTTTCCTGTTAATTGTCCGAGGCGGAGAGGGTATAATAAGGTTTAAGAAAGTGCGAAAGTATTTTTGGAAAGTTTTATTCTACGCGGATTCTATTTGGGAGGAATTTAAATTATGGCGGAGCTTTGGGGTGAGTTAGATTTTAGTTAGATCTCGGCGATGCAAAAAATGAGCTTGTAAATTTGAAAGAGTTTAAATCTAAAAAGTAATATTCCAGTAAAAAAATTCCACAGAGAAATAAAATTTTTTAATACTCTTTCTTAATTAAAAATCCTCAATACAATGCCTTCTGCAAGGGACAGTTAAAATTACTGGTTCCTTACAATATATTTCAAGGATCATTTTAAAGAACCAGGAAAGAAATGAGAATGATCCATAAAATTTTAATACCATCTATAAAGCACCTTCTACTTTACGAGGAACTAACATCCTTAACTAACAACAGTTTTAGTAGTTCAATTTTATCGCCGCTTTAATCACACTACAAAATACCCGCACTAATGTAATCCACCTATAAACCAGCGGCAAGTAACTCCTGCAGCCCATAAACAACGCTCCGCCAAATGAAAAAGCTTCCATCTGCGCGCAAAATCTTCCCCGAGAGCTCGAAAAGAAGTTAAATAATTTAAAGCGAAATCTAATAAACTCGGCGCGCGGAGATCCGCGCGACTCGTATAACATTCCTCCTCGGGGCGCCGGTGCAAAGCCGCTCGAAATTGCCGGGGCCGAGTCCACCGGTTTGAGCGGCGCGCGCCGCTGATTTAAAGTCGTCCGGTTCGTAGCCCCCCACCGGTAAATTCAGCTAATGGAATTTATCGCGACGTCGCGAAGGAGACGTAGAAACGGCGAGGCGGCTTCTTGCCGAAGCTCGGCACGGAAAGCGTCCGGAATGGGCCTTTTACGGGGAACCGGTGCACCTCCCCCCCGCAAGCTGCCGGCGGCGGCGGCGGCCCGGGAAAGCTCAAAGAGGAGAAATTTTCGAGTGGTTTGAGGAGTTCGATGTGTTTTAAGGAAAGGAGCTTTTTCGGGCTAATACCGATTTATCGACGGGGGAGGGGCTTTGAATTTTTAAGGTGAGATTGCGCTTTCGAATAAGTGGGAGGCGGAGAGGGAGATTTATGTTCGGATATTTAATTTTGATTATGCGATTTATTGGGAAATTTCGAGAATTTGAGAGTAATGCAATTATGGAGCTCGCGATTTTTCTTATTTTCAGAGTAAGCATCATTTTCCTTCGCTTAGTTCGTTGAATTAAAATTTCAACTATTTTATTTCAGATTCTATCTGACATATTGCTACTGTCAAAAGTAGCGGTATATCATTTTTTAATGCACCCTGAATGCCTGAGCAAAAATTAAAAAAAATAAAATAAAATAAAATCCAGATTGTTAAAACCCCATAAAAGCTACTTCTCAGCCCGAAGTTAACCTTCGGCAAAGGTGAAGCATCGCGACCGCGGTATCAGCAACTTCCTGTGCAGCCCGAATTGTTGCCTGTCCTCTCAGCCGCTACAAATCGTCGGGCCCATAAACCCTTTGCCTTAGTCCTACAGCCCATATAAACTTTACTTCGGTGCTGCGGCGGCGTCCGTTTTTATTTGTCGAAACTCACGCGCGTATCAAAGCTTTACGGGGGTCCGCGCGCGTTCATGGAAGTTGCAGCGGCCGAACGAAGCGGGCAAACTCGTTACTCGCGCGTTTCCTCTCGTTAACAATGCATCGACGGCCTCGGGCCAGTGTAACAACGCGAGCCTAGGCTGCAAAGCTGTCCGCCTCAATTATTACGAGGAATCGCTGGACGGTCGAATCGACGCGAGGCCCGTTGGCGCGGTTCGTATGACTGCCGAAGGGAGAAGCCCGCTGATGCGGAGTCAGGAGTTGGCCTGCTGTGGGATTAGCACGGGTAGCTTTATTTATTAGGCGATCAGTTCTTATTGTGTTAAGCTATCGACTGCCTTGTTTGTATGATTTGCATTCTACTTGTTTTATTACTGTTGAAAATGACGTTCCAAAAGATCATGAAAGTCTTTTTTGACAATATATTTTTATAATTTGGACTTAGAAATGTATAAATTATAATAATTATAATTTATACAATTAGATTTTTTCTGAAAATATTAATTATATATTTATTGAATTAATAACACTTATGATAAGTATAAATTTTATATGATTTACTTTTTTCGAATAATATTTTTAACAATAGATTACAAACATCATCAAAGACGAGAACTTATAAAAAAAATTAAGTGCATCTGACTGATAAATAGAAATAGGATGAACAATGTTTAGGAATTAGGCTATAAAAAAGGACTGCAATAATGTAAAACTCACACTTATAAATTACTTGTATCTACTCACAAAGAAAGTACTCTACTTATGCCCCAGACTCCAGGAATCCTTATATCCAGATATCCTTAGCTTCAACTCGTCTGGGCTCAAAGATGACATCAGATCTTTTAAAACTGTTTTTTATTTATAACTGCAACAATGTAAAACTCACACTTATAAATTACTTGTATCTACTCACAAAGAAAGTACTCTACTTATGCTAACGACAAACTCTGTCGAGTTCTAAGGTTTAATGTTGCCCCAGACTCCAGGAATCCTTATATCCAGGTATCCTTAGCTTCAACTCATCTGGGCTCAAAGATGACACCAGATCTTTTAAAACTGTTTTTTATTTATAACTATATCAGAGTGTAATGAGCTTATTTAAGCTTGTTGATGCATTAAAATTTTATCTTTTAACTTAATTCTTGAGCTAAGCAAGATTAATTATTATTCTAATTAAATAAATACTCTTAAAAATACATTAATTTCCTCTCTTATGAATCAAATTGGTTAACTGGATCCTGAAAAAATAAAATCAAAAAGAATCAACTCTAAAACTAAAAGATATAATTTATTGTTGACTAAAGAAATATTTATCTGAACAAAACTTTCTTCTTTTCATGTCTATTTCTTTAAATGGGTGCCGAATTCTAATCTAAACAATATAACAATCTGAACAATCTGCACACATTCTTTGGCTAGGCACTGCTTGTTGTTGGCTGTCAGCTGCTTTCTTTCTCTCTTTTTTTAAGGTTACTATTTTTCCGCCAATAAGATCACGAATGAACTGAGCAGCCAATCACATCACAAATATATAAACTGACTTCACTTTCCAACCCATCAATTTTTTAAGGAAGGAAAACATTATAGTCAACGTTATCATTATTTCAAGCGCTGATATCTTCAGTCTAGAGTGGAAAAAGAGAAGAAAAGAAAGCAGTTGACAGCCAACAACATGCAGTTGCTATATAACTAAAATACTGCCCAATATTGGACTATTTACTAAACTATTGTTTTAAATTCAGTACAATTTTAAAGAGAATTTCATCATAGATTTTCACATTCTGTTACATCAAGAGAAGAAAGTTATATTTAGATAAGTATTTCTTTAGCCAAAAATAAATTTTACTTTTTATTTTGAGAATTGATTCTTTGTTATTGTTTTTCGGATACAGCTAACCAATGCAATTAAGAAAATTGAAAGCAAATACATTTAGTGTAAATTAATGTATTTTGAAAGGTATTTATATTATATTTATATATACTTAAGGATTTAGCTAAAAGGCGAACAAGCTTAAATAAGTTTGTTACACTCGAATATGGTTATGATCGAATCAAATAAATATATGAAATATATATATTTTATTTTTAGAAAGCTGAAAGAGGCTAGATTAAGAGGCAGTTAAAGAATCTCTGGTATCATCGTCAAACCCAGACCAGCCGGAGTCAAGGTAGGTCATCTGGAGTCTGAGGTAGCCTTAGGACTTAGAACTCCACAGAGTTTTTCGTTAATATAAAGAGTCACGTAAATCAGTCTGGACCAAATCCACGACTTAACTGTCACATACTCTCCTTTCAGTTTAATTTGCACATATTATTTAAATTCATCTTGCTAATTTTATTCAATAAAATTATTTATGTATTCAATATTGCTTTCACAAATGGTTAATATAAATATATGATTATAACGAGTCATTAATGAGACATATTTTTTAATGTATGTTTAATTATATTAAAAAAATGTATTAAAAAACTCCAGAAAATTTTTCTACTAAGATAATAAGACGTTGAATCTTAAATAAAATTTTAATACAAAGACGCACCTTTTCTCCTCCCAGCAGCTTGAAATTTTTTCCCTGCAGCTAGCAGTATGCATGTTCGTATATCGATATCCTTTTGCTCTTCAAGGAAGAATAAAGTGATTATAGCGAGTCATTAATGAGGCATATTTTTTAATGTATGTTTAATTATATTAAAAAAATGTATTAAAAAATTCCAGAAAATTTTTCTACCAAGATAATAAGACGTTGAATATTAAATAAAATCTTAATACAAAGACGCACCTTTTCTCCTCCCAGCAGCTTGAAATTTTCTCCCTGCAGCTAACAGTATGCATGTTCGTATATCGATATCCTCTTGCTCTTCAAGGAAGAATAAAGTGATGTAAAAAATATCGGGCGAAAGTACAAGTAGACTAGACTCGGGAAGGGTGAGAGAGAGATCGATTGATCGCGGAAGATCGAAGTTTCGATGGAGTTTCGCAAAGGGCAAACTCGTTGGCGCAGGGAACAAAAGGGCGCGAGGGGGTGGACGGAGGGAAGGAGAAAAGGAGCAGAAGGGGCAGTAAATAAGTAACGTGGGAACTTGGTTCGATGTGCACACGCGGGATCTACCTGTATACTCCTTATAGACTGCACTTTAACTACTCTGGAAACTCGAGACTAACGGGTGCGCGCCTTCGGCCCGATAAGCGCTTCGCTTCCCGCCCCCCGCGGACCTCCTTTCTCTCGATAAAGCAGGCCGAAAGTCTCTCGCTTCGTCCTTCGCCGAGGCTTTTCTTCGCGCCCCCCCAACGTGAAAAAAATATCGGAGGTTCCGCTCGAGTTTGGCTACCGGCTTTTTGCGCGGGAACGCGTCTTTCCTCTTCAGACAGCAGTTTTTTTGACTTATCTGAGCTGGACTTTTTACCGAAGTTCTTATGCTTGCGGGCCTGTTTCGCCATCAGCTTTGAGTTTCAAGATTAAAATAAATAAACGAAACTGTAAAATACTTCTTTATTAACGAACTAGTATTATATTTGCAGAGTAATTTGTTGAATAAATACATATACTTTATATTGTTCTAAAAAGCGCGACAGGCAATACGAACGCGTCTTTCCTT
>JAWWML010000001.1:13068384-13098037 GCA_035047165.1 Ormyrus rosae | reverse complement strand
TTCAGACAGCAGTTCTTTTGACTTATCAGAGTTGGACTTTTTACATTAGTTCTTATGCTTGCGGGACTGTTTTACCACCAGCTTTGAGTTTCAGGATTAGAATAAATAAACGAAACTGTAAAATACTTCTTTATTAACGAAGTAGTCTTGTATTTGCAGAGTAATTTGTTGAATAAATACATACACTTTATATTGTTCTAAAAAGTGCGACAGGCAATACGAACGCGTCTTTCCTTTTCAGACAGCAGTTCTTTTGACTTATCAGAGTTGGACTTTTTACATTAGTTCTTATGCTTGCGGGACTGTTTTACCATCAGCTTTGAGTTTCAGGATTAGAATAAATAAATGTGAACTGTGAAATACTTGTGAATACTGTAAAATACGTCTTTATTAACGAAGTAGTTTTGTATTTGTAGAGTAATTTGGTGAATAAATACATACACTTTATATTGTTCTAAAAAGTGCGACGGGCAATAATTATTCACAAACACTACGCCATAATTAACCAACAAGCTCAAAAGGTGAGTAACCTAATAACAAAATTCGTATATCCAAACAATATTGATACAAACACGTAGATAAATAAAGCGGGAAAGAACAAGCTTCCCGGCATAAGTATAATATACGACGGATCGTAAATAAAAAATTTTTATTTTGAAATAAAAACAAAGAGGGCCCAAGTGCGTTAAAATTCGCTTAGTCTTCCGAGCACATACCGCCGGTGTGGATTTCTGCAGAACGCATAACTCCGGAAAAATTCGCGGAATACAAAGGAAGTAAGAAACGCCGTAAGGGCCGTGTCCGCCCGAAGCAGTTTATAATATTTATCTCCTAATGCGCTATCCCTCATCGTACTCGGAGTAAAAATGGAGCCGCTCTTAGTCTTTCGCAGAAGTACATTAGTACCCCCCCTCCCCCTCCCCCCTCAGCCCGTTTCATGGGTGTCGTTTCTTTGTACACTGAGAAATGCGAAACTTTTTCTTTTCCTAATACTTTCTCCATATTGGGTAAAATTTCTAAACTTGAGCCGTGCGTTGCGAGTAAAAGCGATTTAATTTTTTTGCTAAATTTTTCGGGCGAGATATCGGAAAAAATTACGCTTAAAATTCTACTAAAAAGCATAAACAGTTTGGAGATTGCCCGCTTTTGATAAGCGAGATATTTTCATAAACCATAAAAAACAATGCCGAACCCTGTCATTGCATAAATCGCTGAGCCAGCAGCAGTGGAAGCATCGGCAAACTTGTGCTAGAAAAACTGCAGGCCTCGGCTTTTTTCCTCCCGCTTTTATAACCAAAATATATCCTGTATGTAATGAGCCGCTTTTTTTAGATTTTTCCCGGTCTTGTTTGCCATAAATTGAAGGTTAATCAACCGTTCGTAATCTATCAATTATACATACTACCTACATTTATTAACCAACAGTCCATCGGTAAATAGAAAATCCTTGTTTAATATTCAACACATCATCGTTCGTAGATCGTAAAAGTCACAGTGCATTACCGCTGCGTACGTTCGTTACCTCCACCGCTGACGCTCTATTCGTCTCTTGATACACAACATCAATCCCGCGAAAAGTGGGATGCCAGACAAATCTTTCAGCGGGCGTCTGCCCTCCTCATCTTGCATCTGGATGGTATTATTTCGGCTTCCTCGTTCCCCCCGAATTCAGTGGCTGCTTCGGCGCTCACCTCGCACACGATAACCCGCACATTATCGGTACTCTCTCAGGCGTCCTCGTCGGTTATGGATACGCGCGCCGCTTCTCTCCCTTCGGTGATCAAGGCGAAATGACTTTGCCGGGGGAGAGAGATCGATTTTATAGGAGGAGGAGAGCGAGGCGCCTATCGCCGCGACGCCATCCACTTTCACTTCAATTTCCGAAAGTTGCAATACCTCCCACCCCTCCTCCCGAGCTCCTATTTTCTCGGCTGCCTTTTTTCGAGCCTCTCGTCCCATCCTGTCGGCGATGACACAATGGATATATACTCCGCCGACGGTTGTGACACGATCATTTACCGAACTGGGGCGTAAATTATTGTTCGACGGCGAGTTTTGGGGTTTTGAAGGCGCGGTCGCGGGTGAACGGAGGAACTAAATTAAAAATTAGAGACGTAATGAGGTCGATGCAGCTGGGTCCTCTAAGACCGACTTTAATGGACATTTATTTTTTTAACCTCTGGTAGTAAAGTAGTTTCACTGAAAAAGAATTTCGTTAATTCAAAGAAAATGTCTTTCTTACAAATAAATAATTTTATTCCCCTCTCCCTTATAAATATTTATTTAATTTGAAGAAAAAAATTTTTTTGTTTTAACAAAATACTTGCTAAAGTAGAAGAGATAATTTTTTCAAGAGAAAAAAATATTTATTTAAATCTTATTATTGTTTCTTTTTAACAAAGCTTTTGTTCAAAACAAAGAAATATTGTTATCAATTAAATGTAGTATTTACTTGATTTGAATTATTTGAATTATTGGATTATTTGAATTCAACGATTGTTTCTTACATTCGTAACGAAGTAATATTTAGTTTCGTTTAATAATCTATTTATTTATAAGTTTAAAATATTGTTTTTTGCCTAGCGGGCCGAAAGTACTACTTTCCCTCCCGGCGCCGAATCGGGAACGTTGTATTTTCGTCCTCGCTAGGCAAAAAAATACTATACGCTTAGATACAAAAAGGTGAATTATTATTTCAAAAAATATATGTATATTATCTGCAATTAATTTTTTATAAGAAATATAATAAAATAAAAAACTAAATAATTAAAAATTTGAAATTATTAGAAGCCCAACGTAATACAATATTAGATACTGATTAATTTTAAATCTTGATAACAATAAAAAATTATAATTTTTCACAATAAACTGTTACGATTATGCTTTATAAAGACCTAATTAAAGGAAAAAACAACGCAAAATGATTTACTTGTTTCTACGTTTTGGAAAAAAACAAAAATTACCACATTGCAAGTAAATCATGCAAAATAATTAATCGTTCAATAAATGATTTTATTAGTTCAGAATAATTTGATTTGAATTGTTTATTTAGTAGATGCAATTTAATACTTTCTTGTTGTTCATAATAATTTATTTGGATCAAAGAGACGCAATTCATTATAGCTTCATAAAAGGTTCCGCTGAATCAAATGATTAAATTCGATCAATAAAATCTCAATTTAAATTATACATGTACTTGTTAGAAACAAATATTTCATTGATGCAACTAAATATTAGATGCAGTTTTAATTAAGTTCACCTCTACCTTTAAATAAATATTTTGTTTTAGATAAACCTTTTGTGTTTTAAAATTTGTTTATTTTTAACCACCGAGAGTATTTCTTACAAATAAAATGGTTGCTTTCATTCTATAATATAATTTAGTGATTTTAATTGTTTATTTAATAGATTCATTTTAATATTTTCTTATTATTAACAATAGTTTAATTGATTCAAAGAAACGCAAATCTTTATTGTTTAAAAATAGGTTTTAATAGCTGAAACAAATATTTTAATTCGATCAATCAAATATTTATTTATATTGTATATTTATTTATTTAAGTGTTACAAATATTGATTTGCACGAAATCACCAGTTTATAAACTCAATTGTACCCGGGCTTTTTGGAATATATAAGTTATTAATTTAAATAATTATCTCTTTTCTTCAAAACATACAAGTATTAAAAACAAATTGATTTATAATTTTGTCAGGTGAATAAACGAAATTATTAAATGAAATAAATATTTCTTTACGTATAGGAAATAATTATTTCCATTAAAGAACCGTTTTATTATTTTGAATATATGTTTATGTGATATGGGGATTTGTTCATTTAATTACATATTTATATTTTTTTATGAAATGCATTTCAGTATTTTTATAAAATATTGTTTCAGATTTGGCTAATATTTTCAATCAATTTTAATTACTAGTTTTTATAGAATTATTTATCTGATTCAATTGAAGGTAATTTTGAAATAAAGAAATTTCGTTTAGTTCAAATAAATAATTTTCCAATGAAATGATGTTGCACATTTAAATTAATATTTCTTTGTAACAATTATGCATCTCTTTATTTTAAATAAATGTTTATTTCGTTTAAATAAATTCAACTCAAATAAATTTATTTGAATCAACGAAAATTTTTTTTCAGTGTTGGTAAACTTTTCAGGTTGATTTGAAACATTATAACTTTAATAAAATATGCAAATGATAAAAACTGCAATTATTGTAATCAAGGTAAATACGTTAAGCTTAATTATTTAATAAATACATGTATCTATAAATTTACTTTCCTATATCGAATCCTGAAAACAATCATCATAGATAATGAGTTAACTTTAAACAAACCATATTAAAAGGTCTATTTGCAATTATTTTACTTTTACATCCAATCGAAAACTCTGAAAATTCCACGAGTCCCATTTATTAAAATACGTATTCATTCACCTTTCATCGAAACCTGGCCATTGAGCGCGAAGCATCCCATCCCCGAACAATTACCCCTTTGAAAAATATATCTCCCGTTCGCAGCTGAATGACACCTCCTCCTCCATCTACATGCAGCCCGTCGAACTACACACCGCCCATCTCTCTCTTTCTCTCTCCTCGGCCGCCTGCGCGAAAAGCAAGCGATTCACGCGGCGGCGATTAAAGTGCGACAACGGGAGGGAGAGCGCATTGATCTCATTGAGAAACGGGCTGTAGCGCGACGTGTCTCTGCTGCAGATCAAACGCCGCCAATGCACCCAAGTACACAGATCGCGCAGCCTTTAAAGCTCGTTACATCGCGCGGGAGCGGGAGGGTATGAAAGGGCGCAGGGAGAGAGAGAGAGAGAGAGAGTCTGGAACGTGACACGCATCGACGACGACGCGTGCGCCGACCAACGCTGCATGCCAATACGTCGCCGCCGCTGGAAATCAGAATCGTCAACCGCGCGGCGCTCGGGCTCCGGCCGGACGTCAGTCCGCAGGGATTTTCCCGAGAGCGGCTTCGATATTTGTTCGGCCGCCGCGAGTTGCCGGGGAATTCGGCGTCGCGGAGACCGGACCGGCTGGCCGCCGTTCTGCCAAGGGGGCTCCTGGCGTTCATTCGATTAATCATTGCCCGATCATGTGCAGATCTGATCGTTTTCAACTCCTCGTTCTACCTTCAGTTTTGGACAAGGAGTGCTGCATCTGTTTAGCTTTGTTGAATTTGTAACGTTGTGGAAGAAAAATATTTGCGAAGTTGTACACGAAGCCATATTTTATATTGTAAGAGAGGATAATGTGTTATTAATTTTCAAACGTTGGGTAAATTTCAAAGAGGGATTTTTTTGGCAAAGCGCCAAAATCAAAACGATTCACTATCCAAATTAATATTATTATCACTTTTCTTCTACAAAATTTCAGAAAATAAGTATTTAAGTAGAAAATACAATTATTTCAGAACCTCATAAAACCAAAAAAGAATAGATAACTTGCAAATTTTCAAGCATAACTTGATGAATAAACCTTCACTATATTTTCTCAACGATCCCGCTAACCATCCGGAAATCCTGTTAGCCTTGCCATTGTTTTATTGAGATTGGCGAACTGAAGCATCTTGGCGTGTCGTAATGGTGAACGAAGCAAACGAGTATCCCTTTATCCCTTCCTGGTATAAAGGGCCTAACGAAGAAACCTGGTAAGGACGACCTAGAGTTCACTTTCGTCGAAATGTATCCGCGTGTGTTGTAGGAGCGTGTGCTTACAACGATTTCCACTTACTTTGCCATCTGACTTTTCGGAAGAACCTTTTAGCAGTTCCTCTCCCCGTCTCTCTCTTTCTCTCGTCTTTCACTTTGAAGCTCTTTTCCTGCTTCGGCTCGTTGTCCCGAAAATATCTCACTTTTCTTGTATTTCATCCTACTCGTCGCACGGCGTAAAACTTCCTACTTAAGTAAACCCTATCCACTTTCCTCAGATTCGAGTGTTTTACGGCGCGGTTAAATCTGAATTACGTTGTTTAAATATTTTCGTTGCTTTGTTTTTATTTTATTAAGAAACTTATATAAGGGCTGCTCTCTTTTAAAAGTTAAATATTAGGTAACAATTTATTGCTCTTCATTCTTATTTCGAAAAATCAATCAATTCTTTAATGCATCGTTTAAATGTACTTTTCATTTCAAAATTTTTAAAATAATAAACAAGCAATTAATACGATACTTCAAAGAATATTTACTATCACAACATTTACGAAGTATTTACATTCAACCTCATTTTTGCCTAAAATAAAGCAAATAGTTGGGGCAAACTGTAACTAAATCGAAACGGAAACAGTCAGTTACACGTCTTATCGATAAATTAAACGAAACATCCAAAATAAACGCCGGCGGGGGTTGAAAAGTAAATTCCCAGACATAAACCCAAAGGGCGTAATCCCCGATGTAACAATAATCGCAAACAATCTCCGTTATCTGGTGCACCCCAGCGAACAAGGTCCAATTAACGAGGCCCGGAGCAAAGACGAGCAGCCAGCAGCAGCAGCAGCGGTAACAGCAACAGCAAAGCCAGTCCTTCCTGCCTGCGTGTATACACAATTCGGTGTGCGTGCGGCGATCATGGGGCTCGACAGGCCGAAGATGGATGGCGCGCGAATTGCCGGCGACTAAGTAGGATGTCACTCCCCCCCTCCCGCCCTTCGCTCCCTCGATATCGCGCAAAACAAATGCAGCCGCATCCATCATAGCGTCCACTTTGTCAGAGGTCGCGGACGAGAGGGAGAATCAGCGCGGCGGCGGCGGCGGCGCTTAAATTGTATTTGCCGATTCGGGCTCCGCGCGCGGAGGAGCCATAAATTCTTATTCAGCCCCTCTTTAATGTCGCTCTTCCTTTCCGTTTCACTTTTGCCCGTCGCTGGGACGCTGCCTGCTCCTCTCTGGTGTATCTCGAAATGTACACTCTCGGAAAACATGATGAATGAACGCGCCGCTGAATTTTCGAACTCGATAAATATGGATACGGGGAGGGAGAGCGAGAGGCTTTTAAACAAGCGACGAACGTCGCCGAGGAGGAGAGGAAGGGGGGAAGCGCGGATGCGTTTTTTTGCCGCTCGTTTCTGGCGAAGAGACGGTTGAAAAGTCGCAATTAAGCGAGCGACGATTTACATTGACGAGGAGGGAGGAATTAACGGCTCGCGACCCATTTTTATCGGAGGTTCGATTGAAAATTTGAGAACTAGACTCGCATTCATCCTTCTAATTATTCTCAGTTTTATTGAATATTTTTTTAACGTGTGCTTTAAAAATCATTTGAATAGTAGTGCGTAAATTATTGTTCAGACATTGAAATCATTCGAAAAATATATAGAGAATTAAATTTTTATTTCGTGGAGTCAGTTTTACTGCAATGATAAATACCAATATATTATTTGAAATGCTTTTGTATAACCTAAATGTGTACAAAAAATGTATATATATATTTATATATAGGTTGCTGAATACATTTGTACATCAGTAGATACAATGCTAATCATTTCAACTCTTATTATTAGTACTCGTAAAACTTTTTGTACAACATACTTTAAGAACATACATAAAATTTCCATCAAACTGCGCGATAAAAATCATACCTCCAATACTCGCAAAATAAAAAGGGAATCTCCCTCGCGATAGAAGCGAAATTTCCCAAACTAGTCGTCCGAAGGAGACTGGAACCAAGAAGTAGGAAAGGTCTCCTCGGCAGTCAAAGAGAGCGCAAAAGATAGAGGACGGCGCGGAGAGAAGAGAAAAAAAAAGCGAAAGAGAGGGCGGCGCGGAACCCCTTAAACCGTTTTATCGGCAAAGTTTGGAGTGGGCCGGGGGAAACGCGAGTTCCATTTGACTTCCCCCCCGCCCCGCGTCTATACGTTATACACACGGCGAGCGCGCGATGTGCTCGCTCTCCTTTTTCCCGTATTCGTAATTACTTAATACATTATTAATAGACGTCGACTTTACATAAGCTCCGTCGCCGCCGCCTGAAATTTCGAGACGAAAAGTTAAGCAGATTGCCGAGAGAGGGGACATTTGCATATTCGTCTTCGCGCGCTCTCCCTCGCGTCGCCGGGGGGGGGGGCTGCGTCTTTTTGTACTTTGGCTGGTGCGCGCGGTCGACTTTTTTCCGATCGCGGAAATTGGATTAACCACCGCGGGGTCACGGAGCCGGGCAGCTTTTCGGCCGCGAGCCGGTTTTTCGTTTTTATGAGTATTGGGAGCCTTTTATTGGCTTTATGAGTGCCTTTATTTACCGTGCACTCGTTTTTATTGCGATTCGAAAACCTGTTGTTGAGCGGAAATTAAGGATTGGTTATGTTCTATTGCTCTGTTATTAAAATGCGACTTTTTTTTTAAAGCTTATATAGTGATATAAGTAGTGTAAAGTACAAATGAATAAAATTACGTGGATAAATAAGTAATTATCAATAAATTTTTACTCTTAATTCATTATGCGCGTAATATAAAGTAGAAAAAGACTAGATCTGATCAGACGAGATTTGGAAAAATAGCTATGAAGTTGCTTCAACAATAATTCCTGGTCACTTTTGGACTCGAGAAAACTAAAATAATTAAGCTTGATTTATATTTCTAGTCCCACGTAAATTTTATTTTTAATTGTCCTTCGGAATAAAAAAAAAAAGAAGCGAATGAAAAAGCATCAAATCCCATCTCCGTAAACTCGGCGGCTTTTAATTTAACCGCATTCCAGCATAGAAGCGCGAACAAAGCCGAAAATACTTTTTTAACGCGCAAACATTAAAAATTCCCTCGCGAACTCCTTCCCGGCCCTCTCGCTCGTCCGAACTTTCCCCCAACAATTTTAAACAAAAATTTTCGCCCCCTGCCCCCTCACCCCCTTTCTAAACTCCCTTAGCAAAAAAAAAATCACTGTAATTGAAACCCTCGCGTAAGAAAGCAAAAAGTCGTTCGAAAAAAAAAGAAAAGAAAAGAAGAAGAAAACGAAAGAGCGGAAACGCCGCGCAAATTTTACCGGGGTCATAAAGCCGAAAGGAAAGTATGCTACTCCCGCGAGAAAGGAAGCGGCGCGTCTCATCGTTCTTGGAATTTCGGGATAGTTTCGTACGCCTCGCCTAGCAAATTAAGATTTTAATTGTCCGGGCCCACGGTAATTGGAAAAGCTTCTTTTCCGCCGCGCGAAATTTTTGCGCGAGCAGGACCGCGGCAAAAGGAGATCAGCGGAAGAGGGAAAAGGGGGCTGCGGATATGCGCGTTTATGAAAAATTTAATTACGACTATATTTGATTCCGCGGTTGTTAAGCAGGTGAAAATTAAAAATTCTTTCGGTTCCCGGCTGGAGATGCATTTATATTTCTCTCCTTGCTTTCTGGGGCTGAGAGGCGAAGGAACGTTTTGGCCGCTGCACTGCAAGTTTGCGAAATAAGGGAGACGGTGTGTTGGGTTCGAGTTTGTAATTAATGTTTTTTGTTACAGGATTATGCAAGTGCTTTTCAATCTCAAAAAATGGAAGCTTCGTATGAAATTAAATTAGTTCCCTTCGTTGTTTGTCCCTCTAAGCTGATTACGACTTTTTTATTAAAGCTCGGTTAAAAAATTTTTCTCGTTTACTTTACATATCTTTTCATGCTTCTTCCCAAAAGTAAATAAGTAATTTCCCATTAATTAATTAATACCCAGTCCGTTTGATGAAAAGCAACGGTCGTCCTAAATCTCGATTTCCGCGAAACATGGCGGGAAGCGTAAAGATGAACGGACGAAGAAAAGAGTTGGCGCGTGGGAAACAAACTTGCGGATAAGTCCGCGGGAAAGTTTGTCACGCCCTGCCCTTAGCTCAGTCGTTTCCGTCGCCAGATGTATGCCGAGGATAGTAACAGACTTGCCGAGAGAATTTTGGCCCCGTGCGCTCCTTTTGCCACGTCTCCAGTTTACGCAACTTGAATAATAGACCTCGCTGCCCGAATTAGGAGCTGCGCGCGAAACTCGAAAGGTCACGAGAACAAGATATGAGCACGCTTTGCAAGTTACATCAAACTGAAGCTTTTTCAAGATATTAATAATGAAATATTTTTGTTTTATAATTGAACGGTTTCGAGTATGGTAACAGTTCAACTCGTAAAGGCCCCGGAACTTCTTCTTTCTGCTGCCGGGTAAAGCAAATCATTATTGTCAACACAAAGGCTCGCGATAAGAGCGAAAGCTGCATTCAAAAAATGCAGAGAATCGAATGCGATTAAGAGCCAACGCAATGTAGCGCCGCTCGGAAGCCACCGCGAGCCGTCGCTTCCATTACCGCGAGCAGAGCTCGCCGTTACAGAAAATTCTAGTCGACTCTCCCCCGCGAGCACTCGACGACACAATGACTATACACGCCGCCTGCATCTCCTCAGCCCCTCCGAGAGAGAGAGAGAAAAAAAGGCAAAAGAAAAAAAAAGCAACGATCACGAAAGGCAGCCTCGGAAGGAGAAGCGAGAGCCGAGTGCAGCGCGCGCAACGCGGCGTGCGTGACGTCGCTTTGAATTCCCGCGTGCTGCAGGCTACGGGTAAAAAAAGCTCTGCCCCCCCCCCCGGCCGCTCCACCACCACCGGCACTCGGCTCTCCCTCTGAATTATGATCGGGCGCCTGGCCATAAATAAGAAGCCGGAGCTTCGCGGTATAACTCACTGGATTTCCATATGATGATAAAACGGATGCTGCCGCGCTGCCCCCGATGATTTATAAGATTTTCAACGCAACTGAAAACGCGGCTGACACGCGCTTGTTTCTTCTGGCTTTTTGTTAAGAGAGCCGCGAATATCTGCACGCGAGAGCGACATTCTTTTTGCGGGGGTGCATCGGTCGTTAGGAGTCTCTCTCTCTCTCGCCCGCCGAAGCCTCGATGCAAATGGCCGAACGCGGAGAGGCTCGATTGGGGATTGGGAGAGCTTCGTGCAGATTTGGATTTATGAGATTTGGCGGTTCGCGGGGGGAAAAGTGGAAAGAGATGTCGCCGAGGGTTTTCTGATTCTGTATGACTAATCTGAGGATGAAGTGGTTTTAAAGTGAGACTTCAAAATGAATGTGATTTACGGGGACAGAGTGAAATTTAAAATTCCGCAAGAGGGGGATTTAGATTGTTTTTGAATAAGGGATTTGTGCTGCGTAATACTGGAATAACGAAATCAAAGGGTATTAGTGAAAATTAATAGCTCTCGCGATTAATTATTTCGTGTGAATTATTTGTTTGAACTTTAAAAAACTTGAAAACAATTTAATTGAATAATTGAATTGACTTACTGCAATATTAAAAATAAAAACTAAAACTTTTCTTATTGCTGAAGAATACTTTTCAGAGTACAAAGTTTTAATTACTGAAACAAAAGCCAATAACAAAAGAAAGTGCTCTTGATGTTAAATTACAGCAGTTGAACTGAAAATGAAGATTGATGTTTATTGAAGTACGATAAATTCCGAGAAAACATTCAGTTAATCATTACAACTCGTAAAGTAAAAGTTTGTAAAATAAGTCTGAAAACTTATAATTATTTTCAAAAATTTCAAAAATAGTAATAAAATATAAAACTTAACTTTGATAATATAAAAAAATTTAAAAAAAACTTTGATCAGTTACATCAAACAATAATTAAAGAATTGTAAAATATCAGTAAAATAATCAGCAAACCCAAATCTAAAACGAAAATCAAACAGACGTGCCCTCGATATTCCAAGAATGCGTCCTACACTCTAAAGAAAACACATCTCCTTCTCTCCTCCAAATTCGGTGCACCGCTCCTGATTATTTCCCCGACGGTGAGCTACGGCCTTCCTCCGCGAGCTTTTCTATTAACAATTTCCAGCGTCTCTCTCTCTCTCTCTCTCTCGCGGTTTTTCACGCGCCGAAGCCGATTGCCCGAGGCGGCCAAGATATACCGCGGCTGACCGGCCAATATGTTTGGTAAAATATTGATGGCTCCCCGCAGGCCCAAAGTGTTTTCCCTCCGAGAGATCTCCGGGAAAATTCCCGGCGAAACCTCAAAGCGCCTCCAGACGTCTCGACTGGCTGCCGGTTTAAACTACCCCGGGAGCGGAGGAGATTTCGCTGGGTCAGCGATAAGCGTAGAATGCGATAAGATGCTTTTCTTTAAGATGGATTTTAATGAAATTCCTGCAGCGGTATTGTAGATTTTCGGGGGGAATTAATCGATGGGATTATAGGATTTTGTGGGTGGAGGTGAATTATTCATTTGGTGTAAACTGACATGTTTTAATAATGCTTGTATCAACGTACGGGTTGAAAAAGTAATTAAAACTCGCCAAGATCGATGTTCATTATACTTGTGCCGATTCGCTATTGTTATGAACAAATACATTGGAACAGAATACGCCCTCTTTGGAGAGCATGCAGTAATTTTCAATTTATTTTTACCTCTTGTTAATGTGTTTTACGTACAGGGTAAAATATAATACACAGTGCGTAATTAATGAAAAATGAAAATAAACATTTAATTGAAAGTTGCACCGAATATTGTTTCTTTCCGTCATTATTATAGCATGAATTATTATGGACTACATTAATCAGTTCTGAAAATAAATTAGAAAGCAGTTAATCGTTGTATATTGCTTATCGTAATATTTCTCTTTAAAATCATAAATTAAAAGATAAACTTTAATTTCTGCGTAAGGGGTTGCAAATAAACAGTGGGTTATTTGTAAAAGCTTTTCATTACGGAAAATACCGTTTTCCAGCAGTATATTAAAATTATCAGTAACATTGCATTCCCAATAATTATTGGTACTTCATTAATACAGAGTTTTGCTCCATTTTGCCCCGTTTAATTCCGCAAAATTTTACGACTCGACCCATTTTCAACCAGCATAAATTCCCCTTCAGAAAAAACTGCGCGGCATCGGGAATTAGATGAAATTATTGTTTGTAAATACAAATCTTCTCAATTTCATCAGCCCGAGAGAACTAAAGCATTTATATTCCCGCCGACATGTTTTCTTTTTTTTTCATCGCTCTCGAACCTGTCGCGCATAATTCACTCAATCGAGATCTATTTCGACGCCAACTTAAACAAGTCGGAGAGAAGGAAAAAAAAACACAAAACACGAATAAAAAAGAATCCAAGATGAAAACAAGAAAATTTACTATCCCACGAATGAGTAAGAAATTTTTCTCGAAAATACGACAAGCTTACAAAATGCCTGCGAACCGCCACTATTTCTTTCTGTCAAACGATTTTCTCCTTCTCCCCGGGTTT
The DNA here is from genome assembly GCA_035047165.1 of Ormyrus rosae. Classification (NCBI taxonomy): domain Eukaryota; kingdom Metazoa; phylum Arthropoda; class Insecta; order Hymenoptera; family Ormyridae; genus Ormyrus; species Ormyrus rosae. The sequence goes on along the minus strand of JAWWML010000001.1, from coordinate 13,084,814 downwards.
TCTTTGGGAGCGCGGATATATACAGAGGCGATTATAAAAATATCCGGCAGCGTTTCGCTTTAATCTCGCCTAATTCCTAGACGCATCAGAGATGCCGTATTTTTCTCTTTAGATTCACGAGGGGTTTATTGCGCGAGCCGTCATCAATTTTCAACGGTCCCCGTCTTTATTACAGTTTTTCGTTGTTTTGCCAAATGATTTACCGGTGCTTCCTCGGGGGATAAAAACTAAAGCAATTTCGGTAATATAAATGCTATTTTTATATTAATGATGGTAAAACGTGTGCTGGAAAATTTATTTTCGCCCTCATTCTGTCTAAACGGAACTGCAATTAATGTAAACTGTTGTCGCGCTCAATATCTACTAATTAATGAATTTTATCAGTGAACATAAAAAAATTAAATGTTAATCAATTTTTTGTTATTTTTAATACAAGAAACAGCGTCACCAACACCTACGGTTTACAAGCGTCAAACTTTCTAACAAGCCGGCGGACAAAACCCATCGAAATGTACATCGATAATAAACCCCGCTCGAAAAAGGCGAATTATACGGGGATCTCGGTGGCTGCCGCCGGTATCAGGCCGCAGGAGTATATTTGCGCGGGCAGGCGACACCGGGCCAGGGCTTTATATCAAATGCATAACAACCCTATTACCGGCGCCCAATTGCTATAAGCCGTAGATTGCGAATTATCTCCTCTCTCTCTCTCTCTCTCTTCGAGCGGAGCGCGCGCCACGTGCACCTCGCGCCGGCAGGTAGTATATACGGCGCGTCCTCGTTAATATAATATTAATCACCTAATGATTATTAACGATAATCGGTATTAGTCCGCCGCACTGCCGATCGCCGCCGCCGCCGCCGCCGCCGCCGCCGCTGTTCGGCTTTTAGCGCTGCCGATATGCTTGTAACGATACTTTGGATTTTGTTGCGGCGAAAATTGAGTTGGCTGGCTCGCAGGGGGCTTTGGAGTAATTTTCGGTTTTTGACCGGATAGAAAAGTACGGATGGCTTATTAGCGGGGCTTGGAGCTGTTTGAATATACATTTATGGATCGAAAGATATATTGCTTATTAAAGTGGAAAATGGTTTTTTGCGGAGTCACAATATTTGACGTAAAAGTTTTTGTACATAGTGTCATTATAAATCTAAACAGGCCGGTAAAATTACTCTTTAATAGTACTATCACTTTACCAGAAATTTAAGAGCGAAATGAACCCATTTAAGAGAACGCCTATTCGTATTTCTGCTTCCTTGTCGCAATTATTCAAGCGGGTAAGGGAAAAGATTATGCGCTGGGAAATGCGGCGTTAAAATATTTAGCAAGATGATGCTCTTTACTTACTCCCGTAAGATCTAATCCTCGGCGATGTAGTGACAAATTTATGCTACTTACCTAAAACGTAAATGAAAGCATTACTTAATTACTATATTTTTAATATAATATAATATTTTACTAAATTTCGCTCAAAAATATATGAATGAACTATTTATTGCACATATCGATCGTATCGTAATTATTTTCTTACGTTCTTTCATTCGCATAAATTTAATTTTTTCATTCCTTAAAAATATAACCATTGTGCTTCCACGCACATTTTCTAATCATTTTTATCGCACGTTACCATTCGCTTATCCAGAAAAAGGCCACTATCAACTCCCAAACTGCGCGCACCTGTAGCATCTAAACAAAGCAACTACGCATCCAAATGCGCATAATACTCTCTCCTCCAAGCCGCGCGCGAAAAAACGTTGTCGCGCCTGGGCGACTTTTATCCGCCCCATCCACCGCGCGCCGGACAATCTGTTTCTTTTGTTCGGCGCTAAACAATCCTCAGGCGCGGAGAGGGGAGGAAAGTTGCGCGGCGCGGCGCAAGTGCAATGGAAATGCGCGCGCCTCGACCGCGAACTCGCCGCCGGCGGCGCAGATACTTCTGGTGCTCGCGCGGCTCTCTGCCCTCTTTGTTTGCTTTGCGATTCTCTCTTTCGCTGCGCCTCCTTTTGTCGATGCGACTAGTGGATTGTCAATATTTATACTCGATATTAGCGTCTTATGAAGAGATTTTTTGGGATTTTTAGTAAGAATGAAAGAACGTTAAAATAGAAACGATCGAAGGATTTTGCATACATTTATTAGTTTATATTACGTTTCAATTTTTGCCCTGCTGGTTTTTTAAAGTAAAACATTAATTAACACCGGGAATGTTTTCGATATTTTAAAATTAATTATTTTCCTACTAATCACTCCGATTAGTTTAACATTTTTTTTTTCACCGCAATGTCCATCAGCCTGACCTCAATTCCACGGATTCCAACCCTTCCCCGAAGCGTTTTCTAAACTTTCAAAAAAACGCATCGTCAATCTCCCGGGTCGCGCAAAAGGTAATCGCCCGCGCTCCAAATTACCAGCGCCGCGCGCAATATCGATTCAAAATATGCCCGGCAATTGAACGGCAGTGCGGCGTGCGGGCGCGCAAATCAAATCCGCGTGCGTTCTACCGTCCAGCGGTGCGGCCGCAGCGCAGGCTATTAAAGTTAATTGGCCCCCAGTCCGCGCAAATCCTCCCGAGAAGACCGAGCAGCTCGGGCTCAATCGGCCGGAAGTATTGGATATATATATATGTATATATATACATATACATAAGCGCAGATATCGGGAAAGAGGGAAGCGTCCATCGACTCGTTCTGTAATTATTAATTAAATGCCACCGGATTGGAATTCAATCAACTAAAGTGAAAAGCGATTCGAATGTGCGAGAGCTCCGGGTGTCGGCGTTGAGCGCGCGGCGAGTCGCTGCGGGAAAGGCTATATAGAGCGCGGATAACGCGTCTCTCGGTTTTCCGCGTAATCGGCAGAAAGGAGGACTTTGACATTTCCTGGTTTGATTCTTGCGGTCCTGCGGTGACGGGGGAAATTTGTGGTGAAATTTGAATTTTGTATTCAGGCCCTGGGCTCGTTATTCATTCGAGCAAGTGATGACTAAGGAGTTTAACTTTGAATGATAATTTAAACTCTTTGTGATGATACGCGGAATTAAAAACCTTTGTTCAACTTAAAACTGTTATTCCTTATAAGCTAAAAAATGATGCTGCTTTATAATTTTTAAATGTTACAAATTTTAAATAATCTGAAATAATTCAAGATTTTCTTGTTTTTGAAAATAGTTTTTAAACGTTATAACGGAAGATATATTATTTTTATTTCTTAATATATAAAATCGATTAAATTAAAATTTTAAATATTGCCTCTAAAAATTTCTACAAGCTGCTTCTCTTGCAAACACGACAAAAATTGTCGAAAACATTTTCGAAAAGCCTCTAAATAAAAACAATATTTCCCCTGCAGATGTTAAGCACATATCTAAAGCAAACAGCGGAGCATAAGGCAAAGAGCAGAAAAATCAAGTGTGTTTCCAAGCATCGATTCCACCGCGACTCGAGAAAGAGAGAGAGATAGTTTTCAGCGGCGAAGCAAAACAAAGGCGTGAAAAAGCCTCGATACGACTGCCAGGAGAGAGCTGCCAAAAAGGCGGGAAAAATAATAAAAACACGACGACGACGGCAGTTCTCTCGCGGAGGAGGCGAGAAAGCGAGAGAGAGAGAGAGAGAGAGAGAGAGAGGCTGCAGCAGTCAAAGAAAGGCGTCGGACCGATTTTACAAACCGATGCAGAGTAAACGCCTCGCGCGTCGCGGCTTTTAACGCGCTGTATTTCGGTGGCCGACCTAAGCAAACATCCTCGCGGCTCGCGGCTCTTTCCGCTGCGGGCGTCCCTTTTACGGCTTGTACGCCTCGAGATTGAAAAGTGTACGCCGAACGTTCGACGGGAGAGCCAGCTCGCTCCTTCGCTCCGAGATCAAACTTAACTCTAGACCAAAAATCTAGCAAATAGCGTATATCTGCGCGCGATGCTCGCGGAGCGTTTAGATTTCACTTTGTGCTCGTCGTACACTCGGAAGGGGGGGGGGGAAGGGGGGAAAGTCGCCCACGCCGAGCGCGTTTGCTCACCGCGCGAGCGAGAGACGTCGCGCATATCGACAAATATTCTCATAACTCTCGCGCTTAGCTTCGGCTCCGGGGACGTGAGCAAACACAGAAGGAGCGCGTATAAACCCAGAAGTCGACTTTTGGATATATTTCTCGCTCCGAGAGAACGGGGAGACAATGCGGTGGAAACGATTTTTTTTTTCTGGCCCGTCGATACTCTGCGGGTATGGATTGCGCGGGCTGAAGTTTTGTTGCTTTTTGGGTTGGCGGTTGACTTAAGGCTAATGGACAGTAGCGGCTAAAAGTATTTTTAAAGGTGCTTTTGGGGAACAGCAAAAAATGGAATTTACGGAAACTTTGAATCCTGTACTTTAATACGAAATATATTGATTTCCAACAAATAATTAGCAAATATTACGAGCTGTTTGACTAAATTTTTGTTATTATTTACCTACTTTCATTTAATTATTACTAATGTTAAACTTCAACATTGAATACCACAAATTAATTTACTTTTCAATTTCGTGTTTACAGTAAATTCTAATAGAATTTTGAACAATTAATTAATTAAAATTTTAATTAAAAACAACTCTTATTATTTGAAAGGATTATTATCAACCTTGAAATTTAGTTGTACAAACTTTGAAAAATAAAAATCATTTTACACAGTTGAAATAAAAAAATTTTCAACTGTACGGTACCTTTAACCGGTATATCTGAATAGTCAGTTTGTCTGTTTCGAAGTAATGCTTCACTTTTGAAAGAACGCGAAGAGTGTTTAATTTTCTAACAACTGTGAAATGGATACGTTACGTCGACTATTTGCTTAACTACATATTTCTTTCTCAGGTTTACTTAGTGTAAAATAAAGCCATTCTGTTTGTTCACGTTCAAGTGATTGACTTCTGTTTTTATAACGTTTTTTTTAATAGACGCGTAATTGATTTTAAAATTTTCAGAAATTTTAATAATATGTCCATTTAAAGCAGGCTTGTAACTACTCCATGCTGATGCAAAAATATTAGTAATTAGCATTATTAATTACGCAAAAATTGAGCCTGAAACAAGAATGTAATTTCTTTTCCTAATACATTTATAAGCATGTTCGATTTTTCTCTAAAACCTCAAAAACATTTTCTACATATACATCCCCCAGCTTATTATTTCGAGGTACAAAGCCAATGCCCCGCAAAAATAAATTCACATCGCGAGCTTGTTATACGCGCACATACATTTATATACGAAATTTCGCTCAGCCAGTGACTGAGCGGCGTTTGTTCGCTTCGTTACATCCCTCTCTCCTCGCAGACGCGCGCCGCGTCGCCTGTGATTAATCCACCTGGGCTCGAGAGAAAGTGCGCGCGCGCGGGAGCACAATTTAGTCGCGCGCGGAATGTTTTGCTCTCTTAATTAAAATAGCAATTTCGCTAATTGGGTCAAACATCGGGCGAGAGAGCTGCTCCCGAGTACATCGGCCGCGCGCCGAGTTTAAGAGCCACGTCGTTAGCGTCGGAAAGAATCGAGCGGAAAATGATACGCCGACTGGAAAAACTGTAATTAAATCTTGACGGCTTCGCGGTTTTTCGCGCGAGGCTTTCGATGAATGGCGTAGCTGCCACATGAAAATTAACGGCGAGAGGGGGTGGGTTTTGTTTTTATCGCGACTGCGCAGGGATGAATTTAACGATGGCCGTTCGGGTGAGAGCGTGTAGTTCGTTATTCTGTGTTTCGGAGTAGTATTTTCGTTAATGCGCGCGTTTTTCGCCGTTTATTTAATTATTTTAATTAAGTGTAATTATTCTCATCAGTGGGGTGAAAAAAAAAACTATTCAGTTTGAGATACTTAAATATTTTACCAATTAAATTTTCAATTAAAATTCTACTTTAAAACATTTTTTTTACGTCGTATTCAAATTTTTGACAAATGAGTGTTTTATTGTTTTATATAATATGAATAGGATAATTCAACGTAATAATAGCTCAGAATTTAAATGAAATAATCGTTACAGGTCACGATTAAAATTCGAATTATTCTTTAATAACAAAAGAAAATAATTCATGCTGCAGCAATTAAAGCCGTTCCCCGAAACAGGCACGCGTACTAAGCAGTTTGTGTTATTGCGGGGCGCATAAATACAGTAAGGAAATTCGTTTCGATTAATTACCCTCGTAATTAATATCCGCAAAGTCGGCCGGATGGCGCGTATACAAGGGTGAGAGAGAGAAAGGGAGAATGAGAGAGAGAGAGAGAGATCTGAAGAAAGTTCCACCTGAGGGTAGATACAAGTCGGCACTGCTAGAGTTGTGTAACTCGGCCTGGTAACTTTGTTTTCGATTAGCATCGATGTAATGGTCCGTGGTCCAAGGTAAATTACGCAGCGTTATGCGACTCCAATCATTGTTTGATGGAGTTGTTCGGGTTATGTATAATTTTGCAATCGAATTATAAGTTTTGATGAATAGCTTTTGTATTTATGAAATGGGTCGTAATTTTAAGACAAATAAAATTCATCAATGTTTTACATCTAAAATTTAATATAAGTTAATAGTAAAATTGTTATTCAACTATTAGATCACACTATTACCGCATTAAAGGATACTTAAAAGAAGTAACGTACCTTCCGTCAAAAAGGGGAAGTAACACTTCCGGCGACGGTAAAGCGATGATTATACATATTATCGGCACTGAACGCCTACTGTAACCATAAATAGTCCTTCGATTTCTAGACAACGCAACACTCATGAAGAAGAAAAAGAACGTTTTGGTATAGACTGACATTTGAAAAAAGAGTCTGGCCAATGGACAAACAAAAAGTAACCGATAGAGATAAACATGGTTATACATAACGGTGTATAGTCTTTATTTCTCATTTTTTTTATTTCCCCTTTTACCGTCGTTTCAGATTTTGTAGCTTAACTTTATTAATTCTGATTATTTATTTAACTTTATCAATTCCTATCCAATAATCACTTGACAGTTTTAACGCGCAATTAGTAGCTCGTCCAATTAGAACGGACTTCTCACGACATCTACAATCCGTCAAAAATCACCCAAAAAATTTGTCAAAGAACCGTACCCAAAATTAGGCGACGTAAACAACTCATTCGTCATTTATCAAGTCCAAACCGAGCATCTCCTCGCGGCATATCTCCTCTCTCCCGAAAATCCAAAACAAACGACGTCCGACCCAAAATTAATCATCGAAATTCCCGGCCGCGAAAAATGCATCGACGAAGCGCCGCGTCTCCGCTTAAAATTAGTAGCCTCCCGAGCCTTTCATTCAGCGGCTTCCGCAATATTTTCGTCATAGGGGGGAGAAGAGAAAGACGCCGCGTGCAGCTACGTCCGCGGGTGGCCGATTTCGCCACGGCGCTAGAGGAACGGAAATAGTACAGGCCGGCTCCGCGTCCGTTCCGCGCTCTCGCGCGAGTTACGTCTCCCCTCGCGGGAATCCGACGCGTATTTCGGGAGTGACTCCGACTCCGGGGTGGTCTTGGAGGCCGGGCGGACTTTTTTTCAGGCTCCGCCGTTGAAGATCTTGCGAATTTGTCGCCCGGCTGTGAGGAATTCTCTTTGAGCCAGGCTTGATTTCCGCGGAATTGCGGCAGTGACAAGCGAGGATTGATCGAATTGGTTTGGCGAGAGATGTTTGGGGCTGATTTAGTTGAAGTTAACCAGGCGTTGTATTTCATTAGGTTTATTAAAAAATTTGTGAATATTTTCTTTAGGAAATAAGTGTCGTTTAGTTGCTTTTTACAATTGACATACTTCAAATATTAAAAAATCCCAAACTATTAGGACAACTAATTAATCAGTCCTCCGCGAAGAAAAAAAACAAAAGGAACCGCAAAAGAATAATCAACATTCCACGATCGCAGATTTTCCCGGTCCAATAATCATCGAGGAAAAGGTCGGTCCGGCCTCCGTTATTTCTGGGCAAACGTACTCTGCAATGGCGGCGGAAAAAGCGACTGATAAATGTTTAATGAGACGCCTCGGCGCATAAATCTCCCTAATTCTCAATGGAAAGTTCAAATGAAAGAAAGTGGCGAGTAATTAAAGCACGCGGTCTCCGTGATTGGCTAGACTTTGTACGTAAAACGAGAGAGCGCTCTCCCTTTAATCAAGCCCAAAGATTTCTTGGTCACTGCTCTTTTCAATGTTTTTTCTTTCGTCACTTTTTCGGCAGGAAAGAGAGCGGATTGAAATGCGAATGCGGGTCACACGGTGGATTGGTAATCGTAATGGCTTATGGATTTATTGATTTTTTTGCATAAATTATTTTTGTTTAAATATGAAAACTTTATTAGAATTATTCTGAATTGATTTACTTGAAGACAGTTACTTTAAATCGAATTTCCTTTTTCTATAACTTATTTCTATTCAATAATAATGTATATTCTAGAAAAAATACTAAAAGTAAGAAAACTTGCAAAATTGTAAATTTTAATTGAGAAATTTACTGCAATCTAATTCTAATATAAATTAAAGAATAAGAGCTACATTGTCCATTGAATATCTCACCGAGTAGAATAAAAAATATAAAAGTAAAACGAGCGATAAAAGATTCTAATGATTTTTATATAAAGTACTCTTTTCTGCGAGTAAATTAAATCCCGCTCGTTGCAGACAATTGAAACAGCAACTATGTATACATTCAAGGTGCAAGATAACAAAGCAACCTCTCTCCCCGCGCCTCTTTAATAATAAATTAACGAAACGCCGCGCTTCGCTATTTTTCCACTAGACAGGAAAGAAAAAGCCTTTCCCCAGTAAAGGACAAAGAGTCCTTTACCCACCGCACGATAACATTGTTGAAGCTCGCAATATTGCATTTACATATCGGCTCGGCTTATCGGCGGCGTTTTTCGGGCGCGACTTCGCGCAAATTAATGAAGATAACTTTGACGTCGCGCTCCTCGCACACCGCGCATATACATGCGCAAATATTGGACGTTCGCGCGGTAATTGTCGTATCTTTTGTCCCGTTCCGCGCGCGACTCTAATTACCTTTGTCACCGGGAGCGTATGCGAGGCAGGAAAGAACAAAGGGAATAAGGGCGGGAGGATCGCAAAAAAAAGGGGGACTACCTTGAAAAAAAAGGGGGCAAACGTTTGGCCTTTATGACTTTTAGCGAGCGGAACTCGCTTTTTTCTGGCGGCCGACTCTGGCGCGCGTACGTTTCGTCGAAAAGTCGCGTGTGCTTCTTTCGCTTCAGCTTTTGATAGAATTTTCGTTGGGACGTTTTTCAGGTTACTTTTTTGAAGCCGCTTTCTGGCCTTTCTCGCCTTGTGCTTGCTTGGGTATCAAGCTGCGCAGCCGTGCACTCGTTAGTTGCTAGGCTGTCATTAATTTTGTTACTTTTACGGGTTCGTACGATTATACGTTCCTGGAGTTGCAGTTTTTTGATGTCGCTAAATTTAGCATACGAAAATGGAATGCTACAAAATTTAATGCATGTGAGGACTTTGTTTTAATTATAATTTTCAGCAGTGCTTCCGCTTTCCGTTTGAAATTAAAATAAAGCTTTTTGTATCATTTATATTTCTCTTTGGCTTTTGCCACAATATAATAGAAGCAAAACTCGCGAAAAAAGGTAATATTTTCTTATTTAAGTTTTTGATTAAATGGAAGCATTTTTAAACATCGTACAAATTAAACTAATTGTAACTACGAGAGGACACCACTTTTGGGTCACATATTTCCTTATAACTTCGGGATATGTTTTCTAATGTTAAAATATGAAGAACAATAAATCTGTAAATTGCACAATTATTTGTACATAATTACATTAAAGAAGATTAATAGAATAGAATTTAAGTTCCATAGAACATCCGTGAATATACAAAATGTGTATTGCAATGCCTTTATTAAAAATTTGTATTGTCATACCAAGTATTTTCACAAATATATATAACATTTAATACATAAAATTTCATAAAAATTTTCAAAACAATGCGGGAAATCAAATTTTTCAACTCACTATTAAACTGTATAGATGGCTTTTCTATACAGCCCTCCCCCCCCCCCCACCAGTTTGAAAAATCCATCTATTAGAGCTCGATACCTGGGCAATTTCTGGGGTATAAATAGGGCGTCCAAACGTAGAAGACATCAGTCAGATCTTTCATCCAACAACAATTATATCCAAAGATGTTCCCGAGAATACGTGCCGGTCAATTTTGACGAGTGGAAACAAAACCGGTACCATCGAAAGTTTTTTTAAAAACTGCACAGAGACATTTTGGACGAAAGCACACCATCTTCCCAATCAACTTACAATTTGCCATCAAGAAGAATGTATAATTACCACCACGTGGATTTTAAGCATTGGACCTGGAAACGGGAAATGCGGAAACTAAAATGCGAGCCTAAGTATTGCAGGCAGCACATGCTAGAAGCACAGGAGGATTAAGGATTAATGAGATTGTTCTATGAGATTAACGAGACCATATGGATTAAGAGCTGCAGAAAATTCTATGAATTCAAAATCCAAACGTATACTGATAAGATCACAGAAGGCAAAGGGAAAAAACTTTTAGTAAAAACATACCGGTAAGCCCCGCCGATGGCGCAGGTGCTGAGCCTCGGGCGGCTCGCTCTATTTAAACATTCAGTCGGCTAGTTTGACTGCGGGCACGGCGTGCAACGGATAGCCGCCTGGCGGTGACGCTCGGAACTAGCCGTTCGCTAGTTTGCTCGCGGGAATGAGCTATCGTTACATATCTACAGGGCATCTCAAGGGGGAGCCCGACACAGACCTGTACTGAAGTAATCTTCAGAAAATTAATAAATAAAAGAAGGACCCGGGAGTTAAAGTATTTTACAATTAACTGTTTAAAAGTTATAAGTGATTAAACAAAAATTAATTTTTTTAGATTGTCTTTTTTTTCTAATTAACATTAGAAAACATATCCCGAACTTACAAGGAAATCTGTGACCCAAAAGTGGTGTCCTTTCCTATATTTAGTGTATAAATTTGCAAAGTCGTAAAATAAGTCAAATTATTGTTTCAGCATCAAACTAACTGAAGCTGAATAGAAAAGAGATAATAAATAATAAATGACAGGTTTTATCAATGAACTTTTTTTGTCGCCCAACAGCATCAGTCAATTCTTCTCGCGCAAAAATGCACCCAGGACAGGAAAAAAAAATTAAAAATGAGAAAAAAAGTTCTCTTATCTTGGTGAACCCCCAGCCACGTTCTCTTTTATATCTGCAGCGCTCTTGTCTGGTTTTACTCTCGCTGAGAACGGCCCCATTATACATTATGATTCGCATACCATCAGCTGAGAAGATGAAATAGAAAAAAAGAAAGGAAGAGATAGTAAAGAAGACTCATTATGTTCGCAATATGTTATTCACATCTGAATCTCTTCATTTGTTCACAGCTGCACGTAATGCACATTAATTATAAAGTATAAAGTTTACGTTTGGTCACATCTGTCATTTGTCGACTTAAACTTACACATTCTTTCCTAATTATCCGCAGACTAATCTGAAGGGTGATTTTCTTAACGTCCCCATCGCAAGAAGACTCTTTAATTACTTTCCGAAACCCGCGTTTTTTTTTGCGTCAAAGCAAGCTGCGCCCAGCCGCTAATAAGAGTACGAAAATATTAGCTCGATTATCGCATTCCGCTTTCGCGTAATTAAGCCGGGAGCGAAGCGCGCGCGTCCCCGCAAAAAGTACAGCCAGAAATATCCGGATCGCACGCATGCAAAGCCGTCGTTACGTACACTTTATAAATTAGGGGGGAAGCCCCGCCGTTTTTCGGCCCCGGCTCATCGCCGCTGCCGGGCGATTGCCTTTTACGACGACGATTTCCTTCCGAGGGCGAGGAAAGTGTACGGAGCCGCTCTATACTGATTGGCGTTTTAAATTTCCCGGGCCATTGCGCGCCGTAGCCTTGGATCCGAATATCCCTTTTTCGGGCGACGCACCTTTCCAAATCCAATAAGTATTGATGGCGCGCCGCTGCCGATCGCTGGATGGAAAACTTTTCCGAGAATGTTTGGGTGAGAGGTTTTGTCTCAAGATTGCATAATCGTTTAACGTTCTTATTTTCAACTTAGTCGTTTTGTAAAAATTATAAAAAATTACAAAATTTTTACCCGTAAGGGTTCAAATGACAGGTTATTTTATTGGCTTTAAAATGGCACTGATTTTAATTCAGGACAACTGGATGGCAAACTTTTCTGGGAATGTTTGGGTGAAAGGTTTTGGTTCGAGTTTGCGTAATCATTTAACGTTCTTATTTTCGATTCAGTTATTTCGTAATAATTGTAAAAACGTATAAAATTTTTACTTTTTTTCCGGACCAAAGCAATTTTATTCCTTTCGCGTTAATGTGGTGGAAAAAAAAACATTGTGTTTCGAATAGTGTCTTTGCTTTTAAAATTTTTTTATTAAAAATTGCGAAACTAAGAAAATAAAACTCTCGCGCACAAAAACGAAAATATAAAAGGAAAAAATGTAAAACAACCGGCACCTAAACCCATTTCCACCATTTTATTTTTATTTCGGGTCCCGCGCATAAAGTACGCAAGAAATCTCCCGTGCGCGAATCTGGTATATGCACGCGGCTCGTACGTTGACAAGAATTGTTACGCGATACGCACAGGCAGCAGTGGCGGCACGCTTGAGAAAGCGCCAAAAGAGAAGTCGGTACGGAGGAAAGCGCGCATAAACCCTGGCGCGCACGAGATATTTCTATTTTCTTAGCTCCCTCTCCATCCTTCTTTTTCCACCTTAAATTCAATAAAAAAAACCGCGCGTGAAAGCCCGCGCGAACGTCTACATTGCAGCCTTCCAAATTGGGGACGGTCGACGAAAAATAAAGGAAAATAAAAACGCCGCAAGAGCGAATCGGCAATTATTTCGCGCCATTATTATTCGACTTGCCATTTACTGGGGATAAGTCGGCGCGTGTACATCCACGCCTCCGTTTCCTCGGCGTCCTTATTTCCTGGCTTTATCCTTGCGTGCGCCCCGCGGTCTCTTCCCAGCTTTTCTCCCATTCGCATTCTATTCGCCGCGACAATCTTCCCGTCCCTGGCCTCCTCTTTTTGTCCTCTTTCATTTCCTTACTTTTATTCCCGCTTCCTCCCGCGCACATCTCGCCATTCCTATTCTATTTGCTCTCCGCGGGCGAGGGCATTATCGTTCTGCAGCTCTCTCTCTTCTTTCTCTCGCTCCTCTCTGTTTCTGCGTTGCCTTTCATCCTCGTTTATTCGCGCCTGGGCTCTCTCTCTGCGCGCGAGGAATAAGTGCGCCTGGGCTTTTATGCAAGCCGGTAAGTGGCTACGCTTGCACAGATACGGCGGGCACTGCACCGAGGCGCGTAAACACCGGCACGCATTAACTAGTGCACGTGTGCCGCTGCCCGGGGAGCGCGGGTACTGCTAAGTAGGTTCCGAATTCAGTCGTAGGTGCGCGCGCGAGAGAGAGAGAGAGGGCGAGCTTTTATAAACAAGCGCTATCGTTTTTCGAAATAATCTTTTACGGGGGCGTAGTTTGAATTTAAATGGAGCTCTCTGCGTGCTTGTTATCGCATCGTGGCTCGGCGTGTATTTATTGATTACGCTTTTTTTCAAATTATCCTTATGTAAATTTAGCCTCCATAAAAAAAAACCCACAATGACATTATCGGCCTCCTTGCTAAGCAGTACGATTACAACTAAAACCCCGGGGAGACATTGAATCCGCAGTCGCGGCGCCACTTACAAGCGCAACTCGCGTCTCCGAAAGCAGCTGCCGCGTCTGCGTCTCCTAATGGAGCCGATATCTCCGTATCTTAATATCGCCCCGTACGCGCGAGTGCATTGCGCGCCTAGACGCCCATGCAAGCGAAAGGCATTCGGGCGCGCGTCGTCGTCGTCGCATCTGGCGCGTGTAATGGCGCGCCGATGGGCTCTCGCGTACTTATGTGCGCGCTCGCCCGCAGATTTAGCGGCGCTCGAAAACGCGCGTATACGCGCCTCGTATATTCGCGCGCGCGCGCGAGAGAGGAGCCCCGCTATCTTCGCGCGCGGGGCGCTCGAGCGCGCGTACAAGGCCAATCTCGCGTGAGAAAATATACACCCGGACGAGAGAGAGAGAGAGAGAGAGAGAGAGAGAGCGGCTAGATGATTTTATAAGAGAACACGCGCGGAACGATTCACGCCTGAGCTGCTAGAGTATAGGCGGTGTTGTTAGGAGAATTGTTGCGGAAGGATTTTTACCCGGTGATTTACGGGTGCTTTCTGCTTCTTTAAGAGTTCCTGGTAAAATATCTTGTTAATACGCGGGTACTGATATCGTTGTAGGTGCATGGAGACGTTTGAACAATAATTAGAGATTTTAAAAGCAAGTTTGAATTTTGAAGGGAAATACTAGCTCGGTTTCTGAATGAATTTTTTGAAAATTTTTGAAGAACACTTTTTTTATTCAATTAGTGTCATCGTTCTGTAAAGTCTCAAGATTTTGGATACTGTGATATATGAAACAAAAGGATTCTATAAAAACCATACAATACAAAAGAGCAAAATTAATTTTTTTGAAAGATACTTAATAATCTGTACATTCAATGATGGAATTGTTCTTAAAAAAACCCGTCGCACCAAGTCCTATCAAGCAGCAACGCCACGAAAATTGTTCTCCAATCTACAAACAAGTCTCCCTAAAAATCCCCACTGCATCAATATAACACTGAAAGGAAAAAATTCCCAAGACACACTCAGTTCCGCGCAGAGCGAGTGGCTGACAAAAACATCGATAAACCACTGCTCGCCTTAGGAAAACACGCGCATCGCCTCGAGTTATATACCCCGTCATACACACACTCTCTCTCTCTAGCTCATTCTCACGCGGCCGTATGATTTTCCCCGTCGATTCGCGCGCGGCTCGTTCGTTCCTCGAAGGCTCTTTGCATAAACACGCTTCGGCGCGGCGGGCTCTATATCTCGGCTCGCGCGCGAGCAGCTGCGTAAGGACTCGGCAATGCGCGGCCCGATGACTTCGGAGCGGCGCATTCCCCGGCGTTATGGCGAGCCTGATGGATTAGAAGTGCCGCGTCGACGACTGCGTCGATATTTTTTGAGGGGAAAGGCAGGCGCGGTGATTGGACATTTTTCTTTTGTTTTTTTTTTATCTTCGATGCGTTCGCAGATTTGGAAGGAAATTATTAGTGTTTTTGAGTTAAAGTTTTGGGAATTAAATTTGTATTCATATTGTGGATAATATTTTTTTAAACAGATTTAAAGGTCATTAAAAATGAATTTTAAATTTTTATTTACGCAATTTCACAGTTTAATGTACTTCATAGCTCCGTCATGTTTTCATAGTTTAAAGTTCAATAACAGTTTATCTTTTCCAACAGCAATTTAATGAAAACGAATCTATACGTAAATCATTAAATACTTCAAAATTTATATAAATTTATACTCTTCTGGCTTTTTTTTAACAAAAAGTCGTGAATTGATGCTGTTGCGGCATCATTTCATCGTTTTCCGCCGCTCAAGAGTCTTAAAACCAACGAGCACGTAAACAAACACGGCAAGTGCGCCCATGCACATATTCGTCAAGAGTCGCAAACAGCAATTTCGCCGAGGCTGCAAAAACTCCCTTTCCCCGCGGTGGCCCCGAAAACTACAGACGCCACCGAATGACGTGCAATGATAAGAGTAGCACACTTTTTTGCGCATCGAAACCAGGCTCCGAGAAATGGGAAAAATCCACGGCCGGGATTACTGCTGGTATATAACAAGCGAACGGAAGAGGAAGCAAGCAGGCAACAATGCAGCTCTTCCTAAGGAAAACGGCCTGGGAAATTAATTCCCAGGAACATTGTCTCCCTCTCCCCTCTCATCTTCGCTCCGAGTTTCGAAGTTATATTATGTGGCTCACCTTCGGTCTTTCTCCGCACGCAGCAGCGGCTCCGCTGTCTCTTTTCTTTAGGACATCTGCGCGCCGATGCCGCTCCGCGACGTAATGACTTTTTGATTACGCGGCGAGGCTCGAGCGGGTTTGCCGGCGAAGGAGGAGCACAAGGACGACCGGACGATGGTAAAAATAATAATAATCCGCGCGACAGATGTATATACGTGAGGCGTTTGCCGATGGAAGTTGCCGATGCTCAAGGCTAAGAGATGATGCTTCTGCCTTTTTTCATTCAGTGCCAGGTTTTGGTTGGCTTGTATTATTTTGGGAACGAGGAAGTCTTTGAGAATAAGTTTCAAATGGAATACAGACTTTGAGAAGTGGGCAAGAACGGATTTTTTATTCGGTCAATTAATGATTTAAATTACTTGTATACACAGATTTAATAAGTTAATTGAACTTTGCATACGTGCAGTAAATAAATATGAAATGTAACCAAATATTATTAGGTAAGGTGCGTTTGATACACATAAGAATCGTACACGTAAACATTGTACACAATTTAGCACGGCCCAGTATATCT